>JAVGWX010000013.1:45379174-46579174 GCA_036924085.1 Ariolimax columbianus
CTTTGCAAGTAGCAGGATGTTGTCCAGAGAACGGAATGCGTTGTGTTGTAGGTTACAGCTTGACTCTAATATAGGTCTATGCACCTTTCGGTCCGACGTATCCGAATTCAGCTAGAATTTTGGGGTATCTGGTTATCTTTCCCTGTTCGATCCCTTCTCCTTAGCCAGTCCGCCCTGTTTCAGCCTGTTATCCAGGATCACAGAGTTTTAGAAGGGTCTTGGCAGCTCTGGTTCGCTGGCCCTGACGCTAGCAGTCAACTTTGGATCCCTGAACGCTGCAGCTCATGCACTGCTGATCGTCTTCATCCAAGATGTATACGACAAACTATCTGAAATAACCTAACACTGTAGCATGATAATGACAGCATTGGAACCCACAGGGGATATACTCAGTGAATGAGTAGGGCATGAACACCAGGTGATGAACCAAGAAAGAGGAGATGAATAACACAAGACGTAGAAAACTCTAGAGCTGTTAAATAAACAATTTAATTTTAGCGACAGGAACAATCGCAAAAGTATGTTATAAGTACTCGAGAAACACACACACCAGACAAAAGAAACGCAAGTGAAGTAATTTGCCATTTGGATTCGAGCCACAGACCCCCAGGGGACGGATGTTCCTTAATGCACAGGATGACATTAATCAGTCTGTTAGGCTAACTAGACCATTTTGTTAGTTGTCCATCGCGAGCTACGACATCAGCTGACAGTTTTGTCTTGATGATGTAACTTGCGCTGTATTTGGAATATGGTGAGGCAGAAACTGCGTTGGTCATCGATCTCATTCTCTGGTCTCAAGCTCCCTTGGGCCAGTGGCAAGACATAACTCAAAACCCGTGGATGTAACACAAAATGCAGGCACTCTGGTCCCACCTCCCGTGAGATCAGGGGCAACTTAAAAACGTGTAGGATATTCCACCGTTTCTGTTCATCTCTTTGGGAAGCGAGTGCCTAACCTCTCGACCACAACCACCACCAGAAGACTGTGAAGAGTCTGTTGACAACCAGTGCTACATTTCAGTCATGTAGTTTTGTCACACAGTGACTAGCAGGCGATTTGGATCTTTATGACCCCTGAAGTCACCCCCGCGCCTCTATGCTGGCGATGTAGGGGTCTGTTATGATGTGTATCTGGTAATGTATATGATTTAGACAGTTGTATATCATTTAGAAAGTGCAGTTAACCTCTCAGCCTACGACAGCACGAAACGGTGGGGTTTCGATTTGTACAGCTCGCAAGGTTCCCCTTTTCTGAATGTATGTGAGAGTAGCGTCTAGTCATATTGGAGATTGACGAGAAACACGGAGATCACGCTATACAAGTTGTGCATGTAAAACAACATCTAGCAGTTGAAAATGTAGCTATGTACGCCCCGTCCTTCTGGACGTTATTAGCACATGCCAATCTTTTTGATACAGCAATGCATGACACAGGCCTGATATTAGTTTGGTGCCTATGAATTACACTGAGAAAATGTACCCCGTAATCAGTGTAGCGTCACCTGAGACACTAAGAGATAGAAAGATAGAAACAGGCAAACGACCCAAGACACCGTATGTTTTGACATCAGATGCAGACCAAAAGACTAAAATCAAGACGCAGTTTCTTACAGTCAACCCAGCTTCTACAGTCTAGTCCTGGAAAACGCTGCATCCAAAGATAGCAAGAACTGACGCAAGTCCCCTGGACCGAAGTACGAGAGGAACCTGCTGCATGAACATCGCCTGTCTTACACAACACGGAAGTCACTAAATAACCTTGGAACTGACGTATCACGATGCAGGAAAAACCTAAAAAGATGGCGGTACAGAAATGATGAAACACACAAATGTAAACCAACGCAAGGGCACGACTACATGATGATCTGCCCACATCTGATAGAGACTTGAAGTATGGACGACCTGCTGAGTAGCAACGACAGGAGCCAATTCATGTGGCGGAGTACTGGAGGAATGTTGTGGGACAAAGTGATTGGAACACGGAAGGTAAGTCAGTAAATGGATAGGAATAGGCTGTTTGCCGCTGTCAGAGCAACATTTTTTGTTTGTCTTGTTTTTGCGTTCGCCTTATTTTTCTATTCCCCAAGCCAGTGTGCGTTGCACTGCGGTTTTTATTTTGCGCCTGTCGGCCTAGTGCATTCGACTTCGGCATGCATTTTATGTAAGGGCCTGCTTCCTCCTGCATTGTCTAAGGGTTTGCTTTCCCGGGGTATCGGGCGGTGCTGATATGGGGATCGGACCTAACACCTTTGGGTTGTGAGCCGTGCCACTTAACCACTAGCCCACGCCGTCCTCAGAGCAACATTTAAAAACGTAGTTGAATTCTTAGCGAATCGTAGTTAAATTCTTAGCGAATATGCAATCTACCTTCTCTAGGACTAGTAAGCCACAGTTCAGTTCAAGTGTCATCGCCGCAACGAAGCTCTGCTGCAATGGATAGTCAATGTACTCTCTTGCCGTAATGATGCAATATGAGAGGCTTTGTCCATTCCACTTGTCTAACACTGTCTGCCTATTGAACGACTGCCTTCCACCCTACCCTCTAGTATGGTCTTCAACAAGGAGGTATGTCTCGTTTTATGGCCAACATATCTGAACTGTTTAAACATTCTTCTTCTTCTTCTGCGTTCGTTCTCAATCTCCCGCTACCAAGTCATGGACAGTGCTTTGCAAGTAGCAGGATGTAGTCCGGAGAACGGAATGCGTTGTGTCGCTAGTTTACAGTTTGACTGCGATATTTGCACCTGTCGGTCCGACACATCCGTCTTTGGCAGATATCTAAGCCTAATTTCTGTCATTTATTCTTTTTTCACCCAACTTTATCAATACCTCCACATTTGTTTTCTTCTCTTTCCAAGAAACACGAGCCAATATTATATATATCCAAATTTTAAAAGGCTTCAATACTCTTTTCCAACTTGTTATTCATTGTCCATATTATCTGCGCCATAAAGTAGTGACGACTATACGTAACACATGACCATTTTCATTTTAATATTCTGATTTATCTGTTTGGATGTCGCATGTTGCCGAATACCATCTTGGCCAAACCTATTCTCTTTCTGATTCCTTTTTCACAGCTGTCTTTGTCCTTTATTATATGACCTAGATAGGAGAAACTCTGTACCCGTCCAAGTAGTTGATCATTTATTGTTATTTGCATACATGACTTCTTGTCACTTGGCCTGAGTATCATGGAAGCTTTCTCTATGTCGGAAGTAAACATTCATAAATAAAGAACACACTATCGATAACCTTAGGCTACCTGACAGTAGGCATAACCTGCTTGTTTGAATATCAGGATTCCATGTATCAGACAAAAGTTAGCCTAATACAATATTTCAATGGTTCCCAAAGTGATGGTCCAAGGACCGGTTGAAACCCAAGAACCCACAGTTTCCGTTTCACAAACGAGGTAAAGTAACTGGACGTTAATAGTCATTGTCCAATTTGAACAAACATTGGTTTGTTTAACTTGCATCATAATTATGTAGTTGTTGTTATTGTTGTTGTTATTGTTGTTGTTGTTGTTTAATGTCCACAATTAGTAAATTTACTCTATTGTGCGCCATGAAAAGGGCGTTTAGTGGTGGGTTGTAGTAACTTTCTCGTCACATCCTTAGCGGGTTGATGAAGGTTCACATGCGGTTATGTTATGTTTGGCTTCATTTGCGTGACGCTCATTACGACGGGGATCACGTCGATCCACATCTCGTAGCCAGATTGCCTTGAAAACACTCTGTGCCCGATTGATCAGCCGGGGGTCTTTGTGTATGACAAGGACAAGAATAGCACTACTGCCTCACAGAGAACATGTCGTAAGAGGCGACTAACTGTGTGACATGGCATAAACACCGGCCATGGTTAGGTGGTTTGTTTAGAGCAACATACATGGCACCTAATAGCCTGTGGGTCTACTTTGCTCTCATGTTTCAGTCTATTAAGATGGACTCGCACATCGGTTAACCACTCTCCGTAAGCGCTTGTCACAATGCAGCGGAGTGTTAATCTGCTCCAGCCTAGCCCGCTAAGCAGAAAACACTTCTCCCGGCGGCTACATCCAGCTCATACCAGAGCTGAGACCCACACAGGGACATCTGCTGCTGTAGAAGTACAGGTCGACTAAGGACTTGGGACTGCGGACACTCTGTTTTCAGGGAATGCTGCATGGAAGAGAGATTGTGATCTTGGTCAGTATGTTGTGCATGACCCTGACGCGACGTCCTGGTCAGTATGTTGTGCATGACCCTGTCGCGACGTCCTTTTCAGTATGTTGTGTGTGACCCTGTCGCGACGTCCTGGTCAGTATGTTTTGCATGACCCTGTCGCGACGTCCTTTTCAGTATGTTGTGCATGACCCTGACGCGACGTCCTGGTCAGTATGTTGTGCGTGACCCTGACGCGACGTCCTGGTCAGTATGTTGTGCGTGACCCTGACGCGACGTCCTGGTCAGTATGTTGTGCCTCATCGGACTAACGTCTCTGTTCCCCTGTTTATAATTACAACAATTGTGATTTTTATAACAACATGTTCGCTGCTTCTAATGTAATTTAATTTCACTGTTTATTACGTTCAAAGATTTGGTATGTTTAAATTATGATACATTTTAAAAATAACAATAACATTTTAAAATTACAATAACATTTTTAAAATGTAAAATTGTCCACAGTAAAGACTTCAGTGCACTTTGGCGTCCTTACATGTTGTCAGTCCCTTTCACTGCTGAAAGTGCCGAAGAACGAACCGTTACTCTGCAGCTTAGGCCGTTACTCCGAGACTACGTCTTGACTTTGTGAGGTACCCATTTACAGCTATGTCGGCTGGGAGAAGCGGTCAAAGCTTGAAAATACTCACGACTTGTTCGGTTTGATTACGACTAGGTTTGAACATGATTCGTTAAGATTCTAAGTAAATCTCACAATTCGTTGGCCACATACTTCTGTTCTGTTAAAAACCACCGTCACTATACTCCGGGCAAACCTACAGGTTCTCAGTCCATCTCAGTAAATGAATAAGATTGAAGCCACTGATGGGTTCTGTGGCTCGATGGGTATGTACAATCGGCTGGGTCTTCTCAAGCGCCCCTCTATTTAAAATTCAGCATCTGTGCATTCCTGTTTTATCTACTCAAGTGTCTTCATTGAAAAAGATGATCGTCCGAGACCAGATCAAGCGCATATTGTTGCGTTAACGCACGTCCGAGACCAGGTCAGGCGCATATTGTTGCGTTAACTCACGTCCGAGACCAGATCAAGCGCATATTGTTGCGTTAACTCACGTCCGAGACCAGATCAAGCGCATATTGTTGCGTTAACTCACGCCCGAGACCAGATCAAGCGCATATTGTTGCGTTAACTCACGTCCGAGACCAGATCAAGCGCATATTGTTGCGTTAACTCACGTCCGAGACCAGATCAAGCGCATATTGTTGCGTTAACGCACGTCCTTCTTTAAACATCGTTGACCAGTTCTTCGAAGTGACGTCATCATGTGCATTTGAACACGCCTCGTATGTATATATATATATATATATATATATATATATATATGTATATATATATATAGATATATATAGTTCTAAGAACTAAGCACTATACATATATATATATATATATATATATATATATATATATATATATATATATATATATACGTTGTTCTATCCCTCGCATTTGTTAAATTTGACTGACAACCCTAAATGAAAGACTGCTCTTTAAATGTAGTTATAAATTGTAGTTCTGCTCCATATGTACCAGCGTAAAGAGAGAATTGTATGATTATTGCACCAGGGACTCAATCGATAAAAACAGATATATGTCATGGCGCAATGACCGTACCAGCACACAAGCAGGTTAGGACCACGAGTTCTTCGTCGGGGAGAACCAAACAATAGAAATAAAACATGACGAGAAACATGGCAACAATACAATACGGTCTGAGTTGTGTGTGGGCCAGTACAGGAAAGTCGAGAGCTAAAAATTTAATAACGTAAAACGTTCATATATATATATAGATATATATATATATATATATATATATATATATATATATATATATATATATTTGTGTGTGTGTGCGTGCGTGCGTGTGTGTGTATGTGTATATATGTGTGTGTGCATGTGTGTGTGTGTGTGTGTGTGTGTGTGTAGGTGTGTGTGTGTGTCTCATTATCCTCGGGGAACTGAGACGCTAGTCCAGTCAGGCAAAACTTACTGACCAGGACGTCCCATCGTGGTCAATAAACTGATCCAGAACACAATCACTCTTCCCTGGAAACAGGCTGTTTTTAAGGCAACCTGGTTGACAAGATGTGAATCGATCAATGTGATCCCCGTAGTAGTGAGCGCCACCTTCGTCAGCATGCTCTGGATGTAAGTAAAGCTACTACTACAAAAGAGTAAACTTACTCATTGTGGACATTAAACAACAACACCAGAAGAGACAGAATCACAAATACGAGTATTCGGGAGAAGGTTGGAACAATTCCCTGCAGTATATAGAACAACAGAAAATGAATTTAGTTTAGCCACTTTGTGAGAATGCAGCCAGACTATATTGTTCATGCAACCTTCTACATGAGACTATGAGGGAGAAGGGCTAAAGGAAGACCGAGACAAAGGTGGATAGACAGCATAAAAGGGATCTGCCGTAAAATGGGGAAAAATGTTACTGGGGTCACGAGAGAGGCGAAAGACAAACATATTCCACGACACTGGGCTACATCTCGGTAAAAAAAAAAGCCATCCACTTTGCAGAACATCGCTCATATCACAGACCGTCTGACGTCTGAAAGAAACCTGACATGTTGCCAAATCTCCAACCTGCTCTAGAGTTACGCCCAAGCATTCCTTAACACATTTTTGGTCTGCCTCTGCCTCTCTTGCCCGGCACCATACCATCCATTACCGTTCTCTTGAGACCGTTGTGTCTTTTGGTGTTGCCAAAGTATTTAAATTTACACACACACATATATATATATTGAAGATTCAGTGCCAAAGTATTTAAATTTACACATATATATATATATATATATATATTGATGATTCAGTGCCAAAGTATTACAATTTACACATATATATATATATTGATGATTAAGTGCCAAAGTATATAAATTTACACACATATATATATTTATGATTCAGTGCCAAAGTATTTAAATGTACACATATATATATATATTGAAGATTCAGTGCCAAAGTATTTAAATTTACACATATATATATATTGATCATTCAGTGCTAAAGTATTTAAATTTACACATATATATATATTGATGATTCAGTGCCAAAGTATTTAAATTTACATATATATATATATATATATATATTGATGATTTAGTGCCAGAGTATTTAAATTTACATGTATATATATATATATATATATATAAATATATATATATATATATATATATTGATGATTCAGTGCCAAAGTATTTAAATTTACACACACATACATATATATATATATATATATATATATATATATATATATATATATATATATATATATATATATATATATTGAAGATTCAGTGCCAAAGTATTTAAATTTACACATATATATATATTGATCATTCAGTGCTAAAGTATTTAAATTTACACATATATATATATTGATCATTCAGTGCCAAAGTATTTAAATTTACACATATATATACATATATATATATATATATATATATATATATATATATATATATATATATATATATATTGATGATTCAGTGCCAAAGTATTTAAATTAACACATATATATATATTGATGATTCAGTGCCAAAGTATTTAAATTTACATATATACATATATATATATATATATATATATATATATATATATATATATATATATATATATATATATATTGATGTTTCAGTGCCAAAGTATTTAAGCCGTCGGCCTCGTGATCAGGCGCTATTCGACACCGGAATCTGCCGTCTTTTTCATGAGTGCTTGATGCGGGGTCCCCTGCATCTTGTAGTCGCCCATTAGTCGTCTCGTCTTTGACTTGCCACTTGGGTCGGGCGGCTCGAGAAGAGAGAGTGAGGATAAAAAGTAGCGCAGTTAATCCTTGCTAAAAATACCGCTAGCAAATAAATTATGCCATCATCGTCTGCGACGGACTGTGGCCTTTACCTTATATGAATATATATATATATATATATATATATATATATATATATATATATATATATATATATATATATATAAATGTAATTTATATGCATACATAAAAACACACACTCAAACACACACACGCGCGTGTGCGTGCTCGCAGATATAGAGAACTATTATTACATATAAATACAATACAGGAAATGGTATAAATGATTGCATGCGCCACACAGACAAATCACAAATATATACATTTCTTATATAAAGTTTCTTTAATGAGGAGCGCGTGCGTGGACGAGAGGTTTGAATACTGTCTATTGACCTAGGGCTTAGGGTTCAAGCCCCCCATAGTATGGCATGGTTTCTTTCATCTGGTTTGTCAAGACAATCTAACATGTAATACTGCGTAGCGACTACAAAGGCACGATGTCTCTATTCCCCGTTACTATACGTGCTATTAGGACCCAAAAAGGGAGCCAAGAATAACAAGGAATGTGGTATGAGAAAAATAAAAAGGATTTCAAATGCGGATGGCTATTTCAGCTTGTAGAAAATTCTCAAGCGATATATATATATATATATATATATATATATATATATATATATATATATATATATATATACATACTTTATTTCATTGACTTGATAGATATTTATTGAACACCTATGCTCCACATGGCGCTGACAGCGTCACCGATGATTATAAATTCACATGATTGACAACAGCTATGAGAAACAAAATTCATAATAATTGTTTGTGATTTTTCATGAAACAGTAACCCTATGTTTGGGCTTAGGTAGAGACAAACAGAGATCGAGGCCTTCATATGAGAATACCACAACTTCCCTGAAAAAAAGCACTCACAAATAACAAATTTAAATACCAAAAAAAAAAAAAAAAAAAGGAAGTGAAAACGCTAAAAAAAACCGACAAGTGACAGAAAGTGTCTATTGTCCATTCACTAACTTTATTCGTATTTTTTGTGCAGGCAGTTTTACAGCGGGGATCTTCCGCAGACTCTTGAGTCAATACTGCTGTCTCCGATAATTCTCCATTTAAATGCCGCGCTTGAAACAAGGAGACCGTTATCACAGCCCCGCACCTTGCCATGAAAATCGGGCCACTGAATAAATGAAGCCCAAACAGTGTGAACAGTTTCCGTAGAAGATCGAGAGGGGAAAGTGAAAGGACGATTAGACCCGGAACAGTGTCTGTCACTCCCATTAATCATTACCCGTTATTGTCAGATACTTTGCTCTGTTCCAGAATTAAAAGTTACTGTCTGCAACAAATGTTGTGTTACGGAGTTTTTTTTTACCTGGTCTCTTACCATCTATATTTTTGTGCCTGCTTTGGTTAGGTTTCGGCTGGTTTTTCTGTAGTTATTGAGAATAGGTTGGCCAAATTAGTGCGTGATTGGCTTTCCTTGAGTTGGAAATATCGTTGTCCTCTTCTTTTGTCGTCTCACTTTCTGCTCGGTTGTAACCAAGTGTCGAGTTATGTATGTGTCTTTTGTCGTCTGACTTTCTGCTCTGTTGTAACTAAGTGTCGAGGTATGTATGTGTCTTTCGTCTCTTTCGCTGTCTTTCGTCAGATCTCGTTTACGCTAGCCACTTTTCCCCCGGTCTACATCTCGCTCTTCTTCATGATGTTCTCCGGTAGATTGTTGCATGAACAATGTAATCTAGTTGCATTCTCACATTGTATCCGACGAATTTCATTTTCGTTGCTCGATGTACTGTAGGCAGGGAATTGTTCCAACCATCTTCCGAATATTTTTTCCGAGTTGGAAATATGGTCTTGCATAATGTATTATGGCGATTTGGTCTTGTGGTTATTTTGTTGTTAAAGTGTGATGGTGCTTTGGTTTTGTAATTATTTTGTTGTTAAAGTGTTATGGTGCTTTGGTTTTATAATCATTTTGTTGTTAAAGTGTTATGGTGCTTTGGTTTTGTAATTATTTTGTTGTTAAAGTGTTATGGTGCTTTGGTTTTATAATCATGTTGTTGTTAAAGTGTTATGGTGCTTTGGTTTTGTAATTATTTTGTTGTTAAAGTGTAATGGGATTCAAAGGTGTTTGTTGAAAAGATGTGATGATATGGACTTCGCTGATGGCTTAGCTCTTCTGTCCTACAACCTGAACCAAATATAAAATAAAATACACATACTTACTAAAAGATTACTGAAATTAGATTTGAGGGTAGATAAAGAAAACACACAGAATATAACAACAAAAGTACTTAACTACAATCAGATTGTACTGGGAGACACGGTACTACAAGAGGTAGATTGGTTCATATATCGTGATAGTAAAATAGACAAGGTCGGAGGTACTCATAGAGAATAAATAGATAGTAAACAAAAAGTATCAAATTAAAATTACAAAAGGCCAAAGGAATTTCCATTGCTTTACAGAGATTGCGGAAATCGAAATAAATAAAAATGCAGATCTTCAACTCAAATGTCAAATTCCTCCTATTGTATTGCTAAGTGACCAATCAATCAGTCAATCAATCAGTCAATCAATCAGTCAATTAATCAGTCAATCAATCAGTCAATCAATCAGTCAATCAATCAGTCAATCAATCAGTCAATCAATCAGTCAATCAATCAGTCAATCAATCAATCAATCAATCAAAAGCCTGTCGCTCCTCTCGGTGCATACGCCATCAACAACATTATCCCAGAATACACAGTCCTGGACTGTTCTTTCTACCTCTTTCCCGATGAAATCATTTCATCTCAGTTCCTTCTCACATTCTTCTCTCCATGTGTTTTTTGGTCTAGCTCGCTCTCGTTTCGTTTAATAATTTAATGTAAGAGCCTGTCTAGCTATGTTGGACGGTGCCTTCCGTAGCCCATGTCTCGTCCATCAAATTTTATTCGTTTAATTTGTTGTTCCAGTGACTGTTGTTGGCTTTTTTCCCCCATAGATCTTCATTCTTCATCTTTTGCCCATTATCCTTCGTAGGTAACTGTTAATGAAGGACTGGAGCTCTTGTTGTACGGCTTTGATCACTCTCCACATCTCTGCTTCATTAAGCAGGACCAACACTGTCGTTGAATATTCTAACTCAGTATCTCTGTGATACTGGGATTTTAAAAATAATTACAATTAAAAAGGTCAACATTTCATGAAGGGATGAGGGAATAAATGGTACGATAAAGTCTCTAAAAAAGAACTGTAGGAAAGAACTAAACAGATGTCAATGGGACCAGACGTCAAGAGAAGGCGTTGGCGATGTAAAGGACACACATTACGGAAGCCAACTGATAACATTTACAAGAGAGTCACTGATCAGGAATCCCCAGTGTAATAGTAGTAGAGGTAGACCTAAACATCTAGGAGCAGAAGTCGAAATAAACCTAACAAAGCCATTAAAAAGGTGGGGTTGGATGGAGTAGAGGGGAGGGTGAGGTGATTAGGTGGCTGATTTAGAAACAATAGCGCATAATAGGAAGGCTTAGCCAGTAGTTATTGAAGGCTGTTCCTCCGCACGAGTTGAAGAGTTTTGATTGATTTGTTTGTTTAACTTTGATAAAGACTCTCTGAAGGTCTTACATTGACTATATTCATTTAGTGTCACTACTTGATACTAAAAGAAAGGATGGGTGTTTTTGAGACAAACGGCTACAGAAGAATCCTCAAAATACCTTGGGAAAAGAAAATAACAAATAAAGCCCTCTTCCTTTATCTGAGTGCCGTAGAGAACTGGCGTTTAAACCACGTCATGTCTCGGAAACTGACGTTTTTCGGCCACATCAAACGTCATGACGGATTCAAAAAAGCAGTTCTGGAGGGCATTGTTCCAGAAAGACAAGATGGAGGTCGATCAAGACGTATCACGACATCAAGGACACCCTAAACATGAACATGGAGCAGGCGAGTAGACTGACTGCTGATCGAGTGGACTGACTGCTGATCGAGTAGACTGACTGCTGACCGAGATTAATATCGAATGGCTGTGATGAGAGGGACTTTCTGCCAGGGACATGCTACATGAGGATGATGATGTCTCTATTTGTCTAGATAATAAGTGTTGTTTCTTGTTGGTTTGTATGTCAGCAACCTTTGTCTTTTAGCCTTTTGAGGGAATAGTTCAATTATGAGTGTTTTTGTTTGCATGATGGTTATAAACCCCTTGTTTGATGTTCTGTTCTGTTGTGTTCGTATGATGGTTATAAACCCCTTGTTTGATGTTCTGTTCTGTTGTGTTCGCATGATGGTTATAAACCCCTTGTTTGATGTTCTGTTCTGTTGTGTTCGCAGGATGGTTATAAACCCCTTGTTTGATGTTCTGTTCTGTTGTGTTCGCATGATGGTTAAAAACCCCTTGTTTGATGTTCTGTTCTGTTGTGTTCGCATGATGGTTATAAACCCCTTGTTTGATGTTCTGTTCTGTTGTGTTCGCATGATGGTTATAAACCCCTTGTTTGATGTTCTGTTCTGTTGTGTTCGTATGATGGTTATAAACCCCTTGTTTGATGTTCTGTTCTGTTGTGTTCGCATGATGGTTATAAACCCCTTGTTTGATGTTCTGTTCTGTTGTGTTCGCATGATGGTTATAAACCCCTTGTTTGATGTTCTGTTCTGTTGTGTTCGCATGATGGTTATAAACCCCTTGTTTGATGTTCTGTTCTGTTGTGTTCGCATGATGGTTATAAACCCCTTGTTTGATGTTCTGTTCTGTTGTGTTCGCATGATGGTTATAAACCTCTTGTTTGAGGTTCTATTCTGTTGTGTACGCATGATGGTTATAAACCCCTTGTTTGATGTTCTGTTCTCTTTTATTTCTAATAATCGACTCAACTGTGCCATGGACATACCCATAAATACTTAGTCTATGAGTAAATGGCGAACTGTGTGGATACTGATGGTTTCTGTAGCTCGTTGGATGTACACACTTCTGCTTCTTTCGCTCTTGCGTCCCAGTCCGCTCGAACCTCGTTCGATATTAAAGATCTGCAGTCTGTAAATTTCTGATTCATCTAATACGGTATGGTCATCTAACAGGCGGTCATTGAGAGGTCAAAATGTCACTTTTATCAATATCTAGTATAACCGTAATTGATGCAAGGGAAACCAGGATGTCGGCTCTTTCGCTGCGATGAACCGCAGAATAATCAGAGCTGTAGATCCACACAAGCCGGTCACATGCCTGTACAGATACTATCAACTCGTGTCTTAGTCAGCCCTTCTGTACTTTCTGAAATGATGACTGTCCCTCTATAAGAGGTCTGAGGTAGCCATCCCAGAGTTACATTCGCTGCTTCTATCTCCATTCTCATACAGGCATACTGACAAGAGGTCTGAGGTAGCCATCTCAGAGTTGCATTCGCTGATTCTATCTCCATTCTCATACAGGCATACTGACAAGAGGTCTGAGGTAGCCATCTCAGAGTTACATTGGCTGCTTCTATCTCCATTCTCATACAGGCATACCGACAAGAGGTATCAGGTAGCCATCTCAGAGTTACATTCACTGCTTCTATCTTAATTCTCATACAGGCATATTGAAAAGAGGTCTCAGGTAGCCATCTCAGAGTTACATTCGCTGCTTCTATCTCCATTCTCATACAGGCATACTGACATCCAATTATATAAAACACCGTTTGAAAATGAGAATTGTCAGGTGTTATGAATTCTCCACATGTACAGAACAACAAAGACGAAAAAAACGTCACATCGATGGACTGGCTGAGGAAGCGGAGGAGGTTGCAGGGAAGGGAAATATCTTCTTCTTCTTCTGCGTTCGTTCTCAATCTCCCGCTACCAAACCCTGAAAGGGCTTAAGTAGCAGAATATAGTCCAGAGAACGGAATGCATTTTGTCGTAGTTTACAGCTTGACTGCGATATTTGCACCTGTCAGTCCAACACATTCGACTTCAGCAAGCATTTTTTGAGTACCGGGTTAGCATTCCCTTCTCCTTAGCCAGTCTGCCCTACTGCAGCCTGTTATCCAGGATCACCGCGTGGAGGTGTAGAAGGGTCTTGGCAGCTCTGGTTCGCTGGCCCTGATGCTAGCAGTGAGCTATGGGTCGCTGACCGCTGCAGCTCAGCATCTTGATCCATGTATTACTGAAATTCATCTCAAAGAAGATTCACTTGATTGTTCCAGAGTGGAGCATTGGTTTCAACTGGAGCTGGTCACTTACATAACGCGTGTATTCAATGGTTTACGATGGTTGAATACAATGAAGAGAAGCAGATGGTCGAGTGACTACGATGTGGGTCTTCTAACCACGAGGGCATCAGTTCAAAACCATGCTGGGATCAACATGTTGATCAGTGCATGCCCTGTAGTGGTCAGCGACTCAAATATGACTGTTAGCATCAGGACCAGCGAACCATAGTCCATAGAACGGAATGCGTTGCGTCGTAGTTTACAGATTGACTGCGATATTTTTTGAGTACCGGGTTAACATTCCCTCTTCGATTCCTTCTCCTTAGCCAGTCTGCCCTGCTGCAGCATTTTATCCAGGATCACCGTGTGGAGGTGTAGAAGGGTCTTGGCAGCTCTGGTTCGCTGGCCCTAACGCTAGCAGTCAGCTATGGGTCGCTGACCACTGCAGCTCATGCGCTGCTCAGCATCTTGATCCCGAAAGGAAAATATGAAAGGTATATATGAGGCTACGAAGAAACTATCTGGAAAGTATCACCAACAAGGTAGGCCAATCAAATATAAGGATAACTGACATTGAAGAACAAAAGAAAAGATGGATAGAATACTTTGAAGAAATTTTGAGCGGACTAGCACCATACAACCCACCAGACATCCCACCAGCAGAGGAGGACCTGCCGATCAACTGTGATAATCCAAGTAAAGAAGAGATTAGAAGGGCGATAAAGGTTCTAAGGAACTGATGAGATACCACAGAAAGCCATAAAAGTAGATGTTGAAACATATACTAACATGATCCACACTTTGATAGACGCCATCTGGAAGCAAGAAGGCTTACCAAAAGATTGGAAAAAGGAATATCTGGTGAAATTGCCTAAGAAGGGAGATTTACAGGCATAACAAAACCATAAAGGAATAATGTTGTTATCAGTGCCGGGAAAGGTGTTAAATAGAGTAATACAGGAACGGTTGAAAAAAAAAGCAATGGATAACAAGATAAGGGATGAGCAGGCGGGATTGAAACAGAATAGATCATGCATTGACCAAATAGCCATATTGCTGGTAATTTGTGGAGCAATACTTGGAATGGAATATGTACATCAATTTCGTTGATTATGAAAAGGCTTTCGACAGTTTGGACACAGATTTAGTCTGGAAACTACTGAGGCACTATGGAATTCCTCAAAAGGTTACACACATAATTAGACAGACTTTGAAAGTATGTAATGCAGAGTTATAGAAGAAGGACAACTCACTGAGCGATTAAAAATTTAATCAGGTGTAGGACAGGTGTACTATCGCTTTTCCTGTTCATCCTGGCAAGGGACTGGATTATGAAAGTAACAACAAATGAGAGAAATGGAATACAGTAGACCTTGAATAAACAGCTGGAAAACCTGAATTTTGCTGATCATGTAGCCCTTCTGTCCCACAGCTAAAGCCAAAGGCAAAGGAAACTGGACTGGATTATACCTCTAAACAAATCGGTTTGAAGATCCATGAGAAAAATACAAAAATAATTAGGGTCAATGCAGCAAACACATAACCAATCGGGCTGAGAGGAACGCCCCTGGAAGAGGTAGAGGTATTTACATACCTAGGAAGTATCATCAACAAGGAGGGAGGGACAAACGAAGATATAAAAACAAGATTTCAAAAAACAAAAGTTGCATTCTTCTTCTTCTTCTTCCTCTTCTTCTTCTTCTTCTTCGTACGCAGTCAGACAGTAACCATTATTTTTTCGAAAAAAGCGGCGATCATCCTGAGGCTGTCGACACTGCCATAGAGCTTGTCTTGCAGTTCCACTGGTGATGGCCACATCTGCTCTCTCTGATCCTCGTATGTCGGGCAGTTCTGCAGCAGATGTTCAGCGGTCATTTTACCGGTACCGCACGGGCATTCGTCGGTACCACCTATCTTCAATTTGTTGAATAGGTGGTATCTAAGTCTATTGTGGCCAGTGCGAAGTCTGAAGACAACGACCTGCTCTCTACTGTTCAACTGGTAATAAGTATCGTTTTTGGTGTAACCAGTATGTTCGGTTTCCCATTTGGTCATGTATCTGGCAAAAGTTGCATTCGGAATGTTGAAACCCATTTGGAACTCCACCGAAATAAGAAGAAAGACAAAAATAAGGATTTTCAATTCAAATGTGAAGCCAGTCCTGCTGTACCTGTAGGATGACAAAACGAAATAACAGCAGACTGCAGGGTTTTGTCAACAGATGCCTGGAGGATGACCAAGGGCAATGACAGCAGACTGCAGGGTTTTGTCAACAGAAGCCTGAGAAAGATTCTTGGTATAAAATGGTTTGACAAAGTTACAAACGACAGACTGTGGGAGAGAGGGGGACAAGGTAAATTGGAACATGAAATCTTAGGAAGAAAGTGGAGATGGATGAGTCACACATTAAGAAAGCCACAGACCAGTATCACCAGGCAATCCCTGTCGTAGAACCCATAGGGAAGGAGAGGCATAGACAGACAAAGGAATACACGGAGACGAGATATAGAGGCGGAAATAAAGAAAACAGGAAAAAGCTGGAAGGAAGTAGAAAAGATTGCTCAGGTCACAGCTGCTTGGCGAGGGTTGGTTGATGGCCTATGCACACCTGGGTGATAGACGCGAAAGAGATATATACTCGTCACTACTTTATGGATCAGACATATGGATACTGAATAAGAAGTTGGAAAAGAGTAGTGAAGCCTTCGGAAGGGGGATGTATATGAGATTGGGTCGCATTCCTTGGAAAGAGAAGAAAACAACTGCGGAGGTATTGAAAAATGTGGGGTTGAAAAGAGGATTAATGACTGAAATCAGTGTCAGACCGTTAAACTGTTTTTGTCCATGTAACATCCTCTTCTACTTCGATCAACTGATGCTATGATTCTAGCCCGGTGAGGTTCACAACCAACTGATGCTGTACTTCTAGTCCGGGGAAGTTCACAACCAACTGATGCTATGCTTCTAGTCTGGTGAGGTTCTCGACCAACTGATGCTATTCTTCTAGTCCGAGGAAGTTCACAACCAACTGATGCTATGATTCTAGTCTGGTGAGGTTCTCGACCAACTGATGCTGTTCTTCTAGTCCGAGTAAGTTCACAACCAACTAATGCTATGATTCTAGTCTGGTGAGGTTCTCGAACAACTAATGCTATGATTCTAGTCTGGTGAGGTTCTCGACCAACTAATGCTATGATTCTAGTCTGGTGAGGTTCACGACCAACTGATGCTATACTTCTAGTCTGGTGAGGTTCTCGACTAACTGATGCTATGATTCTAGTCTGGTGAGGTTCTCGACCAACTAATGCTATGATTCTAGTCTGGTGAGGTTCTCGACCAACTAATGCTATGATTCTAGTCTGGTGAGGTTCACGACCAACTGATGCTATACTTCTAGTCTGGTGAGGTTCTCGACCAACTGATGCTATGCTTCTAGTCCTATGCCAAGACCACAATTAAAGCCAATTTTATGGGAAATTGGATGATCAACTTCCGAAAAGGAGACAGCTACTTTAACTTAACTAGAGAAGTGCAAGTCATCATCTTCAGACTGAGAACTGAGAACAACAGACTCAAAGGTCATCTTTACAAAAAAATGAGGATTGATACAGATGAGAGGTGTCAATGTTGGGAGCATACCATGACCGTGCAACACATCCTACAAAGCTTCACGTTCACGCAGGAAGAGAGAACAATACTGGCAAACATGAGACAAAAGCTGTATGGAGATAAAACATCCTTTCAAACAACGGTGTCCTTTGTAACATAAACCAGAAGCTTGATCTGGTGATGAACGAAGACGAAGTGGAAGAATAAAATATAGGTTTGCCCGAACCCGCAACACCACGCTGAAGCAGATAATGGGTAGAAACCCAGTTAGTGTTTCCATTGGCGCCCAATCAATGAAACAGTTTGTCATTTATTCAGAATACATTATGAACAGCCTGCATCGAGAGAATATCATGTGCATGTCTCCGGTCCACGTGCAGAAAGACAACCTGAAGGTCGATGGATCGAGGGTGTGTCGGACACATTCAGGAAGTTACACCTAGAGACAGCACAAGCCTCCAACGCGGAGAAAATAAGAAACCTATACATCCCACTTCTCCGGAACACCTCTTGGCAAAGGCAGTAGTATAAGAGAAGAAGATGAAGTATAAAATATGGGTTATGGTTTGTAAAGTCATTATCCCCATGTAAACCGTTACTCCACAATCTGAAAGTTCAACTCCGATGTGTAAAGTCATTATCCCCATGTAAACCGCTACTCCACAATCTGAAAGTTCGGCTCCTAAGTGAATTGAAATAACATGCTCTTTAGAGCCTTTTCTGTTCTGTTATGAATCGATGCCATTGCAATTCGGACAGATTCATAGGTGCTCAGAGCATCTCAGCAAATGGCGAACCTGCAATCTGTGCATCGCTGTCTCATTGGCTGCAAATCGTTTATCTACTTAAAAATGTCAATTATATCCATTGCCCGTGTCTCCCATGTGGGTGCCCCTGAGACCAGAGTGGCAGCTCTTTCATTCCCGCAAACCATGGCATGGCCGTGACAGTATATCCACACATGTTCCTAAAGGTTCGAATCCTCTATGTCCATTATCCACTCATTCCATAGCCACCCCTTCTGCACCTTCCGAAGCAAGGATAGAGATTCTTCTACCCTACACTACCTAACCAGAATGTTATTCATCTCTCGCGACACGATTGCTCTCAGTATGGATGGGGACGTATCCTCGGGCTCAATCCCACACTGCTCCCTCTACGGAATTATCGGGTCTAGACACCCTGAAAACCACAACCTCTATACCACACACAACACAGGAGTCGTATTTTCATAATCAAAAATGCATTTCAATATAAATTCTCCCAACAATGTTGTCTGAATAACTATCTATTTCACTTGGTACTATCGCTCGATGTGTTCTGACCCCCTATAAAGTTGCCTTCCTCATTTCAAATTCGTTAGCGAGACTTTCTCCCTTTGATTGTCAGACCCCATTGCGGTATCTTTCTCTCCGTTGTAAAAACTTCACCCCGTCTGTATCCCGGTCTCGCACTGTCGTTCTGCGAAGAATTGGAGCGAACTGCATGAATACGCTCTGTGGATTAAGATGTGGCTTTCACTGTTGGAGACCTTTCAGTTCCAAGCCACGCATCTTTCCGGACGTGCGTTTTATTTCCATATTTTAGAAGATTATTATTCCTGTTCATTATTTTCTTCACAGCCAAGAAGAAACCACTCAGAGGAAGGACAAGAAAGAAGGAAATATGTAACATCAGGCATTCGCGTGAAAGAAAAGTTTTCAAGAGTAATTTTTAATGTTTTTTGGTACGAAAAACAGCTAAAGGCACTCCTGAACCGTGCTGTATATATGACTGGGAATAATTGATTCATCCCACACACGCGCATAGTTCTACGTATATGAGGGCTTTTTTTAAGCGATGTTGTTGTTGTTGTTGTTGAATGCCCACAATGTGTAGTGTTATTCTTTTGTGAGCCCTGAAAAGGGCGTTTAGTGGCGGGTTGTTGTAGCTTTCATCACATCCCGAGCGTGCCGACGAAGGTGGATCGCCGTCCTCCATGCCCTGGTGTAATGCTTGGCGTAATCTGTGTGCTGCAGAGGGAATTAGTCTTATTCACAAGTAGGTGTATTATCTTGGCTGTTTGGAGTGAAATAAAGAATCACAGCCAGCACACGACGTGGCGACAGCAGTGGTGAAGCGGCCTGTAGTCATCTACATAAAAACACCTCGACTATCCCTGATGATTTTTTGGGGTATTTTTTTCCCTATTTTAAAAAACTTCCCCATAACCTAGATAACTGAAATTGGGTACACAACCTCTACTAAGCCGATCTATTTCAGGTTGATGAATCTTGGAATCTTGCGAATCGTACAAGCACTGCCGACAATTACCAACACACTGTACGGAGAAGTGACACAACTGAAGAAGACCTGTATATATATTAGAATGGCATTAGACTATCAAAAGCAGGTTTGCTCAGCAGCTATGGGATAAAAACAATAACGACGAATCTTGGACAGGTCATTGAAAAGCTTGTGCCGAAAAACGCATTTTAAAACAAAAGTGTCCTTGCACCGACAGCGAGATCAGCCACTTCAAGTCGTATTCAAACAGGCACACGCGTTCATTGAATTGGACAATCAGGAACCACTTAAAGTAACAAACTTCTCCATAACCTAGAGAGCTGGAGCTTGGTACACAGTCTCTATTAGTGAGACCTGTTAATCTATCAAAGTTTTACAAATCATGGAATGGAAAATAAAAATAATAATAATAATAAATGTTTTGGGGTGTAAATTGTAAAAATTATCAAATAATCGTCAATACAATCAACTCACCAAAAACAACATCAAAATAAAATAATACCATTCCTGTTCAGACTATGTTAGTCAGGGTCAGGTGAAACATTCTGTTCAGACTATGTTAGTCAAGGTCAGGTGAAACACACTGTTCAGATTATGTTAGTCAGAGTAAGATGAAACTTACTAATCCAGACCTCTCTTCCAAGAATTTCACCCTGGGAACAGATCGTTTCATATCAGTCTGGCTAACGAGATGGATCGACTCTGTGAGTCTCTTGGTGGTGAACTTACTTATCAATCTCGTATTGCACTACAGCCAGAATGACTCAGACCCAACTTCTCAAGAACACCATTTGACATGAGTAGAGCCAATGTAACCCGCCAAACAAAGAAAGTAGTGAAGATTGAATAGCTCAGGAACGAGTGGCATTGGCTACAACAACAACAACAACAACAACAACAATAATAACAACAACAGCAAAGCGAAAATTAACCACTAGCTTAATATGTTTAAAATGTAGTTAAGAATATTTATATCAATCTTCTTTTTCACTTTTAAAATCCATGAACCCTTTTATTGTCTTAGGTCACGTCATCCCGTAACCGATGAGGTCGTTGGGGCACACATGAAGACATCCTCACAACGCAACAACACCCTTCTCTGTCAGCGGCCGCTGCCTGTGACTCTTCTGGTCGGAGATTGGTCCATTCTTTTATGTTGTCCTCCCATCTCTTTTTGGGACGCCTCTTCGTCGTCTGCCATGCACCTTTCCATGGAGGATTGTATTTGCAAGACCATTTGATCTCGATATGTGACCGTACCAAGCGAGTTTCCTTCTTTTGACAGTTTCCAAGAGGTCTTTAAAAGGCCCTATTGCTGTTGTAATTCTATCTCCTATTTCCTCATTTGAAATTCGATCTGTGTACGTGACGTTTAAAAGTCTTCGGAAACATCTCATCTCCAAGGCCTGTATCCTTCGTTGAAGGTCAGCTGTAACTGTCCATGTCTCACAAGCATAGAGGAATATTGACAGGACCAGTGTACGCATTAATCTGATTTTCTTGCATAATGCAAACCGTTTATCTTGCCAGATTTTGTTAAGCTGTGCAAGCGCCGCTAGTGTCTGTGCTATTCTGACAAACACCTTACAGTTTAATCCTTCATCACTAACAATCGACCCAAGATACTTAAAACGGTCAACCACTTCGAGTCCCTGACCGTTAGCTTTTATCCTACTGTTGAAGCCCTTGTCTGTTTTCATACAAATATTAAGAGCCTCCTTTA
Source organism: Ariolimax columbianus (assembly GCA_036924085.1). Lineage (NCBI taxonomy): Eukaryota > Metazoa > Mollusca > Gastropoda > Stylommatophora > Arionidae > Ariolimax > Ariolimax columbianus. The sequence goes on from JAVGWX010000013.1 coordinate 45,401,035, forward strand.
GCAGATTTAACGGCTGGTCAGGAATGAAATGTTAGAGGTTTCAATTTACTAATCTTTTGTGTGTGTGAGATGTAATGACTAGTTCCTTTCCAGGCTGTCTTTTCCTTCTTTAACGGTAAGTTATGTACCCATTTACAACCCGGTGGACTAGAACGCCGTTTGCAGGAATTGAACCCCGTACGATGCCGCAGATGCAGCAAGGAATGAGTTGGCAGCCGCGAGTTTACGGCTCAGAGCTGACTGCTTGCATCAGGATGCGCAAATCCCATCTGACTAAACCACTATACTGCCTCCAAGCGGCGGGCCTGAACACAGGCTGCAATTGTGCAGTCTGGCTAAGAGAATAGAAATTGTAGTGAGAAGGCAAACTCGCTATTTGAAAAAAGCCAACAGAAATTGGATGTATCGTATCAAAAGGCGCCTCGCTTTAAACTACGACACAGCGTCCTTTTCAAGAAGAACACTGAAGAAGAAGAGGAAGAAGAAGAAGAAGAAGAAGAGCAACAGCGGCAAGAAAGAACCCCGTACATTTGACATGAATATCGAAGGCCCTGTCACTACACTCAACAGAAGATTATTAATTTGTTAAAGACTTACAAAAAATAGTGCAAGTAAGTGTATATGTACTAAATGATGTCACATCATAGAACATGCTTGCACAAAACCATTCCACATAGTATCACACACGGTGTTCAGATAGCTGAGCGAAACATCATCGGTGAGCCTCAAAGGAAGCGAGCCGTCCGATAGAACAGAACGGAAGACGACATCACATGTGAGTGCCTCAGTTGCGACAGAATCTGTCGTGCCAGGAGTTGGACTGTACGGTCAAATGATATGGCAGCTCGCAGCACAAATCTGAAGCTGTGGCATCTTCTTTTACGATGTCCAACTACTGCTGAACGCACTAATATAGAAAGAAAAAGGGAATATTATGGACAAACTGTCGTTCGACTTTACTCCCATTACTGGGGCTAGGGGGTTAAGCAGAGAACTACAGGCCGCTTGTCCATTGCTGTCACCACGTCGTGTGCTGGCTATGTTTGTTTATTTCACCCCCCAACAGAAAAAAACATGTCTTAACGGGGATTTGATCGGCTGCCCTCTTTGTCAGCAAGCAGTTATCAAAACCATTCAGCCGCGTGGTTCTCAATTCAATATTTTATGCATATTATTTGGAATACACTTTTTTAATCCGACAATCTTGGAAAAAAGGAACGAAATTTTAACTTATGCTGAAATTGGTGCAAGAGCAAATGTGGTTTGAGGACCTCTGATCGAATGTAAACTATCAATAAATTGTCTATACATTTCAGTGAGTTATGAATAGAAAGAAAGTAAAACTAAGTTGATGCAGATTAGCTCACGTGGAAGCGTGGAAATCCTTTCTGGCAGTAAATACAAACCCCTGGTTCGTAATCTCTAGCTTAAGAACAGAATGGGGAGGGGCGAGGAGAGCGCAATTAAAAAACGAAAACTTGGGCACGTGCCCAAAATGATAGAGAGGATTAACCCTGAATTCTAATCCTTATATCTATAATTTAAGCAGCAATCTGCCGTGTGCACCGTCTTGAGGCTGCAGATAGTCCAACAGATACGTGCACAGACAGAGAACTGACAAGGATGGGGATTTGGCGCATAAAGCGGAGCTCAGTCGCCCTCAATGAAGTGCATGATAAGCGGCTTAACTCCGGTTGGCTCTTGGGTAGCGGGTTCCCTCCCTCTCTGTCGCATCACACTCTCTTTCTGTCTCTGCTTTCGAGTTTCAGTCACAGCTGACACCCCCTGCAGTTATTTGAGGTTACTGGATGTAGTTCCGGCTGCTGTTATTAGTCGTGCTGGCCTTCTTATCCCTCCTCTAGTATATCAACTACTGCAACTGATGCGTGACTTTAATCGTGGTGGTAATATTATCAATATCATCTTCTTATTTCCTACAACACGATTAGTAGATGGTTATTTAATGATGTTTTAACAGCGGTTGATATTGATGATGCTGAGGTTGGTTGTCTTATTCTTAAACTACTTCTTCTTCTTCTTTGCGTTCAGGATATTTGGTCATGCTATATCTGCAGGTCAGTCGCCATGATGAAGTCTGTAGCCTTCACTGGGTCGGAGCAGCTGCCCCACAGCTTTTGTCTCAGCTCCGCACCCTCTGGCCAGGTCTGGCATCTCATTTCCCTATAGATTGGGCATTCCTGTAGAATATGTTCAGGTTTCTGGCATCCTGTTCCACATGGGCACTCATCGATGTGTGAGATCTTCAGTCGGTATGGATGTTCTAGTGTCCGGTTATCAGACGAAATAAGGTAGTTTGTTGATTTCTTTTGAGTTGGTGAATTGGGTCTGGTCTACCGCTTACGGTCATGCCTTCTCTCCATTGGTGTATATACTGATGTTTGATGATGTTCTTCATCTCTCTGTATTGTACTCGAATTATTAAATTGCGCCTTTTTAACACCATATTTTGCAGGAGCCTCAGCTCGCTCGTTGCCTGCGATTCCGCAGTGGAAGGGTTGGCATTGGGTCGTTATTGTTGAGGATCGAGAGTATTCCTAGTTCTGCTCTGATTTCTGCTAACAGCAGTTCGTTGATTATTTTCTGTTTTACCTCTAATAGATTTCTACAGTCTGTGCAGACTACAACTAGCTAGGTGTTTCACTTCTTTGATCTTCTTGTTTGTCACAGATTTGAGCGGAGGTTCGCCTCTGTGGGCAAGTTTTCCGAAGCTGGAGGGAGATTATATCGAGGCTTATGACTAGACACTGTGATCGATGCAATGACTTCACAGTGCAAGTACCATATCGATTATTTTTATACTTTTGGGAAGACACATTTTTTTTTAAACGGTTGACCGCACTGCATAATATAATGATTGCTGGGGCGCATCCCGGCCTGGTTCCGCTATCTTCAGCACAAGGAATAAAGGTCGCATTTCACATTAGTTTCTGCACAGTGTGAATATTATGCTTTTATCTCACACTTAATTTAAAACTATGTATTTCCTTTTTACTGAGAGATCGAATTTCTAACGGTTCTGTCTCTCGTCTTGTAAATTAGAAACAGAATGTAAAAAGTAAAGTAAGACATAGCATTACTGCCGTACGGGTGTGAGGTGTTGGCGATCTCATATTTCAAAGGCACGGCTATATGAGAGCACTAGCCATTTCCTCTCCCCCTTTACTTCCGGACTGAACCGGTACCCATTTAAGACTGGGTCGACCCGGGAGCCAGATGCGAAGTACGAGGATCAGAGAAAGCAAATGTGGCCATCACCAGGGGCAACACTAGACACGCTCTATGGCAGTGTCGACAGCCTCAGGATGACCGCTGCTTTTTTTCGAAAAAATAAAGGTTGACGTCTGACAGAGTACGAAGAAGAAGAAGAAGAAGATGCGAAAGCAGCTCTTAAAAAACACAGGATCATCATATTTCTGAACTATAATTGTTTGTCTTCTTGCTGTTCTGGACGCCATTGGAAAACACGATCTTCCTTGTATCATTCCATGGATCGTGTCTCGTCTTTTTGTAACCTTAGGAAGTAGACGCATCACATCTCGCTACTGCTTCAAGTACCATTTGTTGCCACTTCTGTCTGTCTAACGCCATAACATCCATATCTTTCAGATTTTAGCCCTGCACTTTCGCACATCATCAGTCAAGCAACATCTTATTTCTTTTTTCAGGGACTGTGCCTTTGAGTATCTTGTTCGGTAGTCCAATCGTTAATGTCCGTACCAATAGAGTTTTCGTGTTTTTACCACTGATAGGGGGGTCTTGATAAGGTCTGACACATAGTGTATTTGTGTTGCGCAGGAACGGAAACCGTAGACGATCAAACCCCGTTACAAGCGACTCCTAGTCTCAAGAGAGATGCCTGCATCCTGAGCTACCAGTCATCTTGACTTATGTCGCGCCACTGGTCCAAGGTAGCTCGGGACCAGATAATGAGGTTGATAACCAGCGCAGTTTCTTCCTCACTGTAAATCCAAATACATCATCAAGACATAACCGTCTGATGATTCTCCATCATTGCGTGCGGTACCGTTGCTTACGCTGAGACTCATGACGTGGCCTTTGTATGTTATTCCAAGGATCCGTCTAAATTATTTCATCTCCTTGATATTTCGTTCCAATTGAGCATTCAGTGTCCATGTCCCACACGCGTAGAGGTGCCCAGGGATGATTAGTGTTTGCATTATTGTAATCTCAGCTTTAAACGAGATGTCCATGGCGCACAACAATGGTTCAGTGATAACTTAATTTAACGTCATTATACTGGCTTAGAAGGCTCTACAGAGTCTGTATACAACCAGTTTATCCCACTCCAGAAATACTATTTTTTTTTTAACTGTGAGTATCCAATTTATTTTTGAATACACTAACTGAACCTGACCACACTAATTCATGTAGTGATCCCTTTGCAAGCAGTTACCACTCACTGTTAAGATAATAATATATTTCCTAATATCTAATCTGGACCCGCGTCTAAACAATTTGAAGCTGTGATCTCTTGTTCATGTAGATGGTTGTACTTTCAATAACTTGATATAGTGAAATTTATCATTTTCGTTGATTTATTTATTTACTTGTATTGAATCATCTGGAATTCTTCTTTGTTCTAAACACTGTAGACCAGTTTTTCTGAGTATTTTTTCATAACTATAATTCTGGAGTCCCACGATCCTTTTTGTAGCTCTTCTTTGCATCATGTCTACGATATGAACTCCACACCTGAACACAGTACTCCAATTTAAGTCTCTTCAATGCTTTATGCAGTTTGACTTTCACTTTCTAACTCTTTGGTGTAATGTTTCTGTTTATCTTACCAAGCATTGCATTCACCTTTTTTTCAGTGGTACCTGGACTTGCTCTATGGATTTGCTCCCGTAAGTTACCTTTATGGTTTATTATAACACTGACGTTTCTTTCCTTTTCTATTTTTCTAATTTTGTTCTATCCCATTAAATAAATATATTGATTTTTGGATTTTCCCATTTAGATGAAAGTACAATTTGCTACAATAAACTCCATCTACCATCTGCCAGTAATGTTAGGATCGTGCAGACCTCAGCTCCACCTTGTAGGAAACTGAGATGTTAGTCCAATCAGGACATTGCGTCAGGGTCAGACACAATATCACTTTCTTTCTTCTAAGTATCTTTCCCTGGAAACCGACTGTTTTCAAGGCAGTCTGACTGACGAGACATGGATCGACGTGATTCCCGTAGTAGTGAACATTACGCAGATCAAGCCAAGCACAGTACAACCGCCTAAAGGACTATGGTTCACCTTCCTCAGCACGCTCATGATGTGAGGAAAGCTACTACAACCGTCAGTTAACGTGCTTTTAAGGCCGCACAAAGTAACAATGCTCACCGTGGGCATTAAACAAGAGCAACAAAAACAACAATGAAGCCTTCTATTATGTTCTCCAGTTACATGTCCTAGATATTTATAAATAAGATTTAGATAAGTGATTTCAACCCTTTCTTTTAAATCATTTGCACCAAGAGAGTGGACAAAATAAAGATGCAAACTCGTCAACGCAATCATTCAAGTAAACGCCATTATCTGTGATACGTTAAGCGATAATTTCTAGTCTTTCCTAGATGAGAAAAGACCGGAGAACTTCAATGGTTGGAATGTGCGAAGTTTTTGTTCCGTTTTCTCAGAACTCGTGTTGCTTGTTCACAGATTTTCGTGTTTACAGTAGCCTTGCCGGAATGACATTGTATTTACAAACAACAAATCGTTAGATCTGTAGCAGTTTGATCCTTTACTTTTGACTTGACCAAAAATAGAATGGCAATTAGACATAATCGATAAATAAATGACAGCGAAGCGGATAGCTTTCATTCGTCAGATCAAATTAGCAGAATCATTGGATGGAATTTGCAAGATTACTAAAACGCTACAAATGTATCGCAAAGTTCAATATCTGTTGATTTTGAGTAAAGCGGAAATACAGCCGCGTCGGCAAGCAAGGTGAATAACAAATTAGCTGCGATGTTTGGGTATTTGAATTATGTTCCGATCAGAGCTTTAGTACTGACGAAATGAATTAACAGGAATACACTAGTTATGTACATTGAAAGCTGGCTTAGGGCTATTTAGTCTACTGCCATAGGTGTATACAACTTTAAGGATAAAGCCGACACTTCCATTTACGTTACGTGTTTTTGGTTTTTGACATTATTGAATGAGGTCTTACCTATTTATGAAGGGGCGGAGGGAGGGGGGCTGATGGAATAAGCACTAATTTTTTTCTTCTTACATTGAATTCTCTGACTGTAAGTCGGGTACTCCTTTGCAGCCGAGTATACTGAAACGTTCCCAGAAAGTAGATCGGGTCCCGTCCGTGGTCTTAACGTTTTTCTGAAATAGGGGAGGCCGGGCACCCATTGTTTTCGTCCCCGTGTTAAAATCTCTGACTGTTAGTCGGGTATTTATGTACAGCTGAGTATACTGAAAGGTGCCCTGACAGAAGATGGAACCCCGTCCCGTTGCTGTAGAAAGTAGGGTTCCATGCGCTCAGCGTTCCATTCAGACGCTGCAGCTGATACAGCCATCGCAATAACATCTTTTTAAATCTCATTCCTTGATAAATGAACATCGACAAGGCAATTTGTTTGTTCTTGTGCTTGTGGTTTCTGTAGCAGTACGTAATACATGACGAGGATACTAGCGTCAATCACAAATCGTATTTAGCTGCCATTTACGACATTTCTGTACCTTGATTATCATTATACTTTATTCGTCTGGTTCTCAGTGGAACATAGGGAGTCAAACCTGCTTCAATGACGTAGTAGTTACGGCGTTGCTAAGAAAGTACAGATGGGCAGGCTACGTGGTACGCATGCCTGACAAGAAATGGACACGTCAAGTGACGTCTGGGGCCTTAGACCTGTAATCGTCGCACAGGACGTCCACAATGAGATGAAGAGATGGCCTGCGACAAAACTTTGGTCCGGCATGGTACTTAATGGAAATGTACAGAGATAAGTTTAGTCGACATTTGGCTACCTGCCATAGGGCACATAACATGCTGAATGAACACCATGATTACAGTATTACATAAGGCTTTCGTCAAGATACTCTCTGCCTGTTTCTATACTGTGTCGTTATCTTGGGTTCAACCTACGAGATCCCAATTGAGCTGAATTCCCACTCGACAATCGCTGACAGGTGTTCCTTGACTTTCCCATTCCTCTCTTACCCCGTTTGTTCCAATTCAGCGCATGCCTGTGTAGACTACACGATTTCGTTCTGTGAGTGTCTTATCCACCTCCACTTTCTTTCCGGAATGTCAAACTGCATTGCTTGCCCTTTCTCACAGATGTCAATCTGGCCATCTAACACGAAATATGCGACGAAGACACCAGTAACGAATATCTGCAGTCTGGGTAGACCAACTGTAGTTAGGTGCCATCTCTCGGCGCCGACTTTACATTTGCGTTAAACAGTCTAATCTTATTAACGCTAGGATTAACACATATAAATTTGCTTCCAGCTCTGTCAGCCCAGTGTGGAACACTTCAGCATGTTCAATGGATAATAAGATTAGACTGTTTAACGCAAATGTAAGGTTGTCTGAACATGTCTCTCCATTTGACCCAACCTTCTGGTTGATCAGTCCTGAGACTGGTTGTAAGGTTGTCTGAACATGTCTCTCCATTTGACCCAACCTTCTGGTTGATCAGTCCTGAGACTGGTTGTAAGGTTGTCTGAACATGTCTCTCCATTTGACCCAACCTTCTGGTTGATCAGTCCTGAGACTGGTTGTAAGGTTGTCTGAACATGTCTCTCCATTTGACCCAACCTTCTGGTTGATCAGTCCTGAGACTGGTTGTAAGGTTGTCTGAACATTTCTCTCCATTTGACCCAACCTTCTGGTTGATCAGTCCTGAGACTGGTTGTAAGGTTGTCTGAACATGTCTCTCCATTTGACCCAACCTTCTGGTTGATCAGTCCTGAGACTGGTTGTAAGGTTGTCTGAACATGTCTCTCCATTTGACCCAACCTTCTGGTTGATCAGTCCTGAGACTGGTTGTAAGGTTGTCTGAACATGTCTCTCCATTTGACCCAACCTTCTGGTTGATCAGTCCTGAGACTGGTTGTAAGGTTGTCTGAACATGTCTCTCCATTTGACCCAACCTTCTGGTTGATCAGTCCTGAGACTGGTTGTAAGGTTGTCTGAACATGTCTCTCCATTTGACCCAACCTTCTGGTTGATCAGTCCTGAGACTGGTTGTAAGGTTGTCTGAACATTTCTCTCCATTTGACCAAACCTTCTGGTTGATCAGTCCTGAGACTGGTTGTAAGGTTGTCTGAACATTTCTCTCCATTTGACCCAACCTTCTGGTTGATCAGTCCTGAGACTGGTTGTAAGGTTGTCTGAACATGTCTCTCCATTTGACCCAACCTTCTGGTTGATCAGTCCTGAGACTGGTTGTAAGGTTGTCTGAACATTTCTCTCCATTTGACCAAACCTTCTGGTTGATCAGTCCTGAGACTGGTTGTAAGGTTGTCTGAACATGTCTCTCCATTTGACACAACCTTCAGGTTGATCAGTCCTGAGACTGGTTGTAAGGTTGTCTGAACATGTCTCTCCATTTGATTATATCCTCTACAGTTCTCTTAATTACAGCATAAGTTCGTACTTTAATGTCACTGCATGCCTGAGATGTAAAAGTGAGTCTTGTTCGCTCCGGTCCTCTCTCAAAATGTGACCCGGTCAACTCAATCAACGTCTTGATATCACATGTAGTATTTCTCTTTGTGCGTCCACTTTAGTGAGTATATTGTCATTGTATCTTCTTTCTGTCCAACTCACTCTTTCCATTCTAGAGTGGCACCACATTTCAAATCCTTCTAAGCTTTTTTCATACTTCTTCTCTAACAATCTATTCTTCAGCCCCCATACAGTGCAATTGTCCATATATTAGTATAGATTGTTCCTTTTCTAGCGTATACTATGATATTCTTTGGCGTTAGCGGTTTGTTTTTCATTGAAGCCATTTTTTACCATAGCAAACCCTGTCTACAATTTTATGGCCATTAATCTGTATGTGCTCTCGTTGTTTGTTGATTCCGTCAGCCTCGTAATCAGAAAGGGCCTAAGTAGCAGAATGTAGTCCAGAGAACGGAATGCCTTTTGTCGTAGTTTACAACTTGACTGCGATATTTGCACCTTTCGGTCCAATACATCCGACTTCAGCAAACATTATTTGAGTACCAGGTTAGCATTCCCTCTTCGATCCCTTCTCCTTAGCCAGTCTGTCCTGCTGCAGCCTGTTATCCAGAATCACCGCGTGGAGGTGTAGAAGGGTCTTGGCAGCTCTGGTTCGCTAGCTCTGACGCTAGCAGTCAGCTTTGGGCCCGCAAATAACAATATCACAGACTATAGGTTTGTAACCTTTCTACCCCATCATTAATGTTCTTTCGTTGAGATAGATTTGCTTCAGAGTCTCAGTCAAATGCAAGTAGTTCATGTCAGAGAAAGAATTATTGTAGATCAGTGCTCTTCAACCTGAGCGCTACGTCCACTAGTGGGCTATTTTAGCTTTCAGGTGGACTGTAGCAGAATAATTACATGATGTAGTAAAATACAACCTGAGGAAAGTATCGCAGAATACCAGCAAACCAACAGAAGTGCACATCTTGAGAACCTGGTGTTTTTCTCGTGGCAGCATACGGCTGCAAAATATGACCAGTTACCCAACCTCGAGTTCTTCGAGTCAAAATGTTATAGAAAGGTCCTCAGAATACCGTGGACTAAAATAAAAGAAGAAGGCAGATATTGGACAAGAATTGGACGTAGAGGAGAATTGGTTCATAATTTTCATTATGTCAAGAAACGGTCTTGAGTGAACGGTAATGGAAGATATGGTGCCGGGAAAGAAAAGGAGAGATAGAGGCAGATGGAGAGAGAGAAGGAGAGGCATAGGCAGAGGCACAGACCAGGTAGATGTAGAGGCAGAGGGAGGGACAGAAGCAGAGGTAGGCCAAGATGGCGATAGCACTAAGATGTCAAGGAATGCTTGGACATGACAATGGAGCAGGCTGGAGATTTGACTAGAGATCCAGTTTCTATCAGACGGGCTGTAATGGGAGCGACGTTCTGCAAAGAACATACCACATGATGATTAAAAATATCCAAAATATACAGACTCAGTGGAAAATCGCGAAATTTAGTTAAATTTAGAATTAAGTTGGCGGTTTAGAAAATTTACACTAACGAAAGATATAAAAAGTGTGCGCCAGGTATAATAAGGTTGAACATCCCTTATGTAGAAAATTCTGGAAGGGTGCTTCCATTACCTAAGATATTAAAAAGACATTAATTACAATCACCCGATCCAGTACCAGAGATGTGAACATTTTTTAATCTTGATAAACAATATACTCAATAATTTTCAAAATGCGAAATGATTGACAAAAATATGTTTACAATTAAGAAATCTATGTTTTATTTTGTACAACTACCTCACGATGGAATTGTAGGAATAAAATTCATTGGACATTAATATATTTTTAAAACATTCAGCAGTTAGCTAGTTAGTTAGTTAATTAACTAGTAAGTTAGCTAGTTATCGGTCCCCTTGTACTCTGAAGGGCGCCGTGGGGAGCCTAAGTCGTCTCTACTGGACCAGAAACGTCGCTTCTGGCGTTGTCAACTCGTGTTGCTGAAAAATCGTCTTAGCGTCGTCTGTTCACCTGCCCACTCGGTCTACCTCTTGCTCGGAAACCGAACCACGGGCGGTGAAAGCTTGCAGAAGCTGATCAGCGGCCATTATCATGAGATGACCAAACCAATTTACCTTCTGTCTGCACTTGTATTCGGCACACGTTATAGAACAGACCACATTGCGAATATCCTCGTCCCTTAATCTGTCTGTTCTGGAAACGACGGTGGGTATTCGTTGACATCTCATTTTGAAGATGAAGATTTTTTTTTCTCGTGCCTTGAGCATGGCCGATATTTGGCTCTGGTAGCAAAGGGTTAGTAGGAAGATGCTGGGGATCAGTTACTGCTTCTTTGCGAGACTAATTTGGGGATGTTTGAGCAGTTGATAAGTGACTCTTGCTGCTTTGTGAGACTAATGTATGGATATTCGAGCAGTTAATAAGTGACTCTTGCTGCTTTGCGAGACTAATGTATGGATATTTGAGCAGTTGATAAGTGACTCTTGCTGCTTTGCGAGACTAATGTATGGATATTCGAGCAGTTAATAAGTGACTCTTGCTGCTTTGCGAGACTAATGTATGGATATTTGAGCAGTTGATAAGTGACTCTTGCTGCTTTGCGAGACTAATGTATGGATATTTGAGCAGTTAATAAGTGACTCTTGCTGCTTTGCGAGACTAATGTATGGATATTTGAGCAGTTGATAAGTGACTCTTGCTGCTTTGCGAGACTAATGTATGGATATTTGAGCAGTTGATAAGTGAATCTTGCTGCTTTGCGAGACTAATGTATGGATATTTGAGCAGTTAATAAGTGACTCTTGCTGCTTTGCGAGACTAATGTATGGATATTTGAGCAGTTGATAAGTGAATCTTGCTGCTTTGCGAGACTAATGTATGGATATTTGAGCAGTTAATAAGTGACTCTTGCTGCTTTGCGAGACTAATGTATGGATATTTGAGCAGTTGATAAGTGACTTCTGCTGTTTTCTTACAATTTGGTTTTTTGGACTGCGTGGGCTCGTGGTTAACTGACACGGTTCACAACCAGAAGGTACTGGGTTCGCTCCCAAATAACAGCACTGGCCGTTACCCCGGGGTAGCTAACCCTTAGAAAATAAAGGAGGAAGCAGACCCTTACATAACATGCATGCCAAATTCACTTGTACAGGCCGACAGGCGCAAAATAAAAGCATAGTACAACGTACACCGCTTTGGGGGATTGAGTAACAATCAAAAAAATTTTTGTTTAAATTTCTCTATAGCACCTGCCGTCTTCTGAGAACAAGCTGAATATGTGCCTGACCTCATGAGCCTGCTGGAGAGCCACGTCCTGAATGCTCAAGTTAAGTTCTGTCCACCTTCACAGTTGTCTTCCTAGCCGTGCTGAACGCATACCGTAGTTGTTGCAGGTTGCGTTCTACGCGGTGAGTGACATTTGAGCTTCTGTACATCTGTATATGGAAGACATTGATCATCTGCGATAACAATTCGAATATGGAAATGTAATCTGCATCTTGTGTGGCAGACTGATAGGCCTCGGACACACTTCTGTCCATATCAATGTTAAAAAGCAGCGAGAACAGCATAGATCCTTGGCGCACAACCTTGGTGATTGGAGAACTCACTGTGACACTGTCCTCCGTACGCACCACACTCTTGTTCCGTTAGTACATAGCTATCACATTCTTCAGTAACTGGAATTGTTTCCCATGCGCATCTATTGCCGTCGAGCAGTTTCTTAACTTAACGTCTTTATACTGGCTTGGAAGACTATGTAGAGTATGTATACAACCTGATTCTTTCACATTCACTTGATCTATAAAAAATGTTTGTTCTTTTAAAACAACTATGCGCATCCAATCTATTCTTGAATGCATTAATTCACTCTGCCTTCACTACTTCCTGTGGCAATGCATTCCAAGCACTCACCCCTCTCTGACTAAAAAAATATTTCCAAATATCCTATCTGAACCTTTAGTTAACTAATTTGTAGCTGTACCATTTTGTTCCTATAGGCTGCTGTATTTTGAAGAAAACTTGTTATAGTACAACTTATCCTAACCGTTGATTATCTTATAAACATGTACTTCTTTTCTTTTCCAGACACCGTAGTCCGTGTTCTCTCCTCTCAGTCTACTCTGATTACTGTAATTCCGGAATCCCACTATCATCTTTGTGGCTCTTCTTTATATCGTTACCAGCATGTTTATATCCCCTCTATGATAAGGACTCCACACCTGTACACAGTACTCAAATCTAGGTTTAACTAATGCTTTATACAGTTTGACTATCACTTCCTTGCTCCTATGTTTAATATTTCTTTTTATAATACCTAACATTGCATTTGGCTTTTATACCGCTCACTACACTTGCTCACTCACTTTACATGTATGATCTATTATAACCCCTAGGTAACTTTTCCTATTCTATCATTCTAATATTGTTCTCGCCCATTCTGTAATTATGTTCCATATTGGATCTATCCATGTGGATGACTTTACATTTATCTACTTGAACCTAAATTTGCCAGCTCTTAGATCATTACATAATTTCTTCTAAATCCCACCTCAATGTACTTAGTGCTTAGTCATGGTCTACTGTAGATAGTCCGACTCACTGGGAAACCACCTTGAAACATCACATTCCACCGCCGACTAAATAACGGAACTAATTTTGTGCCAAGGTTTATAATAAATACATACTCCACATAGAGAAATAAAACAAATTCACTGTATAAATCACAACAAACCACTGTTTAGAGTAATCTTTTCACAGAATCCTGCCCTGAAACCAATTGCATACCATTCGTTGTTCCCTGAACGCTCAATGATACTTCCACTGATAGTTGACACGTGAAAGCTCCGTTATTTAATCCGTGATTCAGAAGGATGTGGTTGAGTGATCAAAGTATAACTAAAACTTACTTTGGGTTTACATTAAGGAAACGACAAGGCAGTACCTCAACGCGAAGTTATCCATAAAAGATATTACTGCTGAATTCAGACACTTTTAGTCGTTAAAGGCATAAAATACAGTAAATCGCATTCGCCTTGAAAAACAAGGCGAGCGAAGTAATCAAAGGAAATTGAAATACGAAATATTGATGTGTACGAGATGTCAATAATGGCCTACATGGTTAGAAGACTTGCCCTACATCTGTTAAACCATCTGTTGCATCATTATGTAAGCAAAGACATATAAGCAAAATATTGAAACAATTGACATACACAAAAAATGATGCCTTTTACCAGTTGAACAGAAGAGAGCAGGTCGTGGTCTTCAGACTCCGCACAGGCCACAACAGACTGAGGTACCACCTATTCAATAAACTGAATATAGGTGGTACTGACGAATACACTTGTGGTACAGGGAAAATGACCGCTGAACATCTTCTGCAAAATTGCTTGACATACGAGGACCAGAGAAAGCACATGTGGCCATCACCAGTGGCAACACTAGACAAGCTCTATGGCAGTGTCGACAGCCTCAGGATGACTGCTGCTTTCTTTGAACAAATACAGGTTGACGTCTGACAGCGTACGAAGAAGAAGAAGAAGAAGAAGAAGAAGAAGAAGAAGAAGAAGAAGAAGAAGAAGAAGAAGAAGAAGAAGAAGAAGAAGAAGAAGAAACAATTGACAAACGAGCTGTTATGCTCGTTGCGTTCTTTATGTAAATACTTCCACGCTGTTGTTTTATTGGCAGCTCAGTTCAATTCATCATATTTTGTTAAAGTCAACATAACTGTTTCAAATATATGTATGTTATTTGTTTATGCGGTTCTGTAACTGGGCGTCGTTGTGGTCGAGTAGGTAAGGCACTCGCGTCTCAAAGAGTTGAACGAAAATGGCGAGGGGTCGAGTCCTGCAGGTTTCAACCAACCCCTAGTCACAAGCAGGGTGTTACCATAGTGCCTGCATTTTGAGTTACTTCCAGTCGTCTTGACTTATCTCTTGCGACTGATCCAAAGTAGTTCGGGACCAGAGAGTGAGGTTGATGACCAGTGCAGTTTCTTACTCACTATAATCCAAATACAACACAAAGTTACATCATCAAGACAAAAATTGTCTGATGATGTCGTCACCATCGCTTGCAATGGGCAACTAACTTCTTACATTTACTCGTCTTTTATTTCTGCATGAAAGGAGCCTACAAGTGGATTTAATTATCACTGAAATTAACGTCCCCTGGAAACAACTTTACAATCGGTCAATCCTTTCATTACCGAAGAACTTCTGAAGATAGATCATAAAATGTCCTTTCTTTTGGTTTCAATTACCACTGACGGAGTCTCAACACAAGACACAGACTATCTAACGATCTGCTCAAAAATTCTAGAAACAATGCAATGTTGATGATGTGTTGAGATGGAACGACAACTCAGTCACAGCCTACTGTAGATACAGGCCTTCTGACTCACAGAGAAATACGCTTGTAACGTCACATTCTACGGCTAACTAAATAACGGAACCTGCATGTTTCAACTATCAGTGCAGCTATAATCGCGTGTTCGGGAAACAAAAATGGATGTGCAGTTGGTTTCAGGGCAGGATTCTGTGAAAGGATCACTCTCAACAGAGATTTGTTGTGTTTTGTACCGTGAATTTGTTGTATTTCTCTGTGTGGATCATGAATTGATAATACACCTTGGCACACTACGAGTTCCATTATTTAGCCAGCCTTGAAATGTAACGTTGCAAAAGGATTTTGATTCAGGCGGCCTATCTAAAGTAGGTCATTGCTCAATCCACATGTCGGAACATAGGAAACATAATGTATGACGTGTTGCCCATGATATCTGACGTAGTGTCCATTAATGTCTGATGTGGCGCCCATGATGTCTGATGTGGTGTCCAGAACAGGGAAAGCTAGCGCTAAGCTAACAAAAACATCATTTTATTACTCTTCCGTGAAAGTAAGTAGCATCTCCTTTGCAGAACGTCGCTTCTTACAACCGCTAACCTATATGGTTGTTATAAGGTTATTACCAAGTATGCGGTACAATAGATTGCCATTACTTCCCGTACATGGAGGAGCAATCACCCGAGAAAAAAATCCATTGCCTGTAAAACTGGACACCGTGGGCATCGAATTCAGTGCGTTGGGATTTTGAAAACCGAGTGAGCCTCACCCCTAGGCCACGCAGCCTACCATAAATAGAAGGATTCAAATAATGACTCAAGTAATTCGCCTCGGACAAGTTAAGCCGACTGCCTTGTTTGATGGTAGAGTTTTAGAGAATATGCAGGCTGGATGAAATGGTAGCGGTATGTCTCATTAGGGTGTTGTTCGGGCGGTCGAGGGGATAACTTCATGAGTGGTGCGGTATTTTCCTGCACTTGATTTTTCCAGGAATAGTTCCAGAAGCTGTAGAGCCGAGACTTCCTGTGACAGGCAGCCACATGGGTGAATCAAGAGGACTGGTTCTGGTCGTTCAGGAAATGCTATGGAAGAAAGAGGACTAGTTCTGATTCATGATTCAGGAAATGCTGTGAAAGAAAGAGGACTGGTTCTGATCCATCGTTGAGGAAATGCTATGGAAGAAAGAAGACTGGTTCTGATCGTTCAGGAAATGCTATGGAAGAAAGAGGACTGGTTCTGATTCATGGTTCAGGAAATGCTGTGAAAGAAAGAGGACTGGTTCTGATCCATCGTTGAGGAAATGCTATGGTAGAAAGAGGACTGGTTCCGATCCATTGTTGAGGAAATGTCTTAAAGAACGAGGACTGCTTCTGATCCATCGTTGAGGAAATGCTCTTAAAGAAAGATGACTGGCTCTGATCGTTCAGGAAATGCTATGGAAGAAAGAGGACTGGTTCTGATCCATCGTTGAGGGAATGCTATGGAAGAAAGAGGACTGGTTCTGATCCATCGTTGAGGAAATGCTCTTAAAGAAAGAGAACTGGTTCTGATCCATCGTTGAGGAAATGCTATGGAAGAAAGAGGACTGGTTCTAATCCATCGTTGAGGAAATGCTCTTAAAGAAAGAGGACTGGTTCTGATCGTTCAGGAAATGCTAAGGAAGAAAGAGGACTGGTTCTGATTCATGATTCAGGAAATGCTGTGAAAGAAAGAGGACTGGTTCTGATCCATCGTTGAGGAAAGGCTATGGAAGAAAGAGGACTGGTTCTGATCCATCGTTGAGGAAATGCTCTTAAAGAAAGAGGACTGGTTCTGATCCATCGTTGAGGAAATGCTCTTAAAGAAAGAGGACTGGTTCTGATCCATCGTTGAGGAAATGCTCTTAAAGAAAGATGGCTGGCTCTGATCGTTCAGGAAATGCTATGGAAGAAAGAGGACTGGTTCTGATCCATCGTTGAGGAAATGCTATGGAAGAAAGAGGACTGGTTCTGATCCATCGCTGAGGAAATGCTCTTAAAGAAAGAGGACTGGTTCTGATCCAGCGTTGGGGAATTGTTTTTAAAGAAAGATGGCTGGTTCTAATCACTCGCTCGGGCAAATGGTCTTAAAGAAAGATGGCTGGTTCTGACCCAGTGTTGGGGAAATGCTCTTGAGCTGTGTCCGTTGGGAGACCACGATGACAAGGACAAAGTCTTGCCAGCGAACTCCAAAGATACGACGTATGTTGAGCACCTTGTGCCATTTCTATCCTCCACTTAAGCCGTTTAGATTTCAGAACCGTAAATAAAAATGAGCAAGAATATTCTGGGAAGTAAAGGCGGCATTCGTGATGCTGACCACATCATCCACTAAATGCCATTAGTTACAAAATAATATGGGCATAACACCATATTTCCTATCCATCGCGTGATGGGATATTTGCTGTTACGTCTAATGAACATCTCCTTTGTATAACTATACTTCTTACAACCGCTGCTCTATTTGGCTGTTATAAGTTTCTTGGCAAGTGTGCAGTACGGTAGGTTCCACTCATCCCCTTTCCTCTCTTCTCGCCTCACTCGGTTTCATTTGACTCTGTCCTACAGTCACACCCTTGCACAACTTTCACACGCGCCCTCGTGGTAAAGCCCTTCCATAGCACTTTGGTTGGGCTAGCTTCTGAGGGTGCACAAACCTAGCATAGGTACATACAGATGCACACATGCATCCAAGCACTGGTTTATGCGTCCTGATATCGCCCAATTGACTACGGTCTGGGGTGGAAAATGGCGCGCCTCCGCCAGTAGAAACTAGTGAGGCAAACATTTAAGCAAAAAAAAAAAAAAAAAAAAAAAAAGTACGGTAGGTTGTCATTAATTTCTGAGCGAAAAAAACACATGTTTGTCAAACTTGACATTCCGTTCTCTGGACTACATTCTGCGACTTGTAAGACCATTTTCAGGGCTCGGTAGCGGGAGTTTGAGAACGAGCGAAGTCAAGCCAAGCCAAACTGAACACAAGCGTGATTCGAACTTGGTGAAATTAACGCTTTACTTCTAGGCCACGCAGCCTCCTCAAAGCTGTACAAGAGGATTGAAATCATAAAGGTTCTATATAGGCACATCTTGTCTTCCAGGGAGAGTCTCACGCCCTTTCTTTAAACATCGTTCTCCAGTTCTTCCAGTTGTGAACCGAGACTCTTGGTCTGTACCTTTCCTTATTTGCAAAGATCTCAACCCATAGCACTGACGAACAGGACGCCGTCGTGGTGGGCGCCAGACGATGTTGAGAATGTTTTCAGATAAATGGTCTTGCGGCAGAGGTAAAGGTAATTATAGTCCCATACCATAGACTGCAGTCAGGATGAAGTGTTAAAGTCCTCATTGTACTTAGCCACCTATTTGTGATGCAGAGTGGCCAGTGTCTTTCCTCGCTGCCCGTTTACTTCCCTAGTCGTCAGTCATGTACCAGTTTACAGCTAGGTTGACTGGAGCTGCTAGTAGCGGGAGTTGAACTTTTTATCCTCACTCTCTCGTCTCGAGCCGCCCGACCCCAGTGGCAAGAAAAGGATAAGACGACTAGGGAGCGACTATGAGAAGCAGGGGACTCCGCATCAAGCACCTGTGAAAAAGACGGCGGAGTTCGGAGTCGAACCCACACCACATGATCACGAGGCTAAACCCCTTCTCCCCGGAATCCCTATCTTTGACCTAAAACTGAAATAATCAGCCCATCGTTACGCTAGTGCTCCTCTATATACTGAAAAGGTCTTCCACAGAACAGTTACAACCACAGAGTCAAGGGCGGATGTGAAGTAAACGTAAGCAACCGAGGTAGCGGGGTGGAATTCTCTGTGTATCTCAGAGAGGAGGCAAAGTTCAAATATGGCGCCATTGGGGGAGCGATAGGCAATGAAACCTGACTGTCGTGGGCGTCGATTTCTCTTCAGCAGAGGTTGCAACCTGGAGAGAGATATATGACCGAAAAAAACTTTACAGAGAACAGACAGAAAGGTTATAGGCCTGTGATTGGTACAAACCGTTCGAGGGTCCTCTTCCATGTGTGCAAGTGTATGACACCCCAGCCACGCTATGCAGAAGAAGATATGTTCTCAAGTATTTAATTGCAAAGCATGGACAAATTTTCTTCTTTTTCTTTTTTCTTCTCTTCTTCGTGTTCTTCTTCATTTGACGTCGCATTTTCTACCCATTGTAGTCCAGTATCGTGGTATGTATTTGTCTTTCGTCTCTCTCGTGAGCTGAGTGACACTTGTTCCCTTTTTGTGGCAGGACTCTCCACCTTTTCCTCGGTCTACCTCTAGCTCTTCTTCTTGATGTACTCAAGTAGACGGTCGCATGTACAAAGTGGTCTGGTTGCATTCTCCCAATGTGGCCAAAGCAAGTCATTCTCTGTTTCTCGATGTACTGTAGGCAGGGAATTGTTCCAACCTTCTCTCGAATACTCATATTTTACCAGGTATTGTAAACAAAAACTGCCAGACTGAAAAAGAAAGGAGAGATACTACCCTAAGCTTCATATCGAAAAGCTACCCAAGCATGGACTGGACCCATGCATACACCGATGGTTCTGTAACACACACTACACAGAACGGAGGGGCAAGAGCATTCCTGAACCTACCAAATGGCAGACAAATAACACTGTCATTCGCTACTGGTAAGTACACAAGCAATTTCAGAGCGGAGGAAGAGGCACTGAGGGCGGCAGTGGAAGAAATGGTGACACACAATGAAAATGAAAGCCATATAGTCCTGCTTACAGATGCTCTCGCCGTAGTCACAGCGCTAAAAAGCCAGAAAAACACTGAGCTTAATGATTTAAGAGCAGCACTCTGCAAACTGTGCCAGCAGTCCGCACCAAAAAGGGTAGTGGTACAGTGGGTCCCATCACACTGCAACATCCAAGGCAACGAGGAGGCAGACAGACTGGCAAAAGAAGGTGCAAGGCTACCACAAACAGATACTAGTATGACGTACGAAGAGTCAAAACGGCTTATCAAAGCCAGATACATGACCAAATGGGAAACCGAACATACTGGTTACACCAAAAACGATGCCTATTACCAGTTGAACAGAAGAGAGCAGGTCGTTGTCTTCAGACTTCGCACTGGCCACAATAGACTGAGGTACCACCTATTCAACAAATTGAAGATAGGTGGTACCGACGAATGCCCGTGCGGTACTAGTAAAATGACCGCTGAACATCTGCTGCAGAACTGCCCGACATACGAGGATCAGAGAGAGCAGATGTGGCCATCACCAGTGGAACTGCAAGACAAGCTCTATGGCAGTGGCGACAGCCTCAGGATGACCGCCGCTTTTTTCAAAAAAATAATGGTTACTGTCTGACTGCGTACGAAGAAGAAGAAGAAGAAGAAGAAGAATACTCATATTTGTGATTATGTCTCTTCTGGTGTTGTTCATCGGTATATACAGTTCCCAAATACCTACATTCTTGCACCTGCTTTTTTTTCTTGTCATTCACATGAATATTACTTAACACCTGGATTTATCATATATTCCCTGAAAGTTTCCATCCAAGGCCCTTCTATCTCAATCTCTCCACATTCCCTAAAAGATTCCACTCACCTCCCTTCTATCTCAATCTCTCCACGTTCCCTAAAAGATTCCACTCGCCTCCCTTCTATCTCGATCTCCATACATTCCCTAAAAGATTCCACTCGCCTCCCTTCTATCTCGATCTCCATACATTCCCTGAAAGATTCCACTCGCCTCCCTTCTATCTCGATCTCCCTACATTCCCTAAAAGATTCCACTCGCCTCCCTTCTATCTCAATCTCTCCACGTTCCCTAAAATATTCCACTCGCCTCCCTTCTATCTCGATCTCCATACATTCCCTAAAAGATTCCACTCGCCTCCCTTCTATCTCGATCTCCATACATTCCCTGAAAGATTCCACTCGCCTCCCTTCTATCTCGATCTCCATACATTCCCTAAAAGATTCCACTCGCCTCCCTTCTATCTCGATCTCCATACATTCCCTGAAAGATTCCACTCGCCTCCCTTCTATCTCGATCTCCATACGTTCCCTGAAAGTTTCTACCCGCCTCCCGTCTATCTCGATCTCCAAATATTCCCTGAAAGTATCCATTCGCCTCCCTTCTATCTCGATCTCCCCTCATTCCCTGAAAGTTTCCACCCGCGGCACTTCTATCTCGATCTCCCTACACTCCCTGAAAGTTATCTTAACATTTACAACAGATCTGTCCTCTAATTTTAAGAAGAGGAAAACAAAGAACACACATTAAAAATAATTTGAAGAAGAGGAAGAAGAAAACAAACAGAAGAAAAATAAGTTTAAAACAACGAACAACAAAACGAAAACGCAGAAGAAGAAATCAATTAACTGCATGTTGAAAACAATACACGGGAAGACCACGATAGTGTGTCATTTCTAACAGCGCCTAGATGTTCTAGGTAACAACAAAAAAATAAACTTAAGAAAAAGACTAGAAAACAAAACATATCTTCGTGCAAGCCGGAAGAAAAAGTAATTACAGCAAAATTAAAGCATTCAAGGCAACAAAAGGTGGAATTGTTCGAGGCAGTAAACTTGCAGTAAGACACATGTCTCTTATTCAACAGCAGACACAGAATGTGGTGCGCAATTGTTGATGTTTTTACCCCAACAGATTTCGACAGTGTCTTGGTCGGTATATCTTAACGCCCATTATGTAAATGACACCTGAACGTGTGTGCAAGGAACGATTATTCTCCCATTTCGGACGAACATATGGGCGTCGAAAAAAGCCGTAGAGGACTGAAAACGAATTTAACCGTAAGAGATGGTCAGACGTTTATACGATTGGAGTTCGGGGTGTGGGGGTGTCAATCGAATGCATTTTTTGGATACCAGGTTAGTCTTTCCTTTTCGATCCTATTTCTTTAGGCAGTCTGTTCAGTTACTGTCTGTTATTCGGGATCACCGCGTGGAGGTGTAGAAGGGTCTCGGCAGTTCTGGTTGGCTGGCCCTGATGCTAGTAGTCCGCTATAAGTCGTTGACCGAGTTCGAAATGACTGTGTTCTATTTGACTGGGCATGTCAGGGGAGAAGAAATTAACGAGTGGCCATGCAAAACACACTGATTTTACATGTTAGTCAGGGTCTGGCAAAATATACTGATTAGACATGTTAGTCTGGGTCTGGCAAAATATACTGATTATACATGTTAGTCAGGGTCTGGCAACATCTACTGATTAGACATGTTAGTCAGGGTCTAGTAAAATCTACTGATTAGATATGTTAGTCAGGGTCAGGCAAAAATATACTAGCCAAGACCCCCAGCTCAAATTCCTCGCAGTAGTTTCTGGAAACGGGATGGATTCATCGTATCCTGACTAATGAGGTGGGGATCGACCTGGTCTCCACCGTAGTGAGCGACACGTGGATGAAGCCAGACATAGCACAACCGCCCGAAGAACCCCAACTCATCTTCATCAGCGCGCTTAAGATGAGAGGGAAAGCTACTGCAACGTTACAAAGGTTAAAGGTACTAGACTGTGTAACCGGTTATATAACAGACACACGGGTAAACTGTGCTAGAATAAGCAACTGGTAATATAACACCTACACAAGAAAACTGTGCTAGAAAAAATATCGTAATATAACACGTACACAGGTAAACTGGGCTAGAATAAGTAACGGATACTATAACACGTACACAGGTAAACTGGGCTAGAACTAAGCAACGCAAAAAACTAAACAATGCTAATATCTAAACAACGCTGAGAAACTAAACAACGCTTAGAAACTAAACAACGCTTAGAAACTAATCAACGCTTAGAAACTAAACAACTCTAACTAAACAATGCTAAGTAATTAAGGAACGCTACCTAAAAAACGATAAGATACTAAACACAAACAAAAGAGACTACGTAATGTACACATTTCGAAGCAGTAGAAGAGACAATAGGTCTCCCATAAATGTGAGGCAGACATTTTAATGGGCCTCAGCAGAGTAGAACAGGTTTGAGATCCTAGTTCTGGATTAATCCTTGTAGCTGAGAATGGATCTACTGGCCAACTGTAATGCATGTCATTCAGGTGCATTATCTGCTCCACCTGTCCTGGGCACCACGACTTAATTTCCCTGTCCTGGGCACCACTGCTTACTTCCCCTGTCCTAGGCACCACGACTTACTGTCCCTGTCCTGGGGACCACGACTTAATTTCCCTGTCCTGGGCACCACTGCTTACTTCCCCTGTCCTGGGCACCACGGCTTACTTCCCCTGTCCTGGGCACCACCGCTTACTTCCCCTGTCCTGGGCACCATCGCTTACTTCCATTGTCCTGGGAACCACGACTTACTACCGCTGTCCTGGGCACCACTGCTTACTTCCCTTGTCCTGTAAACCACGACTTACTTCTCCTGTACTGTGAACCACGACTTACTTCCCCTGTCCTGTGAACCACAACTTAAGGTGTTTTCCAGGACTAGTATGAAGTGGCTGAGTTGACTATACGAAACTTTCTCTAGATTTTAGTCTTGTACACTGTACCTGGTGCCCAGCCACAGGGTGCCTTGGATCGTCAGCCTGTTTCTCTCGTTCAGATTCCCATGCGACATTTCTACGTCACTCAGAACGAACTATACCGATTATGGGGTATGTTTTTTTGACAGATGCAGTACGTTTTAGGTAGCGTTACATGTGAATTTGGGACAGTAGGTGAATGCTGAAAGAGATAATCCCGAACAAGACAGCTAGTAACAACATATATATCTAAACATCAACAGTACTAAGCTAATGAAAACGGCTAAGGCAAAAATCAGACTAAATTTATACCAGAGAAGCAAGAAGTTACGAACGTCTACTGCGTAGTGCAGGGAGCGCCGTGTAGCGCAGGGGTTAGCGAACTGGCTTCGCATCTGAGTGATCCTAGGTTCATTTCCCAGTTGAGGCGGAAATATTATTTTCAGACCGCAACGGTTCCTGGGTCGACCCAGCCTTAAATGGGTACCGGAAAGTAAACACGGCCTTGGTGATACTGACCACATCATCCACTAAGTGCCGTGGGTAATAAAATAATATGAGCCTAACACTATATTTCCTGAGCGCCGCATGGTGTGACAGGACCTTTGTGAATTCATGTGATACACTAAAATAATGAGCACTGATGCACAGATAAGGCAAAAACCAGACGTAAAGTTATCCTAGAGACGCAAGATCTTACGAACCAGTCTCCAGTGTTGAATATACTTAAATAAAAGCAGACATGGAAATTGTCAAAAATAAGTAGGAAGAGAAAATGGTCTTCGCAATGCAGAGGTGAAGTAAAATGTAAAACAATTTAAAGGAGAACACTAACACAGTGACAAAAATGAAGGTCCTGAGAACTTGCAGCTTCCCAGCAGCAGATGTGAGACACGAACGGCCATATACGCCCAATGGAAGAATATTGGACCTTTTGTACCAAAAATACTACCAGGCCAGCGTGAAACTTGCATAAGTTGTTCTTTTGATCTTTCTTTTCTTTGGAGACGAGGTTCTCTGTAGCTTTCATTTATAGCTACCCCACAGTGAAACTCCTTTCCTCAACTACGCCCTCTCCATCTCTCTCCCCCTAGTTAAAACGACACGTCCACTATGAAACATGCGTTGCTCGATAAATAATCATAATCATAATCATAATCAGTTTTAAAATATATAATTTGTCGACTATTAGTTCCCAAATATCTGATTATAAATAATATTAACATATTTAGGCGTTGCCTAGGGACGAAGCGCGCTTGGTATCAAGACCCAATTCACCAGATTCGAATCCGGCATTCAGAAACCGAATGAAAGCCAGAGAAAGAATGGCGATCATGAGGAAACTTGCTGGCACAAGCTGGGGAGCAGACGAAGGCATACTAAAGAAACTGTACACTGGAAGAGTGAGACCAGTTCTCGAGTATGGCATTGCGGCATGGACAACCGCAGCGAAGGCGAACTTCGATAAAGTTAACAAACTTCAAAACCAAGCCATGAGAATTATAACAGGTGGCATGAAGTCAACGCCAATTGTAGAACTTGAAAAGATTACAAAATTGCAATCCATGACCGATAGAAGAGACTGCAGAGCCCAGCTGCAGTCAGAGAAACTCAGAAGACTGACGGACCATCCAATGTACCAGAGACTAAACAATTTGGGAAATGGGAAACTAAAGCGGAGAAACTTTGCAGAAATAGCCAAAGCAAAGATGCACGAAGATCCCATAAACGCACTAACAACACCAAAACCCATCACTACTGTACGAAAACCTACTTGGAGGCAGGATATATTTCCAGAGGTGGTAGAAAATATACCAGGTATTGCAAACAAAAACTGCCAGAGTGAAAAAGAAAGGAGAGACACTACCCTAAGCTTCATAACGAAAAGCTACCCAAGCATGGACTGGACCCATGCATACACCGACGGTTCTGTAACAAACACTACACAGAACGGAGGGGCAGGAGCATTCCTGAACCTACCAAATGGCAGAAAAATAACACTGTCATTCGCTACTGGTAAGTACACAAGCAATTTCAGAGCAGAGGCAGAGGCACTGAGGGCGGCAGTGGAAGAAATGGTAACACACAGTGAAAATGAGAGCCATATAGTCCTGCTGACAGATGCTCTCGAAGTAGTCACAGCGCTAAAAAGCCAGAAAAACACTGAGCTTAATGACTTAAGAGCAGCACTCTGCAAACTGTGCCAGCAGTCCGCACCAAAAAGGGTAGTGGTACAGTGGGTTCCGTCACACTGCAACATCCAAGGCAACGAGGAGGCAGACAGACTGGCAAAAGAAGGTGCAAGGTTACCACAAACAGATACCAGTATGACGTACGAAGAGTCAAAACGGCTTACTAAAGCCAGATACATGACCAAATGGGAAACCGAACATACTGGTTACACCAAAAACGATGCCTATTACCAGTTGAACCGAAGAGAGCAGGTCGTTGTCTTCAGACTTCGCACTGGCCACAACAGACTGAGGTACCACCTATTCAACAAATTGAAGATAGGGTGTACCGACGAATGCCCGTGCGGTACTGGTAAAATGACCACTGAACATCTGCTGCAGAACTGCCCGACATACGAGGATCAGAGAGAGCAGATGTGACCATTGCCAGTGGAACTGCAAGACAAGCTCTATGGTAGTGGCGAGAGTCTCAGGATGACCGCCGCTTTTTTCGAGAAAATAATGGTTACTGTCTGACTGTGTACGCAGAAGAAGAAGAAGAAGAATCCGGCATTCGCCTTGTCCAGTTTGACAGACAGTGAATGTTGTTCACTGTGCAACCGCTTCACCGCGTACGGACAGTAATGGCAACCAGCCGTACTGCACACCTGCCAAGAAACGTATAACAGTCAAATTGCGTGCTAGCTGTGAAGCAGCGTTCTGAGAAGGGCATACTACTTACTGAACTTGTTGTCAATGAAAATATTCAATCAACTCATTCATTCCTGAATGATTTATTACAGAAGAACAAGTCGGTTTTCTGGCTGCTCGCAGCACAATTCAACACATTCTTAATCTGCTCTGCTCAACGAAAAATATCTTCAGCATAATAAAAAACAATTCCAAGTCTTTGTTGACTTTAAAATACATCCTGCAAAATACTGTGCCTGGAAAGCGTAAGAGAGGGAGACAAAAGAAATGAAATGTAGCATTGAAAGAAAGATCACAACTTAATATATCGGTTCTGTAGCATTGTAAGAAAGATCACAAACCAATATGTCAACTCTGTAGCATTATAAGAAAGAGCAGGGTCAGATCAGGTCATCCCGTAACCGGTGATGTCGTTGGGGCACATATGAAGACATCCTCACAACTCCACGCCCTCTCTCTCTGTCATGTGCCGCTGCCTGTGACTCTTCTGGTCGGAGACTGGTCCATTCTTTTATGTTGTCCTCCCATCTCTTTTTGGGCTGGCCTCTTCGTCGTCTGCCATGCACCTTCCCGTGGAGGATTGTGTTTGCAAGACCATTTGATCTCGATATGTGACCGTACCAAGTGAGTTTCCTTCTTTTGACAGTTGCCAAGAGATCTTTGAAAGGCCCTATTGCTGTTGTAATTCTATCTCGTATTTCCTCGTTTGTAACTCGATCTTTGTACGTGACGTTTAAAAGTTTTCGGAAACATCTCATCTCCAAGGCATGTATCCTTCGTTGAAGGTCAGCTGTAACTGTCCATGTCTCACACGCATAGAGAAATATTGACAGGACCAGTGTACGCATTAATGTAATTTTCGTTCTTAGTGCTAACCGTTTATCTTGCCAGATTTTGTTAAGCCGTGCAGCGCCGCTATTTTCTGTGCTATTCTGGCCAACACTTCACATTTTAATCCTTCATCACTGACAATCGACCCAAGATATTTAAAACGGTCAACTACTTCGAGTTCCTGACCGTCAGCTTTTATCTTGCTGTTGAAGCCCGTAGCGTTGTTGGTCATTAATTTTGTCTTTCCAGCGTTTATCTCCATACCATAGTCAAGAGCTGTTTCATCGAGCCTTCTGACCCATTCCTGGAGTTCTGCTTCTGAACCCGCCAACCCGTTGATGTCATCTACAAAACGAAGGTTGGTAATCGTTCGGCCTCCTATCTTGACAGTACCAACGTGACCTCCAAGTGCCTTTCTCATAATTCCTTCAAGGAATATATTGAAAAGAGTTGGAGAGAGTGTACACCCCTGTCTCACACCAACTGATGTGCGAAACCAGTCTCCTCGCCTCCCATTCACAAGAACTGCGCTAGACGCCTTGTTATACAGGTGTTCAAGGACCGTTATAATATTTCCGTTGACATTATACATCCTCATGGTTGCCCAAAGCGCTTTATGCCATACCCTATCAAACGCCTTCTTAAAATCCACTAACACATGATACAGTGTTTGCTGCTGTTCTAGATATTTCTCGCTTAGCAGCCTTAAATTAAATATCTGTTCTGTAGTGCTTCTTCCCTGTCTGAACCCTGCTTGCTCCTCGGCAATAATGTTCTCTGCTTTGGGTTTCAATCGGTCGAGGATTAATCTAAGCATGACCTTGCTAAGGTGGCTAATGAGGCTTATTGTACTGTAATTTTGGCACAGCTTTAGGTTTCCAGACTTATGTAACGGTATAACTATTGATTTCGTCCATAAGTCCGACCAGTTTCCTGTCGCCCACATTTTGTTACAGATGTGTGTCAGGACTTCCACCACTACCTCTCCACCTGCTTGTAAGAGCTCTGCTGGTATATTGTCCACGCCGGCCGCCTTCCCTCTTCTCAATGTCTTTACCGCTGCAATTACCTCTTCCTTCGTTATCAGTTGGTTATCCTTTATATTTGTTGGTGTTGGGGGGAATGTTTTCTCAGGTTTGTTTCGCCCTTCATAGTTATATAGCTCGGAACAGTACTCTGTCCATCTTGCCATTACATCATTTCCCTCAATGAGACACTTGCCGTTTTTATCATGGATCATAAGGTTCCTGCTTTGTCTTGGTGTTACCAGTTCTTTGACCACCTTGTATGCTCCTTTAGCATCATATCTGTTTAGTCTCTCTTCGATGTTTTGCGCATTGCTCACATATCCACGCTTCTTTCGCCTCTCTCATCTTTTGTTGTATGGCTTTCTTGACCTCTTTATAACTGCCGACCTCCTCCGGGGGGTGATTGTGTTTTTTCAGTGACCTTCTTTTATCACAAAGGTCTAGAATGTCTTTGGTCACCCATGGCTTCTTTTTTGTTTGGTGGCATCCCAGGATCTCTGTTGCAGTATCTATGAGAGCTGCGTTAAGAGACTCTGTAACTGTATCTGTATCCAGTCCCTCTCTGAGAGCCAACAGTGGCGCAAATCTCCCTCCTACCCTTGCTTGGAACACTTCGGTGATTTTTAGGTCCATTAGTTTGTCCAGGTCAAACTTTAGCCTGGTCACATCCTTCTTTGCGACTCCCTTCAATCACAGACGCATGGTCATCATAACCAGATCGTGGTCACTTCCTTCTTTGAGACTCCCTTCAATCACAGACGCATGGTCATCATAACCAGATCGTGGTCGCTTCCTTCTTTGAGACTCCCTTCAATCACAGACGCATGGTCATCATAACCAGATCGTGGTCACTTCCTTCTTTGAGACTCCCTTCAATCGCAGACGCATGGTCATCATAACCAGATCGTGGTCGCTTCCTTCTTTGAGACTCCCTTCAATCACAGACGCATGGTCATCATAACCAGATCGTGGTCACTTCCTATGTCAGCTCCGGGGAAACTTCTTGTTTTGTCGGTGTTGATGCTCGATCGGAACCTCCTCTGGACCAGTATATAGTCAATCTGGCTATGCACTTCATTGCTTTGGTTATGCCATGTCCAGCGTCTCGACGGCTTGTTTAACCCAAACGTATTTGCCACCAACAGCTAATTGGCTCTGTAGCATTGTAAGAAAGATCACAAACCAATATATTGGCTCTGTAGCATTGTAAGATAGATCACAAAGCAATATATTGGCTCTGTAGCATTGTAAAAATATCTACCCTTGCCTTTGTAGAGGGAGACGAGGATTCCATCATGCCAGTCGACCGGGATGTGTCCCGTCATCCATACTAGCAAGAATAAATGATGGAGGACAGAGCTGATCTGGTCGATGTCGTGTTTCAACAGCTCCGGTATGATATGATCTGGGCTTGCCTGCCGAATTAAAAGAATTGAGGGTGAAAATAGAATTAATGAACGAAATCAGCTGTAGGCAGTTACGTTATTTTGGCCATTTAACAAGACATATCTCCTTGTTGTAGACCATACTGGAAGGTAGGGTAGAATACAGTCGTTCAAGAAGTAGAAGTAGAAGTAGAAGTAGACAACGTTAAAAGGGGGTAGATAACATCAGGAAGGACTGGAAAAAGCCTGCCAGATTGCATCATCACGGCAAGAGATAGAATACGCTGGAGATCCATTGCAACAGACCTACGATGCAGAGATGGCACTTGAACTGAACTTAACAAAACACATCTACCATCATCTGTTATGAACTGCCCAAAGTACAAGCCCATATTTATCCGTTCCATTTTTTACTCGGTTTACTTTGATGTTCAATGTTGGCTCACGTTTGTGGCTTGATAATAAATAAGAAAAGACACGAATTAGAGATGACTAAATACAAGTTTATAAGATAATCAACGGAAAGGATACATTCGATTATAAGAAGTTTTAAAAAAAAAACTACAACCACATACAAGAGCAAGAGGGCTTAGTTTCAAATTAACTAAAGAAATGTCCAGATTAGATATAAGAAATTTTTATTTTAGTCAGAAAGTAGTGAATGCTTGAAATGCATTGCCACGGGAAGTAGTGAAGACAGAGACAATTCATGCATTTAAGAATAAATTGGATGCGCATAGCTTTTAGAGCAAGGTAATGCAAAGGAAACTGGTAGTATACAGACTCTGCAGAGTCTTCTCATTATAAAGACGTTAAATTAAGTTAACTTCACAGTCAATTTAACAGAATCCTATCAGAACATACTCCAGAGTGCCGGCTGCGCACACATCTCTATGGCATTGTTGAACACCATCTTTTTGAATGTCCGGAGCTTGCCAGTGTTAATAATATAGGTCAGACAAGTGGAACACGTTGTATGAAACTAAACAATGACTTACAAATACTTGCTGATACCACTGCAAGACATCTGGCCAAAGGACAGGAGCCCATAGGCCGTCGATCAATAACCAAACATCCAACCAACCAGCCAACCTGTAAAGGTTTTAGGGTGCTGGAATTACTATATTTAGTTATAGGCACTTGTGTTCCATTACTGCTAGGTGATCCACTTGACATGGGCCATTCACATGATAGATAAATACAAATGGTGGACAACTCTGTTAGTGCTTGCATGGGACAGCGTGTTTTGGTGAAGTTTCTTGTGAAAGACAGTGTGGAACTTGTAGTAAGTTACAAAAGAAAAGACTGCAATTATAATACGGTGATGAGACACTCACCCGCAGTAACACATTTGAATGGTGTAAACGTTTTAGAGACGGCCGTATATCCGTGAGTGCTGATCCCGTCCTGCTTGTGCAAAATAAACCTTGACCTCATATGGCTACAGCACTATGTGCCATTCCAGACACTGATCCAAGCGGTTTCCAACAATTTGGACTCCTAACAGAATTCCTGGGAGGTCAGTATTTCAGAACTGATGACGAAGTGAAACAGGCTTTCCTGGAATGGTTCAGATATACTGACAAATCTTTCTACACTGAAGCTTTCCAAGCATTACTTAAAGGCTGATATACGTGCATAAATGTTGATATACGAGCATAAAGGATGATATACGTGCATAAAGGTTGATATACGTGCATAAAGGCTGATATACGTGCATAAAGGCTGATATACGTGCATAAAGGCTGATATACGTGCATAAAGGCTGATATTCGTGCATGAAGGCTGATATACGTGCATAAAGGCTGATATATGTGCATAAAGACTGCAGGAGATTATATAGAAAAATAAATGGCATTTGGACTACTTGAAACATTTTCTTTTCATTATAAAAAAGAACCCGTTTGACTTGAACGTTCGTTGTACATTGCTCGATATTTCCATCTAAATACTGTGTTAGAGCTGCTATTACTGACGTGGCACCTGCTAGGAATACTACGTTTTCTTAGTGGATATCTTCATCTTTGATTACACGTTCGGCTGCAGCCTTCAAGTGCCTCTGCTTCTGCACGGAAGTTATTGGAATATGTTCCTGTTGTTAGTACCACAGTTTCCCGCTCCCCACCGTAGTCTGTCTGTAATATCCCTCCCCCCCCCCCCTCCACCCCCACCCACTTATATTGAATGTGGTTTTGTTAGCTGAGCCAATTGTATATAGTGTTACCATGTTTCCGGCAGGCATACTCACCTAAGATATTCTTTAGTGATAATTTCCTTTTTCTGAAATCTGTCAGAGTTTCTGTCAATTGTATACTGTCAATTCTGCCATCTCAATGAATTTTTTTTGAATTTTTTTTATTTTGGAATTTGGAATGTTTGTGTTAAATCTCTAGCCACTGCCTGACATTTGATTAGGTCTGCTCTTGCAAAATTTTAAAAAATATATTAACTGGTTTTTCTTTAATCTCAATCTACTCGTGCAATTTATCCTGTCATATAATGGAAGATATTGCATTCGTTTGAACTTCTCCCCCTGCTATAGTGTTTTTTAGTATCTCTTTATCGAGAGGCTGCGTGGCCTAGGGATGAAATTCGCTCGGTTTTCAGAATCCCAACGTTACGGGTTCTTCTTCTTCTTCTTCTTCATCGTACGCAGTCAGACAGTAACCATTATTTTTTCGAAAAAAGCGGCGGTCATCCTGAGGCTGTCGACACTGCCATATAGCTTGTCTTGTGTTGCCACTGGTGATGGCCACATCTGCTCTCTCTGATCCTTGTATGTCGGGCAGCTCTGCAGCAGATGCTCATCGGTCAT
Organism: Ariolimax columbianus; assembly: GCA_036924085.1. NCBI lineage: Eukaryota > Metazoa > Mollusca > Gastropoda > Stylommatophora > Arionidae > Ariolimax > Ariolimax columbianus. The sequence continues at coordinate 45,433,517 of JAVGWX010000013.1, forward strand.
TTTCCCGGTACCACACGGGCATTCGTCGGTACCACCTATCTTCAGTTTGTTGAATAGGTGGTACCTCAGTCTATTGTGGCCAGTGCGAAGTCTAAAGACAACGTCCTGCTCTCTTCTGTTCAACTGGTAATAGGCATCGTTTTTGGTGTTGCTGGTATGTTCAGTTTCCCATTTGGTCATGTATCTGGCTTTAGTAAGCCGTTTTGACTCTTCGTACGTCATACTAGTATCTGTTTGTGGTAGTTTTGCACCTTCTTTTGCCAGTCTGTCTGCCTCCTAGTTGCCTTGGATGTTGCAGTGTGATGGGACCCACTGTACCACTACCCTTTTTGGTGCGGTCTGCTGGCATAGTTGACAGAGCACTGCTCTTAAGTCATTAAGCTCAGTGTTTTTTTGGCTTTTAAGCGCTGTGACTACGGCCAGAGCATCTGTAAGCAGGACTGTATGGCTTTCATTTTCTTTATGTGTCACCATTTCATCCACTGCCGCCCTCAGTGCCTCTGCCTCCGCTCTGAAATTGCTTGTGTACTTACCAGTAGTGAATGACAGTGTTATATTTCTGCCATTTGGTAGGTTCAGGAATGCTCCTGCCCCTCCGTTCTGTGTAGTGTGTGTTACAGAACCGTCGGTGTATGCATGGGTCCAGTCCATGCTTGGGTAGTTTTTCGATATAAAGCTTAGGGTAGTATTTCTCCTTTCTTTTTCAGTCTGGCAGTTTTTGTTTCCAATACCTGGTATATTTTCTACCACCTCTGGAAATATATCCTGCCTCCAGGTAGGTTTTCGTACAGTAGTGATGGGCTTTGGTCTTGTTAGTGCGTTTATGGGATCTTCGTGCATCTTTGCTTTGGCTATTTCTGTAAAGTTTCTCCGCTTTAGTTTCCCATTTCCCAAATTGTTTAGTCTCTGGTGCATTGGATGGTCAGTCAGTCTTCGGAGTTTCTCTGACTGCAGCTGGGCTCTTCTATCGGTCATAGATTGCAGTTTTGAAATCTTTTCAAGTTCTACAATTGGCGTTGACTTCATGCCTCCTGTTATAACTCTCATGGCTTGGTTTTGAAGTTTGCTAACTTTATCGAAGTTCTTCTTTGCTGCTGTTGTCCATGCCGCAATGCCATACTCGAAAACTGGTCTCACTCTTCCAGTGTACAGTTTCTTTAGTATGCTTTCGTCTGCTCTCCAGCTTGTGCCAGCAAGTTTCCTCATGATTGCCATTATTTCTCTGGCTCTCATTCGGTTTCTCTCGATCTGACTTTTCCATGTCATGCGTTGATCAAATGTGACTCCAAGATAGTTTGTTTTGTCGTTTGGCTGCAGGAATTTGCCATTTAGACTTAATTTGGTGTTTTGGGATTTGATTGAAAGCGAGAATATTGTACATGTGGTTTTCTCCTCGTTTGTTTTGACCAGCCATGAGTTTGCTCACTCTTCCAGCGATGTTAGGGCCTGCTGCATCCGATTTCTTGCTATGGTGAGATTTTTTTCAGAGTTACGGGTTCGATTCCCACTTGTGTCCAGTTTGACAAGCACTGGTTTTTTTTCTCGGGCTCATGCTCCTCCACCTACAGAAAGTAATGGGAACCTACCGTAGTGCACACTTGCCCTGAAAGTAATGGGAACCTACCGTAGTGCACACTTGCCCTGAAAGTAATGGGAACCTACCGTAGTGCACACTTGCCAAGAAAGTAATGGGAACCTGCCGTAGTGCACACTTGCCAAGAAAGTAATGGGAACCTACCGTAGTGCACACTTGCCAAGAAAGTAATGGGAACCTGCCGTAGTGCACACTTGCCCTGAAAGTAATGGGAACCTGCCGTAGTGCACACTTGCCAAGAAAGTAATGGGAACCTGCCGTAGTGCACACTTGCCAACCTACCGTAGTGCACACTTGCCAAGAAACTTATAACAGCCAAATAAGTGACTGTTGTAAGAAGCTACGTTCTGTAAATAGACAAGCGACTTACTTTACTTAAGTATCTAAGAACGACGATTGTCATTGGTGAATGATGCGGTAATATATGCAGACAAGACACAACATAGATAGGCAGGTCACATTTTCCGACGAAAGGATGATCGATGGAGCACGGCGACAGCTTGTTGTAGGCAACAACATCGGAAGCGCCTGTGAAGGAGTGTTTACCACCCACTGGATTTGCGTGGCCCGAGACATGGCCCGCTGGAGACGAGGTTGGGACACTCAACTACGTTGAAGAACGGGTCATCACGATCAAGGTCAATGCATAACAGTGTCCACTTTAGTATTTTAAATGTCCACCTTAGTGTTTTACATTAAGCTTTCGTTTCGGCTTTCAGCAAAAGTAGTTTTTTTTGTTGTCAACTAATTTGGGAAGAATCAGCTGGGTCAGGCTGAGAAAAGCCAAGTTGGAAACACTTCTGCAAACACACTACCAGAAAGAATTCGACAAAAAATCAAGAACTCAAAACAAGCGGCAATGACATCAACAAACCGTTTGCCATTTCCTGACAGATTTGATAACATGTTAGTTAAGTGATGTCAAATAATTATAATGCAGTGACGCGTAATATAGATCGTTCTAGGTGTCAAATATTTATAATGCAGTAACGCGTAATATAGATCGTTTTAGATGTCAAATATTTAGAATGTAGCAACGCGTAATATAGATTGTTCTAGGTGTCAACTATTTATAATGCAGTAACGCGTAATATAGATCGTTCTAGGTGTCAAATATTTAGAATGCAGTAACACCTAATATAGATCGTTCTAGATGGGAAATATTTAGAATGCAGTAACACTTAATATAGATCGTTCTAGGTGTCAAATATTTAGAATGCAGCAACGCGTAATATAGATCGTTCTAGGTGTCAAATATTTAGAATGCAGCAACGCGTAATATAGATTGTTCTAGGTGTCAAATATTTAGAATGCAGCAACGCGTAATATAGATTGTTCTAGGTGTCAAATATTTAGAATGCAGAAACGCGTAATATAGTTTGATCCAAACCTCAAATATTTAGAATTTAGCATTACGTAATATCCCCCGTTCCAGATGTAAAAACAGATAAATGTGTGTTCGTTATAAACTACGCAAATGAATTTGAAAAAGTGAAATTTAAAAAAAATCTCAACTGAAATATTTATATAAAACCTCTTAATGCATCCATTAAAACGATAAGACACTTTCTAAAATGTATATTTGCGTACCAGCGCGTGAGTCACGTGTGCGTGTCTGGCTGTGTGGAATGATGGGATTTGGTTTGTTACATTTCCATCAGAACAGAAAGTGAATGAAGTATAAATTTTTCAAGATTATGTTTGTTACTCTCTGGTCTCCGGGCTCGGCTAATCCTCGTATCTTCTTTATCCAGCACGGACGTTAATTATACTCATGGGACGTTGGGATGTGTGAGATGAGAGTGAACTAGGAGCGCTGAATATCCTAGGAGGATGTTCGCTGAAAGTATGTGCGTGATAGTTCACACGCAAAATTGTTTTCGTCTTCAAAATCCCAATAAATTGAAACATTAAGACGAAGACGAATTGTGAAAGTTTGCATGAGCTCTCTACATTTCAAGCATGTCGTTAAAGATGCCCGTAGAGAGTTGTGCATGGGGATAGTAACTTCATAATGTATACAGAATTTCAACTCAAACAATTACTGGATTTAACGCATGTAGCAGTTTTAAATACATCTATCGAGTAAGAGAATCAGCTGCAGTAACATTTTCTTCTAAACACTTTACATCCTATGTCTCCAAATAAGAAATACCTATTCATAATATGAGGGAGATACGTCTTTAACTCACTCATTATCAAGTTCCTTGTCGGCTGGCATTGAGGATTATGGGCTTCCATCCACTTGTATAATTTTTGCTCCGAGACACGAAAAGTTACAAGTGAGTAAATAACTTGGGAAACCCGATTTAAAGTACGAAACATAAACATATGAAGATGATCTGATCATAAAAGTGTGGCGTTGTTTTGTGTTTCGCACCTAACGTCACAATGCATCCGACTTCAGGACGAATTTTTGAAATTAGTTTATTTCTCATAAGGTCTATCGTACTGTTTGATTATTCTGAATAGAAGTATGTTGTGGGGGTAAGAGTCTGGAGGAGGTGGGAAATGTGCGGCACAGGTGTTGTTTTTGCATCTTCGTAATAAGTATGTCTACTCGTTTGTACCCCATGCAAAGGGCGTAATTTGGCGAGTTGCAGCAGATTTCCTCGCATCGCGAGCGTGCCGATGAACTTGGATCGGGGTCCGCCAAGCAGTTGTGTTATGCTTGTCTTCATCTCGATGTCGATCACTACTACAGGGACTGCATCGATCTCCCAATTTGTAAGTCAGACTGCTATGAAAACAGCCTGCTTCCAGGGAGAACTGCGGAGACGTCATGTGTGCTTTCTTGGTCAGTATATTTCACCTGACCCTGACTAACATTGTCCGATCAGTATATTTCACCTGACCCTGGCTAACATTGTCCGATCAGTATATTTCACCTGACCCTGGCTAACATTGTCCGATCAGTATATTTCACCTGACCCTGGCTAACATTGTCCGATCAGTATATTTCACCTGACCCTGGCTAACATTGTCCGATCAGTATATTTCACCTGACCCTGACTAACATTGTCCGATCAGTATATTTCACCTGACCCTGGCTAACATTGTCCGATCAGTATATTTCACCTGATCCTGGCGAACATTGTCCGATCAGTATATTTCACCTGACCCTGGCTAACATTGTGCGATCAGTATATTTCACCTGACCCTGGCTAACATTGTCCGATCAGTATATTCTGTCTAATCAGACGTTAGTATTCTTCTCCCGACGACACTGTACACTTGGACTGACAATTACCATGAATATAAAACTAAATAGTACCTCTGATATTGCTTTGACTAATAAAACGTAAACAGACAGCCTCGTATTTGCTTTTCTCAAACAGTCATTTAAATAAATAATTGTGTATACAGACTGCTGTATCCAAGTTGACTATTTGAAGGGCGATGTGAATACAATGGAAGGGCGATGTGAATACAATGGAAGGGCGATGTGAATACAATGGAAGGGCGATGTGAATACAATGGAAGGGCGATGTGAATACAATAGAAGGGCGATGTGAATACAATGGAAGGGCGATGTGAATACAATGGAAGGGCGATGTGAATACAATAGAAGGGCGATGTGAATACAATGGAAGGGCGATGTGAATACAATGGAAGGGCGATGTGAATACAATGGAAGGGCGATGTGAATACAATGGAAGGGCGATGTGAATACAATGGAAGGGCGATGTGAATACAATGGAAGGGCGATGTGAATGCAATGGAAGGACGATGTGAATACAAAGGCTAGAATAGGTTCCCTGCTACACTTATGACATTACTTTACCAAATCGAGTTTCTTTGGAGAAGACTGACCAAGACGAGAATAGACCTACCGAAACGCTGGAAGCAATAATTACTGGGAGTTGTTCAAGTCAAATCGAGCCTTTTTTTTTAAGGAACAATTTTTTTTTTTTCAAGGAGTCAAAATGGCATTTCCTTTTCTATATAATCTCATGCAACGCTCTTGGACTTATTCCAGTGTTTAAGTAATGCTTGAAAAGCTTCAGAACAATCCAGGAGAGCAGGTTTCACTTCGTCATCAGTGCTGAAATGCTGACCTTCGAGAAATTCTTTTAGGGTTCCAAACAAGTGGAAATCGCAAGGTGCGAGGTATGGGCTGTAAGATGGATGTGACAATACCTTCCAGCCGAGTTTCTGCACATGGTACAGGGTGATGTAAGCCGTATGATGTCGAGCGTTATCTTGCAGGAGCAGGATCCCGTTTGTGATCAAACTAGGCCGTTTTTTTTTCTCACACAGTAATGCACATCACCAAAAATGTACGGTTCACTGTTGATAGTGGCACATCGAGGTATAACATTCCTGCTAGTTTCCCGCCTTGTTTCACATTATACCTTATCACAACACGCTGTTCCATGCAAGTCCTTACAGTGATGTCCGCCATTTTTATTTTTCTGTCACGGGACTGGCACATGCCAAGGTGGTAACCTAGCAATAGTAGGATACAAGTGTCCGTATAACCCATTCAGGTAGAACTAGAACAAAAGTCCCAGTTTGATTTGAGCGGTACGGTCGAAACCCTCTAATGTTGAAAGCAACGCAACTCCTAATTTTGTCAACCCTAATATTCAAACATGGGCCAACAAGTGTTGGATGTGTGGTAACCGCTTTGATGTGAAAGTAGCTATGGCGGTAGTGCTCTATTTATGATACAGGTATATGAGAGCGTGTTCTTGTGAACCATTGGAAGAAGAATACAATGATAAAGAATAAGAACACGAAGAAAAAGAAGAAGAAAAAGAAAAATAAGAAAAACAATTAGAGAAACAAGTAGAGAAAGAAGGATTATAGAATAAGCAGAAAGAAGAAGAAATCGAACAAGAAAAATAAGAAATACAAGGATAAAGCGAAAAAGAATCAGAAGACGATGAAGAGGAAGAAGAAAAAGAAGTTGACAAGGAAGTGACATTAGTAGCAGTAGTAGTAGCTGTAGTAGTGGTAGTATTATCAGTTGTAGTAGTAATAGTCGTCGTAACATTAGTACTTATAGTGTAGTAGTATTTGTAGTAGTGATAGTGGTAATAGTAGTGGTAGTAGTAATAGTAGTAGTAGTTATAGTAGTAACAGTAATAGTAGTCCTATTAGGGGCATCAGCAATAGTAGTAGAAATAGCATCAGTAGTAGTAGTAGTAGTAGTAGTAGTAGTAGTAGTAGTAGTAGTAGTAGTAGTAGTAGCAGTAATAGCAGCCGCAATAATAACATCAGTAGTAGTAGTAGTAGTTGTAGTAGTAGTAGTAGTAGTAGTAGTAGTGGTGGTAGTAGTAGTGGTGGTAGTAGTAGTAGTAATAGTTGAAGTAAGGGTAGTAGTGGCAGTAGCAGTAGTAGTAGTAATAGTAGTAGTAGTAGTGGTAATAGTAGTAGTTAGGTAGTAGTGGTAGTAGTAGTTGTAGTAGTAAAAGCGTTTGTAGTGGTAGAAGTAGTAGTAGTAGTGGTAGTCGTAGTAGTAGTAATAGTAGTAGTTGTATTAGTAGTAGTGCTGTTAGTAGTAGAAGTAATAGTAATGGTAGTGTAGTAGTAGTAGTAGTAGTTACATAAGTAATTGTAGTAGTGCTGGTAGTGGTAGTAGCAGTAGTATTGATAGCAGTAGCACTTGCAGTCGTAGTAGTAGTTGTTGGTGTAGTAGTAGTTGTAGTAGTAACAGTAGTAGTTGTATCCATAGTAGTAGTAGCAGTAATAGTTGTAGTAGTAGTAGTAGTTGTAGTAGTGATGGTAGTGGTAGCAGTTGTAGTAGTAATAGCAGTTGTAGTGGCAATTTCAGCAGTAGTAGCAGTAGCTGTTGTAGTTTTAATAGTAGTTGTAGCAGTGGTAGTAATAGTAGTAGTACCAGCAGCAGTAGCAGTAGTAGTAGTAGCAGCATCAGCAGTAGTAGTAGTAGTTGTAGTAGTTGTATTTTTAGCAGTATAAAAAGAAGTTCACGATCAGAGGAAGAAGACGATGACCAATATGTCGTGTAAGAAAGAGAGGACCATGATAAATATGTCGAAAGTGGGAACGTGGCTACTGTACGATAAATTGTGCGACACATCCAGAATAAGCGTGGCTGCTGGACAACAAATCCTACCAGACGTCCAATGTAAACGTGTGCGGTCTTCAAGCACGAAGGATCCTGCAAGAGTTATCACCCTTGCACTGTGATAAGGACACGGTGTGTGTTAACTGGGGTCTGGCTAACGTTACAGGATGATCCGGCACTTAACGGTCAATGGTTATAGGAGATTGCGCTGTAGACGACAGAGTGGTTGGTCAGAACGTGTGACAGGGTTTAGGATTTGGTGCTCTGAACAAAGAGGCGGGAGCTGACACGCTAGGGTAGGAGAATCTGCGCAGTTCGCTCATGTAGACTTTGGAAATGAATTCAGGGTTAAGTTGGGATGAGAATCTCGCGTGCAGTATCGGTGTCCATTATTTGAGCAGGCTCCATAGATCGGTCCATGCCTTGCGCCAGTCAATGTCTCTACCATCTGTTCAAGCTGACTTTTTTTTTTAAAGATACCGCGGATACGTTAATTCTGGCATCTGATCATCAGAGGGGGTCAAGTGTTATTTTGACCTCATTGTCGACAAGATTTGAGAGTCTTGGCAGAATGGGGAATAGCTCTACTTCTTACAGCAAAGATATCTTGGTCTGATTTCCCTTTATGAAGTCGCTCCAACCGATCAAGCAATAGCAGTGTCTAGAATTGAGAAGAATTCGAGGTGACAGGTTTATTAGATGATCAGAGGAATGGATACATTAGACTATAACACGTTTTTTTCAAAATACAGCCACCCACAAGAACAAGAGGGCCTAGCTACAAGTTAACTAAAGAGAGGTCTAGATTAGATATTAAGAAATATTTTTCTAGTCAGAGAGTGGTGAATGCTTGAAATGCATTGCCACGGGAGTTAGTGGAGGCAGGGACAATTAATGCATTTAAGAATAAATTGTAAAAGAAACTGGCTTTCTACAGACCCTGCAGAGTCTTTTAAACCAGTATAAAGACGTTAAGTTAAGTTAAGATAAGTTAAATGGGTACGGGACTTACGAATGGGAATGAAAATACAGCGAAGACAGTAACTGCTACCTTCGCCTAAGAAAGATTTTAAATAGCAGAGACCTAGTATAATAAAGTTTTTAACACTTGACCCCTGATGACAGTGCCTAGTATATCAATACTTCTACCTTTCAAAAACAAATATTGTAATAATGATAATAATGAAAATAATAATCACAATAATGACAACAAAAATAATTTAGAAATAATAATGTGATACTAGTAATAATATTAATATCATTATTTAATTATTTATAGTAATAATAACGATAATTTTAACAGCAGTGAAAATAATGATTGTAATAATGACAATAAAAACATTGGAAAATACTGAGCCGTGCATGAGCTGTAGTGGACAGCGACCCGAAGATGACCGCTAGATTCGGGGTCAAAGACCTAAAGGTGACCACTAGATTCGGGGTCAAAGACCTAAAGGTGGCCGCTAGATTCGGGGTCAAAAACCTAAAGGTAACCGCTAGAGTCGGGGCCAAAGACCTAAAGGTATCCGCTAGAGTCGGGGTAAAAGACCCAAAGGTAACCGAGAGAGTCGGGGCCAAAGACCCAAAGGTAACCGCTAGAGTTAGGGCCAAAGACCCAAAGGTAACCGCTAGAGTCGGGGCCAAAGACCTAAAGGTATCCGCTAGAGTCGGGGCCAAAGACCCAAAGGTAACCGCTAGAGTCGGGGCCAAAGACCCAAAGGTAATTGCTAGAGTCGGGGCCAAAGACCTAAAGGTATTCGCTAGAGTCGGGGCCAAAGACCCAAAGGTAACCGCTAGAGTCGAGGCCAAAGACCCAAAGGTAACCGCTAGAGTCGGGGCCAAAGACCTAAAGGTCACCGCTAGAGTCGGGGCCAAAGACCCAAAGGTAACCGCTAGAGTCGGGGCCAAAGATCCAAAGGTAACCGCTAGAGTCGGGGCCAAAGACCTAAAGGTCACCGCTAGAGTCGGGGCCAAAGACCCAAAGGTAAGCCCAAAGACCCAAAGGTAACCGCTAGAGTCGGGGCCAAAGACCCAAAGATACCAAGACTCTTCTTCACGTCCACTTATCTCGGATAACAGCCTGCAGCAGGGCAGACTGGCTAAGGAGAAGGGATCGAATTTGGATGGCTAACCCAGTACCAAAAAATGTATGCTGAAGTTGGATATGCCGGACCGAACGGTGCAAATATCACAGTCAAGCTGTAAACTACGACATAACGCATTCCGTTCTCCGGACTACGTCCTGCTACATGCAAAACCTTTTTCAGCGCTTGGCGGATGGAATTTGAGAACGAAGGACGAAGAAGGAGAAACAAATCATAATGATAATAATACTAATAATAATATAAATGACAAATTTTAACAATAATCATCTAGAAAATAATCATAATTTATAATGTTATTATATCATCAAGTACAATCGAGTTATCAAATTCATGTGGGTTTTATAATTTGAAATACTGAATCAAGATACCCTTTATCAACATTTTAAAGCGTTTTGTCGCAGTTGAAGCGATATGACAATGGATTCTGGCGGTCGAATTCCCATGACAAGGGATTGAACGCTGTAGGCGGGGTGACTTTGAGTCACTGAGTGAATTTTTGTTTTGCCCCTTGAGCGAAATGGGAAATGAAGTTGTCTCGTTTGACACTAATGATGAAAGCTCATCATAATACACGCACAAATTATTGTCTTATTTTTTTTATAAAGTTTTGCGTAAATAAATAACAAACATAATCGAAGCTGCGACACAATATTCAAGGTAAATAATTGATTTAAACGTGAACTTTGTTCTTTGCCAGGACTGAAAAATGTGGTCGAAATCTAGGTTTACTTTTGTTTCTCTTCGGACGTTATATCTGATCCTTATATTTTTATATGTTACTGTTAAGGTAAGACATTTATGTTGGGGACTTCAATCTATTTAAAATGTAGATTATATTCGCATTGGAGAGCTCGATTAATAGTAGTAATATTTGTAGTTGTTCGTCGCAATCGAAGATGTCGACTTCATCAGATTTGTGATGAGAGATTTGTTCTAAATTTAACTTATCGTCATTATACTGGTTTAGAGGACCCTGCAGAATATTAATACAACCAGATTCTTTTACAATCACTTGACCTAAAAATATCTGCGCCTGCAATCTATTCTTTAATGCATTATGTGACGATGCCTACACCATTTCCTGTGCCAATACATTCTAAGAATTCACCACTATCTGACTTTTTTAATTTTTTAATTTGTTTTTGCAAAATGTGTTTGCCTCTCTGTATTTTCTTGGCGGAAGCACGCCCTTTTCCACCACAGACCGCAGCATTTTAGGTAATATCAGCACAATATTACCTGGTATCTTATCTGCAACTTTCTTTAATTAATTTGTGGCTGTTTCCTCTTGTTCTTGTAGCCGGTTGTAATTTTAAGAAAAAACTATAGGCTAATTTATCCGTCCGTTGATTATCTTATAAACCTGTTGCCATCTCCAATTCTTCTCTTTTCTAGACATTGTAGGCCGGTTTTTCTGAGTTTTTCCACATAACTATAATTCCAGAATCCCACATTCAGCTTTGTCGCTCTTCTTGTGTATCCTTTCCAGCATGTTTATATCCCCTCTACGATAAGGGCTTTTCCTCAAGTCTGTTACATTCAAATGGTGGTGAGGGAGCTAGCATGTCTCAATGATCACAGTAGCTAAGCCAACGGAAGTGAAAGCTTCCAGAAGGGTCACCCAAGTTGGATAGGTCATAGGGGAGGGAATAGTCTAAACACGGACAACTCACCTAGAGTATAATAGGTTAGGTTAGTAGGGCCGACCAACCAAATCTATGAAAAGAAAGTCTGTTACGAAAATATTTATAACAATGCAAAAGCAAACGGCCTTGGGAAAGGAAGGGCATTCGGAAACCAGAAGAATGACGCAGTGGAATGAAAGTCGCAGGGAAGCTCTACGGCTGACTGCCCGTCTGAATACCAAGAAGAAGACAAATATAGCATTATGGAATGTTAGAACAATACGCCAGGCAGGTAAAACAGACCAGATAGCTAAAGAGATGAGGAATTACAAATTAGCAGTGATAGGACTTTGCGAAACAAGATGGACACAATCAGGAAAGATGAGACTGACTACTGGGGAAATGATAATGTATTCTGGAAACGAGGGAACTGATGCACAACATACAGAAGGAGTGGCACTCGTGGTCTCAAGAGGAGCACAGCGGGCGCTCATAAAGTGGGAGGCTATTACCAACCGAATCATGAGCGCAAGCTTTAGAAAGAGGAACAAACACATCAATATAAACATTCAGTGCTATGTCCCAACTAACGAGGCTGACGATGATAGGAAGCAAGAGTTCTACAATAAGCTGGAAGAAGTCCTTGACACGCAGAAAACGAAAGATCTTTTATTTTATATGGGAGACTTCAATGCCAATATGGAAGCAGACAACCTAGGTTACGAACAGATTATGAGAAGACAAGGAATGGGACAGATAAACGAAAATGGAGAAATGTTTGCAGAGCTATGTGCCCTACACAAAATGATAATTGGAGGAAACATGTTTCCACATAAAACATAACGTCACATGGAGATCTCGATACCAGGTAATGGAAAATCAGATTGATCACATCTGTGTCAGACAAGCGTTCAGATGTACACTACAAGATGTAAGAGTAAAGAGAGGTGCAGATGTAGCGTCAGACCACTACATGCTGGAAGGAGAACACGATATCAGGTCAGGTCAGGTCATCCCGTAACTGGTGAGGTCGTTGGGGCACACATGAAGACATCCTCACAACACCACGCCACCCTTCTCTGTCAGCGGCCGCTGCCTGTGCCTCTTCTGGCCGGAGATTGGTCCATAATTTATGTTGTCCTCCCACCTCTTTTTTTGGGACGGCCTCTTCGTCGTCTGCCTTGCACCTTTCCGTGGAGGATCATATTTGCAAGACCATTTGAACTCGATACGTGACCGTACCAAGAGTTTCCTTCTTTTGACAGTTGCCAAGAGGTCTTCAAAAGGCCCTATTGCTGTTGTAATTCTATCTCATATTTCCTCATTTGTAATTCGATCTTTGTACGTGACGTTTAAAAGTCTTCGGAAACATCTCATCTCCAAGAACTGTATCCTTCGCTGAAGGTCAGATGTAACTGTCCATGTCTCACAAGCATAGAGGAATATTGACAGGATAGTGTACGCATTAATCTGAGAGAGGAAATATGAGAGATCTCTAATCGATTGCTAACTGGGATCAAGATGCTGCAGCGGTCAGCGACCCATAGCTGACTGCTAGCGTCAGGGCCAGTGAACCAAAGCTGCCAAGACCCTTCTACACCTCCATGTGGTGATCCTAGATAACAGGCTTCAGCAGGGCAGACTGGCTAAGGAGAAGGGATCGAAGAGGAAATGCTAACCCGGTACTAAAAAAATGCTTGCTGAAGTTGGATGTGTTGGACCGCAAGGTGCAAATATCGCAGCCAAGCTGTAAACTACGACACAACGCATTCCGCTCTCTGGACTACATTCTGCTACTTAAGCCATTTCAGGGTAGGGTAGTGGGAGATTGAGAACGAACGAAGAAGAAGAAGAAGAAGATTGCTAACTGATCTCTATAACATGACATGTGACTAAAGCTATCACATCCAGACTGCACACTTCCCTTAACAAGTGTCTTCATCGCATACTTTGTGTTGGATGGCCCGAAATAATAGCAAATTCATATTTGGGGACAATACCGCTGCAACACGCATTTACAACATTCATCAGGTAACGTGGGGATAGGTAGGACACTCTCAGAAATACACTAGACAGGATAACCGACTGGATTGGAACCCACAGGGAAAGAGACTAGTAGGAAGTCCCAGTAGCACCTAGCGGCGAACCTTAGAGGAGGAAGTCAATTCAACCGGGTTCTGAGATCAAGACGTTGAGCAGCGCATGAGCTGCAGCGGTCAGCGACCATTAGCTGATTGCTAGCGTCAGGACTAGTGAACCAGAGCTGCCAAGACCCTTCTACACCTCAACGCGGTGATCCTGGATAACAGGCTGCAACAGAGCAGACTGGCTAAGGAGAAGGGATTGAAGAGGGAATGTTAACCGTGTACTCAAAAAATGCTTGCTGAAATTCGATGTGTTGGACCGAAAAGTGCAAATATCGCAGTCAAGCTGTAAACTATGACATAACACATTCAGTTCTCTGGACTACATTCTGCTACTTAAGCCCTTCCAGGGCTTGATAGCGGGAGATTGAGAACGAACGAAGCCAAGCAGACCGGGATCTGGTGAAAGGAACTCAAGAACTCATCACGGATTAGAAACATATGGCGGTAATATGGTGCGGCCAGATTGTTATATGACCAAAATATTTGACATGCCTAATATTAATGTCTGTCAAACTTTTCTACCCCTGCCAACTGTCATCGCTATTTGTTTGTTTCTCGTTTCACGAAATGCTACTCAATATTCTGTGTAACTACATTTCGAGGGCCTCTATTTTGTTCTCTCACTGTTTGTTGATAATCCATGTTTCTGGACCGTATAATAATGTTGAATATATATAACACCTGAGAAGTTTCATTTTGAATTATTATCTGTCTGAATACAAACATATTCCTGTAGCGGCAATTGTCTCCCAATATTAACTTCATTTAGCTTGCGCAAGAACATACAACCTTTGATGTATGCAACAAACTTTCTTTGCTTCAGTAAGCTTGCTCAAGAACATACAACCTTTGATGTATGCAACAAACTTTCTTTGCTTCAGTAAGCTTGCTCAAGAACATACAACCTTTGATGTATGCAACAAACTTTCTTTGCTTCAGTAAGCTTGCTCAAGAACATACAACCTTTGATGTATGCAACAAACTTTCTTTGCTTCAGTAAGCTTGCTCAAGAACATACAACCTTTGATGTATGCAACAAACTTTCTTTGCTTCAGTAAGCTTGCTCAAGAACATACAACCTTTGATGTATGCAACAAACTTTCTTTGTTTCAGTAAGCTTGCTCAAGAACATCCTCTCTTTGATGTATGCAACAAACATTCTCTGCTTCAGTAAGCTTGCTCAAGAATATACAACCTTTGATGTATGCAACAAACTTTCTTTGCTTCAGTAAACTTGCTCGAGAACATCCTCTCTTTGATGTATGCAACAAACTTTCTTTGCTTCAGTAAGCTTGCTCAAGAACATACAACCTTTGATGTATGCAACAAATTTTCTTTGCTTCAGTAAACTTGCTCGAGAACATCCTCTCTTTGATGTATGCAACAAATTTTCTGTGCAATCATGCCACATTCAGCATATACTTTTTTCTTTTTTCTGTCAATTTGTCGACACGATTCAAAAGATTCATCTGTAAAAGTACATCCCCTTCCTCTAAGAGACCTGGTGAATGTTCATACGTTTTACATGGCTTACATTATTAGGATTTTACTGACTTTTTATAGCCCTCAACGTCTCATTATCTTACATGTTATGTGAAAGATTTCTTACATACGATGTGTAAACGGAAGGAGACGGAACTCACTTCAATCAGAGCCCGAATAGATAAATGTCGATCAAACTATTTAAAGAAGAGAGAATTAAAAGAACTCCCACAATTTTGATAAACATGGCTAAAGCATGTTCACATGAAGCTCAGTTTGAGTTGGGAGATGAGCTACGAAGAGATGATTACATTGTGTCCGGATTGGAGAATGAAAAAAAAATGACTTAAAGGAGATCAGACGTAAATATTTTTTTTTTAAGTCGTCCAGATATTATAGGATTACTGCAGGCTTCCTGCACATTCAATTACGAAATTGGAAACCGCAGAACGGGAAAGATGCCATGGAAATACATTTTCTTCTCTCTGTTATTTGCTGTCAAGATAAACGACTACTTTACTTCATACCGTCCGTCTCGGCCAGTTCAAGACGCGAGCGAGCTGTGAGTTCCCCGCCATGTTGTTTAGCCCCGGGCAGGTAACGATAGCTTGTGGGGATTAATTAGGAGTGAGTAGCACATTTGTTGACAGTTATTGGGGTTTAATACTCCAATCCACTTTGATGTAGCAAGCTATAGGAAACGAAATCCGATTTGCAGGCTG
The DNA here is from genome assembly GCA_036924085.1 of Ariolimax columbianus. Taxonomy (NCBI): domain Eukaryota; kingdom Metazoa; phylum Mollusca; class Gastropoda; order Stylommatophora; family Arionidae; genus Ariolimax; species Ariolimax columbianus. The sequence goes on from JAVGWX010000013.1 coordinate 45,449,226, forward strand.
GAAGCAAAAACGTGGCCAGTTAGCGGAATGCGGGGTTCGTTTAGAGATGACCAGGTCGGGAAATGGATTTTTTAAACCAGGGGAAGCATGTCAATCCCCCGGCAGTCATGGTGAAATGTCTGGGTATTTGACGATATTATGTTATCTCCTTATATTTGTATCACTATTATTTACTCTTATTTGATATATTTATATTGTTTCAGATCTAGGCCGAGATTTCCAAGTCTTTCTTTTTAAAGCCCGTTTTGCGTCGATCAATAGGCCAAATAGTTTTATACACGTAAGATCTCAAGTCATTGTAGGAATCGATATAGCAGCAGCCACGATTTGATATTATATTCATTATCATTTGATTGATTAGTACTAAGACTGGTTCTAAGGTTGTCTGACCATGTCTCTCCATTTGACGCTATCCTCTGGTTGATCAGTCATAAGACTGGTTGTAAGGTTTTTTGAGCATGTCTCTCCATTTGACCCTATCCTCTGGTTAATACGTTCTTAGACTGATTGTAAGGTTGTCTTAGCATGTCTCTTCATTTGACGCTATTCTCTTGTTGATCAGTCCTAAGACTGGTTGTAGGGTTCTCTGAGCATGTCTCTCCATTTAGCCCTATCCTCTGGTTGGTCAGTCTTCACCAGTTGTAAGGTTGTCTGAGCATGTCTCTCCATTTGACGCTATCCTCTGGTTGATCAGTCATAAGACTGGTTGTAAGGTGTTTTGAGCATGTCTCTCCATTTGACCCTATCCTCTGGTTGATACGTTCTTAGACTGATTGTAAGGTTGTCTGAGCATGTCTCTTCATTTGACGCTATTCTCTTGTTTATCAGTCCTAAGACTGGTTGTAGGGTTCTCTGAGCATGTCTCTCCATTTAGCCCTATCCTCTGGTTGGTCAGTCTTCACCAGTTGTAAGGTTGTCTGAGCATGTCTCTCCATTTGAGCCTATCCTCTGGTTGATACGTCCTAAGACTGGTTGTAAGGTTCTCTGAGCATGTCTCTCCATTTAGCCCTATCCTCTGGTTGGTCAGTCCTCACCGGTTGTAAGGTTGTCAGTATGCCTCTCCATTTAGCCATATCCTCTGGTTGGTCAGTCCTCACAGGTTGTAAGATTGTCTGTATGTCTCTCCATTTGACCCTATCCTCTGGTTGGTCAGTCCTCATCGGTTGTAAGGTTGTCTGTATGTCTCTCCATTTGACCCTAGCCTCTGGTTGGTCAGTCCTCACCGGTTGTAAGGTTGTCTGAGCATGTCTCTCCATTTGACCCTAGCCTAGCCAGTTTATTCTTCTCGTCTCAGAATATATTCGTACTTTAATGTTATTGCATAAATAAACCACACCAACCTCTTTTCCCGTGAATCTCGTCTTTTAGTATCTTAGAAAAACAGAAATCGGGCAATGAAGATTCTAGCATTTATCCCTGACAACAGTTTCTGTTGTGCGGCTGCCTTTACCTTTTATAAAGTTCTTTAACCGAAACATCGAACTACAAATTATTGTTCCGTAAGCTTCTATATTTGTTTGTTATGGGCCCAGATGTAGACCTTTCAGTCGTATCGTAAGTTTCCATTGTGGTTTATGACCCTACCTATAAATCAGCGACTCGTAGCTGGCTGCTTAAATCAAGGTCAGCGAACCGGGGCTGACCAACACCCGATTTTGCCCCCAAGCGTCGGCCCTGGAAACAGGCTGAACTAGAGTAGTCTAGCTACGAGAAAAAGGTTCGCAGGGGGGAGGCAAACCCGGTACTTTAAGAAAAGAAAAGACCAGCCGAAACCAGATGTCTCGGGTCGAGTGGCACAAAATATCATAGCCACACTGTAAACGGCGACACAAGGGGACTCAGTGGTCTTGAGGTCCGGGACTTTTTTTTCACCTGAATCTTCTGGTAAAAACCCCTCTCATCTCTGGCTAGTGAGATCGGACTCATGTGTCCAGTGTTGGGCACGCTAGAAATTCCTTAGCAGTTGGAAATAGAAAAGTGTAGGCTCAACGGCCGTTGCCTGGAAAGAATTCAAATTAAAAATTTACCAAAGTTATTTGTACCTTTCCCCAGGTGGTTTAATAATAGCAGCTAGATGTCGCCTAACAGACTGCGGGTCTACTTAGCTCTAGTGTTTGAGTCTATTAAGATGGACTGACACATCGTTTAAACCACCCTCCATGATACTGGTTGTATACAGACTTTGTAGAGTCTTCTAAACCAGTATGAAGACGTTAAGTTAAGATAAGTTAAATGGTTGTATACAGACTCTGTAGAGACATCTAAACCAGTATAAAGACGTTAAGTTAAGTTAACTGGTTGTATATAGACTCTGTAGAGACATCTAAACCAGTATAAAGACGTTAAGTTAAGTTAACTGGTTGTATATAGACTTTGTAGAGTCTTCTAAACCATTATAAAGACGTTAAGTTAACAACGTAACAACGTCCTTTTCAGGATGAAAGCTAAAGTGTATTCTCATTTCTCATTTCCTGTCATCTTCAAAACATCTTTAACGTCCATTTTTTTGTCGGTCTGTCTCAGCCTCGTGTTCCAAGTTCAGTGTCTTCCAGTATCGATTTGTTCTGACTTTAGTGACATCTGCAATGATAAAAGTAAATCTGTTACTTATTGTTTAGCCTAGATTGTTATTCTTGGAACGGGATGAAGATGCTGAGCAGCGCATGAGTTGCAGTGGTTAGCGACCCATGGCTGACTGCTAGCGTCACGGCCAGCGAACCAGAGCTGACTGCTAGCGTCAGGGCCAGCGAACCAGAGCTGCCAAGACCCTTCTACACCTCCCGGATAACTGTCTGCAGCAGGGCAGACTGGCTAAGGAGAAGGGATCGAAGAGGGAATGCTAACCCGGTACTAAAAAAATGCTTGCTGAAGTCGGATGTGTTGGACCGAAAGGTACAAATATCGCAGTCAAGCTGTAAACTACGACACAACGCATTCCGTTCTCTGGACTACATTCTGCTACTTAAGCCCTTTTAGGGGTTTGGTAGTGGGAGATTGAGAACGAACGAAGCCAAGCCATTCTTAGATTGCTTCCAGGTGGTTACGCCACTGCCGGTATCAAGTTCCCTCCACTTGTCTTCTGTCTTGGACTACGGTGGACCACTGGGTGACAAGTTTCCCATATGAAGGATCGTGGATGTTGTGTCTGAGTTCTAGAGAGTTCTAGAATTGTAGGTGGTGTTCCCCGTTGTCGATTTCTGGCGTTGTACTCTCACGGACATCAGTTCTCCAAAGCAGGTGACTAGTCCAGGGAGGCTTTACATAGTGTGCGTAGGTAGCTGCATCCTTCACCAATGACATTTGCTGTACGTCAGTATTGTGAAGACCTTTCAAACGTTGGAGCAAAGAAGAGCGACGGAACTGATAGGGGGATTCTAGAAACATAATTTTGAGGAAAGATTCAGAACAACCGGCATACAGTGTCTAGAAAAAAAGAAGAATTCGAGGTGATATAATGAATGTTTATAAGATAATCAAAGGGGAGGATACATTAGACTATAACAAGTTTGTTTTCCAACATACAACCGCCTACAAGAACAAGAGGGCATAGCTACAAATTAATTAAAGGTCAAGATTAGATACCAGGAAATTGTTTTTAGTCAGAGCGTGGTGAATGCTTGGAATGCATTGCCACAGGAAATAGTGGAGATATGGTCAATAATTGTATTGAAGAGTAGATGGGATGTGAACAGGTGTATTTAGATCAAGTGAATGAGGGTACGAAGAAGAAGAAAAAGAAGAAGATCAAGTGAATGTATAAAAAAACTGGTTGTACACACTCTCATGGAAACAATTGGCTAAAGCTGGAGTACTCCATTTAATTTGTAAGTGACCTAGTTTCTACGGCGTAACACATCGCAGTAAGAGCTGTAGAGTTGAATAGAAAGGCGTACAGGCTCTGGTTGTGGTTATGGTCTAGTGCCGTTTTTGTGGACGAGAAAGCAGTCCAGTCTGCGCGAAGACTTCTTGTCATATTCCTCCACGTCCTCTAGATTCTCGCCATCGAGTATGAGCAGGTCATTGTTAGCGAAACGGTTACGCCTGACTTTCGTCTTGGAGGTGGTCATCTCGAAACCCGCTTTTATCCCTACTTACTAAAGCATAGCTACCATTTGGTTGACGTCTTTCACTGTTTCAATGATGATCCTTTTGTCATCTGCGAAGCGGAGGTGGTCGCTTGCCATTAATGTTGACGCCAAAAGGGATTCAGTCGCATTGATTGATGATGGATTCCAGGCATGCAGAACAGTGATATGATCCCATGTCGAACACATTCAGTCGCATTGATTGATGATGGATTCCAGGCATGCAGAACAGTGATATGATCCCATGTCGAACACATTCAGTCGCATTGATTGATGATGGGTTCCAGGCATGCAGAACAGTGATATGATCCCATGTCGAACACATTCAGTCGCATTGATTGATGATGGATTCCAGGCATGCAGAACAGTGATATGATCCCCTGTCGAACACATTTCTGGAGGAAAACTTTTACTGGTCTTTATAAGGGCTGAATGGTTGTAGTACAGTCTCATGTGCAGTTAGCAAGGCTTCTCACATAGCCCGGACCAATGCATTGGTCCAGTAGAGAGTACTAGACGAATAGTGGCTCAAGTACTAGACGAATAGTGGCTCCAGTACTAGACGTATAGTGAGTGGCTCAACAGAGTCAAATGCTTTTTTTTTTATAGTCAATAAAGGTGTGGATTCTTCTTCTTCTTCTTCGTTCATCCTCAGATCAAGGTTCCGGTTTCTCTTACAAAGGACACCTTTGTTTGTAAGGCTGTTTTATCTCCATACAGCTTTTGTCATATCTGTCTCACGAGGCCAGTATTGTTCTCTCTTTTCCTGCATGAGCATGCAGCTTTGCAGGATGTGTTCCACGGTTATGGTATGCTCCCCACATGGGCACCTGTCATCTGTCCCAATCCTCATTGTTGTTGGAAAGATGACCCTTGAGTCTGTAATGCCCAGTTCTCAGTCTGAAGATGATGACTTGCTCTTTTCTAGTTAAGTTAAAGTAGCTGTCTTCTTTTCGGAAATCGGGGTGTTGATCAGCCCATTTTACCCTGAAAGTGGCTTTAATTATAGTCTTGGCTTCATAATATGTGATACTCAGATCTGTTTGTGGGGATGCTCCTCCACTCTTTGCTAGTTTGTCTGCAGCTTCATTGCCTTCAATATTGCAGTGGGATGAGATCCACTGTATCACCAACCTTGTTTTTCTGCTGAGAGCTGTGTCAGGGAGAACATACATTGCTCGAGATCTTTATCTTTGTGTTGTTTTAGCGCTGCTAATACTGACGCGGCATCAGTCATGAATACTATTGTTTTCTTGGTGGATATCTTTATCTTGGATTACAAGTTCAGCTGCGACCTTCAGTGCCTCTGCTTCTGCACGGAAATTATTGGAGTATGTTCCCGTAGTTAAAACTCGAGTTTTTTCTTCTCCCTTCCTTAGTCTGTAATAGACCCCTCCACCTCCATTGGATGTGGCTTTGTTAGATAAGCCATCTGTATATACGTCTATCCATGTTTCTGGTAGGTATACTCTCTAAAAGTGTAGATTAATGACGGTTTTGTACTTTCAGACTAGATTAAATATATAACTTCAGAATTTGATTTTGTTCTTACTTACCAAAGTTTCGAACCCACGTTCTGAATACCAAAGACGCCAACATTTACATTATTCCGTCAGTCGCTTCTCAGATGATATGTGGTTAAAAATAATTTTAAAAAACACTTCGAGATATTTGCTAGTTTCCAACACAATGGTCGTCGAGAGTTATACTTCAGCAGAAGTAAAGCATACCCAATAATTGCAGGTGTTTCTAAGCTTACATCGATATTAATTTACTAATGGCGTACAGCTTGAAGAATTGTCATCTCTCGCTCCCGTGCTTTCGATTATAATGTACTAACTTCACACAATCCATTGGCTGCAGCACGAAACACTCCGATATATGGGTGATTAGGCCTTAATCAGGTAGGCCAGGGCGATACAAATTAGCGCGTGCGTTCGCAGCGCACGTGGCCATCCTTAATACTACAAACTGCTCACCTGGGCGCACAAAACTGGCGGGATTACCTCCGTGTCCTTTCTGATTGTCTGCCGCTCGTGTCTGTCCTATGTAGTGCTATTATTATTTCGCCTGATTACTCCAGCTTTAGTCAATTATTTCCCATGTCCTAGAGTACTTGACTAGAAGATTGAGTTCGCTACTTGGTATTAAGACGCGGAGAGAACATGTGTAATGGCAGGTTCTGCTGAAGACACTGCCGTCAAAGGATAACGGGTCAGAGCGGCCTGTCTTAACCTCATCATCATGGAAGGACTTTGGAATGATTGTCAGTGAACCCTGCATGCAATTTTTTCAAGGAACCCTTGAAATAATTTTCTATGAAATCCTTGTAATAAATGTCTATAGGAACCTTTAATATAATTGTTTATATGAACCTATGAAAGAATTGTCTATATGAAATATTGAAATAATTCTTTATATGAACCCATGAAATAATTGTTCATATGAACCAATGAAATAATTGTCTATTTGATACCAATGAAATAATTGTCTATATGAACCCATGAAATAATCGTCTAAATGAACCCTTAAATTAATAGTCTAATAAATCCATGAAATTATTGTTGAAATCCATGAAATAATTGTTTAATAAAACTCAAGTAATAATTGTTTAATTAAGCCGTTAAAATAACTGCCTTCAAACACTTGAAATAATTGATGGAACCTAAGAAATAGTTGTATAATAAAACCCATGAAATAATTGTTTAATTAAACTCTTGAAGTAGTTGTCTCTTGGAACCCTTGAACTTATTGTCCTTTGGAACAATTGAAATAATTGTCTGTTGCAACCTTTGAAATAATTGTCTGTTGCAACCTTTGAAATAATTGTCTGTTGCAACCTTTGAAATAATTGTCTGTTGCAACCTTTGAAATAATTGTCTGTTGCAACCTTTGAAATAATTGTCTATTAGAACCAATGAAATATTTGTCTATTAGATACCAATGAAATATTTGTCTATTAGAACCAATGAAATAATTGTCTGTTGCAACCTTTGAAATAATTGTCTATTAGAACCAATGAAATATTTGTCTATTAGATACCAATGAAATATTTGTCTATTAGAACCAATGAAATAATTGTCTGTTGCAACCTTTGAAATAATTGTCTATTAGAACCAATGAAATATTTGTCTATTAGAACCAATGAAATATTTGTCTATTAGAACCAATGAAATATTTGTCTATTAGAACCAATGAAATATTTGTCTATTAGAACCAATGAAATATTTGTCTATTAGAACCAATGAAATATTTGTCTATTAGAACCAATGAAATAATTGTCTATTAGAACCAATGAAATATTTGTCTATTAGAACCAATGAAATATTTGTCTGTTAGAACCAATGAAATATTTGTCTATTAGAACCAATGAAATATTTGTCTATTAGAACCAATGAAATATTTGTCTATTAGAACCAATGAAATATTTGTCTATTAGAACCAATGAAATATTTGTCTATTAGAACCAATGAAATATTTGTCTATTAGAACCAATGAAATATTTGTCTATTAGAACCAATGAAATATTTCTCTATTAGAACCAATAAAATATTTGTCTATTAGAACCAATGAAATATTTCTCTGTTAGAACCAATGAAATATGTGTCTGTTAGAAACCATAAAATAATTGTCTCAGGCAAACCTTGAAATAATGTCTCGGGCAAGCCTTGAAATAACTGTCTCAGGCAAACTTTAGAATAATGTCTCAGGCAAACCTTCAAATAACTGTCTCATGCAAACCTTGATATAACTGTCTATGGCATACCTTGAAATAATGTCTAGGGCAAGCCTTAAAATAACTGCCTCTGGCAAACCTTAAAATAATATATAAAGAAAACCTTGAAGTAACTGTCTTTGGCAAACGTTAAAATAATGTATCAAGAAATCATTGAAATGACGGTCTCAGAGAAAAATCTTTAAAAATGTCTAAAGAAAGCCTTGAAATAACTGTCGCATGCAAACCTTGAAATAATGTCTCAGGCAAGTCTTGAAATGACTGTATCAGGCAAACCTTGAAATAATGTCACAAACAAACCTTGAAATAATTTAATTTAATACCCGATCATAAAATTGTTTTTTATGTTACAGGTAACGTGAGATCTATTAGTTCCACTTGCAAGAAATTCTCTTCCTTTCACTAACATGACATTTCATCTATCTCTAAAATGCAGTCTTTCCCCGTCACAAATATAACATTTCATGTTTCTTTAAGATGCCACCTTTTCCTGTCACAAACATAACATATCGTGTTTCTCTAAGATGCCACCTTTTCCTGTCAGAAACATAACACATCATCTATCTATAAGATGCCACCTCTTCCTTTCACTAACCTGACTTCTGCTTATGGCATTAGCGTTAGCTAATATTCTGTCATTAGCGTTAGACCTTCTGGTGTCATTAGCGTTAGATGGTCTTAATTCACTAGTCTTAGATCTTCATTCATTAGCGTTATATCTTTTTTTATCATTACCGATGGATCTTCTTTTATCATTACCGATGGATCTTCTCTCATCATTATCGATGGATCTTCTTTTATCATTATCGATGGATCTTCTTTTATCATTAGCGATGGATCTTCTTTTGTCATTAGCGATATATAATCGTTTGTCATTAGCGATGGATCTTCTTTTGTCATTAGCGATATATAATCGTTTGTCATTAGCGATGGATCTTCTTTTGTCATTAGCGATAGATCTTCTAATTTCATTAGACTACAACAAGTTGTTTCAAAGTACAGAAGGCTACAAGGACAGTAGAGCACAGCCACACATTAATTAAAGAAAGGTCCAGATTAGATACTAGGAAATTAGTTGAGACAGGTCAATTAATTCTTTCAAGAATAGCTTGCATGGGCAAAGGTATTTTTAGATCCAGTGAATGTAAAAGAAACTGGTTGTATCTAAGGCTAGTAAAAAGACGTTAAGCTAAGTATTAGAGTTAAATCACTTCTTTCATTGATCATCATCATCATGCGCCATGCCGGTTGACGTTGGCGATGGTGGACTTCAATCCCTTTCTATCACGTGTCGCTTACGAACTCTGTTGTTGATTGTCGCCCATGCATTCTCTCGGGCTGTCCAACATCTTCTCTTTATGCCTTCCTCTTTCATTAACCAATGAAAAAGACAAATGCATTGTTAGGTGCGATAAAAACAAATATTACAAATTGAAGCTTGGAAGTGATAGTCAAACTGTATAAACGTTAGTCGGACCCAGATTGGAGTACCGTGTACAGGTGGGTTAGTCCTTAACGTATCAATCAATCAATCAAAGACCGTCGCTCCTCTCGGTGCTTAGCGAACACGATCCTAGGCTGCTCTTTCTGCCTCTCTCCGGGTGTCTCCTTCTCACATTTTCTTCTCTGTTTCGGTCTACCTCTCTCTCTTTTCCTTTGATGATTCAATGTAAGAGCCTGTCTGGCTATGTTAGACTATGCATTCCTCAACGTATGTCATATCCAGACCCATTTTCCTCCCTTACTGTGTTATTCCAACGGCTGTTGTTGGCTCCTTTCTCACGTCTTCATTCCTCGCCATGTCCTGCCACTTTATGCCCATTATCCTTCGAAGGCATCTATTAACGAAGGACTGGAGTTTTTGTTGTATAACCTTGGTAGTTCTCCCTGCCACTGGTCCATACAGCAGCACCGACTTGCGTTGAATATTCTAATTTTGGTGTGAATCTTGATATCTCTGGATCTCCAAATATTGTTTAATGTCAAGAATGCCCCTCTTGTCTTTCCAGTTCTGATCCTCACATCTGCATCTGTACCTCCTGATGTGTCTATTGTGCTGCTTAAATAGGTCAAGGTATCCACTTCCTCTAACTGCTCTCCCTCCAGCAAGATTGGTTCTTTGCTGTTTGTGTTGAGTTTAATGAGCTTGGTTTTCTTCATGTTGATATTCAGTCCCAGTTTGGCTGATTGTTCTTTCACTCTATCAAGTTTCTCTTACATTTGACTATGACTGTGTGACAAAAGTACCAGATCATCTGCGTAGTCCAAGTCCTCCAATAGTGTCCACTGAATACACGTTTGTTTGCCTTCGATTGATGTCTTCATTATCCAATCTATAGCAAACAAGAACAGGAAAGGTGAGAGCAGGCATCCCTGTCTCACCCCTGTCTGCACCTCTACGCTGTCTGTCAGTACTCCTTCATGTACTTCTCTACTAACCGTATCTTTGTACATATTTTGGATGAGGGTTGTGTGCTCTCTGGAATCCCACAGTGTCTCAACACTTGCCATAGAGTACTTCGATCCACACTGTCCAACACCTTTTCAAAGTCTTTGTATGATTCTCCATGATTAATTTCTGCCTTTTTACTGCCATCTTTTGATTATACTTACTGTGTATCTGCTTATCAGCCCCAAAACGTATGTATCTCTTTTCCCATTACTATATAGCATAGAGAGTCTGTTTTACCTGATCCTGACTAACAGTGTTTGATCAGTCTGTTTTACCTGGACCTGACTAACAGTGATTAATCAGTCTGTTTTACCTGATCCTAACAGTGTTTGATCAGTCGGGTTTACCTGAGCAGGCGTTATACTACTCCCCACTAGAGTGATGTTCACATCCCAATGTGTACAACCCTCCTAAGTAGCATTTCACAAAATACCTTGCATGTTACAGTGTAACTATTCCTTGCACTTTTTCCAGACCGTGGCAACACACAGTCAAGCGCATGCAAAACCCTCTTTAATGACCTTCTACAGAATGTTTGGAAACCCCCAATAGGGCTTTTCTTTGCAGCTCAGCATCCACATAAGAAAAGGATCAGTTTACTAGCTACATGTATTCAACTCATTCACTCCAGAATATTATGGACTACTGGAAACATTTTTTCTTGCAAAACGTAAATTTATCACGAAGAAATACAGGTAAATTTATAAATATATGGGAACTTATCAATGCCAGAATTGGGCATTAACAAACAAAGATAAAAGAAACATCGTAACAACAGAGATGAAATACCTGAATGTATGAGATAACAAAAATGAATAGAATCAGAAACGAAGATATTAGGAGACAAGTAGGTACAAATATGAGAGAGAGAGAGAGAGAACAGTGATGAAAATCTAGAACATCAAGACTAGACGTCAAGAAGTCAGCGCAGATGGGCCTCACTACAGAAGGAAAACCCAAATAATTTAATTTATCTATTTAATATTGTACTCTTAATTTATATGTATACAGTATATATTTTATCATCTTTCATAATCATTCCATTTCATTAATCCTTGTTCTACACCTCACTACATTGCATCTTCACAACGTTTTGTAAATATATGCTGATGATGTGGTATTTCTTATAATGTATATCATTAAATCATTAAAAAAATATCTCATACAATTTAAAAAAAAATTATAAATAAGTAAATAAATAAATAAAAGGGGCCCTGATCAATTATGAAAGAAAATAAATATATCCATTCCCAAAATGGTCCCAAGAAACAATTGTGCATATTTTGTCTACGAAGACCGACAGTGTACACCAAGGAAAAGAAGAAAAAGGAAAATAGCAACCAACTATCTAGGAAGGACAACTAGGGGATAATCAAATGACAAGAAACAACGAGAGGAACATCACGGAACCACTAGGTTAGGTCCAAACAGATACACACATGCATCTAAGCACTGGTTTATGTGTCTTAATATCGCCCAATTGACTACGGTCTGGGGTGGAATAGGCGCCTCCGCCAGTAGAAACTAGTGAGGCAAACACGTAAAATGAAAGTTTAAAAATTATAACACCAGTGCTAGACCTCGTCAAGAGACAACAAACCAAAATGGTTCGTCCAAGTGACGCGAGAGACACTAGACAGTATCCCTCAGAAAGCAATGATATACACATGCAATTTATACACATCCAAGGTCCGACCACGCAAAAGACGGATAGCAGAAATAACAGAAGCAATAAAGTTCCCAGTGTACAAAGCATATACTAGAACCCGGACAAGAAACCTCTTCATAAACTAACGCTAAAAGACACAACAAAGAAAGAAAGAAACAAGAACGGAAACGAAGTATAGAGAAAGCTGTATTTATATCTACTACAATTGTTCAAAAACGTAGTGTTGAGAAAGTTGTATTTATATCTACGACAATTGTTCAAAAATCGTAGTGTTGAGAAAGCTGTATTTATATCTACGACAATTGTTCAAGCCAATATATCAGCTGTATGATATTGTAATTATTAAGATAGCCGATACATAACCGCTGTACACAGTGAATCAGTTAACGTACAGGAAATTATATCAGCCCAATGACGTAAAAACAGAGGGTGAAATGAAGCGGCACTGAATGGAGAGATCCAGTATTGGAACAGATTTCTGCCCAGGGCACACGCAGCGAGCTTAACCATCCTCCTTGTATACTGCACGTGTGCCAGCGTCTTGACTCTTTCATACCCCTGCTGTCGTTCCTCCCGCTAATAATTTTGGCGCAGTTGTACCAGCCGATGTTGCCGTTGGTGGTGGCGTGGAAGTGTGTCTAACAATCTGTTGTAGTTTGGTCACAATGCCAGTAGGGAGGGGTCCACAGGAATGGCTACCAGAAATTAAGAGCTCTAATTATAATGAAGTGATTGGAATAATAATTTTGGTTTTTCAGTTCGATTGGAAAGAAGGATCAAGTTTAACAATGATTTCTTATATTTCTTTTGTTTGTTTTTTATCACCACAAGCTTATGTTAATATTTAAACACACATACAAAACAAGCACTTGTAAGAACATGTAAATAAGGTGCAAAGTATACAGTCAGACTGGGACTAAATATTAACATGTCTCTTATCCACACCTTCAGCAAAGAACCAGTCATGCTTGGAGGTAAGGCACTGGTAGGTGTGAACACCTTCACATATTTAGGCAGCACAATTGATAAGTCAGGTAGGACAAAGAAACAAACGTAATAACGGGAGTTGGAACGACAAGAACAGCCTTTCTGTTACTGAATAAAATATGGAAATCCAGGGAAATTAATTGTAACACCATGTTAAGGTTGTATAGTTCCCTGTACTTCTCAGTGTGTGCGTAGGACATGGGGAATGATAGCCAGACTCTTCCAACTGCCTGAGCGTCTGAGAACATGTATTGAAGTGACACGGAGAATGATAGACAGACTCTTTCAACTGCCTGCGCTTCTGAGAACATGTATTGAAGTGACACATGGAATGATAGACAGACTCTTTCAACTGCCTGAGCGTCTGAGAACATGTATTGAAGTGACACATGGAATGATAGACAGACTCTTTCAACTGCCTGCGCTTCTGAGAACATGTATTGAAGTGACTTATAGAATGATAGACAGACTCTTTCAACTGCCTGAGCGTCTGAGAACATGTATTGAAGTGACTTATGAAATGATAGACAGACTCTTTCAACTGCCTGCGCTTCTGAGAACTTGTATTGAAGTGACACGGAGAATCATAGACAGACTCTTTCAACTGCCTGAGCGTCTGAGAACATGTATTGAAGTGACTTATGGAATGATAGACAGACTCTTTCAACTGCCTGAGCTTCTGAGAACATGTATTGAAGTGACACGGAGAATGATAGACAGACTCTTTCAACTGCCTGCGCTTCTGAGAACATGTATTGAAGTGACACGGAGAATGATAGACAGACTCTTTCAACTGCCTGCGCTTCTGAGAACATGTATTGAAGTGACACGGAGAATGATAGACAGACTCTTTCAACTGCCTGAGCTTCTGAGAACATGTATTGAAGTGACTTATGGAATGATAGACAGACTCTTTCAACTGCCTGCGCTTCTGAGAACATGTATTGAAGTGACACGGAGAATGATAGACAGACTCGTTCAACTGCCTGAGCTTCTGAGAACATGTTTTGAAGTGACACATGGAATGATAGACAGATTCTTCCAACTGCCTGAGCTTCTGAGAACATGTATTGAAGTGACACGGAGAATGATAGACATACTATTCCAACTAGCCGAGGATATATGCCTGCGTATGAATGGTTTTATAACAAACATAATGAGTCTCACTAATAGTCATTCATATTAAACTAAATTGATAAACATTGCATAAGATTGTGTTGTGGATGTTAGTGTTGTTGCTGTTGTTGGAAAGGGAGAAAGGTGAGAGAGCATCTTGTTCAGTAGATCTGGCCTGATTCTGAATAACATTGTGTGACTAGTTTGGCTTGCCTGACTCTGACTAACATTGTGTGACTAGTTTGGCTTGCCCGACTCTGACTAACATTGTGTGACTAGTTTGGCTTGCCTGACTCTGACTAACATTGTGTGACTAGTTTGGCTTGCCTGACTCTGACAAACATTGTCTGACTAGTATTTCCTGCCTGACTCTGACTAACATTGTCTGACTAGTACAGCTACTTTAGCTTAACTAGAGATTAGCAAGTCATCATCTTCAGACTGAGAACTGGGCATAACAGACACAAGGGTCATCTTTACAACAAAATGAGGATTGTGACAGATGACAGGTGCCCATGTGGGGAGCATACCATGACAGTGGAACACATGCTACAAAGCCGCATACTCACGCAGGAAAAGGGTGAACTATACTGAACTCGCTAGAAAGCTGAGACAAAAGCTGTATGGCGATAAAAACAGCCTTACAATCAATGGTGCCCTTTGTGAGAGAAACCATGACCTTGTACTGAGGATGAACGAAGAATAAATGTAAGAATCTATTGTCTTAGTCATGCTAGGGTTTGCGAGAATAACAGAGCTGATATCCTTTCCTCCGGGGCATATAAAGTGAGATTTTGCGAGATTTCACAGTGGATTCAGTTCAGATGGTGACTTAACTTAACTTAACGTCTTTATACTGGTTTAGAAGACTCTGCAGAATTCGTATACAACCAGTTTCATTTACATTACCTTGCTCTAAAATCTATATGCATCCAATTTATTCTTAAATGCATTAATTGTCCCTGCCTGCACTACCTTCTGTAGCAACGCATTCCAAGCATTCACCACTCTCTGACTAAAGGTGACGTTGGTCAATAACTGCCTCTTGAATGAAAACATAAACGATGCCCCGGTATGGCACAGATTGCAAAGTACTGAAATCAAACACAAGTCCAGCACAGATGAACGCCTGAGAGGACGAAATAGGAGCATGTACAGCAACCACGCTACATCAACCATCAGTATCTGCACTCTTCACTATTGCTTAGAGGGACTGAACACATATAGGTCAGCGCAGAGTGCAGTAACGTCGATTCTTAACTAATCAGCTGCCAATGTCAAGAACTATTTACAGTTTTTTGTTCTAAGTCCCCAATTACAAGCCGAGATTTCTTCAAAACAAACCAGTCGTGCTCTCGGACATCTCTACGATACAATTTGGAAAATTAAACTCCGATTTTCTACTGATGAGCACGCGACAACAAGCGCGAAAATGCGGGACCGGATTAGGATATCTGGAAGCACGACTGTTGTGTGAGTAGAGATTAAAATATCACGTGACAGAAGTTTGGGCATCTCAAGGTGGTCTTCAAATTAATTTGGTGTCTTATTCTTTGTCTTCGTCGACTCTGTGTTGGTGCTTTCCTGCGTCAGTTTGAGTATATCTAAAGAAAACAATGGCCAGTCTGAGGTTAATAATCTTTTCAGGTCTTATCAGAGGCAGCGTAATTACACCTGGTCCGCTCAGAACAGCCAAGCGGTAGTGTCCTCTTCTCTCCTCCTTAAACACTTATTCCCACTAACAACGCAGATTTTTCAAGTGAAATGGTAAGTTGCTACCGCAGCGCAGTACAGTTAACAGAGACAAGCTCCTACCTAAACACAGTACAGCTGACAAGACAAGCTACTATCTAAACACAGTACAGTTCACAAGACAAGCTCCTACCTAAACACAGTACAGTTGACAAGACAAGCTCCTACCTAAACACAGTACATCTGACATGACAAGCTCCTACCTAAACACAGTACAGTACCACAAGACAAGCTACTATCTAAACACAGTACACTTGACAAGACAAGCTACTATCTAAACACAGTACACTTGACAAGACACGCTACTATCTAAACACAGTACACTTGACAAGACACGCTACTATCTAAACACAGTACAGTTGACAAGACAAGCTACTATCTAAACACAGTACAGTTGACAAGACAAGCTACTATCTAAACACAGTACAGTTGACAAGACAAGCTACTATCTAAACACAGTACGGTTGACAAGACAAGCTACTATCTAAACACAGTACAGTTGACAAGACAAGCTACTATCTAAACACAGTACAGTTGACAAGACATGCTACTATCTAAACACAGTACCGTTGACAAGACAAGCTACTATCTAAACACAGTACAGTTGACAGGGACACGTTCCTACCTAAACACAGTACATTTGACAGGGACAAGCTACTACTTAAGCACAGTACAGTTAACATGGACAAGCTACTGCCTAAATACAGTGAAGTTGACAGGGACAAGCTACTACCTGAACACAGTACAGCTAACCGGGACAAGCTTCTGCCTAAACACAGTACAGTTGACAAGACAAGCTACTATCTAAACACAGTACAGTTGACAAGACAAGCTACTATCTAAACACAGTACGGTTGACAAGACAAGCTACTATCTAAACACAGTACAGTTGACAAGACAAGCTACTATCTAAACACAGTACAGTTGACAAGACACGCTACTATCTAAACACAGTACAGTTGACAAGACAAGCTACTATCTAAACACAGTACAGTTGACAGGGACACGTTCCTACCTAAACACAGTACAGTTGACAGGGACAAGCTACTACCAAGACACAGTGCAAGAGACAGCGGCAAGTTACTACCAAGACAGTACAGTTAACAGGTATAAGTTACTACTCAAATACATCACAGTTAACATGGACCATCTGCATTATCCAAACACAGCACAGTTGACAGAGACGAAACAAAAGATCCAAAGACCAGAGGTATTTTAAACTATAAGTCAGAAGTCTGTACTCTGGGGAATTAGTTACGCGTACAAGAATACACAAACAAAGTTCAGATTAAATAAGACATAAAAGTATACAGAGGTCGGACGTGGCGTCAGAGCATCATCTTCTGCCAGCCAAAACAAAGATGATACTTAAGAGATACACACCAACACACAGCCACAGAAAAAAGTAAATGTGGGTTTCGTCAAGAACAAAAACACAAACGATAAATTTAAAGTCGTAATATCAAATAGCTGTATAGTTATATATATATATATATATATATATATATATATATATATATATATATATATATATATATATATATATATATATATATATATATGGCCTGGCTGGCGTGGCTTCGTTCATTCTCAATCTCCCACTACCAATCCCTGAAAGAGCTTAAGTAGCAGAATGTAGTCCAGAGAGCGGAATGCGTTGTGTCGTAGTTTAAACCTTTCGGTCCAACACATCCAACTTCAGCAAGCACTTTTTGAGTACCGGGTTAGCATTCCCTCTTCGATCCCTTCCATTTAGCCAGTCTGCCCTGCTGCAGCCTGTTATCCAGGATCACTGCGTGGAGGTGTAGAAGGGTCTTGGCAGCTCTGGTGGTTCGCTGGTCCTGACGCTAGCAGTCAGCTATGGGTCGCTGACCACTGCAGCTCATGCGCTGCTCAACATCTTGATCCCATATATATTTTGTTTTTGTTTTTTTGCGTTCGCCTTATTTATCTATTCTCCAAGGCGTGTGTGCGTTACACTGTGGTTTTTATTTTGCGCCTGTCGGCCCAGTGCATCCGACTTCAGCATGTTCCCATATATATATATATATATAAAATAATAATATAAAATAACTAAAAGGCGTATATGTTTACAAATTTGGTGGAACTGTCTGGTGTAATTTCTTTTAATATATGATCGTCAAGCTCTACATATCAAATGGCCTTACTAAGTCTAAATCCGGCACTGATTGCAGGGGTGCGGCATTTATTCCACAAACCTTAAAGATTCTCTCGATGAGAATAAGCAGTGGGGTAGGAGTGTTAATAGAGTGCAAGCTTACTTTGGTATCCCAACATACGAAGTTCGAAATCACTTGGTGTCCATTTTGTCTAAGCATGTTTTAGATTTTTCTTGGTATTACCTCTTCTGCAGACTGCGTAGCCTAGGGGGAAATCGTCCGTTTCACAATCTCAAAGCCCCAACAGGGTGCCTAAGACCCACCCCCATTTGATAAAATATACCCCATAATTGGCATAGCGCCCCCCCCCCTTCCGAGATCCGAAAAAGCGTTGCAGCAGAAAACGAACGAGAAAAATAGGAGCACAACCCAAGGCACCCAATGTTTGGACATCAGGTAAAAAACACGACGCAAATCCAGACATAGCTTTCTCAAAAACCAACAAACCCCATACATAAAGACCCTGAAAGTTGCCGTATCGAGAGGTGGCACGAATTGGTGCAGGCCCCAGAGATGGAAGTTTGGGAGGAACCTGCTCCTGGACATCATCTACCATACACAACATGGAAGTCGCTGAAAAGACTCCGAACTGGTGTATCACGGTGCAAGAGGAATATGAAGCGATGGGGATATACAGACGATGACACGTGTGATTGCCGCGCAATACAGGACCAAGACCACCTGATGACCTGCACTAATCTCTAGGAAAAATGCAATAGGTGCGACATGCTGGAGGCAAATGACAAGGCAATCCATGTCGCTGGATACTGGATGTAAGATATATAACGTGGTACTTGGACACGGAAAGTAAGTTAGTAAGCACCGTGTTCGAATTACGCTGGTGTCCAATATGACAGACATGGTTTTTTTACCCCGCTCCTCCACGTACGGAGAGGAATAACAACCTAATGTACCGCACACTTGCCAAGAAACTTATAACAGCCAATTAGGTTGATGGTCGTAAGAAGCGAGGTTCTGTAAAGTACATGCTTCTTAACTTCTTTTATAACCTCTTCTCCACATATAGAAGGGATAGGGTAAACTACTGTACTGTAAAATTGTCGTATTGGAACACACATAATAACACATTACAAACAGATACTCACTCGCGTCATCACACTGGCCAATACATCTTATTATAACCTAAACGCTCACGGTCTGGGGTGGAACCTTAGTCTTAGTCGACCTGTACTACTTCCTGGGGCGGGTATAGTATGTGCAGGTTCCAGCTCTGGCGGGAGATGGATGTGGTCTGAGCTGGATGTAGTCTGAGCTGGATGTAGTCTGAGCTGGATGTGGTCTGAGTTGGATGTTGTCTGAGCTGGATGTAGTCTGAGCTGGATGTAGTCTGAGCTGGATGTGGTCTGAGCTGGATGTGATCTGGAGGAGGATTACTGGGCTAAGCTCGAGCAGCTGATTACTCCGCTTTGTTTTGACAAGTACCTACATTGATTAGATGTGTGTTTTAACTCTCTCCATTTCCAGCCTTAATTAATTAGATGTGTGTCTCAACTCTTTACAGTCCAGCCTTAATTAATTAGATGTGTGTCTCAACTCTTTACAGTCCAGCCTGAATTAATTAGATGTGTGTCTCAACTCTTTACAGCCCAGCCTGAATTAATTAGATGTGTGTCTCAACTCTTTACAGTCCAGCCTAAATTGATTAGATGTGTGTTTTAACTCTCTACATTCCAGGCTAAATTGATTAGATGTGTGTCTCAACTCTTTACAGTCCAGCCTTAATTAATTAGATGTGTGTCTCAACTCTTTACAGTCCAGCCTAAATTGATTAGATGTGTGTTTTAACTCTCTACATTCCAGGCTAAATTGATTAGATGTGTGTCTCAACTCTTTACAGTCCAGCCTGAATTAATTAGATGTGTGTCTCAACTCTTTACAGCCCAGCCTGAATTAATTAGATGTGTGTCTCAACTCTTTACAGCCCAGCCTAAATTGATTAGATGTGTGTTTTAACTCTCTACATTCCAGGCTAAATTGATTAGATGTCTGTCTTAACTCTCTACAGTCCAGCCTGAATAGAGTATATGTCATACAACAAAGACCCAAGCGAATCGCTCGCCATTGGAATTCAACAATGCAAATTATAAAAAGAAACACACAAAAAGACAAACAATAATAGTTTGATAGTAACTGTGTAGCTGATTAAGTCATACTACTGTGGATAATAAATAAACCTTAAAAGTGTTTCCCACTGCAACAATTGCCGTCATGGATGAAGTTAACTCTCCACAAACCTCAGTCTATGGGAGGAGGGATGACCAGCTCCCTTCCTTAATTTGTATATTCCCCAACTCATATGTCAGGTCCCCATTTATAGCTGGATTGTCTAGAGGCGAGGTCGTAATAGGAACGGATTTTTTATGTCCGTCCGTGATTTCGAACCCTGGCGCTGTGTAATGGCAGTCTTAGCAAGTCAGCTCACTGTTGAACAGGCTACACTCTCCACAAGTCAGCTCAATGTCGACCAGGCTACACTCTCTACAAGCTCACTGTCGACTAGGCTACACTCTCCACAAGCTCACTCCCGAGCAGACTACACTCTCCACAAGTCAGCTCACTCTCGACCAGGCTACACTCTCCACAAGCTCACTGTCAACCAGGCTACACTCTCCACAAGCTCACTTTCGACCAGGCTACACTCTCCACAAGTCAGCTCACTCTCGACCAGGCTACACTCTCCACAAGCTCACTGTCGACCAGACTACACTCTCCACAAGCTCACTGTCGACCAGGCTACATTCTCCACAAGTCAGCTCACTATCGACCAGGCTACACTCTCCACAAGCTCACTGTTGGTCAGGCTACACTCTCCACAAACTCACTGTCGACCAGATAACACTCTCCGCAAGTCAGCTCACTCTCGACCAGGCTACACTCCCCACAAGCTTACTGTCAACCAGGCTACACTCTCCACATGCTCACTGTGGACCAGGCCACACTGTCCACAAGCTCACTGTCGACCAGGCTACACTCTCCACAAGTCAGCTCACTGTCGACCAGGCTACACTCTCCACAAGTCAGCTCACTGTAGACAGGCTACACTTTCCACAAGTCAGCTGCTATCGACCAGGCTACACTCTCCACAAGCTCACTATCGACCAGGCTACACTCTCCACAAGCTCACTGTAGACCAGGCTACATTCTCCACAAGCTCACTGTTGACCAGGCTACACTCTCCACAAGCTCACTCTCGAGCAGACTACACTCTCCACAAGTCAGCTCACTATCGACCAGGCTACGCTCTCCACAAGCTCACTGTCAACCAGGCTACACTCTCCACAAGCTCAATGTCGACCAGGCTACACGCTCCACACGTCAGCTCACTGGTGACCAGGCTACACGCTCCACAAGTCAGCTCATTGTCGACCAGGCTACACTCTCCACAAGTCAGCTCACTTTCGACTAGGCTACACGCTCCACAAGCTCACTGTCGACCAGGCTACACGTTCCACTATACTGTCAATAATAAGGATGCTGTATATACCGATGGATCAGTGGTGCGATGGAGACATCTTTATGAGTTTTCTTATCTTGAGACAGAGGTAGAGTCGGGACCGAGTGTACATGTGCACACATTACAACAACCTTCATTATGATATCAGAGATAGAGGCAACATCTGAAGGGGCTATCTAAAACTTTTTCAGCACGTGAATAATTTGTATCCGGCTCTCAATTTACGCTTCGGAAAGTATAAAAAGGCTAACCTTGGCTTGAATGTATCACCTTTACCTTGCGTTTCATTCCTTTTGGAAAATTGTGACAGCCTCGGCCAGGGCAATGGACAGCATTTAGAGTTGACCGACAGATCTAGACGGTCAGTGGCGCCAGGTGTCATTATTTACGGGCTGGTAAAACAGGTGTGCTTGTCAGTGTTACTTTTGATGCTCCGTTTTTGTGAGACTGATTGACATCTTTTGTTGGTTTGACGCGGTCTCTACACTCTGACCACGTGGTATACATGCCTTATTCCTTTCTTCTCGGAGTGTATAGTATATACAGGGAAGAGGAGTGAGGCGTTTGAGTTGCCAGCCTAATGGATAGTCCTTCCTAGTCGCCTCTTTCGACCAGACTGGCAGGTTCCACGGTGTATCCATTAGGGTCTCCAAACGCGTGGCCTAAGGGTGAAACTCGCTCGGTGTTCACAGTCCCAAACGTTCCGTGTTCGACTCCCACTTGTGTCCAGTTTGTTTTGTTTTTTCTCGGGCAATTGCTCCTCCACGTACAGAAAGTAATGGCAACCTACCGTACTGCACACTTGCGAAGGAACTTATAACAGCCAAATAGGTGGACGTTTTGTAATAGACTTGCTACTTACTTTGTGATAACTATAAAAACAGGCTGTTTTCAACTCAATGCAGTTTGTCTGACAAGATGTGGATCGATGTGATCCCAGTAGTAGTGAGTGTCACACAGATAAAGCCAAGCATAGCTGAACCTCTTGGAGGTAAGTGGTCCTCCTTTATTAGCACGCCCGGGATGTAAGGAAAGCTACTACAACCTGTCACTTAACGTCCTTGTCAGGGCGCACAAAAGAGTAAACTACCTATTGTGAGCATTAACCAACGGCACGTATATATATATATATATATAAATGTATCATAACTTTATGTTTGAGAAACATAATGCGCTTATATTAAATGTTGCAAGTGGTCACCATTAGCATCAAGGCTTGCCTGCCTACGTCTCTCCATATTACGGGAGGAATTCACCAACGCATCAGGAGTTGCAGACTCAGTTTCCCACATGATGTTTTCTTGTAGTTTCCTGAGATTACATGGCTTTTTGAGGAACACTTTCCCTTTCCGCTTGCCAATTAGGAAGAGTGGGCGGGATCAAGATGCTGAGCAGCGCATGAGCTGCAGTGGTCAGCGACCCATAGCTGACTGCTAGCGTCAGGGCCAGCGAACCATAGCTGCCAAGACCCTTCTTCACCTCCACGCGGTGATCCCGGATAACAGGCTGCAGCAAAGCAGACTGGCTAAGAGAAGGGATCGAAGAGGGAATGCTAACCCGGTACTCAAAAAATGCTTGCTGAAGTCGGATGTGTTGGACCGAAAGGTGCAAATATCGCGGTCAAGCTGTAAACTACGACACAACGTATTCCGTTCTCTGGACTACATTCTGCTACTTAAGCACTTTCAGGGTTTGGTAGCGGGAGATTGAGAACGAACGAAGAAGAAGAGGATGAAGAGGGGGTGAGTGTTAGTGCTAGCTCATGCGACCTGGTGTCAAAGTCACTTAGAAATGGCGCGATCTTCAAAGAAGCAATTTAAGCTATGCTGATATTTGATGTGTGGCATGCAGCTCCATCCTGCTAAAGATATCAATTACGTAGTTTATCGTCGCCCAACTGGTTCAGAGTATGTCGAACAACAACAACAATGTTCGCTTACGCGTCTGGGGCCCGTTGCGTTGGATGAACACCACCATGTCTAGTTGTAACTGCGTGCTGCCAGGCATCCTCTGAGGCATATACCAGGTCGCATGACCTAACCCTACCCTCACCCGCTCTTCCTAATGTATGTCGAAGTTAATTGATATCGAATTACATTCATTGGTTTAAAAGTTGTAAGGGAAATCCAGTAGCGAATGGGATACCTTACACATACACACATACACACACACAAACATGTGTCTGTGTGTTGTTCTTGATGCTGATGTTCGCGTACTCATTGTGTGCCCTGAAAAGAGGATTAAGTGGGCTGCAGTAGCCCATATTCCAAGAGTGCTGAGGAAGGTGGACTGGCAGTCATGCAGACTGTTGTGCTACGGTTAGTTTAAACATGTACATGCCACTCACTATTACGTCGATGAGGTCAAACCATTTGGTTTGCTGTCTCATGATGAGGTCTAGCACTGAAATTGTACCTACTTGTCTCATGATGAGGTCTAGCACTGATATTGTACCTACCTGTCTCCTGATGAGGTCTAGCACTGATATTGTACCTACCTGTCTCCTGATGGGGTCTAGCACTGATATTGTACCTACCTGTCTCCTGATGAGGTCTAGCACTGATATTGTACCTACTTGTCTCATGATGAGGTCTAGCACTGATATTGTACCTACTTGTCTCCTGATGAGGTCTAGCACTGATATTGTACCTACTTGTCTAATGATGAGGTCTAGCACTGATGTTGTACCTACTTGTCTCCTGATAAGGTCTAGCACTGATATTGTACCTACTTGTCTCCTGATGAGGTCTAGCACTGATATTGTACCTATTTGTCTCCTGAAGAGTCTAGCACTGATATTGTACCTATCTGTCTCCTGATGAGGTCAAGCACTGATATTGTACCTACTAGTCTCATGATGAGGTCTAGCACTGATATTGTACCTACCTGTCTCATGATAAGGTCTAGCACTGATATTGTAACTACTTGTCTCCTGATGAGGTCTAGCACTGATGTTGTACCTACCTGTCTCTTGATAGGGTCTAGCATTGATATTGTACCTACTTGTCTCCTGATGAGGTCTAGGACTGATGTTGTACCTACCTGTCTCATGATAAGGTCTACACTGATATTGTACCTACGTGTCTCCTGATGAGGTATAGCACTTATATTGTACCTACGTGTCCCCTGATGAGATCTAGCACTGATATTGTATCTACTTGTCTCATGATGAGGTCTAGCACTGATATTGTACCTACGTGTCTCCTGATGAGGTCTAGCGCTGATATTGTACCTACTTGTCTCCTGATGAGGTCTAGCACTGATATTGTACCTGCGTGTCTCCTGATGAGGTCTAGCACTGATATTGAACTTACTTGTCTCATGATGAGGTCTAGCACTGATATTGTACCTACTTGTCTAATGATGAGGTCTAGCACTGATGTTGTACCTACTTGTCTCCTGATAAGGTCTATCACTGATATTGTACCTACTTGTCTCCTGATGAGGTCTAGCACTGATATTGTACCTACTTGTCTCCTGATGAGGTCTAGCACTGATATTGTACCTATATGTCTCCTGATGAGGTCTAGCACTGATATTGTACCTATTAGTCTCATGATGAGGTCTAGCACTGATATTGTACCTACCTGTCTCATGATAAGGTCTAGCACTGATATTGTACCTACTTGTCTCCTGATGAGGTCTAGCGCTGATATTGTACCTACTTGTCTCCTGATGAGGTCTAGCACTGATATTGTACCTATCTGTCTCCTGATGAGGTCTAGCACTGATATTGTACCTATTAGTCTCATGATGAGGTCTAGCACTGATATTGTACCTACCTGTCTCATGATAAGGTCTAGCACTTATATTGTACCTACTTGTCTTCTGATGAGGTCTAGCACTGATATTGTACCCACGTGTCTCCTGATAAGGTCTAGACCTGATATTGTACCTACATGTCTCCTGATGAGGTCTAGCGCTGATATTGTACCTACTTGTCTCCTGATGAGGTCTAGCACTGATATTGTACCTACCTGTCTCATGATAAGGTCTAGCACTTATATTGTACCTACTTGTCTTCTGATGAGGTCTAGCACTGATATTGTACCCACGTGTCTCCTGATAAGGTCTAGACCTGATATTGTACCTACATGTCTCCTGATGAGGTCTAGCGCTGATATTGTACCTACTTGTCTCCTGATGAGGTCTAGCACTGATATTGTACCTATCTGTCTCCTGATGAGGTCTAGCACTGATATTGTACCTATCTGTCTCCTGATGAGGTCTAGCACTGATATTGTACCTATTAGTCTCATGATGAGGTCTAGCACTGATATTGTACCTACCTGTCTCATGATAAGGTCTAGCACTGATATTGTACCTACTTGTCTCCTGATGAGGTCTAGGACTGATGTTGTACCTACCTGTCTCATGATAAGGTCTAGCACTGATATTGTACCTACCTGTCTCCTGATGAGGTCTAGTTCGGATATTGTACCTACTTGTCTCATGATGAGGTCTAGCACTGATATAGTACCTACTTGTCTCCTGATGAGGTCTAGCACTGATATTGTACCTGCGTGTCTCCTGATGAGGTCTAGCACTGATATTGAACTTACTTGTCTCATGATGAGGTCTAGCACTGATATTGTACCTACTTGTCTAATGATGAGGTCTAGCACTGATATTGTACCTACGTGTCTCCTGATGAGGTCTAGCACTGATATTGTACCTATCTGTCTCCTGATGAGGTCTAGCACTGATATTGTACCTATTAGTCTCATGATGAGGTCTAGCACTGATATTGTACCTACCTGTCTCATGATAAGGTCTAGCCCTGATATTGTACCTACTTGTCTCCTGATGAGGTCTAGCACTGATGTTGTACCTACCTGTCTCATGATAGGGTCTAGCACTGATATTGTACCTACTTGTCTCATGATGAGGTCTAGTACTGATATTGTACCTACTTGTCTCATGATGAGGTATAGAACTGAAATTGTACCTACTTGTCTCATGATGAGGTCTAGCACTGATATTGTACCTACTTGTCTCATGATGAGGTCTAGTACTGATATTGTACCTACTTGTCTCATGATGAGGTCTAGAACTGATGTTGTACATACTTAGTTCCTAATATCTTCGTTTCTGATTCTATCCATTCGTGTTCTTCTAAGCATTCTGCGCTTGCATTTCATCTCTGTTGTTACTGTGTGTCTTGTATCTTTGTTTGTAAATGTTCAATTCTGTCAATGATATCGCAAAGGGGGTATGCATATGTTATAGTGTTCTAGCAATGCTATCACAAAGGGGGTATGCATATGTTATAGTGTTCTAGCAATGCTATCACAAAGGGGGTATGCATATGTTATAGTGTTCTAGCAATGCTATCACAAAGGGGGTATGCATATGTTATAGTGTTCTAGCAATGCTATCACAAAGGGGGTATGCATAAGTTATAGTGTTCTAGCAATCTATTCTTTCTAAACCTTCTGTCACTTTTTTGTATGTCGTCCTCGAGTCTTGATTTCTTTTATTGTTTTTAACTTGATTGTTTGTCTTTGTTGATTTAGATTTGTCATCGTATTTAATTGGGTTCGTATAGTCATTATTACAGCCTTATGACCAGTAACAACAAACAGGGTTGTAATCGATCTTGCCTCATACATTTTTCTTGTCTTCACTAGAATGCATCACCTTATCATGTCAAATCAGAAAGAAAATAATGCCCATTGCTTGCAATGTTGGACTTGGCCACCCATCATGTTCACGGAAGGTTGTCGGATCGTTCTCGATTAAGCCGACAATCTTATCAGCTCTTCATGCATCTTGAGACATACTGAAGAAAATATGCATGAGCCGTGTTCGGTAGTGCAATGCAATGCTTGTCAACAGGTCCACTGCTACAGGAACGACAGTGTCAATCCCCCACCTCGCTGGCCAGACTGCTGAAACACATACTGTTTCTATGTACACGACGTGGGCAAAGTATGGGCAGTATTTTGTACGCCGTACACAAGTGCTAATTTGCGTACCAAACAGTAACAATATTTTGAATACTTATCATGTGCATTGTGTCATCTGTATTAAATCCTGACCAATCACACGGCATCACTTTTTGTGTAATGTAGAGTCAGGAGAAATTCCATAACCCCGGCACCTCGCTAATAACACGCATTGTGTCGGTGAAAACGTTCACACTGTCACGCCACTGGATGCTGCTTCTGCTCAGCACTTCCTTGTCAAAGCAATTTCCGTTGGGGTCACGCGGCTAGAGTTGACACACGCGCATTACCTGGAAACTGGTAAGCACGTGCACGCAGGGCGGGAGAAAAACAATATGGTCGACGTTAGTAATTTTAGGCTGAAAATCACCATATGTCGATGTTTACTTCAGCGGTGAAGGGAATGTCAGAGACGGTCTTCTGTGACGGGGTCTGGCTTGGTTTCTTTGTGGACGCTGCTAGTGTATTGGGGGTAACTCTGGATTTAGCTGTCAATCGTTGTCATTCATTACGCCACACACTTTGATTCGGGGGATGACCTGTCGCCATCCGAGCCCTTTGAAAAAATGCCGCAAAGGACTAGCCCAGCTGTCACATCCTCACGCAATGATCCAAACTCCAAAGCCAAACTAAGGTTGTCTTACCCCCCCCCCCCCCCCCCCACGTTGCAAATACGAATACTTTAAAATGTTTCTTCTTCTTCTTCTTCTTCTTCTTCTTCTTCTTCATCTTCATCTTCGTTCGTTCGTTCTCCATCTCCCGCTACCAAAGCATGAAAGGGCTTAAGTAGCAGAATGTAGTCCAGAGAACAGAATGCGCTGTGTCGTAGTTTACAGCTTGACTGCGATATTTGCACCTTACGGTCCAACACATCCGACTTCAGCAATCATTTTGTGAGTACCAGATTAGCATTCCCTCTTCGATCCCGTCTCCTTAGCCAGTCTGCCCTACTGCAGCCTGTTATCCAGGATCACCACGTGGAGGTGTAGTTGGGTTTTGGCAGCTCTGGTTCGCTGGCTCTGACGCTCGCAGTCAGCTATGGGTAGCTGACCACTGCAGCTCATGCGCTGCTCAGCATCATGATCTTTAAAATGTTTCAAAACAGGACTCTTGTTATTGTTGGTGTTGTTGTTGGTGTTGTTGAATGCCCACTTTTAGTAAAATTACTTCTTTGATGGAATTAAAAAGGGCGTTAAATGGCAAGCCGCAGGAGCTTTCCTTACATCTCGAACACTGATGAAGGTGTACCGAGGTCGTCCCGTCTCTTGTGCTATGCTTGGTTTCGTTAGCGTGTCGCTCACTACTACGATGATTACGTCGATCCACCACCTCGTTAGCCAGGCTGCCATGAAAACATCCCGTTTTCAGTGAAACCTGCATGAAAGATAGGTGGGGCTTTCGGTCAGTATATTTCACCTGACCTAGACTAACATTGGTTGATCAGCAAAAATAATAGTTGCCCATCGCAAGCAAAGGTGACGACATCATCAGACTCATGATGCGAAATGTATTCTTCTATGGCTGTAAAGACCACATTCGAGGTTAACGTGGGGGAAGACGGCTTTGAAGTCGTCGAGCGTTTCAATTTTTCGGGCAGCACGCTCTCGCTAAGCCTCCGCGATGACTTTTCTGTCTGCAATATGAGCACCTTCTGTGATACTGGCGCGTCAGGTGGTACGGTTTTTGTGCAAGCAAACCCCAGCAGGGACATCAATGTTACAATTTTCAGAGACACTTTAAATTAGTCTCTTTAGTGTTTCTTCTGCCTCCCCCCCCCCCCCCCCCCTGATGATCGTCTGCCCATTTGCTTTGGGATACCCTCAACAACATGTCCCGTTCATCTTTCCTGAGTTATTTGTAGAAGTGTATATATGCTCACCACGTTAGTTAGTCGGACCAGATGTTAGTCTCCTCTCCCTTAGGACTTCTGATAGAAGTGAAAGAAGGCAACATATCTGAGCCTATTTGTCTATTTCAAATGAGAAAGAATCGTGCGTTGTGATCGCGTGGCGCGCATTTTTGACCGTCTCTTTCGACGTTCTGGAGCATTCTGCTTGCATGAGTATTTTCAATGTGTTGAGAATGACTGTGTTGTGTCTTCACTAATGTCGCAACCAAGGCAAGCCATGATGACGCCTTCTGCCGGCATGACGTCATGGTTTGCTACTCAAGTGAACTTTTTTTTCTTTTGTCCTCCCGCCCTTGCCATGTGACGTCAGATAAATATAAGGCATCTTCGTTTTATGGGGTGCAGACATGAAAGCAGGGGATCTGACAACCAGAAGCGGCTGGGCTCCGCCTGGTTAGTAGTTGCGTAAGACACATCGTGTTCATGAATAGTACAACGACAAGGAAAAGTGTTCATTGTGTACTGAGGTGGGGTGTCCCTACGAATATGTTACACGTGTTACGGAGAGGGTGGTGAATGGTCGCTGTAGTCCAGAGGTAAGGAACTAGCCTCTCAAAGCGAGGAACGGAAACGGTGGACGATCGAATCCCGCAAGTTTCAAGCGACTCTTGGTCTAAAACGTGTTAAGACCAGAGTTCGTGCATTCTGAGTTACCTAATTTTGCAGCTGGTCCAAGTTAACTCAGGACGAGAGAGTGATGTTGATGACCAGCGCAGTTTTTTCCACAATAAAATTCCCATACAGTTCGTTAGATCATCAAGACACAGGCCGTCTGATCATGTCGCCATTACAGTTTGTAGTGGACAACTAACTTAATGTTATGGGAGAGACGAGAGGGAGAGACGAGAGGGAGAGACGAGAGGAAGGGACGAGAGGGAGAGACGAGAGGGTGACATGGAGGGAGAAACGAGATGGAGAGACGAGAAGGAAAAACGAGAGGGAGCAATGGAGGGAGACATGGAGGGAGAGACGAGAAGGAGAGACGAGAGGGAGAGACGAGAGGGAGAGATGGAGGGAAAGACGAGAGGGAGAGATGGGGGGAGAGATGGAGGGAGAGACGAGAGGGAGAGATGGAGGGAGAGATGGAGGGAGAGATGAGTGGGAGAGACTAGATAAATAAGAGGGAGATTTGTGAGGGAGAGATAAGAGGGAGAAACGAGAGGGCGAGACCTGAGGGAGAGACGAGAGGGAGAGACGAGATGGAGAGACGAGAGGGAGAGATGCGAGGTAGAGATTAGAGGGAAAGACGAGAGGGAGATGAGAGGGAGAGACGAGAGGGAGAGACGAGAGAGAGATGAGAGAGAGTGATGAGTGGGAGAGATGAGAGGGAGAGATGAGAGGGAGAGACGAGAGGGATAAATTGGGGGAGAGATGGAAGGAGAGACGAGAGGGAGAGATGGAGGGAGAGACGAGAGGGAGAGACGAGAGGGACAGATGGAAGGAGAAGTGGAGGGAGAGACGAGAGGGAGAGAATAGGGAGAAATGGAGGGAGAGACGAGAAGGAGAGATGAGAGGGAGAGACGATAGGGAGAGACGGAGGGAAAGACGAGAGGGAAGACGAGAGGGGGAAATGGAGGGAGAGACGAGAGAGAGAGACGAGAGGGAGATGAGAGGGCGAGATGGAGGGAGAGACGAGAGGGAGAGACGACAGGGAGTGACGGAGGGAGAGATGAGACGAGAGGGGGAGATGAGAGGGAGAGACGAGAGGGAGAGATGAGACGAGAAGGGGAGATGAGAGGGAGAGATGAGAGGGAGAAACGAGAGGCAGAGGTGAGACGAGAGGGGGAGACGAGAGGGAGAGATGAGAGAGGGAGACGAGAGGGAGCGATGAGTGGGAGAGACGAGAGAGATGAGAGGGAGGGACGAGAGAGAGAGACGAGAGAGAGATGAGAGGGAGTGATGAGTGGGAGAGACGAGAAAGAGATGAGAGGGAGATACGAGAGGGAGAGATGAGAGGGAGAGACGAGAGGGAGAGACCTGAGGGAGAGACGAGAGGGAGAGACGAGATGGAGAAACGAGAGGGAGAGACCTGAGGGAGAGACGAGATGGAGAAACAAGAGGGAGAGATGCGAGGGACAGATGAGAGGGAGAGACAAGAGAGAGATGAGAGGGAGAGACGAGAGGGAGAGACGAGGGGGAGAGATGCGAGGGACAGATGAGAGGGAGAGACAAGAGAGAGATGAGAGGGAGAGACAAGAGAGAGATGAGAGGGAGAGACGAGAGGGAGAGACTAGGGGGAGAGATGCGAGGGACAGATGAGAGGTAGAGACAAGAGAGAGATGAGAGTGAGACACAAGAGAGAGATGAGAGGGAGAGACGAGATAGATGAGAGGGAGAGATGAGAGGGAGAAACGAGAGGGAGAGATGCGAGGGAGAGACAAGAGAGAGATGAGAGGGAGAAATGAGCGGGAGTGATGAGTGGGAGAGACGAGATAGTTGGAGAGATGAGAGGGAGAAACGAGAGGGAGAGACAAGAGAGATTAGAGGGAGTGATGAATGGGAGAGACGAGAGAGAGATGAGAGGGAGATACGAGAGGGAGAGATGAGAGGGAGTGACCTGAGGGAGAGACCTGAGGGAGAGACGAGAGGGAGAGACGAGAAGGAGAGACGAGAGGGAGAGATGCGAGGGAGAGATGAGAGGGAGAGACGAGAGAGGGATGAGAGGGAGAGACGAGAGGGAGTGACGAGAGAGAGATGAGAGGGAGAGACGAGAGGGAGTGATGAGAAGGAGATACGAGAGAGGGATGAGAGGGAGAGACGAGAGGGAGAGATGAGATGGAGAGCCTTCATTTTTGTCGGTCGTTCTCTGATGTTTCTTCTTATATACGGAGACGAAATGAAGCAGGTGAAGTTCAGACTTCCTGGCTGCTGTGCAATACAAGCTTTTTCAGCAGACTCACTATTTCGGGGTTCATGGTGTCGATCCCCAGCTTGTAGGTCATGTAACAGGAAAACAATCTGTTTCCAGGTAGATAATGTGGGCGTGAGGTTAGAAGGGTGTCAAACATTTGCAAATGGTTCTGTGGCTGGGCGTAGTTGTTCAAAGCTACTCGGGCTAAGTTGAGTTAACTCTTCGTAGCGGGTTACGGTGGCTCTTCTAATTGTGTATTTGAGTAGCCAGTGATCCATTGCATAACTATTCTGACATCATAGAATGTGATGAGCTGGTTGGTATATAGGGATATTTGAGCAAGTTCAGGCTTACAGTGATCACCATCATCTAGAGCTTGAAGTGCGGACAATGACTCTGAAAAGATAACTGTGTTTTGGGTCTTGATGGGAATTCATAGAATAGTCTTCAAGGGGTATTTTCCAGTGATGTTATTTCAGCTTCAGAGTTATAACTTACTTCAGCACAGGCCTCAAACAGCTCATCAGATGTTTTGTCTGCGTTCCCTGTGTAGACTTTATATCCTGCTTTAATTGTGGCCTTAAAAGCAGATCCATCCACATGTGTCCATTGTTCTTGAAAGATGTCAATAATTCTATGTGATGCTCTCTTAAGATAGATTGTATCAGAACTTCTTGTTCTATTATCTGTTAGTTTTGTTGCATTAATGGCATTTATATCAGTGTATCTGGTGGTAACATTATTGGTTGACCATAGTGTTTGGGAAACTGAGATGCTAGTCCGGTCAGGCACAACATATTTACCTATACATGACCCAGACCACCTGATTAACCGCCACAACAACCATGAATTATGCAATAAGTGCGACTTACTGGAGGCAAATAACAAGGCAATCCATGCCGCTGAATACCAGATGCCTACTGTATGACGTCTTGCTTGCACAAGGGAAATAAGTAAGTATCTACGAAATAAGGAAGTATCCACGACAGCGGTGACCTACCATTAAATGTTCCTGACCTTTTGTCTCCCGTCTTGTTTCCCTTGAAACCTATTTTTGGACGAGCTTTTCCGCATCAATCACTTGTACTACAAATTCCATAAATTATCATCCGACATTTGGCATCACCGAAGTCATCACCAAACGCCAGCCTAACCCAAGCCAACTACTCAGTCAAGGACAGGTAACTCCCGTCTGCACAGACAGGAGCACGCAACCATCGTTAGTTTCGTGGTTTCGTAAATCACAGCATTATGGGCTCGCCCACAGACGACCAGAAGGGTCACGCGGATACTTGCCCCGTGCCTGTATAATGGATACATGTCATTATTTAGCACTGACGACACTGCGCATCCTACTCTTGTGACATTTGAACTTGGACTAAATTAGATGGGAACTAAATTAGATGAAACAAAAGAAAGAAAAAATGGCAACCTAGAACAATGTCTACAAGCTTTCTATGGTGACTCGATAAAATCATTACACTACACGTATCACTAACATTGACCTTGCTTCTATTATATTTCACACTTATTTCCATGTTTTAATGATAAATATTTGATCAAAATCAGTCCAAAGTTTGACAATGTTTTAATGATCAATATTTGATCAATATGGGGGCTCAGTGGTACCGAGGTAAGGTGTCCGCATATCATGAACTATCTGAGTCAATTCTGCTCACGTCGTGTCTGCCGCTCTGATATTAGCAACCAGTTCTCTTTTTTGTTTCGGTCATCCGCTATTCCTTTTGCCTTGTTGATTCCAGAACAAAGACTGCCTCGTAATGCTATCACTGGTGTAGTCAGTCTATCCATCAGCACCTCCTCCTCCGTATGTCATGATCCACTGGGTTTTGTTCTATTCTTTCCAACAGTCCCACGTTTGTATTGTTATATTACCATTTCGACGTAGTCAACTATTTACGAAAGTATGTACCTTTTTTGTAAGTGACTTTGCCATCCTTCATATTTCAGAGCCATATAAAAGAACGAATTTTAAGTTGGATTTGGTTTTTAATTTGACGACAGTTTAAAATATATATTGATTTCCATAAGATCTACACTAGATGGCAGGTGAAAAGTTCGTCTGTTGATTTCCGTAAGGTCTACACTAGAAGGCAGGTGAAAAGTTCGTCTGTTGATTTACATAAGGTCCACACTGCGCTCTATGGGGACCTAATAAGGTTTTGATAATGAAATAGTTACGGTCTTAGATTAGGGGGATGCGACCTACTTCATGTAAGGCATAACATACTGATCAGATTATATCAGTGAGGGTCAGATGAAACATACTGATCAGATTATATCAGTGAGGATCAGATGAAACATAATGATCAGATTATATCAGTGAGTGTCAGATGAAACATACTGATCAGATTATATCAGTGAGGGTCAGATGAAACATACGGATCAGATTATATCAGTGAGGGTCAGATGAAACATACTGATCAGATTATATCAGTGAGGGTCAGATGAAACATACTGATCAGATTATATCAGTGAGGGTCAGATAAAACATTCTGATCAGATTATGTTAGTCAAGGAAAGCTACTGCAACCCGCCATTGAATGCATTCTTCAGTGCCCAAAAAACCTGAAAGATTGTGAGCAGCCAACTCCAATATCGGTCAGGATATCTGTCTATAGCACATTAATCTCAGTTCTGCCTTCGAGAAATTTTGTTTGGTTTTTTTAAAGATTTAAGAAGCCTGCGAAACAAGCCTCTCGTTTCTGCCATTGCTTCAGCTGGTCTCTCATACCGAAGCAGGAGGGGAGTATCAACATTACCGACCATTTTGTCCAGAATTTAGGCGGTTTTTGTCTCCTGCACGTTGAACCAACAAGTGAAAAGTAACCGGTAATTCCGTCTCCATGGTTACACCTCACGGCCTTATCACCGGACTCGTTGTTTGGATTGTTTTAACAGGCAGGCTTCACGCGCAGACTACAGACAAAACTCTCCCGCTTTGGGTCAGACACTGGCCTTTTATTAAAATCAGATTGGAACCCTATCAAAAATCATATGTTGAGGGAAAGAAAAACAGATGTTATCTCCGAAAGATTTTCATCTGTCACGGCTCCATTCATCAGTAAAAAAAATGTTGAATCCCCATAAACACCAAGAGAATTTGGGACAATAGGGCCCGGATATGATCTGGTGACAATGTCTTCCGGTGGTTTTCTCTTGTGGCTCCGTACTGAAGACATGATGTATATTACTACACGCCATCCACTTCTTTAGCTACTTAACTTCCCTTAACGTCTTTTTACTGGTTAAGAAAACTCTACAGAATCTGTATACAACAAGTTTAATTTACATGTCCTTGTCCTTAGAGCTATGTGCATCCAATATATTCGTAAATGCATTAATTGTTCCTGCATCCACTACTTCCTGTGGCAATGCATTCACCACTTTCTGACTAAAAGAATATATTCTAATATTTAATCTGGACCTTTCTTTAGTTAATTTGTAGCTATGCCCTCTTGTTCTTGTAGGTGGTTGAATTTTTAAAAAAAATTGTTATAGTTTAATTTATCCTTTCTGTTGATCATCTTACAAACTTGAATTAAGTCACCTCGAATTCTTCTTTCTAGACACCGTGGGCAGGTTTTTCTGAGTCTTTCCTCTTAACTGTAATTCTAGAATCGTACTATTAGCTTTATAGCTCTTCTTTGTATACTTTCCAGCATGTTTATATCTCCTATATAATAATGACTCTCCACCTGTACACAGTACTCCAATCTAGGTCTAACTTTTGTTAATACAGTTTGAATATCATTTCTTTGGTCCTATGTTTAATATTTCTTTTTATCATACCTAACATTGCATTTGCCTTTTTCACTGCTACCTTAACTTGCTCACTCACCTTTCCTGTATGATCAATTATAACCATTAGGTCCTTTTCCTTTTCTATCTTTCTAATATTGCTCTCGCCCATTCTGTAATTATGATCCATATTGCATCTACCCTTGTGGATGACTGTACATGTATCTACATTAAACTCCATTTGCCAGCTTACAGACCATTCTATAATTTTATCTAAATCCGACCTCAATATATCCACTTCAGCTTTAGATGAGACACTACTGTATAGTTTTGTGTCATCAGCAAATTTTGCAATCATGGATCCCATATCAATGTCCAAATCGTTTTTATATATCAAGAACAAAATTGGTCCCAAAACCGAGCCCTGTGGCACACCACTTTTTACTTCACACCACTCATAGTACTTCTCATTTATGCCCACCCTCTGCCTTCTTCCCGTTAACCAATTTGCAATCCTTTTGGCAACTTCCCCACCTTTTCCATGTGATTTTAACTTTCTAAATAATCTTTGT
Organism: Ariolimax columbianus; assembly: GCA_036924085.1. Taxonomy (NCBI): domain Eukaryota; kingdom Metazoa; phylum Mollusca; class Gastropoda; order Stylommatophora; family Arionidae; genus Ariolimax; species Ariolimax columbianus. Next base: position 45,485,720 of record JAVGWX010000013.1, read on the forward strand.
TGAGGTACTCTATCAAAGGCTTTTGCAGAATCTAGATAAATAACATCTACTGGCTCCCCTTTATCTATCATTTTAGTTATGTCCTCCATGAACTCTAATATATTTGTTAAGCACGATCTCTCTCTAGTAAACCCATGCTGACTATTTCTGATTAGATTAAACTTGTATAGATGCATTACAATGTTGTCTTTGATTATTGACTCTTTAAAAAATGTACAGACTGTGCTAGTTAAACTCACACGTCAATAAACACCATTCAAATGTCTTACTGTAGCTGAGTATCTCATCTCCATATTATGATTGCAGTCTTCTGTAAATTTCCGCAGGTTTCAAGCCTTCTTTCACAAGGAACTTCATCACAACGCGCCGTTCCATGAAAGCGGTGGTTGTCCCCATTTTTATTTATCTGTCACGTGGACTGGCCACATCACGTGGACCACCTAGCAGTAATAGGACACATGTGCCCCTAACTAAGGATAGTATTTCCAGCCCGCTATAACCCATTCAGGTAGAGCTAGAATAAAAAGTCCCGGTGTGATTTGAATGCCCCTCGTATGTATCATATTTTGGGGAATTATTTCTATACTTCTCTTTCAGACTCTAATACGTTTCCACTTTGACGAGGCATCTTACATGTATGAACTGTAAAGAAAACAACTACCATAAATTGGAGAGGATTGACCGTTGGAGATTATCTACCATTTACGACATGTTGCCATTGTGGCGTGATTCTATTATCATCAGCTTCACCGGGATTCCTTCCCCTTGAGTAGATTTACCGCAATTTCCGTCGCTCACAGTGTGGCAGTGATCCTTTTCTCGTCTTACCTAGGGATGTTTGTATCCTACAAACTCTAGAAAGCACCGATAATCTCTTACAGTGTGGAAGTGACTTTATTCACGTCTCTGTTTCACCGAGGGATGTTTTTATTCTACAAATTCTAGAAAGCACCGATAATCTCTTACAGTGTGGAAGTGACTTTATTCACGTCTCTGTTTCACCGAGGGATGTTTTTATTCTACAAACTCTAGAAATCACCGATAATCTTATACGGTGTGGCAGTGATTATATTCTCCTCTATGTCACACACAAAATATTCTACCTGGGAGGAGGGGGAGGGGAGGGGGGAAGGGTTTGCATGTTAGCATCTCACTTGACTTCTTAAAGGACACCAATATTGTTTCTCTTTACCCTCAAGCAAAAAAGCACATTAAGTCTCTCTACTTTATTATCCTTGGTTCTTTGCACTCTATAAACAGGCACAAGTTTATTATTTTCTGTCTCTCATTCGATCTTCTCGGTGGCAGAGAGCCAAAGCCCTCACTCAACACGGCAAAAGAATTGGAATCGATGCCTGTTATCAAATCGACTGTGTCTGCGAATGAAAAGGCGGCGAGTAAGGGAGCTGGCGAGCCCGCTTCATGGAAGTCTAGTTTAGACAAGTCTTCAGCACATCATCGTCAAAAGTAGCGACTGCTACAGGATTAACTTGACCTTTTCTCGCCACATCTATTTAATGTACGAGTACATCTACTAGCATTCCTGAACCAATTAACTGTCGTAACAGTGTACATCTCTTTCTCTCTCTCTCTCTCTTTCTCTCTTTCTCTCTGTGTATTGGTATGTGCGCGAGTGTGTGGGGATGTGGATGTGTACGTGTGTGTGTGTGTGTGTGTGTGTGTTTGGGGAGGGGAGGGGGGTGTGTTTGTGTGTGTGTATGTGTTTGTGCCCCCTCTCTATTTTAAACTTTGTGTTGTCTCGTACAACATTAGCTCCAGACTAGCAACTAGTGCGTGAAAAACATGGAACTATTTGTGATCATATAGAAGAGTATATTATTCGTCGTCCGCTACTAATTAAGAAACAACATAAAAACTACAGACGAGTAAAGCTAACGAACAAACAATACGAACTGATAAACTATCAACTTTAACGACTATCCAATCACAACTATTAATTTTATTAGAAATTATGTCAAGGAAAACATTGTAAGGATATTAACTTTGTTATTTCGCTATTTTTGTGGATTTATCAAATTAATCATAACAATTACTGGAGTTTGGGATGCAATAACTGTCGTCACGAATGAACTACTAAAGACTTCGTTATTAAGTCATCAGCTTTAGAGAGAATCAGTTCCTTTATACACTGTCATGTTTTTCATAACGGCCAATCAAGTATCCATTTTCAGCTAAGTTGGTCAGAACGTGAGGCCATCATGCAACGAACCCTGCCTGTGTCTTGGCGTGGGAAGTATCTTCTCTAGTAACGTTAGATAATAGGCTCCAGTATTCATGTTCTGTAATCTCATAACGCGCCACAATGATATTTGTGTTGTAGCTTCGTTTCCTAGTATCTTGTCATTCATCTACGTGAACTTCATTATTTTTTTTTTTTTTTTTTCCCGCCTGTATTTCGTGGAACAACTGATCAATTATGGATTGGCTTGGCTTCGTTCGTTCTCAATCTCCCACAACCAAACCCTGAAAGGGCTTGAGTATCAGAATGTAGTCCAGAGAACGGAATGCGTTGTGTCGTAGATTACACCTTGACTGCGATATTTGCACCTTTCGGTCCAACACATCCGACTTCAGTAAGTATTTTTTTAGTACCGGGCTAGCATTCCCTCTTCGATCCCTTCTCCTTAGCCAGTCTGTCCTGCTGTAGCCTGTTATCCAGGATCCCCGCGTGGATGTGTAGAAGGGTCTTAGCAGCTTTGGTTCGCTGGCCCTGACGCTAGCAGTCAGCTATGGGACGCTGACCACTGCAATTATAATAATTAGTGAAAAGATCTAATTCATTATTTTCTCGTAATGGCGGGATGTTAGCTGCAGGTAACAGAATTTCAACACCGGCTCTGTAGTATATGTGTTGAATTTCATATTCAGCTAAACTGTTCTAACGATGGAAATGAGAATATCGTTTTGGATATTTCCAAATCCAATATATTTAGGCAAAAATATTATTTTTATTTAAAGTATCATGATCAAATCGGTTTTTCAAGTCAAGGGACATAACCAACTAATCTATTAAAATAATCAAAAGAAAGTTATTTCCATTCAAATGTTTTGCGTGAGATAATCTGGATTGGGCGTTTACCTTCTCTTTATCCAGACGACATAACTAGAACGAGCGAGCTATGGCCCTTTACCAAAACTACATAGGCGTACACATTGTAATCTACGTACTGAAGGCGCTAGGTATTAATTTATCACCTGATCAAATTTATCACGCTCGTTTTCACCCTCGGTACACGACATGTATGGAGGAAACAGCTCCTGCCATCAAGCAGGCCGACACCGAGCTCAATCTTAAACCTAAACAGTAATGCATCAAAGCCATGAGACGGACTGAGTAACTACAGAACGAGATACTATCCGTCCTGTAGCTGAAATTACTCTGTAGTGTCCACTTGTACATATCAGTTCAATTCATTCGTAACCCATCAGGTCGTTGGGGTACACTTCAAGACACTCCCTAAATTCCACGCCATCTTTATCTGTCTGCCGCCACCTATCGTATCTCATCAGTGATGTTGTCCATCCATCTCTTTCTTGGACGTACTCGCCCTCTCTGACCTCGTATGGAACCAAAGGGTATCGAGTTGGTAATTCCGTTGGACCTCGTGATGTACCCGTACCAGTTTTACATATACCATATCACATATTTTAAAATCGTTAATTTACACAACACATATGTTGTTACTTGTCTAAAAGTAGGGTGTATTATGAACTTAAATTACATTCTAATGGCGATTGAGAGAATAGTCATTTGTTTTTGATAAAAAAATATTAAGTTCGGTCAATCAAAAATATATGTGTCCCATTTTAATTTTCAAAGTAAACAGCTGTACACAGTGGGAGACAACTTTTTTTAATTTATTAGCATTTTTAAAGAGCACAATTGTAAGCGGGCCAAAACTTGAATACTGTAAGCCAACACAAACATATATTAATGAATTTGAATATAGTATAATCCCATTTATCAGCACAACAAAAACTATATTTGCAATCCCAACAAAAGCAATGCATTAAGCTTTTTAACTGGAGGATTTATTTTCATATTTATACTCAATAATGCATTCCGTTGTAGCAGAATCAGTTATTAACACTATTTGATGTAAGAGATACATTGTCATTGTGACGAAGTAAGCATTGCTTCGTGAACACAGTTAAGGATTAAACGGTGGAACTACTTTCAGGCAAATTGAATATCTTGTGTTAGTTGTTGTCTTATGGTTAACCAAAATGTGTTTATGTTAAAAACGTTTGTCTTACATCATATGAGCACATAAAGAGATAATATCATTACTATAATAGAAACAAACTTGTTGAATTTCTTTGTTTGCTGTTGAATTAAAATAATTTGGACTAGATTTTTATAATGGACATTTTAAACACGTAAAAATTCAGCGGAAGGTGCCACCAGTATGCTCACGTGCGCTGTTTATTTATTTATTGCACTGTGCACCTTAAGTTGCCGCATTCATGAATGTTAAAAAATGGCAAACAGAGCACATATTCTTGCAATCCATGTATTGACAAAACTACACATTACTTTCCAGCTGTTAACATATGGTATATTCAAGCAATTATATTATTAGAACAGCCGTCACTATCAAATGACGGCAACCCGAGCCGGACCTGCGCGCCTCGATTTTCAAGAAGTCAATTGGACAGACTTGACGTGCACGTCGTAAAAGTTAATAAACACGATTTTACTGTTTGGTAGTAATACGGACTGATTGTATTAAACATTCACATATGCACACTTATCGATCTATGCTTGTGTTTATGACTATGCAAATCCATCTAAAATAATTATCTCCAACACATATATGGCAATGCTCTTTACGTGCAATTCCTGCTGGCTTTGAAAAGAAAGCGCTACATAAACATTTACACATGTTATGTGTTAGAAGGTGGAATAAATATTAAGCTCACTGTTTTCAATGCACGAAACACTATCTTCGTGGGGATAGACTCAATTCATAATACCGCATATCATATTGGTTATCATATTGGTATATCAGAAGCTGAAAATGCAAGCATAACTAATCAATGAAACATAAATGTTTTTGTTGGAGTGATTGATATGTGTCTGATGGCAAATTAAGGTTATGGAGGTAATGTTTTTTATTTGGTGTATCATAGAGGTAAGGATTTGTCCACTTTCACATTTGGGAATGCCCTGTGACATTTAATGATTCTACGATAGAAGACACATCTCATGTATTTGTACACAATACCATTCACACGTATCGTCAACCTGCAGAGTTTGTGTAGTCGTCTGTGTTTGAAAGAAAGTCATATTAACATTAACCCATATTTGATATAAAATAACAATGAATTACAATTGTCTTCTTATTTTTTTTTTAAAAGAAGAAGAAGAAAAAGAAGAAGAAGATGAAGAAAGATAAGAAGAAGAAGAAGAAGAAGAAGAAGAAGAAGAAGAAGAAGAAGAAGAAGAGGAAGAAAAAGAAGAAGAAGAAGAAGAAAAAGAAGAAGAAGATGAAGAAAGATAAGAAGAAGAAGAAGAAGAAGAAGAAGAAGAAGAAGAAGAAGAGGAAGAAAAAGAAGAAGAAGAAGAAGAAAAAGAAGTTTATATAATGAAATTGAATATGAATTCAAAACCTGCCTATTGTTGATGATGTTGTTATAATGTCATCTTCAAAACGTCAAGATCAACTTTGGGTAATGTCAATCGTAGGTCTTGGTCAGCTATGATTTGCTTACCCTGGTGAAAACAGTAAGCTATGAGTCGCTGGCTGCTGTAAGAGCATTCGCTGTTGCATCTCCGACACTAAACTTCATGGACCACATGGGACATTGTCCGTCACGACTACTAACTTCCGTACTTAAATATATGTATATAGTATTCCATCATCAGGTAACCAGCTTTGATTTACTTGACCTCAAATATTGTTTTGATCTTGTATTTATTGTCCCTTATGCATTCTTTGGTTCGTATTTTCTGTCGTTTTGGTCCGTCTATCTAACGAACCTGCGCTATTGAATTACGGCAGGATTCTGTGTATGATTTAGACGAAAATAGAACCGCTGACTAACATGGCCGTCTACGCCTCCGGCCTGGCGAGATTTATGTGTGCTGCAGCGATGAAAATAGTACCTCAGCAAGCTTTTCTAGTCTGTCAAGAAGCGACGTCACTGGACTCAGGGCAAACAGTCTGGTCAGTCTCATTCAGCAAACGGCAAATTGTCTGGATGCTGATAGTCTCAGTGACCCGCTGATTGTACAAGGACCTACTCTGTCTATCTACGTTCTGTATCAAAAGCAACGACTAACACTGCGGTCCAATTCCTATTGAGTAGCAAATGGATGTAAGTAACACAAATACGAATAGTACCACTGCCACTTTGAGAGCATACCGAAAGAAAGGGCTTTCTTCTTCTTCTTTTGCGTGCATTCGTTCTCAATCTCCCACTACAAAGCTCTGAAAAGGGCTTTGCAAGTAGCAGGATATAGTCCAGAGAACGGAATCTTGACTGCGATATTTGTACTTTTCGGTCCGATACACCCGTCTCCGACAGAGAAAGGGGCTAAAAGTTGGGTCTAAATCCATATAGTATAGAATATCGTTTTTGTGTGATAAGGCTGGGAATAGCACCACTGCCACAATAAGAGCATACAGCAAGCAACTGGCTAAGCGTGTGGTCTAATCCATGTAGTATAGAATACCGTTTTGGGTGATAGGGCTGAGAATAGTACCACTGCCACAATAAGAGCACACCGCAAGAAAGGCGCTAAGTATGTAGTTTAATCTCTGTAGCATAGAATACCGTCTTTGTTCAAGAATCAAGAGAGTGGCGTCATGGAGGGCATAGGCAGAGACAACAATCAGACAGGTCACTCTAGCTGAGACGATAGCCAAAAGGGAAGAATGGATCCACACTGGTGAAAGAATGATAGAGAGTCATCATGACTTTAGGCAATGAATGCAAAGAACGGAGCAACGGGAGCAGAGCACGAGGTGAATCAACTTGATAACTGAGAACACGCAGGAGAGTGATGCCGTAATATACACCAACGGATCAGTGCTGCGCAGTGGGGCATCAGGCTGGGGTTTCTCTGCTAGAGTGAGAGGACAGGTTGTTGCAAAGCGCAGTAGGGAATACATGTCAACAACCTCCAGTATGAGAATGGAGACGGAAGCAGTGACCTCAGCACTTAAATGGATATCTGAGACTTCTATAACAAGGGCAGCCATCGTGACAAACGTGCAAGCCATACTTCAGAAGATACAGAAGGGATGGCTTAGGTACGAGTGGATAGCAGCTGTTGAGGCCTCAAACCTCAGGGGGTTGACATGGATCTACTGTCCTGGCCATGATGGGGTTCAGCGCAATGAAAGAGCTGACATCATGGTTTCACAAGCTCCCATCACGGACACGTTAGTGATGGATAGAAGTGCCATTTTGGAATCAATCAATGACCGCATGCTAGATGAGGACACCGCAATAGACGAAGCAGTAATTCGCAGACTACAAAGTTTCGACATTAAACGAGGTTTGAGCGGAGTATGGCGCATAAGAAAATGGTTGGAGTCGGGGACAAGCAACGAAGGGTACCAATCACTGTTAATTTTGGCAAGAAACTATTTCGCTACAATACATCCAGGATTCCTGAATATTCAAGAGCCCATCCAAGCTCTGTGCCAAAATGGAAGATTGACATGCCAAGTAGGACGAGCATAATAATAGCTGTCCATCGTTGTCGATGAGGACCGCTGACATCATCCTTGTCACAGATTTTCCTGTTGGGTGTGGGTGCGCATGTGGCTGAACAGGCCAATGCGGGCACGAAAACATCTGCTACATATCGGGCACACGAGGTTTGTAGAAGGGGATGGTGTTCCCGCTGCTCGGGATTTTTGCGTCTCGCGTCTGTTCTGGGCTTTCACAAGACGGTCATCTTCACCGGCAGCTACACCCGATTTGACTGCGCTTCTCCAGTCAGATCTGTTTTTCGCAAGACATTCCCAGGTGTCGAAGTCTATCTGGCAACTTTTTAGTGAGTTCTCAGACCGTCTTTAAAACGTTTCTTTGGGCGCCCTCTCTCGCGCCATCCGTCTCTCAGCTCGCCGTAGAGAAGCTTCTTTGGGAGCCGCACGTCTGACATACGGACGAGGTGTCCGGCCCATCCTAATCGTGCTTTTTCTAGCAGTGCATGGATGCTGGGCATGTTAGCCCTCGAGAGAACCTCGATGTCAGTGACACGATCTTGCCATCGGATGTGGAATATTCGCCTCAGGCAACCTGTGTGGAAGTGGTTTAACCTCCTTGTATGTCCAGGGTATACAGTCCAGCTTTCACAAGCGTATAGTAGGGTTGGAATGATGGTTGCACGGTAGACTTTCAATTTGGTCTTGACGCTGATGCCACGACGTGCCCAGACCATCGAGCGCATTCTACCAAAGGCTGTGCTGGCCTTTGCTATTCTGCTTGCCACCTCATCGTCTAGGCTGACAGATCTCGACAGCGTGCTGCCCAGATATGTGAATTTGTCTACGGCATTCAACTTCTGCCCGCTGACTGTAGTCTCTGGTTTTGTGTACGGCATGCCTGGTGCTGGTTGGTACATGACCTCTGTTTTTTTGGCATTTATGGTCAGGCCAAAATTTTCGCATGCGGCAGAGAACTGGTCCATTCCAACCTGCATGTTCAGTTCTGAGTTGCTCATTAGAGCACAGTCGTCAGCAAATACAAGTTCCCTGATTATGTCGCCAGCAATTTGGTTTTGGCCTTCATTCTTCTGGAATTGAGTAACTTGCCATCTGTGCGGTACTTTATGGGTATTCCAAGCTCCAATGATCTGAAGGCGTCTGTCATCGTGGCCGCGAACATCATGCTGAACAAAGTCGGGGCGAGTACACATCCTTGTTTTACTCCGTTTGATACTAGAAACGTTTTAGAGATTGCACCGCTGTCCAGTACACGAGCACACATGCCTTCGTGTAGCTGTTTCACCATTGTTATGAACTTGTTGAGGCAGCCAAACTTAGACATTATCATCCACAGCCCTCCTCTGTTTACTGTATCAAATGCCTTTGTCAAATCAATAAATGTGGTGTACAAGGCCTGATTTTGCTCTCGACACTTCTCTTGTACTTGGCGAGCGGCAAAAATCATGTCCATTGTTCCTCTTCCGGCTCTGAATCCACATTGGCTTTCTGGGAGGTGGTGGCTTTGTTCAAGGTGTTTGTTGAGCCTGTTTAGCAGTAAGCGCGCTAGGATCTTGCCTGCTACGGAGAGTAGCGATATTCCTCGATGATTGTCGCATTCCTGACGATTGCCTTTTCTTTTGTATAGGTGAACGATTGAGGCGTCCTTTAGCTCCTGCGGAATTTTACCTTCAGCCCACATGTGACAGAAGAGTTCAGTGATCCTTCTGGGGAGGGATGGGCCAGCTGTCTTATATACCTCTGCTGGTATTGCATCAGCTCCTGGAGCTTTTCCTATAGATAGTGAACTGATTGCCCTGTCGACTTCCTCCTCAGTAATGACTTCATCCAACGTCAGGTTCAGTTCCACCTGCGGCATTCGCCGGATGGCCTCTTTATTTATAGACGATGGGTGGTTTAGTATTTTGCAGAAGTGGTCTGCCCATCTGTCTAGAATCTGAACTTTATCTGTTAGCAGTACCCCATCCGCACTGCGAACTGGAGTATTACTAGAGGGCTGCGGGCCGTAGAGAGCTTTCAGTGCCTCGTAAAACCGTTTGGTGTCATGACGCTCGGCGAACATCTCAATTTCGTCAGCTCTTTTGCTGAGCCATGAGTCTTGCATCTCTCTAAGCCTGGTCAGCTTTGCGAGCAGTATTGAAGGCAGCTTTTGCTGCCGGAGATGGTGTGTCCCTCTGGTATTCCCTGTGCGCTTCATGTTTTGCATCGAGAAGGCCCTGTATTTCTAGATCGTTCTCATCAAACCAGTCCTTATACTTGCGCGTGATTGGGCCAATGTGTTTAACAGCTGTATCGTAGAGTGTTTCTCAATGATGCCCAGTTCTTTTCGATGTCGTTCTTTTCAAAACGAAGCTCAGACAGTCTACCCTCAAGCTCTTCCTGGAAGCCTCCTCTCGTGGGTTCGTATTTCAACTGAGAGACATTTAGCCTCCTCTGTGGTTTCTTTCCCTGGGGGCGCATTTTGGGCTGGATCTTGAAGTGCCTCATTATCTCGGTAGCCCTTCCCTTCTCTTTTATCGCTGCGGTGGAGCTTTGAGGTATCAGTTTCTGAGTGCATTTGTTTGTGTATTCTTCTTCCACCTCTCGTTCCTCTGGTCTTCCGCCTTGATTGTATACTTGTGAGTTCCGATGCCTCCTCGGTTAAGTGTATTTTCAGCACACGAAACAGATGTAGATCTGAGTTTGAAGGGACGTAGTGTGCTGATCGAAGTGCGATGAGCTCCTTTCTGAAGTACCGTATGTTTGACGGGGTCAGGAAGACCTCCTTCGTTTCAGTGTTCATGCTTCGTTATCTGGGTCACGATACAGCACGGAGCGACCCTAGCCTTTGACCGGGTCAAGGTTCGGCCACGCTTTGTCCCATCGAAACTGTACACATTAGTCTACCTTTCACGACTAAAAATACACTGTTATATACTTCGTTGCATCACTTCTTTCACATTAGTATGCTTAATTCACAAGTCGGCACATTTATATCCAGGAATCACGTTAATAGTCCGAGAGTTATCATAGAAAACACAAACAAAACACCGTGTTATCAAGAGGGAAATCGACTGCGACCATGTCCGGCGCCATCTTGACCCACAGTTCTGGCAATGTTGGACGGTATAATACAGAATGCAAATCTTGGTACTATTTCAACCTTTGAGCACGATGAGCTTTTGCGACCTGATTTTCATCATGAGACATCGAGATATTAGAGTGAACTTATGATGAGACGTGACGAGACCGCAATGTAAATGTGCACATGAGTTGATATTGGAGCTTCATATATTTGCTCTATGTACTTACACTTGTCAAAAATATGAAATATTAACATCAGCTTTGTAACCTCTTGAAATAACACTATCTTAATAAACATATGTCTTATTCATTATTTTAACATCAGCGTTGTAGTTTCTGTTACAACTGCTAATATTAGCTAATAAAATGTTATCTCAGCATTTATTTATATTTTTGACAAGTGTAAGTACATAGAGCAAATATAAATTTTCAAGATACTATTTTTCTTTAAGAGGTTACCAAATTTATGTTAAAACTCTGGATAAGTTATTTGTACCTTTTCACAAATCGTTTGTTAAGAGCGGCTATAGATGGCGCCTACCTGTCTGTGGGTCTACTTAGCTCTAGTGTTTGAGTATATTAAGATGGATTTCCATATCGGTTAAACCACCTTAAAAAAAACTGGCTGTATACAGACTCTGTAGAGTCTTCTAAACCAGTATAAAGGCGTTAAGTTAAGTTAGGACGGAGCAGGATAGCGAATAAACAGCAAACTACAGGGACCATCAGCATCCATACCCTACGCCATTTGCTGAGAGAGACTGAGCACCTATGGGTATGCCTGGAGTGCAGTGATGTCAATTCTTAGAAACAGAAACCTTTGTGTGATAAGGCTGGGCATATCACTGTCACAATTAGAGCGTATCGTGTGAATGGACTGAAAAGACAGTCTAACCTTTATGGGATAGAACTCCCTCTTGTTTCAAATAGACAAGAATCGGCTCACTGCAATCATGAAAGCTTGTCATAAGGAATATCTAACAGTGCTGTTTAACTTCTTCAGGATATACAATCGCTGTGTATTACAGAAATGAGAATAGGGTTACTGCAATGCTGACAAATGTTCCTTAGAAGTGACAAGCAATATCGTGTAACACCCTTATGGCATACGGCCCTTAAACGAATGGTATTTGCACATGCAATTGGAAAACCTGGACTACGCAGATGATCTGGTACTTTTGACACACAGTCATAACCAAATGCAAGAGAAACTTAAGAGAGAGAGAGAGAGAGAGAGAGAGAGAGAGAGAGAGAGACAGAGAGAGAGAGAGAAAGAGAGAGAGAGAGGAGAGAGCAGTTGGAAGAAGTCGATACCTTTACCTATTTGTTCAGCACACTTGACATATCACAAGGTAAAGATGCAGATATAAGGATCAGAATTGGAAAGGTAAGAGTGACATTTGTGACACCACGCAACATATGGAGATCAAGACACATCACGATTGAGACCAAAGTTAGAATATTCAGCGCCAGTGTCAAGTTGGTGCTGTTGTGTTAGGCGGAAGCATGGAGAACAACCAAGGCCATACAATGAAAGACTCCAGTCCTTCGCTAACAGATGTCTACAAAGGATAATGGACATAAAGTTGTAGGACATGATGAGGAATCATGACCTATGGGAAAAGAGTAAACAACATGCACTGGAACAACAAATTAAGAGAAGAAAATGTGGCTGGACATGACACACTATACGGAAGACACCGTCCAACATTGCCAGACAGGCTCTTAAATGGAATCCTAAAGGGAAGAGACAGAGATGTAGACCCACAAAATACATAGAGAAAGTGAATTTGAGAAGAAACTAAAATTAAATTGTTACACCTGTAACAGTCCAGGACCGTGCATACTAAAATATGTTGTCAATGAACTATGCACCGAAAGAATAACGGTTTGGATTCATTGATTGATTGAATGACTGATTCATTTGCACACTCCGACTTTCTCAGATAGAAAAACTTATTGAGTGTGACGCATTCTTCTGAACACGAAAGAAAGCCATAGAAGCAATACCTCTAATACGATAAAGTAATAAAGAAGGAATACCATGTTTTCATTATGTCTGAACACAAAGGAGAAATAGGCGATTATGTAGCTAGCAACCTCGCTATTACTCTGAAACGACAACTACAAATACTGTAACACTGTAAACAGGACAGCTGTAGTGGTACTTTTATAACATTTCACGCAAAGTTTTTTAAATTTAATTTGTGTGTGTAGTTTATATTTTGTAATTAGTTCTGTAGTTGAGCATTTGCTTTCCCAGCAAAGGTTCATCTCCCCACGCACTTGACAAATCCATTACTATTCCCTAATTGCTGAGAGATAAACCCTATCCTATAGGTCTGCCGGAGTGCAACACCGTCGATTCTGGATAATATTTCATAACACAACGTTACAATTATTTTTTTGTTTTATTGGGATGTGTCCTTTGCAATTCTAGTTTTGCAAGAACTTATAAAAGGCTGCTGGACTTTTGGTGAAACAAACAAGCAGAGAAGCTTCGTTTTTGTGTCGTGTGTTGTTGAAACTCCTTCCTAGGGTAAGTACAAATAGGGATTTAGTTACAAATGGAGGCATTCAGTTATTATTTAAAGTATTTCTCTATAGATGTTTTAATTAAGTAGTGGCATTTATTTACGACGTCAATCGCATAATAAGGAAATATTAATTATTATTTATCATGGCAGTATCATTCATTGGACTTGGTCATTATTGGACTCATTTGGTATAAATAACAAATTTAATAACCGTAAACCGACGGTTATATCATATAATATAATAATAATAATTAATATTAATAATATCAATCATATAAATTATAAGTCAATTGAATAAGTAAAAGCTATTCTTTAGTGGATCTGAAAGATTCAAAGTTGAAAGAGCGGTCACATTCATTCTGATGTCTCGAATCTCATCTTTTAATATTTAAGTTGAGCTTTCGTTCGATGAAATTGAATTGGTTCAGATAAGTTCGACTGGTAGATTTTATGCACCAATATAAATTATAGAACATTTCACACACGCTTGTTTGTAGGTAGGTCAAAGCAAAGAACAGAACCCACAACAAGCTAACTAAGCTGCTTAGCAACTAGAGAAAAGAGATAGAATAGAGTGTGAAGAAAAGATACTTTAGATACCAAACTTCATTACTTGATAATCATATTCATATATATACTTAGAATATTTAGTTAATTTAGTCCCAATTTAGAGTTTTTGTATTCAAATAGGTAGGCATATATGCCTGCTGCCAAGAAGTTGAATTGAAGGCTATATGTAGTACTTTCTTTTTGCGATTTTGCTAACTAGGCCTGGTAAGACGTAGATTGGTAGAAAATTTCATTATTTTTATCAAGTTGTTGCCTGGATAGTGGCTAACAGCCATCATGTTGTTATTCATTTCAATCACATTTATATGAATACCAAATCTAGCCCAACCATATATCTCAAAATACCATATATGGTAATAATTAATATAAATGAATTAAAATATAAATGTGTATAATGGAAAGTATGATTTTATAATGTATACTCTATGTACACCTGTATATTATAATATACACTTGAAATATGGAAAATGGCACATATAACCAACTTTATTGCATCTGGACTATGTGACGATCAAGCAGTCACAGCAACTTTATATATGCAATTGCAACAACATTATGACAAACTAAATACAGCATCTACAGAACACAGCATGAAAATCAACTTAGAAAAAAATATCTAGTCAAGCAGGACAAACCAATATTTTCCTTGCAAAGCAGCAAATAAAACAGGTGAAAGATTTCACATACTTAGGGAACACATTTTCGGCATTCGGAAGAATCACAGAAATCCAACAAATATGCAATTAACACCAATACTTCATTGCAGGCACGTGACAATAACTACCAAAAAGAGCTTTATACAATACGATTTTCGTCCTGACAGTATACTACCAACGTTAAAAAAACTGAACACTAACATCAATTGTAAAATAACAAATCATAACAACAGAAATAAAATGCCTCTGAAAAATATTGGGTGAAACAATGAGAGACAGGATCAGAAACAAGGACATTAGGATACTGGTGGGAACAACATCAATATTAGACTACATCAAAAGACAGCAACTGAAATGGCTTGGCAACGTAACGAGTGTACCATCACACAGTGCCGCCCAACAAGCAATGCTATTTAGATACACAATTAATTCAAGGCCAAAGGCCGATCACAAAAAAGTTGGCTTACGGAAATATCTGTGAATGCCGCTGTGCATGAGTCACACAGTAGGGCTCATTCTAGAGATCTCTTCCTTACCTGACACTGAAAGGCAAAACAGGATAAGCGAAAAGAAGAAGAAGAAAGACAATGTGTCTTGAGGCCATTTCAGTGCTGACTACAGAGTACAAACCCCGTATTTCCTGCTGTGGCTACAAAATTTTCCACTGACTTTGTCAGGTATTCATTTATAGTTGGGTCGACTGGGAGAAATGGTCATACCATGACAAACCCACCTCATGCCTGATCTCTTAAACCGAGCTTAATATGATTTACCAAGCTCACAATCCTTTAATCGTATGCTCATAAAGAAATAAATACAGAACACAAACAGATTGTTCCTTTGTATTTTTCTGTAAGACACTCCCCCAAACCTAATGAGATGCACAGAGTAAATTGTATAGTTGCTGTTACATAAAACCAGCAACTCTCATCTTTTGTTATGAAATATGTGCAGTTATGAGTATTTTTAAAAGTTGTACCCTTTCTTACATAACCACAAGAACAAACTTGTTTTAATGTGTCTACTGCTACTTGTTCTTTTCTGTTGTTTTGTGTACATGCTAGGAACAATTCTTGTTTTGCTGTGTTATTTATTTGGGATCATGATACTGAGCAGTGCATGAGCTGCAGCAGTCAGTGACCCAAATCGAACTGGTAGCATCAGGGCCAGCAACCCAAAAGCTACCAAGACCCTTCTCCACCTCCACGGGGCAATATTGCATAGCAGGGTAGACTGGCTATGGAGAATGCATCAGAGAGGGATAGCTGACCCAGCACCCAAAAATATTATGCTGAAGTCTGATGTGTTGGACCGAAAGATGCAAATATTACAGTCAAGCTGTAAACTACATTACGGCACATTCAGCTCT
This sequence comes from Ariolimax columbianus, assembly GCA_036924085.1. Taxonomy (NCBI): domain Eukaryota; kingdom Metazoa; phylum Mollusca; class Gastropoda; order Stylommatophora; family Arionidae; genus Ariolimax; species Ariolimax columbianus. Next base: position 45,501,618 of record JAVGWX010000013.1, read on the forward strand.
TTGGACTGCATCCTGCTACTTGCAAAGACCTTTTCAGGGCTTGGTAGCAGAAGTTTGAGAACAAACGACAGCAAAAAAGAGGTTTGTTTTATTTAAAGTAGAGGTGTACACTCCATTGATTGCTACCCCATTTGAGGTCTCGGGTGGTTATTATCACATCGCCAGATAAGTTAATCATTTGTGGCACTGAATAAAAGTAGTGGTAAACACCCCTATAAGTAGGTGGATGACATCAAAAGACGAGCAGAGAAAAGCTTTCCAGATTGTACCATCAGATATTTTGGTCACATCAAAAGCCTTAACATCTTGCTGAAGACAATACTGGAATGTAAGGTGAAAGGCATATGTCATTGAGGTTCAGTTTGGATAATCTAGAAAAGTGTCTGATAAGATACAGAAGAGCAGACTAAAACTCAAACTACTGCAAATAGGTATAATCATCATCATGTAGCATGTCTTTTGCAGAACGTCGCTCTGACAGCCGATCTGTAAGACACTCAATCTCTGTCCAGCCTTTGCTACTGTCAACCTCAGAGTCTCTGTAATGTCACATATCCATTGTCTCCTGGGTCTGCCTCTACCTATTTTGCCAGGTATCATGCCCTCCCGTATCGTTCTTTGTAGGCCAAGGTGATGCTTCATGTAGCCAATGAATAGTAATTTCCTAGACGGAATGTTGTTTACTAGCCAGTTTTGTTCTAAATCCAGCTCCTGTAGGATTTCTGCATTTTTGTTGGTTGCTAATCATGGTATTTTGAAGTTGTTCAAATTGCCCTCCCATCCACTTTACCCCCTCTTCCAGACTTCCTGTCCTCAAAAATTCACCATGCTGTCGAGTCAATGCCATCTGGAAAATGACAGGGTAAAGATGGCATCACTGTGGAGGTCATTTGGTCTTGAGGTCTACTCCTTTACCAAGCCCTAGCACAACATTTTATGTGCTATCTTCATTCGGGAAGAACACCTGCTGCCTGGCACAACCCTTGGGCAGCCTTCTCGTCTATTAACATGGTCCTGGACGATTGTCATGACCAAGACCACGAGCCTCCCTCTTCAATTCCACTGTACTCCCTGCGATGTGCTACGGTGCCAAGACTTGGACACTAACAAAATCACTAGATGAAAAATTGAGTTACCCAGGCCTCCATTGAGATACGCTTGGTCAGAATCACTCTCCGAAACCAACATATGCACGGTCTCCACAATTTTGACATAAGACTATTATCCCTGATGAAGGATGCAGTAATCCATGCAGACAACAAAAAATGTAGATGGGCAGGTCATGTGTTGCTGCGAAACGATGGTCAATGGGGCACAGTGGAAGCAGTCTGATACCCCGATGTAAGAAGAGACTGCGGGGAAGACCTGCAATGCGTTGGTCAGAATCACTTGCTGTATGCTGCAACATCCGAGATGCCTCAAGAGGAGCACTTACCGCGCACTGGACTTCCTTGGCCCAAGACATAGTTCGCTGGAGACGAAATCGGTACCCGCAGTTACGATGAGGAACTGGTCATCAAGATGGTATTTTTAGCCCCCCTCTTGTAACTTCAGCCTACCTACCTACCTAAATATCAACCTCACTTCCAAAGGCAATGTCTCGCTCTCCATTCTCGTAATGGAGGTTGTTGTTAGATGTGCACCACTTGGCTCAGCAATGACATTATCTTTCACTCTATCAAAGAAAACCCAAGCGACTTCCTTACTGCGCAGCACAGATCTGCTGGCATGTATGACAACGTCAACATCCTGGGCACCTTCACTTATTATTCATTTAACCTTGAGGTCTGCGTTTCAGTTGCACTATTCTCTGCGTCCTCTCCCCAGGGTGATCATGACCCAGTTTTATTAATCTTATCATTTATCTCCAGTGTGAATCCATTCTTCTCCTTTGTTCAAGGTCTCTGCTATGGTCAACTGACCAGTCGTTCTCTCTGCCTGTGCCAGCCTTGACATACTTCTCCTAATTCTTTGACCTTGATATCTGCAATGTTCATGTGCCGTTGGTGCCTCTTGTCTGACTGCTCGCATGTGGGCTTTGGCCGTGGCCAGTAACTATCTAGATATTACAGACAGAAGTCCAGGCATGAAGGAGAATCCCTGGTGCATTCCTTCATTTTGATAGTGTTCCAACTATTCACACAATGACAATGTGAGAATTCCCAGCCCATAACTGATAACTGACAGGCCCAGCTAATTGAATATGTTGAAAATTTGCCTCTGCTCCAAATTGGCAGGTATCATTGTCTTGAGTTTTACCAGATCAAGCTTGCATATCTGTATGATTTGATTGACATGGTACTTATAAGACAGGCTGCAATTAAAGGTCACTCACTCCTAGATGTCTCAAGCGATCTCTCAATGGCAGATCTTTCAAGGGATATGTTAGGAAGGTTAGCTCTGACTATTGAGTTACTCAGGGAGCACCACATCACACCGACCTTGTCCAGAATACACACTTGTAGGTTCTGTTATCCCAGCAATGTAAATAAATAGTAATGCTAGTTTTGTTTTTTAATGATAGTTATATTTGTTGAGCTATGGATTTTAAGGTCATGTGTTAGTCTTAAATATCTTTAGCAAGTATATACTGTAAGTACGAGGTGTGTTCAGATGTAATAGGACCTAACTGCACCAAGTGAACATACGTATGATTACGTCACTTCTGATGTAAAGAGCACATACCAACCATTAAGTTTGAAAAATTTCATTATCCTCTGACTCATAGTTTCCTCAGCAGACCAGTGGAAACATGGCGGGCGTGATTCGGAATCCGTCCAGAGTTGATCAGCGAGCGGTGATTTGGTTTCTAACAGCTGAAGAATGTCGAAAAGGTTGACATTCATCGCAGAATCCAGGCAGGTTAATGAAATTTTGCAAATTTGACGGTTGGTATGTGCTGTTTAAACCAGAAGTGATGTCATTGTGCGTATGTTCACTTGATGCAGTTAGGCAAGGTTTCATTTGAACACACCTTGTAAATTATGACCTGTTATTTAATTTGTTTATTGACATTTTGACTACCTTTTAACAGAGAACACTTGCAGCACTGGACTTTTATTGAAATTCTGATCTATAGAACTGTGTAGAAGAAGAGACACATTTTAGAATCCATTTCAAGGCGGCTGTGATTAGTTGTACATCAGATCGTGTTGGTTCACACAAGATGGCTGCCCACACAAAGCCTGGTTTAACAGTAAGTTCATTTGATAAGGGACATATATTGATTTAAATTTTTGCAAGAACAAAGATTATGCTTAAACATAACATGGTTACACATAGAATTTCTCATATATCACACATCATGTGCATCTAGTTTTCTTTTGTATACATTCCAGTAATGGAATTATAAGATGAGATGCAGCTAAACTAATTACCAAACTGAATGTACAATTTAAAAAGTTAAATGTCATTTCATATAGGATTTAACATATAAATTCAATATTTTAGCATAAATGTCTTTGTCAAGGACTGGACAAGTTGAAAAAAGTACAAAAGAAATCAACTAGTCAAGCTAAGTGAATAATGTAAAATGAATTAGCTAGAAATCTAAAGATCTAATAAACCTAAAATTATAAAATTAATTATGAGGGTAAGTCAGTAATTAGATCACAAGCTGATATTGGATAGTTGAAAAATGTAGTTGACAGTTTCTAAAAGTGTGATAAGATGGTGGCAGCATCCAACTTTGTGATTATAGCAGATCCTAGGTGTCACAAACATGTGTGCAGCTTAGATACAAAAGCGTACAGAGTTTACAATCAAAGAACATGTGCATTTTTTGTGGAGGTAAAGGACTTTCTGCAAAGGATATTCATAAGGAAATGTTTCCTGTTTGCGGTGAGAAGAGTTTGTTGCGTAAAGCAATGCATAACTGGATTGATACATTTTCTCAAGGGCGCTTAAAAATTGCAGATAAAGTCCGACCTGGTTAAGAACCAAAGAAGGCGCAGTGAGTCTTTATTATGTTGGATTTGTTGTTTAATGTCCATAATGTGTATGTTTATTGATGTTTTAATATTATAGGTTAAACTATGCGAACACCCTATTGCAGTTGTATCATTGTCTATTGTTACTCCCCTGTCAGTTCAAATCAACTTTTATCTCCTGTAAGGGGTCTGAAATCTACATGCAGAACTCTTATATTGAATTCTTATGTCTGACATGAGGGTTGTCTATATAACTATGAAAGACTGTTTTTAGCACAAACAAAAGGGCTGCTTTCAGCACTAATAAAAAGGATGTTTTTGGCACTAACCAATGAGTTATCAAGAGAACTTAGAAAGGCTGTTTGCAGCACTGACATGGACTTAAAAGGGCTGTTTGTTGTGTTTTGTTTTGTATGAGATAACAAACTTAGGTCTTTGCATTGAGATAAATCTTAGCAGAACATATAACATTAGCTTGTGATGTAAAAATGCAGGAATGTTAACCCATCGTTACAAATGCCAAATTAATCAATTATCTGCAGGCTGATGTTAATGCTGGTCTTGATACTTTAACAAAGGAAGAGAAGGAGGCTCTCCTGAATAAAAAGATGGACATGATTCGCCAGAGTAACAAAGCTCTGAGTGAGAGACACAAGGTTGGTCCTAGTTATGAAGGCATATGACACTTTAGATTGATCAAATTCAAGATGAAGGTAAAATCAGTGACAATGTGGTTAGAGTGCTTGTCTCTTACAGCAAAGGGATATGTTTTGGAATGATCTTCTGTGGTGGTCGTCTTGAAATGGACATTGTGTCATAATTTGCAGCAAGGTTGTAATATCTGAGCCTTTCGGCATAGCACATCTAGTTTCCGCACTGCATTTTGGGACCGGATTTGCCTTTCGCTCGCAATCCGTATTCTCTTAGACTTCACGGAGGGCAGCCCATTCACTGCTGCGTCTTTGGCCCAGCTTTGGGATTATTAATCTATCCAGCTATAAAAATTGGTTCTGAGTTAGGGAAGGTAAAGTACTATGGAAGAAAAATGGTTGCCTCATTCAACAAGCCGAATGCATAGCATAATGAATCTTCTAACACTTGATCCCCTTTAACAGTAGCTGCTATCAAACAGGATTGATAAAGAATGGTATTCAATAAATATATTCTACAATCTACTGACATAACAATGGCATGGTGTTGTAAGGAGGTCTTCATGTATGCCCCAACGACCTCACCGGTTACAGGATGACCTTGACCTGAGTCTTGTCATAGTAAATAGCTTTCTTCAGATGTCTACCTTGTACGTATTTTCACAAGAGAATGGGATTTCATGGACTAGGTGACCAGGGTTCAAAGGGCTGAACATCAGTTAACAAACACATGCAAATCCATTTCATGGCATTGGGCCAAAGTATCTAGTTATCGCTATTAGGAAGTTAAACCTTTGTTTTTCAAACTATAATTACAACATTCTTCCCATTGCTAGAGCTGCAGCAAAATGCAGAGTAGATTTTTATTTCACTCCCAGAAGTGAAATAAAGATCTACAATAGAAGAAAAGAGGGGTGCGTTAGCTCAGTTTATAGCGAGCAATCCGTTATTTTCTGTGGTAACTTGGTTCGAATTGTGTCCGAAGACTAAAAAAAAACCTGTTCATGATTTTAATCGGGGACCACTTCTCCAGTCAGCTAAGCTGTGAATGGGTACCTGACGCATGAGTTAGGGTAAGTAAACAAACAGCCACCCCACCTCTCTCAGGCTGTGGCTCAGTACAGTGGAGTTCAAAAACTCAATTTCCAACCAGCGGTTAATTCTGCTGAATTTCTACTTTACTTTTGTAGAATAAAAAAATACCGAGGCCTTACTGAGGTTGAAACCTCTGTCTGGTCGTGGTCTTCAGACTCCCCACAGGCCACAACAGACTGAGGTACCATCTATTCAATAAACTGAAGATAAGATAGGTGGCACTGACGAATGCTCGTGTGGTACAGGGAAAATAACAGCTGAACGTCTGCTGCAAAATTGCCCGACATACGAGGACCAGAGAAAGCACATGTGGCCATCACCAGTGGCAACACTAGACAAGCTCTATGGTAGTGTCGACAGCCTCAAGATGACCACTGCTTTCTTCGAAAAAATACAATTTGACGTTTGACAGCGTACGAAGAAGAAGAAGAAGAAATAAAGTACCGGTACTGTTTTGTGATATAAAGTAAGAATATTAAATACATTACTAGCAATGTTTTGTGATATAAAGTAAGAATATTAAATACATTACTAGCACTGTTTTGTGATATAAAGTAAGAATATTAACACAATAAGTCCCGGGCGCCGACTGATCGAACAGTTGTGCGGTCACGTTTTCTCTTTGGGCCGATTATTCGGCGCTTACATTTTGTTTCGGTTCTATCGCTATATTGTCACTTTTATACACACCAGACATCGTTTCCCACTTCCGTTTACTAAATACAAAACTAGCTAGGAAAGAAATTGACATCGCTGTTGAAAGTTTGGTAAATTTTACTGTTATTTATATAAATATTCAGTGTGTATTCGACTGTTTTTACAATGGCAACGCCCACCTCAAGTAATTTTAGTAATAGGCCTCGTCGATTAACTGCAGATCAAGCTATAAAGATGTTTGAAGAGATGAGAAGTCAACAATCTAATTCCGATATGGACGACAGTAGCTATGACGATGAAGAATTGTCAGATTATCATTACGCGGAGTCTGAAAACGAACCGAACGACGATACAGAAAGTGATCGTTCGACTATGAGCACAGGACAACCAAGTCAGATTGCCACAACATCAGCGATTGTGTCTGAACCAAGAAGGAAGAAAATGAGGAAGGATCATAACATTGTTAGTAACAACAATGTTACCCATGGACATGAGGGTAATAATCACATATCAGCTTGGCGATCAGTTGAAACTGGTGGGACCAACTCGAATTTTACTTTTCGCCAGACTAGAAACAATATAAATCCAGTTTTCTATCAAATGGAAACACCCTTGGATTTAAACAAATTTTTTTCTAGATAATGCTGTTGTTGGCATTTTAATAGCAAGCATAAATGCTTATGCTGCAAAGGTTATTGAAGCCAATAACCCACCAAGGAAGTACTCTACATTTGCTTTATGGACACCACTAACACATTATGAATGGCTCAAGTTCACAACTGTGATGATCGCCATGGGCATTGATCCAAGACCCAAAATGAAAGACTACTGGCGTACTGTTGGAAATTATTATGCACAAATGTTTTCAAGAAACTGCTTCCAGTGTATTTTTCACAGCATGCTACATGTTTGTGAACCAGTCACAAGATTGAGCCATTTGTGGATCTGTTACTGACAAGATTTCAAAGTGCTTTCTACCCTTTTGAGAATGTGTGCATTGATGAAATGGTTATTGGATGGAAAGGGAGATTCAAGTATAAGCAGTACAATGCCAGTAAGCCACACAAGTACCACATCAAGACATTTGGACTTTGTGATTCCGCCACGGGCTATGTATTCAATTTAAAACTTTATTTTGGTAAGAATACTGTCTATAATCCAGATGTTGATCCCAGCTCCGCACATGCTGTGAAAGTTTTCAGCACTCTTTTGAAGCCGTTGAGACCTGGACATCATATTTTTGCAGACAGATTTTATTCTTCCTTTGCTGTAATTGATTATCTGCTTTCGCACAATTACAATTATACAGGAACACTAAATCTCAACCGCGTCGGCTTTCCCCCGGAAATAAAGACATTGAAGCTTGGACACCAAGGGATGAAGTGGTTTTTGGACTCAGTGGACAAAACATTATGCGTTGCCTGGAAGAATAAAAAGGCAAAGAAGCCCTGCATACTTGTTTCAACAAAAGCCACAGTATCAACAGTTGAGAAGGGTACCTGGAATAAAACAACAAAGTCGAAAGTGGTTGATGACTACAATATGAACATGAATAGCTGTGATCGGATGGATCAAATGGTTGGCTATTATGGCATGCACAACCGTAAAAGCCGAAAGTGGTGGAAAAAAATTTACCATTTTGTTATTGAGATAACCCAGATCAATGCCCACATTATTTACAGTTTGTGCCAGGAAGGTAATGGAAAAAAGAAGCTCACACTTCAAGATTTCAAACAGCGGCTAATTAATGATCTGGTCATTGAAGCTGCGAAGCTGACACCTGATGGACTGATAAATTGTCCATCAAAAAACTTCAAACATTCCATGAAAGGAACAGAAGTGGAAAGGACAGCTGGCGCTAGGCATCTTGTGGAATTTGTTGGGAAGGACAGAGATTGTGTTCACTGCAGCCAAGGCCGCGGTTAAGGGCGTCGAAGATCTAGCTATGTGTGTTCAGGTTGCACAGGCAGACCTCACCTTTGCCCTAAAAATTGCTTTCTGGCTTTCCATAAGCAAAACAGATAGCTTGATCTGATTAGTTTCAATGAAATAGCATGTGGTATTGATAGCTAGTTGAGTTGTGGACTTTAGATTATTATTGTGTGCATCTTTTACTTGGATCATCATTGTATGCAGCTTTGTGATATTTGTTCTGGATATGGATATAGCAGTTCAAAAACAAGGTAAGACACTTTGTACTACTGTCTCATCATCATCTTCTTTATGTATCAATTTTATAATACATAACCATACATGAAAACATTGTTTACACTGTCAATTTTATATGCCAAACAATTAATTTTTCACTGAAATCATCTATACATAATCAAGTTATGTAGCATAACTAACATTTTTTTAATTGAAAACATATATACATTATAAACAACAGCTATCTACACCCATTTGTCATCATTTTCATATTTAACATGATATGAATTTTGCACACAAACATCATAAATTATGAAATGTCATGGTTTTTTTTTAAGCCTAATGACCTACTTTTGTATTCTGAGAAATTTCTTATTTTCCATTGATTTTATAGCAACAAATTAATTATATGTTATGAGAATATAGTTTGTGACATTTTTGCAGTTTTTACAAGAATATTGACATTGGAAGCAGTTTCAGAAGAAAAAAAAGTGTAATTTTTATAAAGCAAAATGTTGTCACATCCTTCTTTCTGCCTACATTTTACTTGGCATAACTATATATTTTTTTATGAAATCATGTTTACATTATGCATACCTGTAATCTACAACCACTTACCTTTATTTTCATATATAACAACACATGTCTTTATATACATGAGCATCACAAGCATTAATTTACAAAGGCTAACTATCAACACACTCAGTGGTAGCCATTTTTGCTTGGGTCAAACCTGCTTTTTTGTTTGGGACTGAAAGTGTTAAATACATTACTGGCACTGTCTTTAAGTCTACTATGTAATTATATTATGGTAAATACAAATAGACCTAATGTACACAACAGCCTGTTTACTTTTCTTTAAACTTTTATCTGCAATAGCAGTACAGTACTCAGTATTAGTATACAATTTTTTATATTTTAATCAACATAAGAAAAGAAAATAAAAGTTATAGACCCTTTCTATAAGTTTCTTCTTTCGGTGTTTGTCCTGTAAAGGACATTGTGATGTTGTTTACAGTGAGGTTGCAATATCTGTGTCTTTTAGCCTGATACATCTAATTTTAGCTGGAGTTTTGAGGTACTGGCTTTGTCTTCTCGTGGCGTTCTCTATTCTCTTACACAGGCTATGCTAGTGCAGTCTGTTTTTAGGGCCACAGCTATGAGTCTTTGGCTGCTATCAGCTTATACATTATGTTCATTGACATGCCAGGCAGCTAAATCATTTTTTCACTTAAACTGCCTGCGTAGGCTGCTCAGGGTTAGGTAGCAGGACAAAGTGCCTAAAGTTGGAAATTCTTTGTAAGACTAAAACATGTTGAGCATCCATACACTTCTGTATAAATAGCTTGGGTAAGATGGACGGGACATGTTGTCTGCATGCCAGAGGAGCGCATCTCCAAGCAGCTGTTACACGATGAGCTCACAATAGGGAGAACCTCACCAGGAAGACAGAAGAAACGCAACAGAGACTCCTTGAAAGTGTCTCTGGGCAGCTTTAATATTGTTTTCACCTCCGGAGTGTTGCTTGCACACAACTCTACCACCTGGCGCTCTAGTATCGCCGAAGGTGCTCAGATCACAGAGAGTAAAAGCATGCTGCACAAAACAAAAAGCACACTTACGACTTCACATATGTGCCCCCAATATGGTAGGATATGCCATTTCAGAATTGAACTTTACAACCATAAAAGAACACATCCTGCAGCAGTCTGATGGTGTGGCCATCTTTGCTTGCAATGGCAACTAGTATTATCATTATTATTCATTATGCTGAATCTTCGGCCCCCATAGATAGTTTAATATTTACTTAATTACATGCAGAGATACAAAGCAAACTGAGCTTTGTAAACAAGCTAATGAAATGACATTGTGTTGCACCAGTAGTTAGTTGAATAGAAGCGTATCAGATGGTAGCATATGCCAGGAAACTGGATTGCTTGTAACTACTGAGCAAGTGGATGTAACTCTGACAAATGGTGCCATTTAAAAATAGACATCAAGTAAGTTGGGAATAATAGGACCTTTGCAACCTTCTAAGTTTGCCATCAATGGTGACTAAATAGGGTTATACTTGGGACTAGCAGCATCATCATATAAAATATATTTTTACCCAAACCATCACTACAAGAGTTCACAACGTGTTATTGTGTAGGCTTCCACAAAGGGTGAACTTCCATGGTGTCCCTTTGCATTTTAAGGGGCATAATGGACACAAGGTTAATAATCCAAGTGACAATGTAAAGGGTGTCCATCAACAGACTTAACTGCGGATCGGAAATGAAGTGTTAAGAGGCTTCAGTATACTAAACCACAACTTGTGTAAGGTTGGATGTCCAGATCCCTTTCGTGGTGCCTTTTACTTCCCAAACTATAAGTCAGGCACTCATTTGCAGATGGATTGACTGGGCAGAGACAGTTGCGGGTTGTTGAACCCTGTACCTTTGTCAGGAAAAGTGAGGGCACTACCATTACACCAGAGCTCGTCAACCTTTTTTGTACTTGGCGTCCACTTTTATAATTTTCCTTACCACCCACTAATATTTCAATTGGAGAAAATTTTGCTATCGTCCAATGAGACTATATTTTGAATGTTTTTAATACACCAGTATTGTTTTATTGTTTGGCATGTCCTTTGCAGAACGTCGCTCCCGTCACAGCCCATCTGTAAGAAACTCGATCCCTTGCCAAATCTCCAGAGGCATACCCAAGCATTCCTTGACATCTTGGTGCCATCACCCTTTTGGTCTGCAGCTTCCTCTCTTATCCCGTACTATACCTTCCATTAACGGTTTCTCAAGATTGTTGTGTCTTTTGATGTGGCTAAAGTATTTCAATTTTTTGTTCAGGGTGGAATGTTTGCCCAACTGTTGTCGAATGTCTGCATTCTTTTCTTTTTCTTTGGGTCCATTGTGTTCTGATAACATTTCGGCTAGAAGAACTTGGTTCTCTTGTTTGAGTTTTGGGTAACTGTCCATGTTTCGCAGCCATATACAACTATGGGAAAAACACAGGTTCTCAAAATATTTGTTGGTTTGCTGGTGTTAAGCCATAGTTTCCTCATGTTGTGTAGCCTCTGCATTGCCATAATAATAATAATGTTTTTAATACAGAATGTAATTATTCTGCTACTAGAGCCCAGCTTGAAGAGCAATGCATTACACTAATCAGATGCTCAATGTATCAGATGTACAATGTTATGTGGAAAGTGCTTCAAAGAACCCAATTCATTGCACCTGGGCGCCCCATAAGTCCTCAGTCCCTTTCATTGCTGAAAGTGTAGATGGCAGCACAATCTTCGTAGCTCCTGTGGGGGCTCCAAAATTGTCCCTAACTTTGTCAGGTATCCATCTACAGTTGGGTCGACTGGAAGGAACAATCATGCCATGAAAAAGCCCCAAACTTGCCTGGTCTGCCAAACTGAAGACTTGATTCGAACCAGGCACTCTGGGATTGTAAACAGAGCTCCGCAACTACATCACCACCTAATGTTGCATGTTCTAAATACTCCTTGCAGTTGATTGAAGCTGACAAGAAGAGAGCCGAAGAGGCAGGACAAGCAGTGCAGCCTTCAGTACATAGCCAGGTCAGTGGCTTCTAACCGTTAACTGTCTGACCTTGCTTACTATATTTTTTTAATTGATGTCAAGACAAGGGCAACAACTCATTTTGTTCTTTTATCAATTTAATTAAATCTAAAGCAGTTGTGCAAAATTTATGAGTATTATATTTCAAAACGGTGAATTTAATTATTAGATGTGCAAAGTATTCATGAATATAAGTACGTTATAGGATAATTTCGTCGGGGGGGGGGGGGGGGGGGGGGTTAATTATCTGGTGATTTGGCATTATATTTTTTAAATTTTTAATTGTCTCCTTAGTACATCGAAACTGCAGTGGTACAGAAGGTCAAAAGACAATATAAACATATATGTTATGGCTTAGTGACTGCACAAGGACAAAAACAAAACATCTATGTTATGACCTTCATTGGGGACAAAGAACGAAAACAGCTAACAAGAAAACAAAACATGTATAGGAAGAAAAGATTTAAGTTATCAGCCATACCTGGATGTCTAGATCAGTGAGCCATTATCCTCAATTGTCTCCTCAATATAATTTTTACTTTCAGTTTTGTCAGTTCTGAAGTAGAAATTATATTGTATTCATTAACTTAATCCAGTGGTTCCCAAACTGTGTGCCCACTGCAACCCTGTGGTGTCATGGCTGGTTTACAGGGAAGCCGCAAAACATTTCAATATTTTCATCAACTAAGTTCTGCAACTGTTAAGTAGGCTTATTTTCTGAGTTAGGGTGCTGTGAGAAAAATTTGGGAAGCACTGCCTTAATCTGATTCAGAGGTATCTTTATTGTCTTGATTTTCAAGTACTAAGTCATCTCTTGGGTAAGTAAAGTAAAGATCCCGTCACGCCATGCGGCATATAGTGTTTGGCCCATATTATTTTATGACCTACGGCACATTGTGGATGATGTGGTATGCATCACGCCGGCCACCTTTCTAGTACCCAATTTCTATGACTGGATCGACCACAGGAGCAGGTTTGCGATTGGAAAAAAAAATCAAGCATCAACTGGGAACCAACCCAAACTGAACCCTTACCGCCAGTGCACTAACCACTGTGCTACGGCAGCTCTCCAACATCTCTTGGGTATTGAAGCAAAAATACTATAGCCTGTAAAGCTAAGGTTTTAAAATTTCATCAAAACTCTGTATTAGCAAATTGTATTGTTTTTTTATATTCTCATCTGCCGTTTTGCAGTCTTATACATTAATGGGGTAAACCAAGCCATTTCTTATGTAATGCTCTCAGTGTGGCAGTAGACTTTTCATCTCTGTCACATAGTTTTCTGTCTTAATAATATTAATAATAATAACTGTCCATCGTAGTTGATGAGGACTGCCAACCAATTCTTCTCATTTGACTATCGTCTCAACTATTGTTGACACATCAGAGTGTCTTCAAACGTATTCCACTAGGCAGCTAGGCTTTAAAACAAGATGAAGACCAGAAAATAGAAACAACCACCTAAGATGGCATGTGTAAGAAGATTGCACTTCTCCACCACCTCTAACAATACAAGTGAACATATAAGATAAACTGTTCATTTTATTTACTTCACAGATATTGCCAGCAGAAGGTGGCCCCAGACCCAGGGGCAGAGGAAGGGGCATCCCCTACCAGAGAGATAGCAATAGACCTGCCAGAGACAAACCTAAAGGGGTATGACGTGCTTGTTTTCTGCATATCAAACTAGATCTAAATAACATTTCTTGAATGTCCTTGCCCCTGACCTTTATACAGAGCTATCAACTGGATTTTCCACCGCCTTGACTCCCACCGCCTTGACTCCCACCATCTGAGCATTGACAGGGACCAAACACTGTCACAGACCTTGCCTATGCTGATGACATAGTCCTAGTCGGCCCAGACAATGCGGCTCTGTAACAATTTCCAGAGAAACTTGATCTCGAAACATCAAACCTGGGCTTATCAATATCTTGGGCCAAGACAAAAATTCAGAACCTTGGCTCCGGCACCGATCCTCACAGCATTGTTGTCCATGGTCATACGGTGGAGTGCACCAATAAACTCACATACCTGGGGAGTTCTTTTTCATCCGATGGGTGCAGTGCGCCTGACAAGTTAAGGCGGATCGTGCTTGCTGCCTCCGGGATGAACGACTTTCACCATATGCAGAATAATGGCAGACTCTCTCTCGGATCAATAATTTGTTTTTATCAGACGTGTGTGATTCCTGTCCTCTTGTATGGTTCAGAGACTTATCAAGACTCGCTGCCTTTCACACATCAACCAGCGATGCATCCTTGGTATCCGGCGGTACGATCTCGCCCGTAATGGACACACGTGTGCTGAATGGAGGATGGGCGAATTTCAAAAGACATCCTTTACCGAGAGCTAGCCTCTGGAAATTGTAACAAAGGCAGACCCTTCCTCCACTATAAAGACATTTGCAAGCGTGACCTAAAAGTGATAGACATGCACATCTTTAGAAGAACTTGCCAAAAAAACAGACCTGACTTGATGCAAGCCCTGTAAAATGGATGGGCAAACAAAGCTGTGGCAAATTGCAGGCTCAAAATGTGTATGACGGAAAAAAAGCACCTTAGGACACAGGCATCAAATGTCTCTCTAGACTGACATAAAGCCAACAACAATGTGACATCATTTGTGACCTAGTGATCTGTTCTGTCCTTAAGAATTGACTTCACTGCTCTCTAGGCATACCCATAGGTGCTCATTCTCTCTCAGCAATTGGTGAAGGGTGTGGATACTGATGGTTTCTGTACTTGTTGGTTATACATAATATCTTTCCCTCCTATCAAGCGCACCATTCTGCTCGAACCTTGTATGAGTTTAAAGCTCTACAGTTGTTTCGAATGCCCACAAAGAGTAGGTTACTCGTATGTGCACCCTGAAAAGGACGTTAAGTGACAGTTTGCAGTAGCTTTCGTCACATCTCGAGTGTGCTGATGAAGATGCACCGGGGTCCTCCAGGTAGTTGTGCTATGCTTGACTTCATCTGCGTGTCGCTCACTACTACGGAGTTCACGTCGAACCTCACCTTGTTGGCCAGACTGTTGTCCTTGACAACAGCCCATTTCCAGGACGACCAACAAGAAGGTCAGGTGAGGGACTTGGCCAGTATATTTCTCCTGACCCTGGCTAACATTCTCTGCTCAGTGTGTTTTGCCTGACCAGACGTTAGGCTCATCGTCCCTTAAAGCTCTACAGTCTCTGCATTGTTGATTCATCTATTGCAGCATCACCATCTAACAGGCAGTCATTGATCAACTTCAGAATGTTACTCCTATCCATGTCTTAGTCCTTAGTCTTAGCTCTAGTGTGAGCTACATAGGGCCGGGAGGGGGATTTTCTGCTTAGCAGGCTAGGCACGAAAGGCTTATTACTCCACTGTGCTGCGGACAATGGTTAACCGATGTGCAAATTCATCTTAACCCTTTTGACACTGCATTAAAAAATTACGCAATTTCCCCTGCGGCTGCATTATTTTTCAACACGCCCAATTTTTTTAGGGTTGTTGACTTTGAGAGTCTGTAACTTTTTTGTTTGACGGTCTGTTGATATAATATGTTTGTGAGTAGAGAAATTATGATTCCGTGGCGAAGTGGTTAAGCCGTCGGCCTCGTGATCAGGTGGTGTGGGTTCGACTCCGGACTCCGTCGTCTTTTTCACGGGTGCTTGACGCGGAGTGCCCTGCATCTCGTATTCACTCTAGTCGTCTTGTTCTTGACTTCCCACTGGGGTCGGGTGGCATGAGACGAGAAAGTGAGGATAAAAAGTAGCGCAGTTAATCCTTACTAAAAATAGCACTAGGAAAATGAATAATGCCATCATCGTCTACGACGGACAGCGGCCTTTGTCTTTGCCTTTTTTAGAGACATAAAGGAATAAAGAATTTGTCGGTGTTATTGTGTGTATGTTAGTTTATGAGATACAAGAAGGCGAAGGTGATAGTGTTGAAAAACAGCACAAACATAGACTCACCCGCTTTCAACATCCCTTGGTTGAGGAAGAAAAATAAATTGTCAAAAATGGACTATCAATGTTTTCCGTAATGACCATATCTGTCACTTTCAACTATAAACATAATTACTGTATCTACATAAACAAACTAAATAGATTTGCCTCAGAAAAATACGTTGCAGAAACTTAACTTTCCCTTCTCAATAATGGGTGAATCTTCAAATCCAAGCGAAAAACATAAGAAATCGTTTCCAAAAGTCAAAATCGTCATTGTTTGTATTTAACCATAAGGACGGAAGTTGGAACCCTCTATAATCAAATGAGCAGTTTTGTTCAGATTATTTCCGCATAGCCGTCTGATTATATTTGATTTAGAACGGCCGTCGCTATGCAACACATGAGTCGATTTGGATCGACCTTCGTTTTTTGCGATTTTCCTGACTCCAGTCGCTTTGGATCGACATTAGTGTCATTAAGGTTAATAGACTCAAACACTAGAGGAAAGTAGACCTGCAGCCTGTTAGGCGCCATTTATGCTTTTCTTAACAAACCACTGGTTTTATGCCATGTCACACAGTCGCCTCTTAAGCCAGACTGCCAGCTCTTACATTGCCCTGAACCCCAAGCTGGCCAGGAGAGTAGATCTACACCAGCACCCCTAGAGGTTTAAGCCGCTGTCTACTCTTGCTGATGTTTGCTGAAGTCAGATCTGTTGGACCGAAAGGTGCAAATATCGCAGTCAAGCTGTAAACTACGACAAAGCATTCCGTTCTCTGGACTACATTCTGCTACTTAAGCCCTTTCAGGGGTTCGTAGTGGGAGATTGAGAATGAACCAAGCTAAGCCAGATAGCCATCATCTTCTTCTGTATTCGTGTCGTAGTTTACAGCGAGGCTATGACATCTGCACCTTTTGGCTCGGCCAACACATCCTGTTTCAGCTGTCCTTTGTTACCAGGTTTGCCTTCCCACTGCAATCCGTATTATCTTAGCCAGACTACACTAGAGCAGCCTGTTTCCAGGGTTGCCACTTGGAGGTGGAATAGGTTCTTGGTCAGCTCTGATTCACTAACCCTGATGTAAACACCATCAGTTACGGTTAGACAGTTACATTGTTGTGGTTGTATAACAAGACATTAGTCCTTGTTGAAGACCATACTGGAGGGTAGGGTGGAAGGCAGTCGTTCAAGAGGTAGACAACATTATAAGTGGGTGAATATGATCAGGAGATGGACTGGAAAAATCCTGTCAGATTGCACCATTATGGCAAAAGAGAGCAAACTGGAAATCCATTACAGCCGACATTCGATGCAGAGATGGCACTTGAACTGAACTGATGTAAGCAGCCAGTTATGAGTCACTAGCTGCTGTCAGCTCATTCACTATGCTGCATCTTCACCCTCAGATAGCGATCTCAGAGCTGATATTATTGCCCCCATTCTCATACAGGAGTGTAGAGGTTTGATTTAATCTTTTCCTGCCTCAATTTTAAAGGACTTTAGGGACACGTCACATTATGAGCCAATAGTTGACACAACAGATCTGAGTGACCATAAAGGCCGAGGTCGGGGAGTGCCACATGACAGGGACACACCTAGCAACACCCGAAAAGCCAAGAGATATCCTACTGTTGAAGATGAGGTTGGTGCCTGTTTTTTTTCTGTCCTTGTTTGTGTTTTTGATTCCACCACCCAAATAAATACCAGGTTGATCTTCATTAACTTAATTACATTCAATAAACAATGCACGATGTTGTTTCTAGATATGATAATCACAGACTAGTGGCAATAAAACCGATGGAAAGAGGGATAGGAGACAAAATAAAGTAAGATGGCCGCGCCTGGACTGGCTGCACTCTCGATTCGCTCTGGTGTTTGTGTCGTTTTCTGATGTTTGCTAGTTCCTGTTTGGATTATAATTCACAACTCCTTCACCGGATAGTATCAAAGACTTTATTCTATGGAATTCATGTGCTTTCGTTTGGTTATCCTGTTGTTATGTTGCATCTTGTTGCGGCTGTGCCTGGCTTAAATAGTGAGAAAACAGTCCAAGATGGCGTTGAATGTTAAACTTGACTGCACCTCAGAATTCAGTCCAGGTTATCTTCTTCTTCTGCATTCGTTTTCCATCTCCCGCTACTAAACCCTGAAAGGGCTTAAGTAGCAGAATGTAGTCCAGAGAATGGAATGCGTTGTGTCGTAGTTTACAGCTTGACTGCGATATTTGCACCTTTCAGTCCAACACATCCAACTTCAGCAAGCATTTTTTGAGTACTGGGTTAGCATTCCCTCTTTGATCCCTTCTCCTTAGCCAGTCTGCCCTGCTGCAGCCTGTTATCCAGGATCACCGCGTGGAGGTGTAGAAGGGTCTTGGCAGCTCTGGTTCGCTGGCCCTGACGCTCGCAGTCAGCTATGGGTCGCTGACCACTGCAGCTCATGCGCTGCTCAGTGTCTTGATGCCAGCCCAGGTTATAACTACTCAAGGACCTTCTTACTTGGACTGAAGCCGCCTACCTCATGCCCCCTCCACCGAACATTTCACCATACCTCTCCCAACCTCGTATTCTCAGCACAGCAAGTGTCACGCTGACTCGAAGGTGGACACAATCCAGAAGCCACTGTGGCGGAACGCGAAGAAATAGGGAGTCAGACATGGACAGACAAGGAAATAACACAAACATTGGTTCAACACACACTCCTTGCATCGCTCATCCCGAGGCTGCGAAGTACTGGGCTTTGCCTGGCAAGTCTGTATCAACCTCAGTAGTTGGACATGTTAGTGGTTGATCGTCGCAACAGGCCTTGCCGCCTAAGTGAACATTATTATTATAGGATACACCTGTAGGAAGAAACCCAACAAAATATCTAGACAAACATTGGATTGAAACCAACATGGGAAGAATACTTTGCTCGTCTTTTTATGGAGAAAAGATCGAGTCCAATGTACCTTGTTATGCATGTCGTTAGCGGTGGCCAAGGACGGTTGTGAGGGGATTTAGCAACCTCATCATGTCAAACAACCAATCCTGAAACTCATGTGTCATTCATGTAGGGATGTGGCTTTCTATGTGCCACTTTGGAGTGCATATTACTTGACTTTATTTTCTGTTGTTTGGTGTATATGTTTTCTTAGTGCTTCTGATCTCCAGGAAAACAAGTAATTCTAATTTTTTTCATGTGTCATATTTAAAGTGTTGTTTCTAAAGCTTTCTTTAGAACCAAGAGGGCTACGTCACACAGCTAATTCTTGAACTATGTGAATGATGGAATGTGCAATGGTCATGAGTTGGAGTGTCTTCTACCTTGAGGGGTAAACTGCACTGTTAAATAAGCCCTCCATGTGGCAGTGGGCATATTCCTATCATAGCAGTTGCTGAAACCATTCCGGAACGTTTCCTGAGTGCTGAAAATATTTCTCTTTAGTGTGCTTGTGGCTACTGTGTACTAAAATAAAGTGGTACAGAAACAATCAGAACAAGAGCACATGGTGCATTGGTCCAGGTTTTTTTAACTTAACTTAACGTCTTTATACTGGTTTAGAAGACTCATCAGAGTCTCTATGCAACTAGTTTCTTGGAGGGTGGTTTTTAACGATGTGTGAGTCCATCTTGATAGACTCAAACACTAGAGCTAAGTTGATCCACAGACAGTTAGGCACCATCTATAGCTGCTCTTAACAACCCACCTGGAGAAAGATGCAAATAGCTTGGGTAGATTTTTAATTTGAATTTTGTCCGGGCAGCGGCAGTTAAGCTACACTTTTCGATTTCCAACTGCCAAGGAATTTTTAACGTGCTCGACACTGAACATGGGAGTTCATCCACACTACCCAGAGAGCAGGGGAATTGTTTACCAGAAGATCCATGTGAAAAAAAGTCACGGTCTCCACCATGATTTGAACATGCGACTTCCGGCACCCGAGGCGGACACCTTACCTCGAGACCACTGAGTCCCCCTAGCTGAGGCTGCAGTAGCGGTATCAGTTTCATTTTTGAGCCAACAAGAACGGAGGATGTTTGTGAATGTAGCATCTGTCCTGTTTGAAATTTAAAGGTAAAGGTCAGTCCCATGACAACAAATGCAGTCGGGGATGAAGATAACTCTTCTTGTACTAAACAGCAGCCTATGTGAGGTGGGGTGGCCAGTTCCCTTACTTGCTGTTTATACCCTCTCCAACTCATACGTCAGATACACATTTACAGCTTGGTCGACTGGAGGAGCGATCGTACCAGGAACAAATCACCCCCCCCCCCCCCCCCCAGTTTTTGTTCTGTCCATCCATGAATTCTAATCCTGGCGCACCGCAATCCCAGTCTTAGCAAGCCAGCTCTCTGTCGACTAGGCTACACACTTGAAATTACTTGTGCTGAATAGAGTTAACTCTTGGCGATGTTTCTTTGGTATTGGGTTATAGTGGCTCTTCTTACATGCCGAGACGTACTTGAGAAGGTATACTGGATGTAGTACAATGTAAGGTTTTCCAGTAAGCTCACAAACTCTGGAGACTACAATTTTGATTCCCACCTCATTGTCCAGACTGCTGTGTTACAGGTTGTTTCCACCAGTGCAGACGTGATGTTGGATCTTGATCACTGTATTTCACATTACTGATGTTATTCTTCACTCGCAGCATTTGTCATAGATGTTATTTGAAAACAGCTGGTTGGTAGGATTTGATGATTGATCAATTCACTAAGACTGAACAGACAGAAAACCCAGTACATGGCTGAATATATTTTGTCCTCATGAGTAACTAATGTTAGGGAATGTTCCCATCAAAAACATAAATTCTTACATCTACCTGGACCAGGAAATTACGAACTCTCATCAACTGAATCGTGAGATTTCAAGGACAATAGCAGGAGGTTGGCTCAGTTTTCACCAATCAAACATCCTTCAGCAGATGAAAAATGACAAGACGAGATCTCACATATTTGACAGCGTGGTCATTCCTGCCATGATTCCTGCTTCTGAAAAACAGGTGCTGACAGACTTCGAGTGATTCAACGAGCGATGGAGCGAAGAACACTGTCATTCTCACTACGAGACCGCATACACAGCACTGCAATTAGGCTCCAGACCTCTTTCAGCAGCGTCATAAATACAGCGCTATTAAGAAAATACAAATGGGCGACCATGTTATACGCTTGTCTGACAACCGATGGACACACAGAGTTATGTACTGGTGGCCCTGCAACTTGTGTCGGCCTCCAGAACATCCACCAATGTGATGGAGAGATGGCCTGACAGAGGTTCTTGGTACGACATGATTCACCAAGGCAAAGGACAGATATGTATTTAGACGTCATTTGGCTACCTGGCATCAGACATCCAATGTCTGATTGAATACCAGGATTACAAGTTACAAGTCGATTCACTTCTTTAGTCCAGGAAGTCTGTAACCATGCCTTTACAGTACCAGTTTAAATAGCAACTATTTTATATCATGATATTTCTAGCCCTATGTCCCAAACTGATATGGGATAGCCAAAAAATGTAGTTGGTAGTTTTTGAAGGTGTAATTAGGTGACAGCAACATCCAGCTTTGTGATTACTATAGGCAGCAGACACTAGGTGTCACATGCGCAGGTCAGGTACAAAATGACATCCATGCTCACAGTGTACAATCACAGAACAGCATGCTGTTATGTGTCCTTTTTGACCATACGGACTTTCTACAAAGAACAGTCATAAGAAGATGTATGCAATGAAACTCTCTTGATGCTTCAGGGTGCAATTAGAAGAAAATGTCCAGGCCTACCGACTAGAATAGTATTGCGCTATCGTGGCAATGCCATCCCGCATACGGCCCAATTTACTCCCGAGAAAATTGACCAACTAAGGTGGCAACGTCTTAAACATCGACCTTACAGCCCGCTATCATAGCAATGCTAGACCGCATACGACCTAATTTACACAGGAGAAAATGGACCAGCTAAAGTGGCAACGTCTTGAACATCCACCTTACAGCCCCGAGACGTTTTGTGAATGGCGAAGAGGTTGAGCTTGAAGTCCAGCTGTGGCTGAAACAGCAGACCATGGACTTCTACTCTGCAGATTTGAGTGCACTGATAAAGCAATGGGATAAGTGTATTGATGTCAGTGGAAATTATTTTGAAAATAAGGGAAATTAAGTCCAATAATAATAAATGGTTTTCAAGTTCCTATCTCATTTAGTTTTTTTTAAAGGACAGTATTTAACCTATTTACTGCTTTAGTTTAGTTTAGTCGAAGCATCAACGTCACTGCACCCAGTTTTGCCTATAAGTGCTCTGTTCTTCATATTTTTGTCCTTATAAAACCCTCTTTGGTCACTTTTTACGGCATACTTGCAAGGTTACAGTGGCCCTATTCACACTCATGGGTACCACTCATGTGAAATATAGATTTTTAATATAATATTTAGTAGCTTTTATTAATTAAATTTGTTTATTTTAACTTTTAGTTGTATATAGTAATAACAGACTATCTTAATCTAATTATGTAGTTTGAAGACATATAATTTTTGTTGCAACTTTCTTCCAAATTATTTGAGTTTTGCATTGTAGTAACATCTTTGCTGTGTAATTTACCCTTGTCATTGCTTTTCCATTATTTTTGTAGTTGCTTCCTTATAAAGATGTTGCTTAAGTAAACAGAGACAACACTCAATTGAATGCTTTCACTTATTGTTAGGGGTCGAAAATGCAGCAGATATTTAGTTGACAGCAGCTAGAAACTCATAGCTGGCTGCTTGCATCAGAGCCAGCAAACCATGCCGCAAGAAGGCAAGGCAGAGAAGATTGCACATATAAGAAAGGGAAGTTTCTAACATTCCATTCCCTATGACAGTATCTGCTAAGGACCACCTTTTGGGCCATGTAATGTGTCATTAATCTATGATAATGAGCAGTACTAAAGAGGTCCAAATTGAACATCAGATTAAGGGGAGGGGTGATGGAGCTGGTGACAAGTTTCTCATTAATTGAGCATGTAATAACCGATGTCTGCAAATGTGAAACTGGAATCAAGGGCAGAATATGTATGGCCAAGGATGCATTCAGCGGAACGAAAAATATATTCACACCTAGAGAGCTAGACTACAACTTAAAAATAAGAATGATCAAGTGTTATATATACTCAACACTGCTGTGTGGAAACTTGGACAATGAACAAGGAGTTAGAAGATAGAACAAAGTCCCTGGAGATGTGGATGTACGGGACAATGGGTCACATTCCATGGAAGCCAAAGCTAACAAACGTAGAGGTCTTGGAGACAATGAGGGTGAAACGAGAACTGTTGAAATACATAGAGCCGACAAATTATTTATTTTGGCCATGTTAAAAGACATGATTCTCGTGTAAAAACCATGCGAGCGCCTGGCAAAAATTCATAGACTCGTATAAAAAGAATATTTACGTACCTAAGTTCCACCTCTATCATAGTAACTTGTTACTTTAAAGCTGGTTCACCTTTTCTGAACCAACAGGGTATCAGTGTCACTAGCAAGGCATAAGCGTATTGTGCTGTAGTGAGACATAAACAGTGAATAGTATTTAAGCTGTCTGCGTAGGCTGCTCAGGATCGGGTCATAGGACAAAGGGCCTAACTCTGAAATTCTTAGCAGGTCAAACATGTAGAGCATCCATACGCTTCTGGAAAAGGCCTAGATACGATGGAACAGGATATGCTGTTTGCATGCTCGATGAGCGCATCCCCAAGCAGATGTTTTACAGTGCGAGCAGAACAGGCAGATGCTCTTCAAGGGGAAAGAAGGAATGCTACAGAGACTCCTTGAAAGTGTCTTTGAAAAGCTTCAACATCAATGTCACCTTCTGGGAGTTGCTTGCACAGAACCATTCCACTTGACATGTTAGCATCACCAGAGGTGCTAAGATTGCAGAGCGAAACTCCATCGCAGAGGCTTAGAGAAAGCATGTTGCTTGAAAGAGTAGACTGCATGCCTACTCCTCAAATGTGTGTATCGAGTGTGTATCAGTCTCTCATGCCAATATCGGTCTCCCTAGCCATATAAGAGCACATCTCGCAGCAGAAGTCTGATATTGGTGTCATCTTCGCTTACGATGGGCAACTATTATATTCTCGTGTCATTTTGCAAGGCTCATATCAAGCTTTATCAGGCAATTTTTGTGTGCAGATGACCTAACTGTCATACAGAAAGCTACATATAATATATTATAATCAGTAATTTTCCCATCTAACTTAAGTAGTGAATAATATATCATATACAAATATTCAATTTTAATGGGGTCATCTTCCATGGATTTGGAAGTAGAAACATGTATATCACATGGGCTGAAAGTGTATTTGTTTTAAAAAAAATATATATGTAAATATTTTAACGAGTCACCTTTGAAAAAGTTTTTACAAGGGAGCACATTATTTCTATTTTATCATTTTAATTTGTGCACTTTTGCTTTATGTGCATTTTCCCCAACCAACAAATTAGTATTTTCATTTGTTTCACTATTTGCGTATTTATGTAGCCTTTCATGTTTTGCTTGTATAAAAGCCACCTATATGTTGTATGTATGCAGAGCTCTACTCCTCCCAGCAACTTTGAGTACGAGCCCATAGTAGATATGAAAGACCTGGACAAACGGTTTGGGCCTCTGTTCAGCGCTGCAGAAGGCCGGAGTCAGTCTCACAGCCACCACGTGAGTGCCTTAACTCAAGGGCATTCGTTCTAGCAGGTGTGGTCAGAAAGTTATGGCTCTGGACTGACATTTGGGAAATGATGTTGCTTACTGGCTCTATAAAAAGCTGTTGGCATAAAACTTTTTACCAGCTTTGTAGCTTCTGGCTGTAATCTTAATTCTTGGAATCCTGGCATTCAAACAGGCAGGTTATGCCTACAGCCATGTAGCCAAAGGCTCTCCGTAATATGTTATTTATTTTGCAATCTTTACTTCCTGTGACTTACTAGTCCTGGGGGAAAGTAGATTGCAAAATGAGTAGGAATTTCATTACTTTTTATAATTTTTCCCCCAAAAAATTGGTTAACAAGAATTTCATTCTTTTTTAGGATTTTTACCCTGACAAGTTGCTAACAAGAATTTCATTACTTTTTAGAATTTTTCCCCCAAAAAATTGGTTAACAAGAATTTCATTCTTTTTTAGGATTTTTACCCTGACAAGTTGCTAACAAGAATTTCATTACTTTTTAGAATTTTTAACCTGTTAGCCAGGGTCAGAAGAAATATACGGGCCAAGACCCTCACATGACCTCCTCATTGGTTGTCAAGGACAACAGTTTGGCTAACAAAGTGAGGTTCGACGTGATCCCCATTGTAGTGAGCAGCACGCAGATGAAGCCAAGCATAGCACAACTTCCAGGAGGACACCTGTCTTCCTTCATCAGCTACGACAACCCGCCACTTCACGTCCTTTTTAGGGTGCACAAAAGAGTAAAACTACTCATTGTGGGCATTCAACAACAACCCCGACAAGTTGTTAACATGATTTTCATTACTTTTTAGAATTTTTACACTGAGAAGTTGCTAACAAGAATTTCATAACTTTTTAGAATTTTTACACTGAGAAGTTGCTAACAAGAATTTCATTACTTTTTAGAATTTTACCTCGAAAAGTGGCTAACAGCATACTCTTATAAATTGTAAACTGCCAAGGGCTCTTTTACATGCACAATATATACATGGGATCTCTGGTTCTTTTTGTCAATCCTCAAAATGACTTTGAGACTGTCATGGCCTTTATCATATTGATAATATCAAATCATAGTTAAATTGCGATAAAATTTATAGCGGGCTTGTGGCGCATTTGCCCCATGGAAAACCTCATATGAACAGCCATCATTTCCTATGTCAGTTGCCAAACTTTCTGATCACAATAATTCACAGTATTCTACTGAAAAGGGAATAGGTGAAACAGATCTTTGTGTCATTTGAGGTCTGTGTATAGATATGAAATACTGGCTTAGATTACTCATTATGCACCCATAAGATTAATTGGTGCACCGAACTGACACACTTGGTTCTGGATGTACCATACTTCTTCACGTAATGTAACCACACATCTGATATGCTTACTTTAGTCTAGGTGATAGGGAGAAGAGTTTGTGCCTGCATATGAACTAAGTTGTTATTTAAACACAACAAATTTAAACTACTAACATTTTACTCAATTTTTTTTGGTTGTTGTTGTCTGGCACTGTTTGAAGCTATTTCTGCTATGGGGCTGTGTCTTCTTGGCTGTAGTGCAATGCTAGGTTCTTAGGCTCATTAATATTAAGATCAGGGAGTGTCGATGTCCACAAAGCAGGCCAAGCTGTTGTAACACTGCCTGTTTCCAGGCATGTGTCATGAATGAGAGGTAGTATCTGGTCAGTATGTTACACCTGATCCTGCCTCACACCTTTGTACCTATGGCAGCAGCACAGAGTAATACAGGTCAGGTAAAACATACTGATCAAGATCCCATCAAACATCCCTATTCATGTTTCTGGAAACAGAATATATCAGAACAGTCTGATCAATGAGGTGGGAATTGACACTGTAATCCTCACAGTTGTGAGGGTACTCAGAAGTCTCGCATGGGGGACGGCGTGGGCTAGTGGTTAAGTGACACGGCTCACAACTCAAAGGTGCTGGGTTCGCTCCCCATCACGGCACCGGCCGTTATCCCGGGGAAGCAAACCCTTGGAAAATGTAGGATGAAGCAGACCCTTACATAAAATACATGCCGAAGTCAGATGCACTAAGCCAACAGGCGCAAAATAAAAATATAGTGCAATGTTTACCGTCTTGGGGAATAGAGAAATAAGGCAGACGCCAAAAAAAAAAAAAAAAAAAAAAAAAGCAATGCCTCGCATTGCACTACAGTCGGGAGATCCACCTACTCAAATACACCTCGGTATGTCATAAGAGTCATTGTAGCCCACTACCAAAGGAACATCATCAAGAGTTAACTTATCTCAGCACGAATAGCTTTGAACAACAACCTTTGTCTAGCACTTAACCATTGTGGCAATTTTCTAGCTATTGGACATTAGCTGTGTTTTCCATAATATTGTTTCTTTGTTTATTGCACTAGCAAAAGTGCCCGGCGTTGCCCAGGAATAGTTACGTTAAATATTTAGGGCCACCTTCCATGCATGCTTCCTTACCCCCACATCCCCACTGCACTCCCTCCCAGTCCCCTAAGGTCTGACATTTAACATAGTGTTTTAAGTTATGTCGCAACACCCCCACCCCTGCCAATTTTTTCTGACCCTCTCAAACTCTATCCTATCAACGTGCCCACCAACCATCTCCCTACCTTGTACACATATCCTCAGTCCACCCATCTCTATCTCTCTCTTTCTCTTAAATACCCCAATTACCCTACCTATATCAACAAATTGAAACAAAAGGAGTCACAATTCATGGTTCTAATAAACTCATTGAATTAATTTGATTTTAATTTTACTACGCAGCTCTTAAACTTAACTTAACGTCTTTATACTGGCTTAGAAGACTCAGCAGAGTCTGTATACAACCAGTTTTATTTACATTTCCTTGATCTAAAAACTATGAGCATCCAATCTATTCTTGAATGCATTAATCGACCCTGCCTCTGCTATTTCCTGTGACAATGCTTCCCAATCATTCAGCACTCTCTGACTAAAAAAACATTTCCTAATATCTAATCTATTATAACTAAGTCAAACCCACAATTTAAAAGGGGATTTGAAAGTAATATTTCCTCATGGCATCTGACATCAAGCCAAGCAAATTGGGTCATGGGGTCATCAGTCATATTTCTATGTACTGTCTTCGTACATTTTTGAAAAATGTTACATTTTATTTTCTGCCCTATTGAAACCCAAATAGCCAGTAATATCCTAAGGGTTCTAAAAGGTAACTATGCAAATATTGGTTCAGATCGGTGAAGTGGTTTAGAATTGTATAAGGAATAAATATATAAAACAGCGAGCAAATAGACTTTCAGTTTAATATCTAAATATATATAGATTGGGTATGGTAAAGATAAAGATAGCTCTCATACATATCCTGCCATCACAGTTGATGTGTGATGTGTTAGAGGCTTTATTGGATGAGATCTCAGCTTCTGTGAGGGGGAGAAACACATTCCTAGTCCCCTCTGCCTTACTGTCACTAACAGGTCAGGTTCCCATTTACAGCTGTACTGAGTAGTTCAATTTAAACCATATAAATGTTAGGTTGTTGGTCCTGCTGCACAAGTCTTTAAAATAGTTTATTGTTAAGGATGAGGCCGGGTGATCAGTTGCTTTGCCTTGCATTCTCTGACTAACAAAACTGCATACCAATTTACAACTATTAAATAATGCACTTTAATGCATGTAAATCTAAATGTTTGTTGTATTCTACATAGCTATTAACCTTGGTCTTATGTTGCTTTACTAATGCCTTTACTCTTAGCAGAAAACTATTAGAAGCATATACTTGTAGTGCTATTGTTAGTGTCAGTATTTTCAGCTTTAATATAGAACAAGTGTCTGAGTAGCAGAGCTGTAAATTCTCACTGCAAAGGTACTGTGGTTGATACTTATTGATGTGCTGTAGTTATGCAGGAGTAAATATGTACCTGGCTTTACTGTTGGAGAAGGAAAGGCAGTGAGGAAAGAAGCAGGAGACCTGCACCTCACAAGAAAAAAAGTTATATTTTTGTCCAACACTTAATCTCGGGAAGGAAGACTAACGTCTAGTCAGGCAAAATATACTGATCAGACATGTTATTTAGGGTCAGGCAAAATATGCTGGCCAAGACCCTCACCTCGGCTTCCTCGTAGTCCTCCCTGAAAATGGGCTGTTTTCATAGCATCCTGGCTAATGAGGTGAGGGATCAATGTGATCCTTGTAGTAGTGAGCGACACGCAGATGAGACCAAGCATAGCACAATCGCTTGGAGGACCTTCATCAGCACACTCGTGATGTGATGATAGCTACTGCAATCCGTCACATTAACACCCTTTTCAGGACGCACAAAAGAGTAAACCTACTCATTGTGGGCATTCGAAACAACAACACTTAATCCCCCACAGCAGTATCTGCTATTATCATCCACCTTTTGTCCCTCTAATGTTAAGCATAGGTCACCACTGTATCTGACCCCTTTTAAAGAAAGAAAGTCTGTTTCCAAGAATTTGCTATCAATCATTCACCTTTTCCCCCTCTAATGTGAAGGATAGGTTTCTATTCGTTTCTACATGTGATTCATGCATCCAAGATAAATACAGGTCATCATTTGATGGCTTGACATGTATTAGCTAGAGACAAATGCTCTACAGGGAGCTTGATAAGTTTTGATTGGGTGAGGATTCTGAAGAAAATACACTGTCGTTGCGGCTTCTTCTTCTTCTTTTTGCTTGTGCCTTTCAGCGTTAGTTTATGAAGAGGTTTCTTGCCCTTGCATGTGTTTCGTACACTGGGAACTTTACTGCTTCTGCTATTTCTGATATACATCTTTTGCATGGTCTGCCCTTGGCATTGTATCTGAATAGGTGTTGTACCTACTTGTTTCCTAATATCTTAATTTCTGATTCTATCCATTATTGTTACTCCAGCATTCTGTGTAGGCATTTCATCTCTGTTGTTAGAATGTTTCTTTTATCTTTGCTTGTCAATGTCCAATTTTGGCTCTGATAGCACAATGTAGGTAGGAATATCATGTTGTATAGCTTTCTTTTTGTAACCATTGCCACGTGTTTACAAAGTAATATCTGGGACATTTGTCCAATGATTTGACTTGCTTTATTACACCTATGTTGGATTTTGTGTCTGCTTTGCCATCTGCTGATATTATATTGCGGCATTGTCCCAATTGAATGAAGTCCGCTGACGGAAATTTATGGGACTGAGAATAAAGGAAAAAATGTATATGGTTGAGGAATAAAGGGGAGAGTTTATAGGACTGAGGAATAAATGGGAAAATTTATAGGATTGAGGAATAAAGGGAAAAATTTAAAGGACTGAGGAAAACCTGAAATTTATAGAATGAAAAATTTATCAAACCGAGGAATAAAATAGGAAATTTGTAGGACAGGAATAAACAGGAAATTTGTAGGACTAATAACTAAAGTTGAAATTAAATGAGTTAGTAATAAAGAACAAATTTATGGGAAAGGGGAAATTTATAGGACTGAGAAATACATATGAAATTTGTAAGGCTAAGAATAAAGGGGAAATTTATTCAAATGAGGAATAAAGAGAAAATTTATAGAATTGAGGAATAAAGGCATATGGTTCACCACTCATGATAGAAACAAATTCCCCCTCCCCCTCCTTATCATGTATCATTTCCAGAGGATATAAAATGTTTTTTGCTGGATCTCTGCAATGAGGCTCTAGCTTCAGTGGTAGCTTCAAGCGCTGTATTGAAGCGTAAAACAGGCATTTTTCATGTGTATGTTAAAGCTAAATGAAGTCCTTCAGCAGACTTAACCACTGGTCAGGAATGAAGTGTTAGAGACTTCAGTATACTAAACCTCAGCTTGTGAGGTGGGGTTGTCAGTTCCCTTCCTTGCTGCCCTTTCCTTCCCTAACTATAAGTCAGGTACCCATTTACAGCTGGGGGACTGGAGCTATCGGTAGTGGTAGTTGAACCCCGTACCTTTGCCATGAAAAGTGAGTTCTCTACCACTGTGCTAATCAGTCGCTCATATATATAAAATTATTTCAATTATAATCTATTTGTCGTCTGGCAGTTTTTTTTCCTGTTATTGCTTCTTGGTTTATTTATTTTCCTAGTTCTGTGTTTGTTTTGTTACTCCTGCTTGCTTTCATGTCACTTTTTTCTTTCAATTCCATGGACGCAAATAACAGTTTATTTCCCTCACAATGAGTAAGTAAGTAAGTTGCCCATCGCAAGCCTTGTGACCACCACATCCTTTCTCAAACACCCCATTTTGCATACCATGATTTTTCCTTCTTGTGCCTTAGTGAGAGTCCATGTCTGACAATGGTAGCATAGAGTTGGTATAAGAATACTATTTATCAGCTGTCTCTTTGTCTTCATTGGAATGTGTTTGTGTCTTAGTAATGGTGAGAGCTGAAAGGAAAACACATAAGCTTTCTGTGTTCTTGATTCCACCTTTCTATCTAGCCTTCCGTCTTGTGTGAACATAGTACCCACGGATTTGAATTCACTGACTTATTTAAGCTATGTACTTTTCATCTGTATATTTAGTGTTTCCCCTATTCTGCTGATTTTCATTGCCTCAGTCTTTGCTGTACCAATCCTCATGTTATATCTTTTATATTTATCCCTTGACAATGCCTGCAATAGATATAATATGAGATATGATATTAAGTATCAAATCAATATAAAAAATGGTAAGATGTTCTATCTTATTCGTTCTTTGTGCAGTTATCTTTGTGGTAGCTGTGAGACATTTAGGTTTCAAAATGTTAGAATGTAAAATATATTAACTCAATTATCGACACTTTAATTTCAAAAACATTACCGTGCATGATTGGAGTACTAAAGTATTATAATTGTATCATAATTGTGTGGGATTTATTTTTCGATTGACATTTTGCTTTTTATAAAGAGTTTATTTATTTTGTTTACTATAACTGAGCTTAGGAACAGCACAAAAACTACGTGATAAGTGAGGAAAACATTTATTTATATATAAAAAAAGGAAAACATAAAAAAGGAGAAGCTGCTGAAACTCTGAAACAAGAGTCTCAAACTAACAACCAGCATAAGGTTGGCATGTCAAGCTACTGGACCATCTACTAAATCATCGGTCACCAGAAGACAGTTTTGATTGCCCAAAATCTGCACCGCAGTAGAATCTTCTAGTGCACTTGTTAAAGACATTTGACTAGAATATGGATTTGAAACTTCTAGTGTACTTGACAAAGCCATTTAGGCCGAAACAGGGTTTACTGTTTAGTAGAAACTTTTAGTGTACTTTAAAAAGTCATTTTGGCCAAAACATGGTTTTACTGTTTAGTAGAAACTTCTTAGTGTACTTGACAAAGTCATTTTGGCCAAAATGCTGTTTACTGTTTAATCGAAATGTCTAGTGTACTTTAAAAAGTCATTTTGGCCAAAACATGGTTTCACTATTTAGTAGAAACTTCTTTGTGTACTTGAAAAAGCCATTTTGGCTGAAACATGTTTTGCTGTTACTGGACTTATCTAAAGCTGATCAACAACTTTTTTGTGTGGTTAAATCACCATTAAAAAATGTTTGCTTGTTTTAATTTTTGCCCTTATGCAATAAACTCAGATTTAATCCATGTTTTATTAAAAATACCAGCTGGTTCCTTTTTGGTAATATTGAGTTGTAGTCTTTTTACTGCCTTTCTCAAATTGTATTATGTCTTATCGCAGTTTATGATGTCCCATGTTGTGAACCACATGATGGAACCTGTGGACCATGTGTTGACAATTCTAAGTCTAGAAGATGGATATTCTATGTAGATTACATAAGTACTGATAATTAATAAATATGTCTCTATCTTGGCTTCGTTTGTTCTCAATCTCCTGCTACCAAGCCTTGAAAAAGGCTTTAGTCCAGAGAACAGAATGCGTTGTGTCGTAGCTTACAGCTTGACTGCGATATTTGCACCTTTCGGTCCAACATATCTGACTTCAGCGGGCATTTTTTGAGTACCGGGTTAGCCTTCCCTCTTCGATCCTTTCTCTGCCCTGCTGCAGCCTGTTATCCAGGATCACCGCGTGGAGGTGTAGAAGGGTATTGGCAGCTCTGGTTCGCTGGCCCTGACACTAGCAGTCAGCTATGGGTCGCAGACCACTGCAGCTCATGCGCTGCTCAGCATCTTGATCCCTGTTTCTATCCGAACACTGGTTATACTATTGTACTGCTCACCTGTCTTAAGTGATCTATAAATATTCTGTCATGTTTTGACATAGCCCTGATGTATCGGCTTTTTCATGCAGGAAGACAACTCTGGTCAGCATCAACCCTACAGACGGAATAATGAGGTTAGTTCCCTTCTTTTCACTAAACATGATTTCAGATCTGGCAAGGTGCTCTTGTCACGTGTCCTTGGTTCGAATCCATGCTGCCTGTTGCTTCACTATCTTTTCTGTTGTTTGTTATATGTTTTTCGAGTGCAGAAAAATGCTTGTCTTTGGGATCATTGTCACTAACAAACATACTTAGTGTTAACCCTAACGACTTTAGTAATTTCTTCATCAGAGAAGTGAACATCGACCTTGAGGTCCACAGTAGGATTGCCATGGCAGGTGCAACTTTTGGAAGACTGCAAGCACATTTTTAGTATATCCATTGGGCCATACCATATGCTGTTATTTTAAAATTTAAAGATATTTGTTTTTATTTGACTAAAAAATTATGTAGTTTTAATTAATTTAAGTTGTGTCACTAGTACAAAAAATGCACGAGTAGATTAACATTAAAACATACATTTCATGAGATATTTCTTTGCGTATTTAATATTTATTTTACTGATCATAAATTTTTAAAGTTTGCTTTGCGAATAAAATTAAGTTAACTTAAGACAGATCAGATGCATTCAATGTGACATCTCCGACTTCATGTTTCTCTCAAAGTTGGTTCCAAGTGGCGTAAAGGTAAAATATCTGTTTCACCAGGTTCGAATTGCACCGTGTCCAGTTTGGCTCGTTTGCCTGCATCCTCAGTTACTCCAGCCAATAGTCTTGCCACTGGTCCAAGATAGCTGTTGTTCCTCACTATAATCCAAAATACAGCGCAAGTTACTTCATCAATACAACAAGAACGTCTGATGATGTCGTCATCACCGCTTGCAATGGGCAACTGACTTTAAATTGGTTGCCCTCACTGTCAATACCTAACATCCCTAAAATTGATGCTTTAACAAGTAAGGGTGTCAAACTCCTTTCTTGCCATATCCCCAGCATGACCACCAGGACAATGGATCCACACAAGCCATTGAAGGTTTGAAATCTTTCTGTCCACACCCACTCGTAATAATAAATAATAATCGGCTTAAGTGACCAAGACCTGTCGCGTCAATCGTCTATGATCACGATTGATGATCGTAATCTATGTGGTATGTAGTTCTGATGAAGTGGTGGTGATTTATCACAGCCACATACTGAAGTCAGATGCACTGTGCTGACAGGTGCAAAATAAAAACCACAGTGCAACGTACACCGCCTTGGGAATTAGAGAAATAAGGCGAACGCAAAAAAAAAAAAAATCACAGCCAGATGTTGCGCGAGAGACATTGAAGGCACCTCCAAGTGGGATAAAAGTTATTTCGCACTCTTGATTTTGATAGCCAGGTGCAGAATCTGGCCGACACGAACATCCAGGGAGTGCCAGGTCACATGACTTTTGTTTGGTCTTTTGTTTGTGTGTGTTGCACTATGTTTTTATTTTGCACCTGTCGGTCAAGTGCGTCCAACTTCGTCATGCATTTTATGTAAGGGTCTGCTTCCTCCTGCATTTTCTAAGGGTTTGCTTCCCCAGGGTAGAAGACCTTCCAACTTATGACTTTGAACACTCTTACATTTAAAATAAACCAAAAGCTTGATTAGCGGGGAGCACTTACTTACTTTCTGTGTCCAAGTACTTCGTCATATAGCGTTCATCCAGTGTTCAGCGACTTGAATTGCCCTGTCATTCGCTTTCAGCAAGTCTCTCTCGTCACATGTGTCCGGAAGTTGGGACAAATCATCAGATGACCTAGATCTTGTACCGCATTGCAGTCCCATGTATTGCCGTCTGATAGACACCATTTCTTCATGTTCCTTCCTACATCATAATCTGCCAGTTCGAAGTCTATTTATTGTCTTCCAAAGTGACTAGGGTAAGTGATGTCCAGAGGTAGGTTCCTCCTGAAGCTCGATACCTGGGTCCTGTATTATTTTGCTCCTTAATTCAGTGCAACAACTTTCAGGGCTTGACTTTATAGGCTTTGTTCATTTGAGGAAACTATGCCTGGATTTGAGTCTTTTCAATCTACTCCTGGTGTCCAAACATTAGGTGTCTATGGTTGTTTTCCTGTTCAATGTCAGCAGCCACGCTTCTTCTAACGACAGATGAAGCTGTGCCAATTATAGGGTATATTTTAGCAGTGGGGGTGAGATTTAGGCATTGTAACACTATCCCGTCTGCCTCATTTATTGCTATATCAACGAGTTTTGCGGGAAGTAACCTTCTGAGTTTAAAGAAAGCTCTAGAAAGAACCGGTTACTCCGTAATAAATGGGTGAAGAACTCATTTTCTTGTGGATCAGATGAAGAACCAGGAAATGTTTATTTTAGCTCTGCCCAGCAAGATCAATTAATCAATGTCTGTTGCTCCTCTCAGTGCATAGGCCATCGACAACATCTCGCCAGCGTACACAGTCCTGGGATGCTTTTTCTGCCTCTCTCCAGGTGTCATTATTTAATTTTAGATCCTTACATTCTCTTCTCCACGTAATTTTGGGCCTACCTCTCTCGCTTTTCCCCTGAGGATTCCATGTAAGAGCCTGTCTGGCTATGTTAAACTGTGCCTTCTGCAGCGTATGTCCTATCCAGCCCAATTTTCATCGCTTAATTTGTTGTTCCAATGGCTGTTGTTGGCTCTTGTCTCACAAGTCTTCATTCCTTACCATGTCCTGCCACTTTATGCCCATTATCCTTCGTAGGCAGTGTTAACGAAGGACTGGAATCTTTGTTGTATGACCTTGTTCGTTCTCCATGTATCCACTCCATACAGCAGCACCGACTTGACACTTGCGTTGAATATTCTAATTTTGGTGTGAATCTTGTTTTCTCTGGATCTCCATATATTGTTTAGTGTCAGGAATGCCCCCTATGCCTTTCCAATTCTGATCCTTACATCTGCATCTGTACTTCCTGATGTGTCTGCTGTACTGCCTAAATAGGTAAAGGCATCCACTTCCTCCGATTGGTTTTTTGCTGTTAGTGTTGAGTTTAAGAAACTTGGCTTTCTTCATGTTGATATTCAGAGTCAGTTTCAACAATTGTTCTTTCACCTATCAAGTTTCTCTTGCATTTGACTATGACTGCGTAACAAAAGAACCAGGTCATCTGCATAGTCCAGGTCCTCCAATTGTGACAATAGTGTCCATTAAATACCTGTTGTTTTTTTTGCCTTTGATTGATGTCTTCATTATCTAATCTATAGCCAACAAGAACAGGAAAGGTGATAGCAGGCATCCCTGTCTCACCCCTGTTTGCAACCCGAAGCTATCAGTCAGTACTCCTTCATGTACCACTCTACTAACTGTGTCTTTGTACATATTCTGGATGAGGGTTGTGTACTTCTCTGGTATCTCATAGTGTCTCAACAGTTGCCATAGAGTACTTTGATCCACACTGTCAAACGCCTTTTCATAGTCTATAAAATGTGCGTATATGGATGATTTCCATTCAATGCTTTGTTCTACTATGATGCTTAGCGTAGCTATATGATCTGCGCATGATCTTCCCTGGCGAAATCCTGCCTGTTCCTCTCTAATCTTTTTGTCTACTTCAGTTTTTAATCTGTCCAAGATGATTCTGTTGAATATCTTGTCTGGCGCCGACAGCAATGTAATCCCCCTATAATTGCTGCAATCTGCCAGGTCCTCATTCTTAGGCAGTTTAATCAGATGTCCGTCTTTCCATTCTGTTGGCACTCTCTCCTCTTCCAATATCTTCTTGAATAATCCTGCAATATATCAGTGGCCTTATCTATATCTGCCATTATTGCTTCTGCTGCTATTCCATCTGGTCCTGCCGCTTTCCCTTTCTTGAGTTTGGATATGGCCCTTTGAATTTCTATCTTACTTGATGGGTTGCTGTTCAGGGTCTCCTCTGCTGGTAGGATATTTGGTGTTTCTTGTGGTGGAGGTATGTTTAGACTTTCCTTGAAATATTCAACCCATCGTTTCTGTTGTTTCTCCGACGATGTCAATATCCTGCGTTCTCTATCTTTGATTGGTTTACCTGTCTGTTTATACCTATTTGCCATTTTCTTTGTTAATGAGCAGAGATCTCTCATATTTCCTCTCTCTGCTGCCTCTTCTGCATTCTGTGCCAGTTAATATATTCCCTTTTATTTTTCCTTAAACATGTCTTGACCTCTTTGTCTGTAACAGTATAATTACTCTGTGCTTCTGCTTTGGTGGCTCGACTCAGCAATTGTTGAGTATAGCTTTCTTCTTTTTCATTTCTTCTAATGTATATAATGTCTTTGTTGTGATCCATTCTTTGTGTTGGTATCTCTTGAATCCTAGTTTCTTCACATGTCTTATTCCACATCTCTCTAGCCTGGTCCCACATACTATTAATGTACATTTCTTCATCCTCTTGTAGCACTTGATATCTGTTAAGTTTTAAGCTAAATTCTGTCTTCTTCTCCTGGTGTTGCAATAAGTGTACGCTATACCTTGTTTTCCTTGAGCCCTGTACTGGGTACTTTTTTAGTTTGAGCTGCAAAATCCCCAGCATGTGGTGGTCTGATGCTACATTTGCACCTCACTTTACATCTTGTAGTGTATTTCTGAACGCTTGACTGACACAGATGTGATCAATCTGATTTTCCATTACCTGGTATCGAGATCTCCATGTGACGTTATGTATCTTTTTATGTGGAAACATGTTTCCTCCAATTATCATTTTGTGTAGGGCACATAACTCTGCAAACATTTCTTCATTTTCGTTCTTCTGTCCCATTCCTTGTCTTCCCATAATCTGTTTGTAACCTAGGTTGTCTGTTCCGACTTTAGCATCACCCAGCAAGATCACTTTATCTTAAAACTTGAGAACTCTCAGTAAATCAACGATTACAAAGACAAGTATTTTGAATTCTATCAAACATATTTCCTGGAAACTCTCAGGTGAGAAAAGTCAAAAGAAAATTATGCAGATATTATGAGACTTCACAACTACAGTCAAATACAAACTGATGGTGACATGCAAATATGATAAGTTTCTGTGGCATTTACTAATCTTCTATAGCATATTTTACCATTCATGCTTGCAGGCTGATGGATTGTCTAATGCCAGTGGACGAGCCTACAAAGGCAGACTAAAGGACGATGAAGTAAGCCATTAGTTTTATTTTATCACCATACTGATGAAAATTAAAATAATTATGTTTACTGAATGATCATTGAAATTAGGCCTGAGGGCACACAAACAAAAAAATGCAGATTATGAGAATAAAAACACCTGGCGACAATCAGATTGAGAGGCATGGTACTACAAGAGGTAGATTCATTCATATATCTTGGTAATAGGATAGACAAGGTTGGAGGTACTGTTAGAGATATCGAATTAGGAATACAAAAGGTGAGAGGGACTTTTATTGCTTTAAGGAATTTGTGGAAATCTAAAGAAAATACAGATTTTCAACACCAATGTCAAGTCCATCTTATTGTATGGTTTTGTGGACATGGGCAACAAAGGAAAGTACAACAAATTAGGTTCAAGCTTTCATCCTCATATAGCTCTTGTAGCACTTGACATCTGTTGCTCAGTTTTAAGCTAAATTATGTCTTCTTCTCCTGGTGTTGCAATAAGCATACGTTATATCTTGTCCTCCTTGCACCCTGTACTGGGTACTTTGTTAGTTTGAACTGCAAAATCCCCAGCAACATGTGGTGGTCTGATGCTACATCTGCACCTCGCTTCACTCTTACATCTTGTAGTGTACTTCGGAATGCTTGATTAACACAGATGTTAGCGATCTTCTTCTTCTTCTTCGTTCGTTCTCAATCTCCCGCTACCAAACCCTGAAAGGGCTTAACTAGCAGAATGTAGTCCAGAGAACGGAATGCGTTGTGTCGTAGTTTACAGCTTGACTGCGATATTTGCACCTTTCGGTCCAACACATCTGACTTCAGCAAGCATTTTTTGAGTACCGGGTTAGCATTCCCTCTTCGATCCCTTCTCCTTAGCCAGTCTGTCCTGCTGCAGCCTGTTATCCAGGATCACCGCGTGGAGGTGTAGAAGGGTCTTGGCAGCTATGGTTCGCTTGCCCTGGCGCTAGCAGTCAGCTTTGGGTCGCTGATCACTGCAGCTCATGTGCTGCTCAGCATCTTGATCCCTGTTAGCGATCTGATTTTCCGTTTTATGGTTTGAAGATCACCATGTGGCCTTATGTATCTCTTTATGTATCTTTTTATGGATGCTTGAGCTGAATTTAGAAAATAAAACGGCAAAGAACCAGACAGATGCTAGTGGAACTAGACATATAGAGAAGGTGTTGGCGATGAACAGGAATAGGACACATATTACGTAAACCATCTGATAGCAATACAAGACAGTCACTGTTTTGGAATCTACAGGACAAGAGAAGTAGAGGAAGAAACACTCTTCATCTTCTTCGTACGCTGTCAGACGTCAATTTGAATTTGTTCAAAGAAAGCAGCAGTCATCCTGAGGCTGTTGACACTGCCATAGAGCTTGTCTAGTGTTGGCACTGGTGATGGCCACTTGTGCTTTCTCTGGTCCTCGTATGTCGGGCAATTTTGCAGCAGATGTTAGGCGGTCATTTTCCCTGTACCACAGGTGCATTCGTCTATCTTCAGTTTTCTTGAATAGATGGTTCCTCAGTCTGTTGGGGCCTGTGCGGAGTCTGGAGACCACGACCTGCTCTCTTCTGTTCAACTGGTAATAGGCATCATTTTTTGTGTAGCCAGTATGCTCTGTTTCCCATTTGGCCATGTATCTAGCCCTAATAAACCTTTTAGACTCATCGTATGTCACACTAGAATCTGGTTGTGGTAACCTTGCACCTTCTTTTGCCAGTCTGTCTGCCTCCTCGTTGCCTTGAATGTTACAGTGGGATAGAACCCACTGTACCACTACTCTTTTTGGTGTGGATTGCTGGCATAGTTGACAGAGTACTGCTGAAAGAAACACTCAGGAAGAAGAGAAAGTCAAGACAAACCTAAAAACAGCAGGAAAACATCAGGGAACCTTGAAATGATGGTACATGACAGGAAGACTTTACAAGTATTTGTTGATAACTGATGCTCCACAGGAAGTCAAAGGAATTTGATTGATTGATCCTTATCATCTGTCTTGACCCAGGAACTAATCTGAATAAATGTATATCGAACAAATTAAATGCACCGCACTATTAATAGGTAATAAAAATAAGTTATAATTTTGTAGACACTTGAGCTCTTAAGTGTGTGCTTATCACGGTACAAGCACGATGTAATATCATTTGTGACAAAAAATGGCTCTTGTATCAAATGGTTATTTTGATGTAGTGAAAAATACTTGAAAAGTATTTGTGATTTGTATTGAAAGGTTGCTCATTTCAGGCAATGAATTTGCATTTTAAATCACATATTTGTGACCAGTTGATTCATTCATCTATTCAACATTAATATGAGACTAAGGACAAGAATCCTGGCCCCCAAATCTTTGGTCTGTGGCATTGTGCAGTACTGAAAAATGGATAATAAATAAAAGATAGGAGAAATACTTTGAGGATTTTGAGATGTGTGGTGTTAGCAAAAGAAGAATAAAGTGACCTAGAAAATCAAACAAAAGGGTGTTGGAGAGGAAAGAAAGCTGTTACAAAAGATACAAAAATGACTTGTCTGATTGGGGAACAACCAACGTCATGAGGGCCTAGTGAAGGAAGTCTTGAAAGACAGAACACAGGGAGAGAGAGGAAGCTGCAGACCAAGAAATACCTTTATGATACAAGCATACAGAGACATGAAGACTTATGCTGAGCTGAAGATGGCCGTAGATGACATGCAGAAAGGGAAAGACAGAATCTTGAGCTCACAAACCAGGACTAAGTGACTTGATGATGAAGGTATTGGGGGTCACAAGACTGAATGACTTGATGATGAAGGTGTTGGGGGTCACAAGACTGAATGACTTGATGATGAAGGTGTTGGGGATCACAAGACTGAATGACTTGATGATGAAGGTATTGGGGGTCACAAGACTGAATGACTTGATGATGAAGGTGTTGGGGGTCACAAGACTGAATGACTTGATAATGAAGGTGTTGGGGGTCACAAGACTGAATGACTTGATGATGAAGGTATTGGGGGTCACAAGACTGAATGACTTGATGATGAAGGTGTTGGGAGGTCCCAAACCAGTCCCAGGACTGAATAACTTGATAATGAAGGTGTTTGGGGTCCAAACAAGTGTCAGGACTGAATGATTTGTTGATGGGCTCATGGGCCCCAAATCAGTCACAGGACTGAATGACTCGATGATCAAGGTGCTGGGACTCCAAACCAGGCACAGGACTGAATAACTTGATAATGATGGGGTCGGTGGCCTCAAACAAGTCAGAGAACTGAATAACTTGATGATGGGATGAAGGACCTCGTACCAGTCCCATGACTTAATGATAGGGCCAGGGGTCTTAAACCAGTCCCAGAACTGAATAACGATGATGGGGTCGGAGGCCTGAAACCAGTCCAAGGACTGAATGACTTGAAGATGAGGTCAAGGCCTCAAACCAATCACATGATTGAAGGACTTGATGCTGAGATCGGGTGGGGCCCAAACCAATCATCCCAGAACTGAATTACTTGAGGATGATATGAAATTTCTTATGTATGTCCAGTTACATTTATTCTCATACCTCATGCTGGTCTTGTCCATGAATTGACATCTCGTTGTATATTCTTCTTCTTCATCGATCAACTGATGCTATGCTTCTAGTCCGGTGAGGTTCACGAAGGAGACTGTGTGTTTCAGGTCTTCGACGGTCCCCCACAGCTTTTCGAGCATGGTCGCTCCCCCAGACCAGACTGCCTCTCTTTGGTCTGCATAGGTAGGGCATTCTTGCAGAATAGGTTCTGGTGTTTGCTTGGGTGCTTCACAATCACACGTGGCAGTGTCTCTTAGACCCATTCTGTTGAGGTGGGTCTTGAGTATACAATGTCCTGTTCTGAGTCTGAAGATCTTTATCTGCCCATCTCTGCCAATTTTGTCTATGCTGTCATTTTCTGGCTTGTAGTCTTTGTGCTGTTCTTTCCATTCTGTCCTCATGGATCGTTTGATGAGTGTCTTTGCTTCTTTATAGATGGATGGGGAATCTGCTTGTCACTTCCAGCTTTTGCAAGCTTATCTGCTTTCTCGTTTCCAGGGATACCACAGTGAGCCAGAATCCATCGTAGGACTAAATCTGATTTTGAGACATCAATCCTATGTTGTATTATATTTCATGCGAGAGTCTATCCTGTTTGTGGCTTTAAATGGCTTGCAGTACACTCCTGGAGTCTGTTAGAATGACCCTTTTCCTTGTATTTATGTTTTAGCTGATAAGAATCTGAGTTGCTGCATGAACAGCTCTTGCTGAAGCTCTGAAATTGGTACAAGCATTGTATATCAATTCACAGGGTCCTCCACCAGATCCCTCCTTCAACCCTCTGGCAGACAGAAGACGGAGTGACAAGAGGGATGATTTTTCAGAACAGAAACGGCACCCAAGGAACTATGGGGGTGGGGACTTATCCAGAGTGAAACAGAACATGAGAAATATGAAAGAAAAAGTGAGTTGCTTAAGTTTTAGCACTTTGAACTTAACAAGTACCCCCCCCCCCCCCGGTATCTTTTTTGTTTGCGGTTGTGTAGATATGATTTGTTTGTCTGTAGAGATGTGAAGAAATAAAGGACTTGTTGGTGTTATTGTTTTTGTTGTGTGCGTGTTAGTTTCTGAGATACAAGAAGATGAATGTGAAAATGGAAAACGACAACATTTAGATTTACCAATTTGGGGGGGGAATAGGGGCCCTGGAATGTGAAAATCTTCGCGGAACACTGACAGTATTTCATACAAGATCATTATATCTGTAATTTTTCTTGCAAGCGTATTTATTACTTCTAAATAGACAAATTAAGCAGATCTGCCTCAGAAAAATATTTCTTTCTGGAACTCTGACAATCCACAAGAGTAAGTCGAGGGATATTTTTCTATGGAACTGTCAAAATCCACAGGAGTAAGGCGAGGGATATTTTTCTATGGAACTGTCAAAATCCACAGGAGTAGGGCGAGGGATATTTCTCTATGGAACTGTCAAAATCCAAAGGAGTAAAGCGAGGGATATTTCTCTATGGAACTCTCAAAATCCACAGGAGTTCAGTTCAGTTCATCCCGTAACGCATCAGGTCGTTGGGGCACACATGAAGACACTCCCAAAATCCCACGCCATCCCTCTCTGTCTGTCGCCGCCTGACGTATCACACCGGGACGAAGGCCTGACCACTCAGTGATGTTGTCCACCCATCTCTTCCTTGGACGTCCTCGCCCTCTCTGTCCCGGTACGGAACCAAAGAGTATCGAGTTGGTAATTCCGTTAGACCTCGCGATGTGCCGGCACCAGGCCATCCTTCGTGTTTTGATAGCCGTGAACAGATCTTCAAAAGGACCAATAGCGTCCTCAACTCTCTGACGGATTTCTACGTTCGTGACACGATCTCCATATGTAACATTTAGGAGTTTTCCACAGCCCTGGATATCTGCTGTAATGGTCCAGGTCTCGCAGGCATACAGAAATATTGATAGCACCAAAGAACGCATCAGTCTAACTTCCATGCCGAGGGCGAGTCGCTTGTCTTGCCATATAGGTTTCAGCCTAGTCAGCGCCGCTGTTGTTTGTGCCATTCTTGCAACCACCTCTGGCCCCGATCCCTCCC
This sequence comes from Ariolimax columbianus, assembly GCA_036924085.1. Classification (NCBI taxonomy): domain Eukaryota; kingdom Metazoa; phylum Mollusca; class Gastropoda; order Stylommatophora; family Arionidae; genus Ariolimax; species Ariolimax columbianus. Next base: position 45,545,213 of record JAVGWX010000013.1, read on the forward strand.
CACCGATCAACGATCCCAGACACTTGAAACGCCCTACCACCCTAAGTCCCTGCCCACTTGCCTCCACTACAGACCCAAACCCTGCTACGCTATTGGTCACGAACTTTGTTCCATCTGCATCCATTTCCATACCAAAACTCAGGGCTGCTCCATCCAATCCACCAATCAACTCCCAGAGCTCCCTCTCCGTGCCTGCCAACACATCAACATCATCAGCAAATCGGAAGCCTGTCACCTATCCTAACCGTGCCAACATGTCCCTCCAAGGTCATCTCCACCACTCTCTCCAAGAATATATTGAAGAGTGTTGGGGAGAGTATACATCCACAGGAGTAGGGCCAGGGATATTTCTCTATGGAGCTCAGGGGATCCACAAGAGTAGTGCCAGGAATATTTATCTATGGAGCTCAGGGGATCCACAAGAGTAGTGCCAGGAATATTTATCTATGGAGCTCAGGGGATCCACAAAAGTAGTGCCAGGAATATTTATCTATGGAGCCAAGGGGATCTACAAGAGTAGTGCCAGGAATATTTATCTATGAAGCTCAGGGGATCTACAAGAGTAGTGCCAGAAATATTTCTCTATGGAGCTCAGGGGATCCACAAGAGTAGTGCCAGGAATATTTCTCTATGAAACTCAGGGGATCTACAAGAGTAGTGCCAGGAATATTTATCTATGAAACTCAGGGGATCTACAAGAGTAGATGCTTACTTGATGACCTGTTACTCAGCTGGGGTAGTACTACTGCAAGTCCCAACTTTGTCTCCAACAATCTCTATCCGTGGCTATGGAGCCTCAGTGTGTATAAGCTTTCCTTTTGACGTATCATAGATAACATATTACCCACATGGTAATATGGATATTTCTGAGTAATTAAATATGGTCTATTTTAAATGCTTTGATCACTACCTCTTGAATAATTTCAGTAGATATGCTGCTTACATTTTTCTGTTGAACTCATTCATGGCAGGAAAGAGAACGACCCCCAGGAGAGAAACCTCTCATGATAACAATGACAGGGAAGGAGAGAAGAAATCATGAGGAATGGAAAGCCGAAAGAGAGAAGTATGACAAAGAGCGCATTCAGCGACAGGTGAATGACTCTGGCATCTGGAAACGAGCATGGGATGCCGACAAAATATCTCAAGAGTAAGTGAACTTTATTCCCAAGTGTAGCTGTCTTCGCAAGTGTAACTGTTTTGCCAAGTGTAGCTGTCTTAATTTTTGGATAAGAAACCTGCCAGAATATTAAAGAAATATATAAAAGCGATTCTTAAATAGATCAGCAAAATATTGGGAAACTTCGAGACAGTGAGTTGTAAATAAAGTATGTTAGTGACAACGATTGCGTTTTCTACTGCCGAAGACGGATGTATCGGACCGAAAGGTTCAAATGTCGCAGTCAAGCTGTAAACTAGTGACACAGCGCATTTCATTCTTCGAAATACATCCTTATACTTGCAAAGCCTTGTTCTGGGCTCGGTAGCAGGAGATTGAGAACGAACCAAGGAGAAGAAGAAGTGTTCTCTTATTTGTTATATGATAACGATCACAAAGACAAGTATTCTCTTGTTCGTTATTTATATTTTCCCGAGTGCAGAAAAAGACTTGTTTTTGTGATTGTCGCCAATAGCAAACATAGTTTATTTACAACTGACTGTCTTGATGAAAAAAGATAAAAGTCTAGAATTTGACGTTGTTTTGTAGTAGTATCATTCAAGTGTTTGTCGATCAAATAGTGTGGCAGATTTTGAATACACTCATATCATAAATACACTCACACACACACACACACACACACAAATACACTCACACACACACACAAATACACTCACACACACACAAATACACTCACACATCTGCGTGACACCTCACACACTTTAGTTGACATCTTCTCTCCCCCCTTTGTGGTTCGGTAACAGACATGATTTTTGTTTTTCGTTCTTTCCCAGAAACGATGAGCAAGCTTCACTTTACGACTCCTCAAGTGTGGAGCATGCCCCTCGATCAGGTACAACCTAACAGAGCCACATATCACTCTGCTGATGCTCACAGCACTATCAATGTCAGATTTTCAAGCAAAAATATGCTTGCAATTGTGTAGATGCAAATACAAATGTTATGTGCCATTTTTTTAGTTGTACAGTAAAGTGTATGTGCTAGGTCTGTTCAAAAAGCTTCAGAACTTTTGAAATTGGGCTCCAATGCTATGCTATAACAACTTCCCGACAGTGGAACTGCTGAGTGATGATTCCCTTAAGTAACCTGCTGTTTCCTGCACTTTTCTGTTGTGATTGTGTATTGTCCTGTGGTTGATTGTTTACGTGCTTGCTGATTGTGTTTTGCGTTTCTCAAGGTGTCTGAATTTTATGAGAATTAACATCAAGTTTTTGCTTGGGGACAGTGTGGTCTAGTGACACGGCTCACAATCCGAAGGTGCTGGATTCACTCCCCAATCACAGCACCGGCCGTTACACCGGGGAAGCAAACCCTTAGAAAATGCAAGAGGAAGCAGACCCTTACATAAAATGCATGCCAAATTCGGATGCGCTGGGCCAACAGACGCAAAATAAAATCATAGCTTTGAGAAATAGAGAAATAAGGTGAACAAGGAAAAAAAGTTTTTGCTTCAAGCTCTGGAAGATATTCGTGAAGACTCATAATATGTTAAAACAAGTTTATGGAGATTAGTGCACGAGCTGGACATGGTGTTAAAAAAGGTTTAAACGATTTAAGGAGGGTCCGCAGTCAACAGATGATCACCCACGTTAAGGACGACCAATGATATCATCTGACTAGCTTATGTTGTTCAGGTTCATGAGATGTTGGTTTCCAATTGTCATCTGGAAATAGCAGACGAATGCAACATCTCTATAGAGTCGCGCCATGATATTCTAACAGAGAAATTACAAATGCATTGGGTAGCAGCGAAATTAATTCTATGACTCCTGACACAAGATCAGAAAGATAATCATGTTGTCTTCTGCCAGGAACTAACGGATTCAGCTAACAAGGATGACAAGAAGTAAATAATGGCTGATTATGAAGCATGGGTCTACAAATATGACATCAAGATAAACATGCAGTCCTCGCAGTCAGTTAGGACGAATTCGTCAAGTCCGGATATAGGGCGGCAGGTTATGCTGGCTGTATTTCTTACATCGAGAGTTTTATGCATAACGACTTCTTACTGAAGGGGCAAACAGTTACCCTTTGTTACTATCTAAAAATGCTGAAACTCATCGAGGAGATAAATGTCCCGAGAAAAAAAGTTTGAGTTGTGGAGAAACAACTCCTAGTTCCTGGCACCAACCCCCACATTGTTTGGGAATATGGGGCAAAAACAATTCCCCAAAATGCTTACAAGGATGCTTCCAGAAGTGGAAACGGCATTGGGAGCAAACATTAATAGAGGAGGGGAGTAATTAGAAGGAATCAAGGATTGATAGATTCAAGATAAGCCCGAAAAAGCTGTACAAAGAATTTATTGAACACACCTCGTATAACACTTACAAAGGGATCAAGATGTTGAGCAGCGCATGAGCTGCAGTGATCAGCGACCCATAGCTGACTGCTAGCGTCCGTCAGGGCCAGTGAACCAGAGCTGCACAGACCCTTCTACACCTCCACGCAGTGATCCTGGATAACAGGCTGCAGCAGGGCAGACTGGCTAAGGAGAAGGGATCGAAGAGGGAATGCTAACGTGGTACTCAACAAATGCTTGCTGAAGTGTTGGACCGAAAGGTGCAAATATCGCAGTCAAGCTGTAAGCTATGACACAACACATTCCGTTCTCTGGACTACATTCTGCTACTTAAGCCCTTTCAGGGTTTGGTAGTTTGAGATTGAGAATGAACGAAGCCAGCCAGCACTTACAAATTTCTTCTTCTATATACGCTGTCAGACGACTTAAATTTGTTCAAAGAAAGCAGTGGGTCAACTTGAATCTGTCGACACTGCCATAGAGCTTGTCTAGTGTTGGCACTGGTGATGGCCACATGTGCTTTCTCTAGTCCTTGTATGTCGGCCAATTTTGCAGCAGATGTTCAGGGGCCATTTTCCCAGTACCACAGGTGTATTTGTCAGTACCACCTATCTTCAGTTTATTGAATAGATAGTACCTGTCTGTTGTGGCCTTGTATGCTCTGTTTTCCATTTGCCCATGTTTTTGGCCCTAATAAACCTTTTGGACTCTTACAAGATTATAAGCACACACAAATCTATGAATCCTTTTTTTTCTCATCCCCAGAAAATAGTTATTCATTCTCTTTTGTGTGCATTATGTACTCCAGAGTTTTTGTGTATGACAAGAATAGCACCACTGCCCCACATGTTGGTAAGAGGCGACTGTGCGACACGGCATAACACCAGTCATGGTTTGGTGGTTTGTTAAGAGAAGCATAGATGGGCACATAACAGAGCTACTTTGCTCTAGTGTTTGAGTCTATTAAGATTCAAATGAACTCGCACATCAGTTAACCACACTCTGCGACACTTGTCCCAATGCAGCGGAGTAATAAGCTGCTCAAACCTAGCCTACTAAGCAGGAAATCATCCTCCAGGCTACATCCAGCTCACGCCAGAGCTGGAACTTGCACGGGTGCATCTGCCCCTGTAGAAGTAAAGGTCATCTAGGACTCTCTTCTACTAGAGGATTCTTCTTCTTCGTACGCTGTCAAACGTCAATCTGTATTTTTTAGAAAAAAGCAGCTGTCATCATGAGGCTGTCGACACTGCCATAGAGCTTGTCTAGTGTTGCCACTGGTGATGGCCACATGTGCTTTCTCTGGTCCTCGTATGTCGGGCAGTTTTGTAGCAGATGTTCAGCGGTCATTTTCCCGGTACTGCAAGTGCATTCGTCAGTGCCACCTATCTTCAGTTTATTGAATAGGTGGTACCTCAGTCTGTTGTGGCCTGTGCGGAGTCTGAAGACCACGACCTGCTCTCTTCTGTTCAACTGGTAATAGGCATCGTTTTTTTGTGTAGCCAGTATGTTATGTCTCCCATTTGGCCATGTATCTGGCCCTAATGTCTTTTGGACTCTTCGTAGGTCACACTAAAATCTGGTTGTGGTAGTCTTGCACCTTCTTTTGCCAGTCTGTCTGCCTCCTCGTTGCCTTGAATGTTACAGTGGGATGGAACCCACTGTACCACTACTCTTTTTGGTGCGGACTGCTGGCATAGTTGACAGAGTACTGCTCTTAAATCATTAAGTTCAGTATTTTTCTGGCTTTTTAGTGCTGTGACTACGGCCAGGGCATCTGTAAACATACAAGGGGATTCAATCCAGTACATGTATGTTACACTGTGATGTTTTATCCTGAGGGTGTGATCTATCTATCTCCACCTACAACATATCTAATGTTGAAACAGACAAATAATTGCACGTCTTGTTGTCGCTATTTCAGAACTAAATGTAAAGTAGAAATAGTGGCTTACAACAGCCAGGTTAGATAAAAATGTCAAACATGACGTGGCAAAGTAATGTAGGACAAAATGTAATACATAATATGTGCTAAATTAGTCTAAAGATGCATTTTTGTAATGCTCATTGCTATTGTTATGTGTCAGGTGACTTGCAGCAGCTTAATCATTCCAATCAAATTATGTGTTTTAACCATATACTGTGTGTTATGTTTCAGGTGACTTGCAGGAGCTTGAACATTCAAATCAACAGCAACAGGAGCAACTCAGCCAGGACCAGCATCATCAGCAGCAGTCACGGTTTTCTTCACACCTTCAGGAAAACAGGACACCCAGAGGCAGAGGTCGTGGAAGAGGCCGTGGCCGCGGGTTGGAACCCGGAGAAAAATCTCCTCATTCTGGAATTGGCTATAGAGGGGACAACCGCCTTGTGGAATGCCAACAGGATCTCTTGCTGGTTAAGATTGACAATACTGCATCGGATAAAAGTGTGGAGGTGAAATATGATGATGAAGAATTTCCTACCTTGACTTCCACAATGCCAAACCAGCTGCCACAAAAAGCCGCCACTATTCCAGGACGTGGGCCAACTGGCCGCACTTCAAACTACCGCTCGAGGCATAATCCCAATGGTGATGAATTGCATCAGCAGAAGAGCCATCACCAGAAAAACAAGCCTGAAGCTAATGCTGTGGAGTCCTCAGCGGGAGAAAAGCAGGCTGCTACTGCTACTTCAAATATCAATCCAGGTTCAGCAGCTGTTGACCACAGCAAAGATGAGACTCATTTGCAAGCATCTTCTCTCTCTAAAAACAATGAAGATAGCGATGAATGGGAGGATTGCACAGGATCTTCCGAGGAGCATAAATCCGATGTTTTGGATGAAACCAAAGAGGAAAACACTGTCCAACACCTGCACCTTGAGTGCGCACTGAACCCTGATGCAATAGAGTTCTTGCCAACCTCCCCTGATTTTATGAAAACCCCACCAGGACATGTGAAAGTCCTGGACTGGGCCGCAGATGGTTGTCCTACTTCTCCTTTGTCAAACGACTCCATGACCTCACCACATCCTTTGTCTCAAGGAGAGCCATCTATCTCTCCGCAGAGCTGAGCCTTCAGTTATATCCCCAGAGGAAGTAAGTAGTCTGCCACACAGTGGCCAGCCCCATTCATGGTTCATGAACTCTTCCTCAGGGAGGTGCATCTTAAAGGGAGCAACAAGAAACCACAAGAACGGAGCAGGAGTATGTACAATCAGTGAGCTACAAGAGCCAACAGTATCCATTAGTGTTCACCATTTGCTGATAGGGACTGAGTACCTATGAGTCGGCCTGGATTGTATTGATACAGAATCTTCTTCACAGATCGCAAAGAAGACAACAGAAAAACAATGTTCCCCCTTTTTTTCTTCGTTATTCTTCCTCAGATCAAGGTCCTGGTTTGTAAGACTGTTTTATTATCTCCATACAGCTTTTTGTCTCGTATCTGTCCCACAAAGCTAGTTTTGTTCTGTCTCTTCTTCTATGAACACATCTATGAAAAGCTTCATTGTATTTTAAAGTTGACCATTGAGTATTATTTTCAGTCTGAAGATGGCAACTTGCTCTTTCGTAGTTAAAACGTAGTAGTTGTCTACTTTTTGGAGTTGGCGGAGTGGATAACACAAAGATACAAAACACAAGAGAGAAGTTGGTTAAATGTGAGATTGAGGTAGTTTTTGTCAAAACTACTCCTGTACTCCTGCTGAGTTGTTCTCACTTTTTGAACTTCCTCTGGTGGTAGATAGTAAGTAGCTCTTCTTATATCCGAGGGTGTAATGAAGAAGGTGGGCCAGAGTCTTCCTGAGTGTAATGCAATGCAATACCTTTTAGTAGGATCAACTTTACAGAGATCACAGTTTTGATCCTCATCTTGTTGGTCAAGCTGCTGTAGCACAACCTGTTTTCCAGGTGCATGCTATCCTTGTTCTTTTTGGGATCAATTTGACATTTTTCCGTGATGAACTGAACCATAGTCTAGAGTTCTTTTCATTAGTTCCATTCAGCTAGAGAAGTGAGTGGTCTCCAGGTAGGATGTCAGCTTCGGGTGCTGGAGGTCGCTCTTTCAAATCGCGGTGGAAACTGGGATTTATTTGTGTACTTTCTGGAATTTTATCGAATCTCTGGGAAGTAGAAATCGGATGCCAATGTGCAGTATCCGGCACGTTAAACTTTGTGTGATAATTCAGTTCTGTATTTTTAAATATAAAGATCATAATTTCAGTTGAATTAGTTTAGTTTTAATAACTTTTTTAAAACTATGAATATATTAAATTGCTGTTATTGTCTTGAAAAAAAATACTGTAGAACATTTTTCTCATTGGTGGGTAGTTGAGGGGTTTTAAAGGCTGAGGACTACAGACCACTTTGTCACTGCTGTCGTGTGCTGGCTATGTTTGTTTATTTCACCCCCAACAGAAAAACAACATATGCCTTACCAGGAATTCGTTCCGCTGCCTTCTTGTCGGTAGGCAGGCATCGAAACCATTCGGCCACGCGATCCTAATTTGTCTCTAATTAAGAAAGAAATCTTGTAAATTAAGTTGGACTGTAGATGGATAATTAGAACAAAATTTAACAGTTAGAATACGTCTTGTCTCACAACATTTTTATAGATATAAAACATAGATACCAGTGCATAGCATGAATGTGATGTGGACTCTTGATTAATACATTTCTCCTGACGTGACCAGCTTTGTACCATGATGTCGAGGCAAAAAAAAAACACTGTAAAACTTGTACAAAAAATATACTTGTACTTGGACTCCTCATAAAATGTATTGCGGACATGAACATGTTAATTTGTCGCACATAACATAACTATCTAAATTTGAACTCATTTTCTATCATGATTATCTAAGTGGATTTACACCGTTTCTTACACCCGAAGATATTTTAATAAAACTTTCCCATCACAAGTGAAGATGCCATGGTAGTCCTGGCACAGCAGACTCTGCCACGCTAGGTATACACGTGTGAGGAGTTGGCTGTGATGTCGTTGTGTGTTCCGTTCTTTCAGGCATCTCACTTTCACTGAACATCGGTGATGGCATTTCGCTCTGTGATTTTAGCACCTTGTGTGATGCTAGCAAGTCAGACGGAACAGTTCAGTGCAAACATCTTACAGGATGTGAAACCAATGTTGAATCTTTTCATAGACATCTTTAATGAGACCCTGTAGAGTTTCATCTGTTCCCATGGCGAGCATGTACCTGCTCTTAGCTCACTGTTCACCAGCTGCTTGTTGTTCGTATGCCCGATGAGCTTCGCCCCAAGTAGTTTTTTATAAATATTTGTTATTGTTGGACATTGTAAATTGTAATTTCTGCTGTAAATAATATCAAAATTGTACAGAAGTGAGATGGATGGTGAGAGCATGTAGTTACTGATTTGCACTAAGAAAAGGCAGCATAGTGAAGTCAAATCAATGGTAAAGAACAACCTCAGAGACTTCTTCTTCAATCAACTGATGCTATACTTCTAGCCAGTTGAGGTTCACGAGGGAGACTGTTCGTATCAGGTCTTCGTCGGTTCCCCACAGCTTTTCGAACATGGTCGCATTCCCGGGTCAGGCTGCCTCTCTTTGATCTGTATAAGTGAGGCAGTTCTGCAGGATAGGTCTTCGTCGGTTCCCCACAGCTTATCGAACATGGTCGCATTCCCGGGTCAGGCTGCCTCTCTTTGATCTGTATAAGTGAGGCAGTTCTGCAGGATAGGTCTTCGTCGGTTCCCCACAGCTTATCGAACATGGTCGCATTGCCGGCTCAGGCTGCCTCTCTTTGGTCTGTATAAGTGAGGCAGTTCTGCAGGATATGTTCTTGTGTTTGCTTGGGTGCTCAACAATCGCATGTGGGGGTGTCTCTGAGACCCATTCTGTGGAGGTGGGCTTTGAGTCTGCAATGTTCCTTTCTGAGTAAAGATCTGTGTCTGCCCATCTCTACCAAGCTTGTTTGAGCTGTCATTTTCTGGTTTGCATTCTTTATACTGGTCTTTCCATTCCATCCCCATGGATCATTTGATGAGTGTCTTTGCTTCTCTCTAGCTCTGTGGTCGGCGAGTCTGCATGCTGACACTTCCGGCGTTTTCATCTGCTTTCTCATTTCCAAGGATCCCACAGTGGGCTGGAATCCACTGTAGGACTAAATCTGCTTTTTGGGACAGCAACTTAATGTTTTATTTTATTCCATGTAAGAGTCGTTCTTGTTTGGGGCTTGAGATGGCTTAGAGCATGCTCCAGGAGTCTGTTAGAATGACCACCTTTCTTGCAGTTGCATTTCGACTGATAAGATTCTGAGTTGCTGCATGAACAGCTCTTACTTCAGCTCTGAATTTGGTACAAGTTCTTCCTACTGGTATGGGGTCGACTTCCATGTTGTCAATGGGGTGTGCGATGTGGCATAGGATAGAATCCAATTGAGAGACATGCTCAGACAACCTTACAACCAGTCTTAGGACTGATTAACCAGAGGATAGGGCCCAATTGAGAGACATGCTCAGACAACTTTACAACCAGTCTTAGGAATGATCAACCAGATAAAGAAAATCTTCACTTCATTCCAAAATAGATTTGTTCTTTTTTGTATTTGTATGCTTTTGAATGTATTTACATCTGTTTCTGGATAATCTAATTCACATTTATTGTTTGATTGATATGTTACAACATTGTTTTTTGTGCAATAGTGCCTATGTTATGATGTACAATTGAATGTTGCATGAACTCAAGTTATTGGACCAAGGGTCCCAACAAGTTAAGTTAATGGTCGGAGGCAGCAAGAAGTCACGTTAATGGTCCAATGGTTGCGTGAAGTCAAGTTAATGATAAAAAAGGCAGCAAGAAGTCAAGGTATTGGACCAAGGGTCCCAACAAGTCAAGTTAATGATCAAAATAGCAGCAAGAAGTCAAGGTATTGGACCAAGGGTCCCAATAAGTCAAGTTAATTATCAAAAGGGTGGCAAGACATAAAGTTATTGGACCAAGGGTCCCAACAAGTTAGTGATTGAATGCAACAAGAAGTCAAGTTAATGGCCCAAGGGCAGCATAAAGTCAAGGACATTGAGAGGTCAGGCTAATGAACCAAGGGCAGAATGAAGTCCAGTTAGTATGTCAACAGCAAATAGTCAAGTTAATGGCCCAAGGACAGGATGAAGACAGATTAATGACTCGACGACACCATGAAGTCAAGTTAATGTACCAAGTCAATGAGTCAGGAGCAGTGTTAAGACATGTTCATTGGCTCAGGGAATGCAGAACAGCAAAACCTGCATGTCTTTGATAAAAACTTGTAGGTTGTATCATATAGTTTGGTCTTTTTTTATGTATATGTTCAACTATTCTACCATGTTTAACCCTCCCAATTGTTACAATATTTTTTACTAAATTCTTGTGAGGCTATTCACATTGTGGGCCACAGATTACGAATCGGTGGGCCACTTTGGTGAAATTTATGGGCTCGAACATTGCAGCAGTGCTGAGAATGATTTGTTTCTGTACATTACATGTTATATGTCATTTTTATTGTTCTGTTATGATCCATATTTTTATCTTAAAATGAATTTTACTTGCTATGTCCACTCACTTCAGGATGTGAGTCAGTAAGTAAGTCGCATACTGATATTGGATAGCTGAAAAATATAGTTGTTAGTTTCTAAAAGTGTCATTATGTGGTAGTAGCAACATCCAGCTTTGTGATAACTCTAGGTAGCAGACGCTAGGTGTCGCATGCACGTGTGCAGTCCAAGACGTTTCTTGAATGACAAAGAGGTTGAACGAGAAGTGCAAATGTGGCCGAGACAGCAGACGAAAGACACTTCTGTGCTGCAGGTTTTGGTACACTGATAAAGCAATGGGATAAGTGTATCAATGTTGGTTGAAATTATGTTGAGAATTATTGAGCAATGTATATTGTTAAACACTTTGTTAAACCATTTTTCTGTCCAGCTCACTCTTAGCATCCTATGAAAGCACCACATCTTGAAAGCTTCTAAGATCTCTTCATCCTTTATGTTTGGAGTCCATGTTTCAGAGCCATACAGTGACATGGCCAGATAAGTGTGGTGATCATTAGCTGAATATAGATGTTGTTTCTCACAGAATGCATTTTTTGCTCCTGCAATTCTAGTTCCGATTTCAATTTAACAAGGAAGTCCTCAGTGATTATTTGTCCCACGTATGAAAACTTATGTATTTGTTCTATGATCTGTCCCTCGATGCTAATATTTATCCTTTAGAGTTGTTTAGCTATTACTATAGTTTTTGTTTAGCTGGCATTAATATTTTTACCAAATGCCAGGGTTGTTGTTGTTTCGAATGCCCACAATGAGTAGGTTACTGTTATGCGCACACTGAAAAAGGTGTTAAGTGACGGGTTGCAGTAGCTTTCCTCACATCTCGAGCGTACTGATGAAGGTGGACCGTAGTCCTCCAGGCAATTGTGCTATGCTTGGCTTCATCAGCGTGTCGCTTACTACTATGGAGATGATGTCGTGACTCACCTTGTTAGCCAGACTGTTGTCCTCGATAACAGCCTGTTTCCAGGATAACCAGCAAGAAGGTCAGGTGAGGGTCTTGACTAGTATATTTCTCCTGGCCCTGGCTAACATTCTCTGATCAGTAAGTTTAGCCTCATCGTCCCATGCCATGGCTGTATTGTTGTATAGGTTCTGTAATTACATTTCTGTTCCTTCTATGATTCTATTATTGCAAATCTGAAATTACTGTAAGTCAATCATTTTACTACATCACAACATTTGTTTAACAGTGTAAGAAAACATGCTATTGTTATAAAAGTATGGATCCTTTTAACACGCCAGTTGGGAATATGGTGTAAGTCCTATATATTTGGTGACCAACTGCACGCTAAGGGTGATGTGGTCAACATCACATTGGCCACCTTTACTTTCCCAAATTATCCTGGTACCCATTTTTTGTGAATGCGTTGAACACCCCCCCCCCCCCTCCCCCCGTATGCTTGGCTGGGAAACTAGTGCGCTACCTCGACTCCCTACATACTATTATAGTTGCAGCTATTTATACATGACTTTCTATTGGGATTCTATCTGTAAGTACCCTATGTACTGCGGTCTTATTTACAATGTTACGTCCTTGTGTTACACCCACTGTAAAGCAAGGTGATTTTAAGTCGTCTTTCTGAAAGAAATAATAATAATTATGTCATGTGAAATTATAATTAATTAGTACTTTATATTACATTTTTGTATAATCATGTGTAATAAACCCTTACAAAAGTTTGTTTGTTCTAGAGAATTCCTTGGGCATATAGCATATAATATCTGACAGAAAATAGCTTACAGTATCTTCTTGAGTATAAAATTGTTCTACATAATCAGAATGTCATTGAAAAGTTGTGTGTAAAATTTTGACAAAGTTCATAATATTGATATGGATGTTACGATAGTTAATATTTTTCATTGGTTGAATTATTTGTTGGAAATCATCTGGGGATCGCAGAATTGATGATATGTCTTTTAATGATTGCAATATCTTTGTTAAATAAATCTGTCAGGATTGTTGCGTGAATGTGATCGTGTGACATTTTGCAAATACTGTAATCATTGTCATCTTTTTCTTGTCTCATCGAAGTATAGGAGCACCACTGCATTGGCCTCCTTTAGAAAACTTGCACTGAAGCACTTTAAAATTTTTTTGAAGTGGTAGTTTCTGTAACAAGTTGTTTTACATGATGAGGTTGCTAGCACCATGCACAGCTCTCTTTATTCACCTTTAACAATATACATGAAGGTACAGTTGACCTATTCTTTCCTCACTCAGTAAGGGTCCCAGGATACACTCAGGGGACCCCTTGTCATAGGCAGGTTTAATACTAGTTTCATATAATGTGTTATGATTGATGTTGTTGTTGAAGGAATGCCCCCAATGGGTAGATTTACCCTTTAGTGCACACTAAAAAGGACGTTAAGTGGCAGTTTGTTGTAGCTCTCCTGACATCCCGAGCGTGCTGGTGAAGGTAGAACGAGGTCCTCCATACAGTTGTGCCATGCTTGGCTTCATCTGTGCGTTGCTCACTACTATGGGAATCACGTCGATCCTTCACCAGACCGTTTCCAGGAAGGGCTAAGAGGAAGCCTTTTCCCCAACTGTAATTCCCCACGGAGACAATCTTTTGATATTCAACTATCCCAATCTTTTGAGTGTCCCAGCCATCGGAGCCTTCGAAGACTAAGCATGGAAAAGACCATTACACCGACTGTTCACTCCAACACTTCTGCATTCGTGATTTTGTCTTGCCACCAAACCCCCAGTATTCTGCGGAGGTACCTCGTGTGATAGCTGTTGAACCACCACCCACTTATACAATACACATTACATTAGGTCATTTTATATGATTGTTGATGGTTACATTTTGATGTTTGACCTGACCTGATGTTTTAGCTGTTTCTAAAAATTATACATCATTTGTATTGCTTGTGTATTTCAATTGTTTTAAATTATATGTACTATTAAATAATTGTAATATGCTTTAGCAGCATAACATTTTTAAATAATTGTTAAAAGGTTTATTTTGTTTTTTACAATTTAATGTAATTTTTTTGGTTACATTTTCAAATGTAATTTTTGCATGTGTATATATTTTTAATTATGTCATATAATTATACATAACATTGAATTATTGTTAAAAATGATTTTAAAATCAATTGAACACTTTGAGACAGACCATCAAGCTTATGATAAAGATAGAGGTAATATTTTAGGAATAAACTGTATGGTAAAGAAAAAAGATTGAGACAAACCACCTAGTTTTATTTTCTTCTTCTTAAGCTGTCCGATGCCGACTTAAATTTGTTCAAAGAAAGCAGCGGTCATCCTGAGACTGTTGACACTGCCATACAGCTTGTCTAGTGTTGGCACTGGCGATGGCCATTATGCTTTCTCCAGTCCTCGTATGTCGGTAATTTTCAGCAGATGTTCAGGGGCAATTTTCTCAGTACCACGGGTGCATACGTCAGTAGTACCTATCTTCAGTTTATTGCATAGATTTACCTCAGTCTGTTGTGGCCTGTGCGAAGTTTGAAGACCACCACCTGCTCTGTTCTGTCCAATTGGTAATAAGCATAATTTTGTGTGTAGCCAGTATGTTCTGTTTCCAATTTGTTCATATATCTGGCCCTAATAAACCTTCTGGACTCTTCGTAGGTCACACTTTAATCTGGTTGCGATAACCTTCTACCTTCTTTCGTCAGTTTTCTGACTCTTTAGGGCTAAAACCATGGACAAGGCATCTGTAAAAAAGACCACCTGACTTTCATTGCTTTCGCCTGTCAGCATGGCTTCTACTGCAGTTTTCAATGCCTCTGCTCTGAAATTACTACCGAGTTTTATGAGGTGATTATTTAAGGGATAAAGACAATACGTTGATGGCAGAAAGGTGAGACAGACGATCAAGTTTGTAAGAGGGATAGAAGGGAGTAGATGAGTCAACTAAGGTGTGAAGAAAACACTGTTAGAGAACGATCAAGTTTCGGATAGAGGATGGTTCATAGCCCGAAGGTGCTGGGTTCGCTCCCCAATCACAGCACCGCCCGTTATCCCGGGGAAGCAAACCCTTAGAAAATGCAGGAGGAAGCAAACCCTTACATAAAATGAATGCGGAAGTCGGATGCACTGGGCAGACAGGAGCAAAATAAAAACATCGTCCAACACACACCACCTTGAGGAATAGAGAAATAAGGTGAACACAAATTTTAAAAAACAGTTTATGACAGAGATGAAAGTAATTATTTGGGGAATTAAAAAAGGAAAGGTTGGTTTCATAGCAACAATTGCCATCGATGAACGAAGATAACTCTTCATGCACTAAGTCGTAGCCTATGTGAGGTGGGGTGGCCAGTTTCCTTTCTTGCTGTTTTTACCCTCCAAAACTCATACATCAGGTCCCCATCTACAGCTGGGTCAACTGGAGGAGTGGTTGTACTAGGCACAAACCACTGCCCAAATTTGTTTCTGTCTGTTCGTGAACACGCCGTAACCCCAGCCTTATAAGCTGACTCTCTGCCGACTAGGCTGTACACTCCACATTTGGGGAATAAACTGCATGGTAAAGAAAAAATCCTGAGACAAACCATCTAGTGTTATGAAGGAGATAGGAGTGATTATTTGAGAGAATAATTATTGTTACATATTTTCATGATGTTTTCTGCAAGTAACATTTTATAACAGCTATCATTGCTACTATTGCTGGGGTACAACGGAGGATTATAGAGTTAGGATGTAAAGACTGCTTCCCCTACAGCCTGCACAAAATGTGCAAGCTATGTTTTTGATTTTTACCTTCAAAATAAAAATATCAATGCTTTATTGAGGTTTTGAGCATGTGTCCTCTTATTCAAGATCCAGGTATCATAACCACTCAACCACATGCTAGTCGTCAGGATTGATACAATTGTATCTAATCTTAAATAATTGTATGTCTTGGGATCAAGATGCGGAGCTGCAGCTGTCAGTGACCCATAGATGATTGCTAGCATCAGGACCAGCGAACCAGAGCTGCCAAGACCCTTCTACACCTCCACACGTGATCCTGGATAACAGGCTGCAGCATGGCAGACTGGCTAAGGAGAGCGGATTGAAGAGGAAAGGCAACCCGGTACTCACAAATGCCTGCTGAAGTTGGATGTGTTGGACCGAAAGGTGCAAATATCGCAGTCAAGCTGTAAACTACGACACAACGCATTCTGTTCTCTGGACTATATTCTTCTACTTGCAAAGTACAAAGCCCTTTATCAGAGCTTGGTGGTGGGAGATTGAGAACAAACGAAGAAGTTGTATGTCTTAATTATGTTTGGGTGTGTGTCGCTATAGCTGAGAAATAAGGTGGTCTCCTTACAAGAAATGAGAATGTGGTATGGTGGGTTGTTCATATCACACAAACTTCAAGCATCCTCTGATTACGAGGAAGATAGATTAGCACCTAGTCCTATTGGAGATGAATGATAAACTCTGAGGTCGAGTGTACATGTGCACATAAACGAACTTGACAGCTGAAAATGGAAAAAAAAAGCAAGCTATTAGCCACTGTCCAGGCAAAAATTCAAAAAGGGAACAAAATTCCTACCCAATAATGGCCTGCATGGAGGCAAAATGGAGGCAGCCCCTCCACCATGCAAGGAAGCAACAGACCAATCACCTGTTTGCCTGTTCACTCGATTGCAAGTATAAAGGCATCTACACTTCCACAGGGGTTGAAGTGGAGTGACTAAGTCAGTTCATTCAATTTTTATATTTGTATGTACTATTTAATAGTTGTTTTGTATTATTGATCATATGAGTGGCACAGTGCTTTCTGGTCCAGCAATTTGGACATGTTACATTTCTCCAGTTACATTTCCATTTCTACATTTCTCCACTTATATTTCTCACATTTTTCCAGCTATATTTCTCGTTATATTTCTCCACCTATATTTCTATTTTTACATTTCTCCAGTTATATTTCTCTTTTTACATTTCTCCAGTTATATTTTGCCAGTTATATTTCTCCAGTTATATTTCTTTTTTTACATTTCTCCAATTATATTTATCCAGTTATATTTTTCCAGTTATATTTCCCCGGTTACATTTCTCCAGTTATATTTCTCTGGTTACATTTCTCCAGTTATATTTCTCTAGCCAGTTTTATTTTCCAAGTTACATTTTTGCATTTATATTTCTCAGTTATATTTCTTCAGTTACATTTCTCCAGTTATATTTCTCTATTCAGTTTTATTTTCCAAGTTACATTTTCCCAGTTATATTTCTCTAGCCAGTTTTATTTTCCAAGTTACATTTTTGCATTTATATTTCTCAGTTATATTTCTTCAGTTACATTTTTCCAGTTATATTTCTTTATTCAGTTTTATTTTCCAAGTTACATTTTTCCAGTTACATTTCTCCACTTATATTTCTCACATTTTTCCAGCTATATTTCTCGTTATATTTCTCCAGCTATATTTCTATTTTTACATTTCTCCAGTTATATTTCTCTTTTTACATTTCTCCAGTTATATTTTGCCAGTTATATTTCTCCAGTTATATTTCTTTTTTTACATTTCTCCAATTATATTTATCCAGTTATATTTTTCCAGTTATATTTCTCTGGTTACATTTCTCCAGTTATATTTCTCTAGCCAGTTTTATTTTCCAAGTTACATTTTTGCATTTATATTTCTCAGTTACATTTCTTCAGTTACATTTTTCCAGTTATATTTCTCTATTCAGTTTTATTTTCCAAGTTACATTTTTCCAATTATATTTATCCAGTTATATTTTTTTGGTTATATTTCTCCAGTCACCGAGTTGACTTTTGATTCTTCTATGTCCCTGATTCATTTAGACTGGTATTTCTGATTTTCTAGTACAGTCGGATGTTTTTTTTCAGGATATTACCACTGTCGTACAGTGTCTCCTCAAGTTGAGGAGTGGACTTGAACCACATCTTCTCAGATCTGTGCGCTAGAGACAGTCCTGACGTGTGCTGCAGTCATGTTTGCCAGGCTGGAGGTAGCTATCCTAGAATTTGGTGCTCGTTCTGTTGTGACCAGTTCGGAGATGGTGTCATCATTTCTCCGTCTGATTCCTCTTGAAACAAAGGGCGGCTACAGGTGCTCCTCACATGTGCCCATTCTGTACCGTCCCCTTGACCTCTGTGCACAAGACCCCCAACTGACTTCCCCCTTGACAGTTCTCCACCAGCTGTTCCTTGACCTACTCACTCACCTCTTTCCCTGTGGTTTCCTGCTTCTTTAAGCGCTGTCAGATGTCAACTTGAATTTGTTCAAAGACAGCAGCAGTCATCCTGAGGCTGTCAACACTGCCATAGAGCTTGTCTAGTGTTGGCTACATGCCCTTTCTCTGGTCCTCGTATGTCAGGCAACTTTGCAGCAGATGTTCAGCAGTCATTTTCTCTGTACCACAGGGGCATTCGTTTGTAGCACCTATCTTCAGTTTATTGAATAGACGGTACCTCAGTCTGTTGTGGCCTGTGTGTAGTCTAAAGACCACCACCACCTGCTCTCTTCTGTTCAACTGGTAATAAGCATCATTTTTAGTGTACCTGTGGTTTCCAATCCAGCACATAGGAAACAAAGTATGATAACCTTGCATTTTCTGGACAGTTGGTAGTATCTGTTTGCTCTAGTTCACATAGCTGTAAATTGATAACTAACTGACTTTGTTAGAGGTAGAAAAAGAAGGCAGCAAGAAAGTACCTAGTCACCTCATCAAGAAAGTCACCTCATTAAACGTGATTGATGTTAGATGGGAGTAACTTTACCTGTTATGTAATTGCATTGCTGTTATCTTCTTGATTGTTGATTCAGACCAGGGCCTGTTTTCTTATGTATTCATTACTTTTTAATTATATGATGTAATGTTATACAGTCTAATAAAAATGTTACATATCAGATTGTTTTTGAACTTTTTTGTAAAGGAAATGTTGAAGGAGTTGGACAAATGTAGGTGATAAGGGAAAAGCAAGACTTGGATCATGGTCTTTTAGAGGAGGGAATCCTCACCTCCTCTGGGCAAGGTGCGTTCATGTCTGTGAGTTGAAGGTTAGTCGCATTCATTTATACGAGGGGCTTCAGAGGAAAACCTTCAAAGTAGAATAGAAATTTTAAAAACCATGCCTTTGTATTGTAACATGTTAATCATCATCATGTAGCATGTCCTTTGTAGAACGTCGCTCCCATCACAGTCTGTCTGAAAGAAACTCGTTCCCTTGCCAAAACTCCAGCCTCTGCCACAGTCAAACTCAGGCATTCTTGGATATCTTGGTGCCATCGTCTTCTTGGTCTACTCCTTCCTCTTTTGCCTGGCACCATACCTTCCATCACCGTTCTCTCGAGACTATTGTGTCTCTTGATGTGACCAAAGTATTTGCATTTTATGGTCATAATGGAATTGATAAACCAGTTCTCCTCTATGCTCAACTCTTGCCAAATGTCTACATTTGTTTTTTCTCTGTCCAGGGTATTCTGAGGATCTTTCTGTAACATTTTGACTCAAAGGATTTGATTCTTTGTCTGGAAGTTTTGGTAATCGTCCATGCTTCACAGCCATAAGCTGCCACAGGAAAAACACAGGCTCTCAAGACTTTTACTTTTATCATTTTGTTGGTGCTCTGCCATAATTTCTTCAGGCTGTTCAGTCTCTGCATTGCCATAGCTAGTCTTCTTCTGATGTCTTTCGAGCAGTCGCCATTTTTGTCAATTCTGGAGCCCAGATACTCAAAATGTGTGACCTGATCTATTATATACTTGTTAATCACAAAATGTAAATAGATTGATCAAGAATTACTTAAGATCTGATGAACATCTTACGGTAAAGAAATCTTGCCATATTGTAAATAGAACACCAACTGACAGATGAAATAGACTTCGACAATATCAAAGACAACTGAAAAATAACATTACAGATTGTTGAAATTAAATGTTTCACTTCAGAAATAAACATGGCAAATTTTTTTTTCATATACGTCGTAGTGACTTTTTTGTCTAATCAAAGAGAGAAAACATTGAACAGCTTGAAGGTACAGCATGGGATACAATCAAAGGAGGAACTGAAAAACAACACAATTGATAAGAGGAAATGGAGCCCATGATCCTCAATGCCAACCGGCAGGGCACTTGATGATGATGATCGTGGCTTTGACATCTTTACTTGTACCACCTGTCTTGTTATATTGCTCCCATATAGGTGAAGCTCTCCACCTGCATTAATGCTATTCCATTCAATTTGATAGAAGTCGTGATGGTGGCAAATCAGGTTCGAATCATGCCGTGTCCAATTTGACAGACACGAGTTATTTTCTCTGTGTGATAAAATATAGAAGCCATTTCTTATATATTTGTCATGCTCAAAATTATTTGGAGCACTAAGATGATTATCCAGTTTCGTGGTATTATTTGTCTTTCACCTCTTTCATGGCCCGAGTAACATTTTTCCCCACTTTACGGCAGGTCTCGTTTACTCTATCCACCTTTTCTTTGGTCTACCTCGCCCTTTTTCCTAATGTTCTCCTAATGTTCTTGTAGAAGGTTTCATGAACAATGTAATCTGGTTGCATTCTCACAATGTGGCCAAACCAATTCATTCTCTCTTGCTCTCTATATTTAGAAAAATTCTCACATCTAGCAACGCTAACATCTTATGTGAGAAAAATTTGTGGTAGTAGTACAATATTTAGAACCGAGTTCTGAAAACTGTATTTTCTATTAAGCTGCAAAAGTTCAAGGAACGTTCCTTTCTTGTCTTTATTTCTTCTCGCAAAAGCTGCGAACTGCGATGATTTAACTTTAGCAAGTGAAACACATTATTATTGTTATTGTCCTTACTGTAGATCTTATATTTATTTCTGAAAAGTTTGTGATTATAATTATTTTGCACTTTAAGTCAGGCTTGAATTGTTGAATTCTGTAGTGCCAGGTAAGCAGATGTAAAGATTGGTTGCTATAGAAAATAGCATGGAGAGCGATCACATAAACATGCAACATTTTTAAAAAATCCATACACTTTGATTCTTGACAAAAGTAGCAAGAAGCTATATATGCAGATACAAATACAAAATTACTGGAAGATGTAGAGTTTCTCCTAGCTAGGTCAGATAATAATGTGAAAAGACAGCTGTGACAAAGAAATCAGAAAGAGAATAGGTATGACAAAAATGGTATTCACATGCGACACACATCCAAACAGGTAAACCATAAATTGAAAATTAGAATTGGCAGGTGTTATATATACTTGTCACTACTTTATGACGCAGAAACATGGACACTGAATAATAATTTGGAAAAGAGCATCGAAGACTTCGAAATGTACATATATAGAAGATTGGGTCGCATTTCTTGGAAAGAGAAGAAAACAAATGTGGAGGTATTGAAAATGTTGGGGGTAAAAAAAGAATTAATTACTTAAATCAGGGTAGACAGTTACGATATTCTGGCCATATAACAAGACATACCTTCTTGTGGTCCGACAGGATCTTTGTGTATGGCAAGGACAAGAATAGCACAACTGCCCAATAAAGAGCATGTTGTAAGAGGCGACTAACTGTGTGACATGGCATAACACCGGCCATGGTTAAGTGATTTGTTTAGAGCAGCATAGATGGCGCCTAACAGGCTGCGGGTCTACTTGGCTCTGGTGTTTGAGTCTGTTGAGATGGACTGGCACATCAGTTGACCATACTCCATGGCACTTGTCCCAACGTAGCGGAGTAATAAGCTGTACGAGCCTAGCCCGCTAAGCCGGACATCCTCCTCCCGGCTACACCCAGCTCATACCAGAGCTGGGACCTGCCCAGGGGCATCTAACACTGTAGAAGTACAGGTCGACTAAGAGTGAGACTAAGACTGAAACTACAACGGAGACTAGGACTGAGACTAAGACTAGGACTAAGACTAAGACTAGGACTAAGACTAAGACTAGGACTAAGACTAGGACTAAGACTGAGACTAAGACTAGGACTAAGACTAGGACTAAGACTAAGACTAGGACTAAGACTAGGACTAAGACTAAGACTAAGACTAAGACTAGGACTAAGACTAGGACTAAGACTGAGACTAAGACTAGGACTAAGACTAGGACTAAGACTAAGACTAGGGCTGAGACTAGGACTGAGACTAAGACTAGGACTAAGACTAGGACTGAGACTAAGACTAGGACTAAGACTAGGACTGAGACTAAGACTGAGACTAAGACTAGGACTAAGACTAGGACTGAGACTAAGACTAGGGCTGAGACTAAGACTAGGACTAAGACTAGGACTGAGACTAAGACTGAGACTAAGACTAGGACTGAGACTAAGACTAGGGCTGAGACTAAGACTAGGACTGAGACTAAGACTAGGGCTGAGACTAAGACTAGGACTAAGACTAGGACTAAGACTGAGACTAAGACTAGGACTGAGACTAGGGCTGAGACTAAGACTAGGACTAAGACTAGGACTGAGACTAAGACTAGGACTGAGACTAAGACTAGGACTAAGACTAGGACTGAGACTAAGACTAGGACTGAGACTAAGACTAGGACTAAGACTAGGACTGAGACTAAGACTAGGGCTGAGACTAAGACTAGGACTAAGACTAGGACTGAGACTAAGACTAGGACTGAGACTAGGACTAAGACTAGGACTGAGACTAAGACTAGGGCTAAGACTAGGACTGAGACTAAGACTAGGACTAAGACTAGGACTGAGACTAAGACTAGGACTGAGACTAAGACTAGGACTAAGACTAGGACTAAGACTAGGACTAAGACTAGGACTGAGACTAAGACTAGGACTAAGACTAGGACTGAGACTAAGACTAGGGCTAAGACTAGGACTGAGACTAAGACTAGGGCTAAGACTAGGACTGAGACTAAGACTGAGACTAAGACTAGGACTAAGACTAGGACTGAGACTAAGACTAGGGCTGAGACTAAGACTAGGACTAAGACTAGGACTGAGACTAAGACTGAGACTAAGACTAAGACTAGGACTGAGACTAAGACTAGGGCTGAGACTAAGACTAGGACTGAGACTAAGACTAGGGCTGAGACTAAGACTAGGACTAAGACTAGGACTGAGACTAGGACTGAGACTAAGACTAGGACTGAGACTAGGGCTGAGACTAAGACTAGGACTAAGACTAGGACTGAGACTAAGACTAGGACTGAGACTAAGACTAGGACTAAGACTAGGACTGAGACTAAGACTAGGACTGAGACTAAGACTAGGACTAAGACTAGGACTGAGACTAAGACTAGGGCTGAGACTAAGACTAGGACTAAGACTAGGACTGAGACTAAGACTAGGACTGAGACTAGGACTAAGACTAGGACTGAGACTAAGACTAGGGCTAAGACTAGGACTGAGACTAAGACTAGGACTAAGACTAGGACTGAGACTAAGACTAGGACTAAGACTAGGACTGAGACTAAGACTAGGACTAAGACTAGGACTAAGACTAGGACTAAGACTAGGACTAAGACTAGGACTGAGACTAAGACTAGGACTGAGACTAAGACTAGGGCTGAGACTAAGACTAGGACTAAGACTAGGACTGAGACTAAGACTAGGACTAAGACTAGGACTAAGACTAGGACTAAGACTAGGACTGAGACTAGGACTGAGACTAAGACTAGGACTGAGACTAAGACTAGGACTAAGACTAGGACTGAGACTAAGACTAGGGCTGAGACTAAGACTAGGACTAAGACTAGGACTGAGACTAAGACTAGGACTGAGACTAGGACTAAGACTAGGACTGAGACTAAGACTAGGGCTAAGACTAGGACTGAGACTAAGACTAAGACTAGGACTGAGACTAAGACTAGGACTGAGACTAAGACTAGGACTAAGACTAGGACTAAGACTAGGACTGAGACTAAGACTAGGACTAAGACTAGGACTGAGACTAAGACTAGGGCTAAGACTAGGACTGAGACTAAGACTAGGGCTAAGACTAGGACTGAGACTAAGACTGAGACTAAGACTAGGACTAAGACTAGGACTGAGACTAAGACTAGGGCTGAGACTAAGACTAGGACTAAGACTAGGACTGAGACTAAGACTGAGACTAAGACTAAGACTAGGACTGAGACTAAGACTAGGGCTGAGACTAAGACTAGGACTGAGACTAAGACTAGGGCTGAGACTAAGACTAGGACTAAGACTAGGACTGAGACTAGGACTGAGACTAAGACTAGGACTGAGACTAGGGCTGAGACTAAGACTAGGACTAAGACTAGGACTGAGACTAAGACTAGGACTGAGACTAAGACTAGGACTAAGACTAGGACTGAGACTAAGACTAGGACTAAGACTAGGACTGAGACTAAGACTAGGGCTGAGACTAAGACTAGGACTAAGACTAGGACTGAGACTAAGACTAGGACTGAGACTAGGACTAAGACTAGGACTGAGACTAAGACTAGGGCTAAGACTAGGACTGAGACTAAGACTAGGACTAAGACTAGGACTGAGACTAAGACTAGGACTAAGACTAGGACTGAGACTAAGACTAGGACTAAGACTAGGACTAAGACTAGGACTAAGACTAGGACTAAGACTAGGACTGAGACTAAGACTAGGGCTAAGACTAGGACTGAGACTAAGACTAGGACTGAGACTAAGACTAGGACTAAGACTAGGACTAAGACTAGGACTGAGACTAAGACTAGGGCTGAGACTAAGACTAGGACTGATACTAGGACTGAGACTAAGACTAAGACTAGGACTGAGACTAAGACTAGGACTGAGACTAAGACTAGGACTAAGACTAGGGCTGACTAAGACTAGGACTGAGACTAAGACTAGGACTGAGACTAAGACTAGGACTGAGACTAAGACTAGGACTGAGACTAGGACTGAGACTAAGACTAGGACTGAGACTAAGACTAAGATTAAGACTAGGACTGAGACTAAGACTAGGACTGAGACTAAGACTAGGACTAAGATTAAGACTAGGACTGAGACTAAGATAGACAGACTAAGACTATGACTGAAACTACGACTTCCTTGTTGAAGACCATACAGCAGAGTAGAGTGGAAGGCAGTAGTCCAAGCAACAGACACCGCTTTAAGTGGGCGGATAACAACATGGCATGTACTGGGAAAAGTGTGTCAGATGGCACCACAACGGCAAGAGATATAGTACACAGGAGAATCAGTGACATCAATGCGGAGATAACGCTTGAACTTAGCTGAGACCAAAATGCAATCTCCGTCCCCTAAAAGTACCACCCGTGGCGACCGCCTCTTCCGCTCCATCCCCTCCCTTAACTTGGCTACTGACGTAGCAACAGTGTTTTGATCGATTGAATAACACAGCGTTATCGCCTGATCACGGTAGACAATACATGTAAGTATTATTTTCACCAAATCGGCACGCCTTTTCACCACATAAAAATATGAATGCTCGCATAACCTGGGGTTCTGGAGGTTTACACGAACCGTGAAAACCGTGCACGACATAGTCCCTGGTACTGGTTTTCTATTATAGTGGTTTCCAAAATGGAGTCAGTGACTCCTGAAGGGGATGAGGTCCCCGAAGAGTCCTTTAGTAGTCCGTGAACAAAATTTGGATTTTGAGTTGTTTTTGTGGTTGCTAATATGGTTTTAAATGTCACGTCATGTGACGGTACAGATAGCGGGCCACCGGTCACGCTTATTTCAAATCGTGTGACGGAGAGATAAAGGGCCTCGGCTCTCATTGCACCACGTGTGACAGGGGAGATAAAGAGCCTCAACTCCCTCTCATTTCACCACGTGTGGCGGGAGAGATAAAGAGCCTCAACACACTCTCATTTCACCACGTGTGACGGGAGAGATAAAGAGCCTCAACTCACTATCATTTCACTACGTGTGACGGGAGAGATAAAGAGCCTCAACTCACTATCATTTCACCACGTGTGACGGGAGAGATATAGCGCCTCAGCTCATTATTATCCCTTTATATGGTCAAACAAATTGATGATAAGATACTTGAGGAACAGCAAAGTTGTACCTACTTGGGACATATTCTTCCTCTGTTGTCGGAAAAGAACCAGAATATTTCTTATTTCTGCCCGGGGTGGAGATGAAAGCCATCATTTAGACCCTCTACGGCTAATCGCTCAGGTAAGTTGGTTAACATAAAAACAATGTACTTGGGAAATAACATTGGCAAACATGATTGAACAACCGAAGATGCTAACCCCAGGATTAACTTATTCAGATTTGCTGTCAACGCGTCTCCCAATATGGAACTTGACAGAATTCGCGATCGAATATTAGGTCAAGCTGTTCAACATTGATGTGCAGTCTTGAATGCTTAGAATCTTGGTTTTCAAACAGGCAGGTGATGCCTGCTGCTAGGTAGGCCAAGTTATCAGCAGAATGTTATTTCCTGGGAAATTACTTGCTGCGTATTACTGGGCCTAGGGGAAGATAGATGACGTATTGGATAGAAATATTATCATTATCTGTATAAATGTTTGCCATTACTTACAGCCTACTCTTTTCGATTTTCAAATTCTATTGGGGGGTTTTTTCGTGCACAATGTGTGAACGGGACATTCGAGTTTATCGTCAATTTTCGATGTGACTTGACGCTGATCTCACCTCTCTTGAGACCTGGTGGCGATTGAAACTTGCGGGACTCGAAACTCCACTGTTTCGCGCTCTTTCATTGCGTGAGAGAAAGCGCCTTCCTTATCTCTCAGTCACAGCTATAGTCGATAACCCGCTGAACGGCCCAGAAGCACAGCTTGCAGCTACAAGTGCCACATCAAGACTACATACCTTCACCAACAGATGTCTTTGTTGTGTAAATTCGCATTATGTTGTTTAAGGTCGAAACAAAGGTAAATCTAGCAACGAATACGGCTCGAGCTGGGGAGAGAACGTCGGATGGATAGGACTAACGCTCGGAATCAAAATAACCAGACATCCGTTGGATTAGAAGCCACGGAGAAAGAATCTGGTGGAGGCCAAAGAAAACATAATAAAGAACCATGAAAAAGAAGTCCAATGTAGCTGGCCCGTCATTGAAGGAGCTCAAAAAGACGGCACATAAAAAGAACTTATGTAGATTATTCGTTATAGTCCAAAGGTAGCAGTAGTCCATTTGAGCCATGACTGACTACAGGATGATTAGGTCTTAGTAAAGAAAATTCTACTTAACGTTTTGTGTTTTCTTTCTCCTTGCTGCGTTGTTGTTTCACTTTTCCATATTGCAAGAATTTCTCTTCACCAAGCGTGTTGTGATTCTTTAGACTACATCACCACTTGGATCGATCTGTAACATCGTCTTCCCAGAATATCAGTGCCTCAACATAACACACACCTTTGAACCTCAACTTTGGTAGACCGACTGTTCTCTTGCTATCATCCACCTGTCCTTAGAGGATATCTTTGCGAATGAAATCATCTTTCATGCGACGAATATGACCAACCAAGTCATCTTAACCATCGCTGTCTAAGGAGAGTGTCCATGCTTGGGAAACTGATGCAAAAGCGAACCTTTGCATTTGTCACTCTGTCCATTCAACTCATTCGAAGAATGGATCGCAGACGCCGTAGATGAAAGGCGTGAAGCCTATGCTCTTGTTTCGGCATAGATTGCAAAAGTCTCGCTGCCATATTAGAACGTACTGACGACACAGGCACTGTGAACCTTGACCTTGGTTTTAATTGGGAGGATGTGGTTTTCCCAAACACGTGCTGTGACGCCAGCGAACGTAACAGTCGATTCGCCAATGGTACTGTCTATTTCAGTGTCTAGAGAGCGTGTCGTTGATGAGGGACCGCAGGATCGTAAATTGGTGCGTAGATCCCAATTCCCAATTATCGATTTGTTAAAAGAGCACATACAATAATTAAGTTCACTCATGGATGGTGTGATCGTGAACAGGTTTGGAACCATTGTAAAAGTACATTAACGGGGCTGTCATTTAAATGTCAGGCGAATCGATGCAACACGCAGGGACTGCATGCCACAATTGATTGTCCTGTGTGGTTTGGCATCTCACAGATATGACAGCAACTAAGCTATGATAAACTGACAACTATTTAGGCAGTATTTGCCCGTTTGTTGGCTTTTTAGAAAATCTATATTTCTGTATTATTCATGTTGTATCCCCTCTCATTTCCAGTGGCGTACTAAATATTTGCGAGAGATGGGTGCGTCAGGCCATACTCGAATGCCAGTTTTTAAAAAAATGTGTTTATTTGAGAGCCTTGGCGTGATGTGTTTGATCCTGTACACTGAAATGGCGTTTCTGAGCAATACGTTAATTGAAGCACTCACGTCTACCAACATTTGAGACGAACCTGGCTCATTGCTACGAGAGAAAAGCAGCAACGTGATCATCTGGTCACATTCGCATTTAAAGAAAAAAAAGTCTGAGGCCTAGAACAATGGCACATTCATTATTTTCGACACAGGCTTCCTGTAGAGGAACCAGCTGTACTTGAGATTCTATGCTTCACTTGGAGGGAAATAGAGAAAAATCATGATAGTGGACACTGTCATTTGTTGTTGTTGTTGTTGTTGTTGTTGTTTAATGCCCACAATGAGTTTGCTTTTTGTGCGCCATGAAAAGGAAGTTAAGTATCGCGTTGTAGTAGCTTTCGGGATGTGAGTACAGCTGGTTCCTCTACAGGAAGCCTGTGTCCAAACATTTACAATGGCAGTTTTAAAATCAATCGTTTTACATGAAGAGGTTGCGAACCCCATGCACAGCCCTCTTTAGTCGTCGTTTACGAAATGCTTGGAAAGTTAAAGTTGTCCTTTTTATGCCCAACCCCAGTACCGCTCGGTTGATGTTTGATACCTAGGTAGCCGGGTTATATTTGTTCTAACATGGATGTATTCATATTTATTGATTTCTGCTGTGCTAGGCACTACCTGAAACATGTGTCACTGGAAAGCGTGGATTAGTTGTTAAGTGACACGGACAACTCGAAGGTGTTGGGTTCGCTTCTTATCACACCCCCGTTACAGCGAGAAAGAAAACCATTAGAAAATGCAGGAGGAAGCAGATCCTTACATAAAATGACTGCCGAAGTCGGATGCACTGCGCCGACATGCACATAATAAAAACTTAATGCAACGCATACCGTCTTGGAAAATAGAGCAAATAAGGCGAACGCAACAAAAAACAAAACAAACACGTGTCCAATGTTCAGCCACGTGGATTGCCTTGTTACTCTCCGTTAACATGTCATCCGAATTGCATATTTCCAGAAAGTTTGGGAAGATCCTCAAGTGGTCTGGGACGGCTCTACCGTCGTATGTCTCATCATCTCTACATCCCCATCCCATTCAGTTGTTCCTGCATCGTGATACACCCATTAAGGTTTAACTTAGTGACTTCCATGTTGCGTAAGGCAAATGGTGTTCATGCGCAGGTTGCTTCGACGACTCGATCCATGGAACCTACATCAGTTTGTCCCATTATTTGACGCGGAGTTTTTCTGGACTAGATTGAAAGGGCTATATTGACTGCAAGAAACTTAGCCTTAATTTCCCTCTTGTTAACTGTACTTGGTGTCCAAATATAGAGTGCCATGCGTCGATTACCTTTTTCTCTCTTTCAATGTGTGATGCAACACTTCTTCATATCTCAGACTATACTGCGCTGTTTAAGTTGGAAAAGGCTTTACGCGCTCTCTAACTATCCAACAAGTCTTATTTATTGAGGTATCAACAAGTTTGACATGAGCTGAATATTGCCAAACTTACATATTTGTATAACGAAGTGAGCAAACTGCCCATGGTTTTCGATTCTGGAGGTACGCCACTGGCCTGTCAGTTGCGCATGTACGATACTTCTTGCGTGTTAGTATAGTTGGTTGGCATTTATATATCCTTAACCCTCTTGTTTTTGTATCAAGGTGTTTATAAATCAATATTTGCCTGAATATATTAGATCCATGGACCTGACAGATCTAAGGGTTTATAGTTTTTGTTTGATCAGGGATTCCCAACAGCTTTTTTGCCGCGTGCTGTCTAACGACTTTGTTCTGTGAAATTGGTCGAACGGCGTCACGATTATTTTTGACTATTTAACATTTCGTGGTTTACATCTATTCTTCTGAACTTAACTTCGTTATACTAGTTTAGACGACGCTACAGATTTGGTATACAACAAGTTTCTTCTACTCCACTTGATCTAAAAACTATGCGCATCCAATATATTCCTGAATGCATTAATTTTAACTGAACTATTTGTGTAGTAATGCATTTCATGCATCCATCACTCTTTGACTAAACAAATATTTCCAAGTATCTAATCTGAGCCTTTCTTTAATTGATGTGTAGCTGTGCCCTCTTAACTTAACTTAACTTAGCTTAACTTAACTTAACGTTTTTATATTGGTTTAGAAGACTCTGCAGAGTCTGTATACAACCAGTTTCATTTACATTACTTTGCTCTAAAAGCTATGCGCATCCAATGTATTCTTAAATGCAGTAACTGCCCGTTCATCCCCTACTTCCTGTGGCAATGCATTCCAAGCATTCACCAGTATCTCACTAAAGAACAATTTCCATATATCTAATCTGGACCTTCCTTTAGTTAATTTGTAGCTATGCCCTCTTGTTCTTGTAGTTGGTTGTATTTGGGGAAAAAAAAATGTATTATAATCTAATTTATATGTTCCTTTGATCATTTTATAAACCTGTATTAAGTCACCTCGAATTCTTCTATTTTGTAGACACTGTAGACCGGTGTTTCATAGTCTTTCCTCATAACTGTAATTCTGGAATCCCACTGTTAGCTTTGTCGCTCTTTTTTGTATCCTTTCCAGCATGTTTATATCCCCTCTATGATAAGGACTCCACACCTGCACACATTACTCCAATCTAGGTCTAACTAATGCGTTATACAATTTGACTATCACTTCCTTGCTCCTATGTTTAATATTTCTTGTTATTATTCCTAACATTGCATTTGCCGTTTTCACTGCTACCTAGACTTGCTCACTCACCTTACCTGTATGATCTAGTATAACCCCTTCTTGTAGGCGGTTGCACTTTGAAAAACGTGTGATAGTCAAATTTATCCTTTCGTTATCGTTTAAAAAGTTTGTTGTCCATCGCAAGCGATTATAACGACATCATCTGACATGTTTTGTTTTGATGATGTCCCTTACGATGTATTTGATTTATAGTGGGGTAGTAGCTTTGCTGGTTATCAACCTCACTCTCTGGTCCCGAACTACCTTGGGTCAGTAGCAAGAACACAAGTCAAGACCACTGGAGGCAATTCAGGAAGTAGGCACTCTGGTCCCATCTTTTTGTTGTGTTTTAAACCCCATGTAGTTCTTCTCTTTTGTAGACATTGTAGGCAAGTTTTTCTGAAATTTTACTCATAAATTAATTCCAGAATCCCACAATCAGTTGTGTCGCTCTTCTTTGTATCCTTTCCATCATATGTATATCTCCTTTCGATAAGGACTCAACACCTGAACACAGTACTCTAATCTTAGGTTCTTAGTCCACCTGTACTTCTACAGGGGCAGATGACCTGTGCAGGTCCCAGCTCTGGTATGAGCTGGATGTAGCCGGAGAAGGATTTCCTGCTTAGCGGGCTAGGCTCGAGCAGCTTAACACTCAACTGTGTTGGGACAATTGCTTACAGAGAGTGATTAACTGATGTGTGAGCACATCTTAACAGACTCAAACACTAGAGCAAAGTAGACCCGCAGCCTGTCAGGTGCCATCTATGCTGTTCTAAACAAACAATCTAACCATGGCCTTTGTTATGCCATGTCACAGTCTAGATCTAACTTTTTTTACTTTGGCTATCACTTCCTTTCTCCTATGTTTAATATTTTTTTTTATGAGACTTCTTCTTCAAATGTGTTTTCTTCTTCAAATGCTTCTTCTTCATTTTCTTGTTGTAGTTGTTCTTCTTCTTCTTTCTTTTTCTTCTTCTTCATCTTCGTCTTCTTCTTCTTCTTCTTTGGTTTTCGTCCTGGAAAGGACGTTTGTGACGTTGTGTCGCAGTTTACAGCAAGGCTGCAATATCTGCGCCTTTTGCCGGAGACATCCGATTTCTACACGACTTATTTGAGAATTTGGTTTGTCCATCTCTTCGATCTCTAATCTCTGAGTGAGGCTGCATGGTTGCAGTCTGTTTCCAGAGCCAGCACTTGGACTCGGATTAGGGTTTTGGTCTGAAATGATTCGCTGACCCTGATGCAAGCAGCCAGCTATGAGTCGATGACTGCTGTCAGCTTCATTCCCTGTTGCATCTTCGGCCCCAACCCCCTATTAAATCCCTGGATCCTTTAATAGGGAGGAAAGAATTACTACACTTCCCTGCATGTCGTAAAATCCGACTACAGAGAGTTGCCCATGGGGCTAGCACCTTCATCGTGTAAAACAAATTGCTACGGAAACAACCCTCGCAAAAACACACAAAATGGTTTGATGCAAGCTTCTTAATGGAGACCAGCGTCTTCGTCTATACGTGTCCAAGTAACACGTCATACAGAATGCATTCAGTATCCAGCGACATGGATTGCCTTTTCATTTGCCTCCAGCATGTCGCACCTATTGCGTGTTTCCTGGAGGTTGGGGCAGGTCATCAGGTGGTCTGGGTCCTGTATTGCGCCACAGTCTCATGTGTCATCATCTATATGTCCCCACCGTTTCATGTTCCTCTTGCACCGTGATACACCATTTCGGAGTCTGTTCAGCGACTTCCATGTTGTGTATGGTAGACGATGTTTGGGGGGCAGGTTCCTCCCGAAACTAGATCTGTGGAGCGTGCATCAATTCGTGTAGTTTCTCGGTTCGTCGGATTTTAGGTCTTGTCTGTATCCACTTTGTTAATTTTAGAAAGCTATGTCTGAATTTGAGTCTTGTGGCCAGCGAAGTGCCGCTTTACTTCCCCTAAATTGAAAAGACAAGAAAGAGTTAACATAAAAAATAAACCAAACGATACTCGTACATGGCGGGAACGAAGCATTCAAAGAAGATCTACGCGAGCATCCTCAATTAAAAACACAAAAACAATTAAAATCGATTCGAATTTTCCTATAGCTGAGGCTGACTTCAAGGGTTTGTAAGGCGAGGGAATAAAAGCCGCTTCTCCCACGGTTTTCACGCACTGTACAGGTCATGTTTAAATGTTATCTATGATTGAGGAAATAGGGTAGGCCTTACAAAAGTTTTGAATGCAAGTACTCATGCCCTGGAAGAATGTATTCACAAAATGTACAACGGATGAATGTATCCACAAATTGTACCACGGATCAATGTATCAACAAAGTGTGGCCCAACAGAATTGATCTCCAAAGTGTACTCTAGATCGATGTATCCACAAAGAGTACGCTAGACGAATGTATCCACAAAGAGTACCCTAGAAGAATGTATCCACAAAGAGTACCCTAGAAGAATGTATCCACAAAGAGTACCCTAGAAGAATATATCCACAAAGAGTACCCTAAAAGAATGTATCCACAAAGAGTACCCTAGAAGAATGAACCCAAAAAGGATACCCTAGAAGAATGTGTCCACAAACAGTACTCTAGAAGAATGTATCCACAAAGAGTACGCTAGAAGAATGTATCCACAAAAAGTACCCCAGAAGAATGTATCCACAAAGTGTCCGCTAGAAGAATGTGTCCACAAACAGTACTCTAGAAGAATGTATCTACAAAGAGTACGCTAGAAGAATGTATCCACAAAAAGTACCCCAGAAGAATGTATCCACAAAGGGTACTTTAGAAGAATGTAACCACAAAGAGTACCCTAGAAGAATGTATCCACAAAAAGTACCCTAGAAGAATGTATCCACAAAGAGAACCTCGGATGAATTTTTCGACAAAGTACGTCCTGGAAGAATTTAGAATTTATCGACAAAGAGTGTCCTGTAAGAATTTATCGACAATGTACGTCCTGTAAGAATTTATCGACAATGTACGTCCTGTAAGAATTTATCGACAATGTACGTCCTGTAAGAATTTATCGACAATGTACGTCCTGTAAGAATTTATCGACGATGTATGTCCTGTAAGAATTTATCGACAACGTCCTGAAAGAATTTGTCGATAAAGTGTTTCCAAAACCATGAAGGGCTGAGAATCCCTGATACCGCCATTGCCAACAATCCGCTCCACACCCATTTGCCACTCCTGCGTTTCGTTTATTCTTTGTTTTGCCAGCCATGTTGTTATGGTTTGACTTTGTCACTTTCATTCTACCATGGGCTGTTGAGGTTATTGTTTTATATTTTTGTACCTTATAGTTTCTACATAAATGAGGTAGTCTGCCCCATGTCCAACCCTGTTTAGTCTCAAACATGCCTGCAAGGTGACAGTTCCATTATTCTTTACTCCCCTTTCAGTCACCGGAAACACATCAGCACCATTTTTCCAATTTGTCTTTTCCGCCATCCATTGTTTTGAATCTGTCGCGTTGTCGTAATGGTTACAATACCTATTTCCCTTTCTTCAGTCGCGTTGATTTGTGTACAAAACTATTCAAATATAGTAATTATTTCTTCTTTAAAATACTCCAAAAGGATATCAAACTAGCAGTCAGCTGATACATTTCTTGAGGTCATTATATGATTGGACCTCCTTGATCTTTCCAGTAACCATAGGAGGTCCTAACGTCATCACATCTTGGTATTGCTTCATGAACCGCCGCCATATTTCTCGTTGATTTTGCGTTGATTTGTTTACCTAACTATTCAAATATAATAATTATTTCTTCTTTTAAATACTCCAAAAGGATCTCAAACTAGCAGTCCGCTGATACATTTCCTGAGGCCATTACATGATTGGACCACCCTTATCTGTCCCGTAACCCTAGGAGATCATAACGTCATCACATCTTGGTATTGCTTCAGAAACCTGTGCCATATCTCTCTGTCCAACGAAATATTCTCGGTACCTTTCAAGTTTTTCCCATCCACTTTCGAACATTATCTGTCCAGCATCTCTTCGGGCGATCCCTATTTGCAATGGATTGTGCCTTTGAGTATCTTGTTTGGTAGTCAACTCGTTCGTATTACATGAACATACCACTGGAGCTTGCGTGATTTTAACCATAAATCCACGAGAGAAGGAAGACTAACGTCTGGGCATACAAAATATACTGATCAGACATGTTAGTCAGGCAAAATATACTGATCAAACATGTTACTCAGGCAAAATATACTGGCCAAGACCCTCACCTCGATCTCCTCGTAACCTTTACCTGGAAACGGACTGTTTTTATTGCAGCCGGGCTAACGAGGTGAGGGATCATCGTGATCCCCATAGTAGTGAGTGACACGCAGATGAAGTCAAACATAGTACAACCGCCTGGATGACCCCAGTCCGCCTTCATCAGCACGCTCTGGATGTGAGGAAAGCTACTGCAACTCGCCACTTAACGTCCTTTTCAGGACGCACAAGACCTACTCATTGTGGGCATTCGACAAAACATTTGATATTGAACCTGGTGAAGAATGGGTACGAGTGACAGCAGAATGTGGAACGTCCTTTTCAGTCTGTGTCACACTGTACAAAGATTGTAGACAGACAAATCCAGAGGTGGTGGGAGCGGAAGTTCAGTGATTATTTCTGAGTTTGTTTCTGACCTCGATGTGGGTCTGTTGAGCGGCAGACCCAGAGTTCATGGGCTTTCACCGCTCAGGTCGGAGGAAAAACAGTGAAGAAGGACATCAGCGCGCAGGCAATAGGGACACGTGGTCTGACCAGGGGGATCTTTGCAGTCACTAAGGCAAGGGTTTAGCTGGAGACTTAAACCTTTGCCAACACATGTCTGCTCGGCTACTCTACGAGAATGCTCATGAAGATTGAGATGGACTGCGGTCGAAGACTGTGGCTGGAAGCCAACGGAGACTTAGCAACCCAACACAGAACTGGTGCCGTGAGCCGACATACGCTGGGGTTCACATACTGAAGAAGAGAGGTGAGCACTTATGGACTTGTTCGATGTGCAGTGAGGCTGATCTGTCGACTAACTAACTAACTAACTAACTAACTAACTAACTAACTAATTAACTAACTAACTCCCTAACTAACTAACTAACTAATTCACTAACTAACTAACTAACTAACTCACTAACTAACTAACTAACTCACTAACTAACTAACTCACTAACTAACTAGCTAACTAACTAACTAACTCACTAGCTAACTCACTAACTAACTAACTAACTCACTAACTAACTCACTAACTAGCTCACTAACTAACTCACTAACTAACTCACTAACTAACATTCGAAACAATAACAACCACAGATAGGAGGTCTTGATAAGGTCCGACAAACTGTGTAATTGTGTTGTGTACGCTGACATCTGTGACATTGTCCTTGTATGTTAGTCCATGTTGTGTACGCTGACATCTGTGACATTGTCCTTGTATGTTAGTCCATGTTGTGTACGCTGACATCTGTGACATTGTCCTTGTATGTTAGTCCATGTTGTGTACGCTGACATCTGTGACATTGTCCTTGTATGTTAGTCCATGTTGTGTACGCTGACATCTGTGACATTGTCCTTGTATGTTAGTCCAATGGATCCATCGCAAGCATCTAACTGAATATTATTTTCTGCCTCATTGTCTCACACCGTTGGACGTAAAAAATAATGATTAGTATTTGCATTAGTTTGACCTTAGTTTTAAGTGAGATGTTCTTGTCTTTCCACGATCGTGGAAAGACAGGTGAGAATCGTTATTGCTTGTGCGAACCTATTTTGTAGCTCTGCCTTGGTCCCCTGTGCCCCAATGACAACTCCTAGATATGTGAATTGTGTAAATATATCGACCTGTTTTCTAACAATATTTATGATGTAATTGAATCCACTCTTGAAGCCCCACCTAAATTCCACGCAGTTCTCCACGGAACAGGCTGTTTTATGGCAGTTTGGCTAACGAGATGGTGGGTCGGCGTGATCCCCGTAGTAGTGAACGTCACGCAGATGAAGCCATTCATAGCACAACCGCCTAGAGGACCACGGCCCATCTTTATCCGCACGCTCGGAATGTGAGGAAAGCTAATTCAACCCACCACAGAACGCCTTTTTCATGGCGCACAAAAGAGTAAACTTACATATTTTGGGCAATCAGTAACAATAACAACATATTTACATGTCTATACAAATTGGATGAAGGCTGCGTGGCCTATGGTTGAAGCGTCCGTTTCACAATCCCAGCGCACCGAGTTCGAATCACGGTCCTGTCCAGTTTGGCAGACATGTTTTTTTTCCTCGCTCCTGCACGTACGGAAAGTAATGACAACCTACCGTACTGCACACCTGCCAAAAAACGTATAACAGCCGAGTAGGTGACGGTTAGAAGAAGCGACGTTCTGCAAAATACATGTTACTTACTTTCTCTATAATTTGGAAACACCCTTAGAAAGAGATCCGACAATATAACCAGACATGCCCTGTATTGGAACCCACACGGAAACACACTGTTGGGTTGGCCAAGAA
Source organism: Ariolimax columbianus (assembly GCA_036924085.1). Classification (NCBI taxonomy): domain Eukaryota; kingdom Metazoa; phylum Mollusca; class Gastropoda; order Stylommatophora; family Arionidae; genus Ariolimax; species Ariolimax columbianus. Next base: position 45,582,619 of record JAVGWX010000013.1, read on the forward strand.
ACACATGGGGAACAACCATGGACTAGCAGCCCACATGCAGCAGGAGTCTTGCAGACAGAACTCAAGAAGACGACTTACATATGTACAGTCTGTGAGCATCTGTTAGGATACCTGTGTTTGAAGGTGAACCAGAGGGATGAACGAATGAACGATAATGATGATGATGATGATAATGATGATGATGATGATGATATAAATGAGGGGATATACAATTTTGGAAAGCGAGGGGGATTACTATATTCTTGTTTTTCGGCGTTCATTCTGAAAAGGATGTTAACTCAACGTCTTTATACTGGTTTAGAAGACTCTGCTCAATCTGTATACAACCAGTTTCATTTATATTTCCTTGCTCTAAATCTATATGCACACAATCTATTCTTGAATGAATAAATTGTCCCTGCCTCCATTACTTCCTGTGGCAATGCATTCCAAGCATTCCCTACTCTCTGACTTCAAAAATATAGTAAAGAACTATGTTGGGACGTTGTGTTGTAGCTTACAGCAAGACTACAACATTTGCGCCGTTTGGCCCAACACATCCGGTATCATTTTGGCACCAGGTTTGCCTTCTCTCTGCGATTAATTTAATCTTAGCCAGACCACATTAGTGCAGCCTGTTTCCAAGGCCACCCTAATGCGAGCGGACATGTGTGGGTCGCTCTTTGCTTTCAGCTCATTCATTGTGCTGCGTTCTCAGTTCTTTACTGGCATTTAATTACTGACCATAGATTAGATTACACTATTGCAATACATTATCCAGTTCTCTAGATCCCTACGGATTAAACTAGGCACTAGGAAAGTAAGAAGGGGCGCTAAGGAGGACGAACAAGGAACAACCAGCAAGCTGCAGCAACCATCAGAATGAACACCATAAGCTATTTGCTTGAAGATTCTGAGCACCAATGCGTCTGTCTGAAGTGATATCGAATCTTTATTATATTTAACGGGAAAATAAAAAGTAGAAAGAAGAAAAAAATCTGACAGAATGTTAGATAGCGGTAAAAAAATAACAGTATGTCAATATGTGAAACAGAAAACAACATATTGAGAGTCATAACACAGAGAGGAAGATGAGTAGGGCCAACACATGCGGTCTTAAAGTGTTAGGACACCACATGCGTTCTTAAAGTGTTAGGACAACACACTAACAACTAAGTCCTGTGTAATGAAAAATGCTAGTTTATAATGTGGTGCAGGTTTTGAATCATTGCTTCTGTTTGTATGTGGCTCTTGAGTGATTGATTCAGTTTTCACATGGCTCTTGAGACATTGATTATGTTTTTACATGGCTCTTGTGTCGTTGATTTTGTTGTCATACGACTCTAGTGTCATCGAATCTGTTTTCATGCTGTTATTGTGTGATTTATTATGTCTTCCTGTAGCTTCTATCCCCTTGACTGTATTCATACGTTAAATATATACGTCTGAGTTTTATATCCTTATCTTACGGGCTACTTGTAATTGAACAAGGAGATTGTCATAAGTCTTTGCCCTGACCAAAAAGGAGTAGAAGGAGAAAGATGAAATTTGGGACAGTGCTTATTCCTTCTCAATGTAGCCACCACCTGAATTTATACAATTATGCCATCTCTGAGTGACCCTGAAAAGACTTTCAGAATAAAGTAACCTATTTTTCTAACTAAACCAGTTGTCACAAGCCAGTGTGACATCTTCGTCACTGTCAAAATGATTTCCTTTCAGCTGTTTAGTAAGTTTTGGGAAAATAAAAAAGTCTGATGGATCTAAATCCGGAGAATGTGGTAGGTGTGGAAGAATTTCAATATTAAAATCGTTGGCTGTTTGCAACACAAGCTTGCTTTATGAGAGGGTGCGTTGTCTTGAAACAAGGCAGGATTTGAGTACGCGCTATCGCTTGGTTTCTGGTCAGTCTTTCTTAGTTTGGTAAGGAGATCTGTATAGTATTGCCTATTAACCGTGTTGTCATGAAGCAGGCAATCTTCCAATATGACACCTTTGACGTGTCAAAAAACAGTCAGCATCACTTTCTTGCATTTTTATGTGCTCTTGGCTTGACATGTGTTGGTGAGCCCGGGGTTTTCCACTGCATGCTGGACATTTTAGATTTCTGTCATAATGATGAACCCAAGTCTCATCTACTATCACCATGGTCAGCAACATGTTTTTCGACCAACACATTTTGAACAACTGGCCACAGCAATCAACCCTCGTTTGTTTCTGTTCACATGTCAGCAGACGTGGAACCCAGCGGGCACATACTGTTCTCATGTTCAGTCTGTAGTGTAAAATTCTAAAAACTGTACTTTCATTCAGTTTTGCTGACCTAGATATCTCTGCAATTGTAATTTTCCTATCCTGGCCAATTATTTTCTTCACTCTTGCAGCATTTTCATCGCTGCACTCTGAGGATGGTCTTCCTGATCTTGGAAGATCAGCAACATGGGAACGGCCACATTTAAACTACCTACACCAGTTTTTTACAGATACATACTAATCTCACATTAAATGTTTACAGCACAAGCGAACGATACATTCTGTAAGTAATGTATTGAATGAAACAAGTACACGCGCACACTCGTGCATACACACACACACACGCACATACACACATATATATATATATATATATATATATACACACATACATACATACACACACACACACACACATAAATACACACAAATACATACATTCATACATACACACACACACCAACGCACACACACACACATATATATATATATATATATATATATATATATATATATATATATACACATACATACATTCATACATACATACATACATTCACACACATACATACATGCATACATACATACACACACACGCACACACATACATACACATACATACACACACATACACACACACATACATACACAAACAGCCAGAAAAGAATAGACGGGAGAGAGAAAGAGAAAGAGAGAGAGAGAGGAGGGGGGGGGGGGGAGAGAGCAAACATATGAATAATAGTCAATCTGAAGCAATTATTTTTGATTTATTAAATGTATTTAATGAAGTGCAACATGGACACATTATAAATTCAGAAATCGTGATAATGCTTTTATTGAAGGTAAGAAACATTTGAACAGTTGAGTACATTGTCATAGCTAGAAACTTACGTCACTGTATTGTATCCATTTTCATGATCACCTTCAACACTAGTAGCGAAAATTGTAACTATTACTGTTGGAACCTCTCTTTCCTTATTTGTCTTATGTCTTTTTCTGGCTCAATTATGTGTGCCTCTTCTAATGTTCAAGACATCGAGCTTTGCACTCGTTCATTTTCTTTGTATTATATTTAGGAAAGTGTTTCCTGAGATTTTTTTAAAAATTCGTAGAGAAATCTGCCTGTTTGAATAATGTGATGAACGACCCCATTTATTGGAGAGTCTTCTACTCTCCTTAATGGGTAGAACCAATTATTAGCCATCTCTGTTGACATGCTCTCACTGTGGCAGTTGCTATATTATCGTCTCTGTCACATGGCTAGTTAAAAATTTGGCTCGTAAAAAGAAAATTGAATGCTAGATGAATACTCAGAGACATGCATGAATCCATATTTTATACATTTTTAAAATACTATACATTGTTTAATGGTAGTCTGGCTAATGAGGGGACATATGGACGTGATTCCCGTACTAGTGAAGCCGAGCATAGCACAACCGCATGGAGGACTCTGGCCCACCTTCATCGGGATGAAAGGAAAGCTAATACAACCTGCCATTTAACACTCTTTTCAGGACATACAAATTAGTATACATACTCATTGTGGGCATTCAATAACCACAATGTAGGCACAATGTTAACATCTAATCTGGTCGCCATAATACAAAGGATATGGTCGCTGTAAGCTTCCATGCATATTGCAAAAATACAAATGAAGAGTGTTGTGCATGGAGTTAACAATATCGTGATGTAAAAATATGTTACTGTTATATTCAGCGACAGAAAATGTTCAGACTTCAATAACGAGGCCACTAACATCTGAAGCTGTTGGATTACATTGGAGTAAAAAGGGGAAGGACTGAGACAGCTCGGAAACCGAACTACTTTAAAACATACACGCTGAAGTAGTCCCCCACACTTCACATTGTATTTGAATGGTTTTCTTTAAATCCATTCTCGGTTATGCCCTTTCCAGTAACGAAGCGTGATTATAATTATAGGGTAAGCTGAGTCATGAACATAAAGGGATATAATCGTTCACCTGTTCTAAAAATAGAAATCCAGTCGTGAAAGGTCGCCCTAATTTGTGTCTATTCGGCTGTGAAAACAAAATAGAGCGATAATGACCGTTTCCTAGCGACCAATTGACTTGATTCCTACACTGTGTTAGATTGGACGCGATCAACTTTGCCGCTTCGCGCGTTTGCTAATATGTCACTACGCTCTAACAAAAATTACTATTACAATTTCTAATTTATTTCACAACTGTTTTATGCAAATAGATGTCTTCTTTAATTCTTGACACAACTTTTGGGATTGCTCAGCCTATTCTGTCCATTCCAACGCTTCGCTACTGGTCCTTTCTTTGTCTCCAGTCGTTCTCTTCTTACACTCATTCGTTTGTCGTAAGATGTATGTTAGCTATCTGGTTATTTCAGCGTTTCTTAACCGAGGTTCCCTGGAACCCAAGAGTTCCACGAGAACTCGCTTGTGATTTCACGATAAATAGTGATGAAATGACTAATCATATGTTTTTGGAATTTTTTAGTCATTTTTGCGTTTAATTTTATTATGCAATTTAGTTATACTCGAGCGACGTATTCTTATAGAGTTCTTGGATACTATAATAGTATGCAACCTATTATATCATTGAAAAGTATGATCGACCCCGAAATAAGTGTAATAAAAGATAAGCACAGGTTTCATATAGGGAGAGGAGATGGCTACCGCCCTCATATAGACGAGCCTTTGAAATAGAAGATCGCTAACACATATGACAGTAATGCTATGGGTTATTTTACTTTACATAGAAAACAACGTGTTTTTTAAAATCTAAAGTGCCTTTAAAACAAACATTTCCTTGACAAGAATATATATTCATGTGACATTTTACCTTGCTTTATATGATATCATTTCAACATGGTCAATAAACGGTTCAGTTATTGTAGTAGTTATTATCTGTTTTTGTTCTGTTATATGTGTTATTTACTATTTTGTTTATTTATGTGGTTTTTTTTAGTGTGCTTATAGGTCTCGGGCTAATATAAGATTTCTTGAACAGCCTCAAAATTTGATGGCCTTGTTTGACTTCTGTTATCGGAAAGTTCCAGTCGACATGGATTACTGTTGCGAGCGTAAAAGCAGGAAGAAGGGGAACTGGCTAGCCGACTCCCCCCCCCCCCCCCCCCCCCATAAAACAAGCTGTAGTCTGGTAGTTGGTTAGTTGGCCATCACAAATCAAGATGTCAATAGCGTCAGATATGTAGTCAGATATGATCGCTTATCAAGGCAAGCACGATCAGAGTGCAACACATGCTACCGCAAGTGGGAGACGTATGTAATTGAACTATATTTCATTCATTACTTTCACGCCCCTTGCTTTATTTGCGCCGCAGCTAGGATTTTCTGCTCGGTTATGCGAGCACTATGTGGGAAGGCAGTGCGCCAGACTTCCGGTCGGGAGCAAGAATATCAATAGCGAGAATGTTCAGACACTTTCAGAAAGCCTTATCCAAGTGTCTGCAATGGGGTTTTCTTTACCCTCTATATTCCTCTACATTCCTCTACGTTCCTCTACATTCCTCTACATTCTTCTACATTCCTCTACATTCCTCTGCATTCCTCTACATTCCTCTACATTCCTCTACATTCTTCTACATTCTTCTACATTCCTCTACATTCTTCTACATTCTTCTACATTCCTCTACATTCTTCTACATTCCTCTACATTCCTCTGCATTCCTCTACATTCCTCTACATTCCTCTACATTCTTCTACATTCTTCTACATTCCTCTACATTCTTCTACGTTCCTTACCTATAACACGACCACGAAGAAGAAAGACACCTTCCACCTTCGGTCTCACATATCGCGCGTGCACGAAACAAGTCTTCAAGAATTAATACGGTAAATTGAAAGCTGGTATGTAACATTATAATCACATTGAACAAACAGATTTGTAATACTGCAGCTATGCATATAAAGTTAGCCTCTTGACAACAATTTGTAATGGAAGAAAGTTACCAAACAATATCGCACCACAAGATTATGAAATACAGACTTTTCATATGTTTGTTGGAACACGCTTTCTGTGTGTTGGAGTATACTATATTAATAATAATAAAATTCGATTAGACGTCACAGGCTTGCTGCGTCGATCAACTAAATACTGTGCCCAAGTAGCGCAGCGGCACAATTACAAATCCCATCTACAGCTGATGGAGTGTCAGCCAATTGTCGAAGGCTTGACGTATGGGGATGTCCTCGTTTTCTCTTTCATCCAGCCAATAAACGGTTGTTGACACAAATGACAGATTTGTGGAGAATTTGATGGGCCTGAACTTCTTTGGCAAACAACATGGCCGAATAGCAATAGCAACGGTGTTTTAAGTTTGTCCAGACGGAAGGGAGATTTATCCTTGCTGTGTCCTCTGCATTTTGGACAAAGTCATTTCAGTGTATTCTGAGAACACGTCTCATATTGCATGGGAACGCAACGCCCATGTCTCAACAGGAGTACAGGAATCACACATGACTGGCAGATATGTATTAATATGAGTGTTCCTGTTTACCCAGTTATATGTCACCTGATATCTAACCAAATTGTTGTTTTCTTCTTCAACTACCATCTAGCTTATAAAATACTAAAACCTGAATGTACCATGGGAGAACCTTTGCTTAGAGCTATTATTTACCCACACGTGACATCCTATCAGAAAATAGTTTGAGAAATGTTGAGGAATTCATATAAACGGAGTGCATGACCAGCTGATGGGGCACTGTCCCTCTGAAAAACCACCAATCAGTGATACTCTAATTGCCTAGCATCTAAGGAGGGAGGGGGAGGAGGGAGCTATTTTAATTGTAAAGTTGTCGATCACTATGCCAGAGCAAACCACATCGAGGTCCCTGCAGATAAGCATACAGACATTAGCGAAGAGCTAAAGGGACACGAAAACATAAATACGGCTCCTGAAGAGCACATGATGGCCAAACTAACAATGCGCGAAATGGAAGAGGCTATGAGAACACTAAAGAAAAGGAAATCTCCCGGAAAAGACGGGATAACAAACGAAATGCTGATGGGGCTGGGCCAAACAGCGAAGAAGAAACTACTATCAGTCCTGAACCAAAGCTGGAAAAGGGGTATTGTACCCCAGGCATGGAAAGATGCAATACTGGTACCAGTACCAAAAACAGGGAAGGACAAAACAGATCCAAATGGATACAGGCCCATAAGCCTACTGAGCTGTGTCGGCAAGCTGATGGAACGGATGATAAACACCAGACTGATGTGGCATCTGGAAGAAAAACGAATACTAATTCCACAGCAAGCCGGCTTTAGACAGCACAGATCCACTGAGGACCAGGTCATCCTCATAGCCCAGGAGATAGAAGATGCCTACCAGGCACAGAAACACACAGTAGCTGTTTGGGTGGATCTGGAAAAGGCATTTGACAAAGTCTGGAAGGATGGACTTAGAGTCAAGCTAAGAAGAAGTGATGTCTGTGGGAAGATGTACAAGTGGATCAACCACTACCTCAAACAAAGAACGGTCAGAGTCCAAGTACAAGGGCAGATGAGCAAAAAGGTGACACTCGAGCAGGGAGTACCCCAAGGGGGAGTATTGTCACCCACACTCTTCCTGGTATATATAAACGATATTACAGAGAATATACCAAGAAGAGTCCATAGCTCAATGTTTGCAGACGATCTGGCTATGTGGACCTCTGAAAAGAATCTCACCATAGCAAGAAATCGGATGCAGACGGCCCTAACATCGCTGGAAGAGTGGGCGAACTCATGGCTTGTCAAAATAAACCAGGAGAAAACCACGTGCACAATATTCTCGCTCTCATTAAAACCCCAAAGTACCAAATTAAGTCTGAATGACAAAATCCTGCAGCCACACGACAACCCAACCTATCTGGGAGTCACATTTGATCGGCGCATGACATGGAAAAGTCAGATTAAGAGAAACCGAATGAAAGCCAGAGAAAGAATGGCGATCATGAGGAAACTTGCTGGCACAAGCTGGGGAGCAGACGAAGGCATACTAAAGAAACTGTACACTGGAAGAGTGAGACCAGTTCTCGAGTATGGCATTGTGGCATGGACAACCGCAGCGAAGGCGAACTTCGATAAAGTTAACAAACTTCAAAACCAAGCCATGAGAATTATAACAGGTGGCATGAAGTCAACGCCAATTGTAGAACTTGAAAAGATTACAAAATTGCAATCCATGACCGATAGAAGAGACTGCAGAGCCCAGCTGCAGTCAGAGAAACTCAGAAGACTGACTGACCATCCAATGTACCAGAGACTAAACAATTTGGGAAATGGGAAACTAAAGCGGAGAAACTTTGCAGAAATAGCCAAAGCAAAGATGCACGAAGATCCCATAAACGCACTAACAACACCAAAACCCATCACTACTGTACGAAAACCTACTTGGAGGCAGGCTATATTTCCAGAGGTGGTAGAAAATATACCAGGTATTGCAAACAAAAAACTGTCAGACTGAAAAAGAAAGGAGAGATACTACCCTAAGCTTTATATCGAAAAACTACCCAAGCATGGACTGGACCCATGCATACACCGACGGTTCTGTAACAAACACTACACAGAACGGAGGGGCAGGAGCATTCCTGAACCTACCAAATGGCAGAAAAATAACACTGTCATTCGCTACTGGTAAGTACACAAGCAATTTCAGAGCAGAGGCAGAGGCACTGAGGGCGGCAGTGGAAGAAATTTTAACACACAGTGAAAATGAGAGCCATATAGTCCTGCTGACAGATGCTCTCGAAGTAGTCACAGCGCTAAAAAGCCAGAAAAACACTGAGCTTAATGACTTAAGAGCAGCACTCTGCAAACTGTGCCAGCAGTCCGCACCAAAAAGGGTAGTGGTACAGTGGGTTCCGTCACACTGCAACATCCAAGGCAACGAGGAGGCAGACAGACTGGCAAAAGAAGGTGCAAGGCTACCACAAACAGATACCAGTATGACGTACGAAGAGTCAAAACGGCTTATCAAAGCCAGATACATGACCAAATGGGAAACCGAACATACTGGTTACACCAAAAACGATGCCTTTTACCAGTTGAACCGAAGAGAGCAGGTCGTTGTCTTCAGACTTCGCACTGGCCACAACAGACTGAGGTACCACCTATTCAACAAATTGAAGATAGGGTGTACCGACGAATGCCCGTGCGGTACTGGTAAAATGACCACTGAACATCTGCTGCAGAACTGCCCGACATACGAGGATCAGAGAGAGCAGATGTGGCCATTGCCAGTGGAACTGCAAGACAAGCTCTATGGTAGTGGCGAGAGTCTCAGGATGACCGCCGCTTTTTTCGAGAAAATAATGGTTACTGTCTGACTGTGTACGCAGAAGAAGAAGAAGAAATTGTAAAGTTGTGTTTAAAGTAATTAGGTGGAGCGAAAAAAGTATGGAGGGGGAAGGGGTAGTAGGAATGGTCAACGGCACAGCGGGGCAAAAAGGGATGAGTGTTCAAGCAAAATATTTGAAATGCTGCAGACATATTTATGTACTAGTAGCAATATATATATAGATCTCTCGCAGGATACTGGCAGGAGTCGGTGCTGCTCAAAACCGCCTTAAATCTCTACTCAAGGAGATGACAGACGCCAAGGACAGGGCTCACACCTTCAGGTCAGGTCATCGCATAAACGGTGAGATCGTTGGGACACATATGAAGACATCCTCACAACCCCATGCCACCCTTTTTTCAGCGGTCGCTGCCTGTGCCTCCTCTGGTCGGAGATTGGTCCATTCTTTTATGTTGTCCTCTCAACTTTTTTTGGGACGGCCTCTTCGTCGTCTGCCTTGCACCTTTCCGTGCAGGATCGTATTTGCAAGACCATTTGATCTCGATATGTGACCGTACCAAGCGAGTTTCCTTCTTTTGACAGCTGCCAAGAGGTCTTCAAAAGGCCATATTGCTGTTGTAATTCTATCTCGTATTTCCTCTTCAATACCTTCAATGGTATGGTTATTCCAGCAATGGTATGTGGGTATGATGTTTGAAGTCTACGCTAATCAGATGAAGATAAACGCCATAATACCAAAAGATCAATGGAGTGAACAGTCCTAAATATATCATTAAGAGACCGCATTCGAAATACCAACATCCGCAACCGGACTACTGGGATGTACTCCAAGGCAAAGGACAGACACATATTCAATCGGCTTTTTGGCTACCTGATATTATGCACCTTGCCTGATTGAATACAAAGATTCAAGCAATTAAGAATTCAAGTCGATATATATATATATATATATATATATATATATATATATATATATATATATATATATATATATATCATCATCATGAAGCATGTCCTTTGTAGAACGTCGCTCCCATCAGTCTTTCTGAAAGAAACTCGTTCTCTTGCCAAAACACCAGCCTCCGCCACAGTCATACTCAGGCATTCCTGGATATCTATATATATCAACGGAATGCGTTGTGTCGTAGTTTAGAGCTTCACTTCGATATTTGCACCTTTCGATCCAACACATCCGACTTCAGCAAGCATTTTTTAGTACCGGGCTAGTATTCTCTCTTTGATCCCTTCTCCTTAGCCAGTCTGTCCTGCTGCAGCCTGTTATCCAGGATCACCGCGTGTGTGTGTATATATATATAGAGAGAGAGAGATAGAGAGAGAGACAGAGCACCGTTCTATGGTCTCCACTTTGCTTTATGTCCAGAAAACCTCGAGAACTATTCTGGAATTAGCGTTCGCCATTGCTATCAGGGTCTTCCAATCCGGACAAGTGGAAGGAAAGAGACTAGCCTCAGAAAGACACAGACCTACGCCCTGCATCCAGGCTGCATGCAGCCAAGTGCTACGAAAGACAAACATAAACGTCTGTTGAAATCGGATGTACCGCCATCTGTATCACAGCGCGTGTTTGAGTGCACGAACAAATTATACATCGTCAAACAACTCTCAATTACGTAGAAACCGTGGGGTATGGATTGACGAAGGGGGGAGGGAGGAGGTGAGGGAGGAGAGGAGAGATGGTGAGGGATAGGTGAGGCAAGCCAGAGGTGCGAGAAATAAAAGATCTTTTCATTGTTTTTTGTTCTGGCTTTCATTTTGTACAGATCGTTTGACAAGCAGATCGTCAGCACCAGTATAGCATAATTGTGAATGTTTGATAGCTAAAAGCGTTCACAGCTTTTAAAACTTGCCAACTGTAACAATAATAATAATAACATGAATAATAATAATAATAATAATATAGTAATAAAAACGATAATAACAGTAATAGCAGTAAAGAATAGCCATAGCAATAATCACAAATGTGTAAGTCTTATCTCGTCAAAATTGAGAGGAGGCGTGGCATGAGACTAATTAAAAACATTGCTCGCACGCTGCACGTGTGGATAGATTGAACAAACTACACAAGGTGTTCTAACTGCCTGCCCCTCTGTGTACAGTGTGTAGCTTAGTTGACAGTAAACTGGCTTGCTAGACTGGGATTACAGCGCGTCAGGGTTCGAATTCACGCACGGACAGAAAGCAAATCCGGGCCGTGGTTCCTGCCTGGTACGACCGCTCCTCTAGTCGACCCAGCCGTGAATGGGTACATGATGAATGAGTTGGTGAAGATAAGAAACATCAGGGAAATGAAAACTCGCCACCCCACCTCACATAGGCTGTGGCTTAGTACACGAAGAGCTATCTTCATCCCTGACGGCAATTGTTGCCATGGGACTGACCTCTACCTCTGCATAACCAGTTAAGGAAGACTCACTGCCCAAATGACAGCACTAAACTCAAAGTTCTACGAAGCTAAAGAGGCCAAGATCATAATAGGAACTCGTCTGCAGGTGCAAAAATGAATTAAAGAACGGAAGATGAAATTTGCGTATGAAAGTTGACACCATATATATTATGTGCAACGGGCAATAAGCGTCCTATGTTCCAAAGTGAGCCATATGAATGTATGGGGGATACTCGTGTGCACTATTTTCACTCTGAATCAGAACTCAGTATAGAAACATTGATTGGGCCAGCCAATTTATATTATATATTACATGTATATACACAAACACAATTTTTGACAGATGTTTAAAAGCACAAAAGTATCTTTTGTTCTTATACCAAATAAACATACGAACCACACATACACGCATTATATACACACGATTAACACACACGGCAGTAGCGCCTGTGTACAAATTAAATGGATTGGTCCTTATAATATTGAAGGGTTTGAACATACTGGTTACACCAAAAACGATGCCTATTACCAGTTGAACCGAAGAGAGGAGGTCGTTGTCTTCAGACTTCGCACTGGCCACAATAGACTGAGGTACCACCTATTCAACAAATTGAAGATAGGGTGTACCGACGAATGCCCGTGCGGTACTGGTAAAATGACCGCTGAACATCTGCTGCAGAACTGCCCGACATACGAGGATCAGAGAGAGCAGATGTGGCCATCACCAGTGGAACTGCAAGACAAGCTCTATGGCAGTGGCGACAGCCTCAGGATGACCGCCGCTTTTTTCGAAAAAATAATGGTTACTGTCTGACTGCGTACGCAGAAGAAGAAGATATTGAAGGGTTTGCTGAAGTTCCACCTATGTAAGGGGGTAAGTGTTTTTAATTTGTAATCAGAGTTTAACCTACATAACGGCTAGTTTTAATAGTCTTTCTTCTTCGCCCGTACCACTTCTGGTACATATCTCATCACCCAATCGTTTCTAAACAGTCGTGTTTTACTCCGTTCTTTTCATCTTTTTCCCGACCATCTTGTATGGAAATGTAGATCTCTTCTCTGTGTGCTATTTAATATCACTTTGCCTCTTTTTTCCTTAGAAATTTCACGACATATATTATTTGGTGATTCTTGCATGAGGGCTTATGCATTGGTAACTGCAAAGTACCACCCATTGTCATTGAATTTCTTGTTTCACATATTTAGTTTTGTTCTCCCCCATAAGCTTTCGCTTGGTAATATTCAAAACCATTACAGGCAAGGGATCTCTCTTAAGAATGTATCGATGAAGCTTCAGTAATATCTTAATATCAACACATCAAAAACAGAAACATTGAAAGGAAGAAAGAGCACCACACTTGCTATTCCTGCGAATGAAACAAAAATAAAGCGGTACAAGAATTTAGGTATTTAAGAACTGTTTTTACTTAAAATTACAGACTCGATAGAGAAATAGAGACGAGCGGGCAGAGGGCAAATGCTATCACCTACCAGCTGTCTTCACTACTAAAACACCTCCAAATTTCCCTCTAAGGTAAATAGTTCATCCAAAACCTGTGCTAACAGTGCCAGACAAGGACATTACATAGGGCTCAGGAACGAAAGATAGTCACCTACGAAATGCGGAGTCAACGAAAGATCACAAACAACACCAGAAGAGACATAATCATATGAGTATTCGGGAGAAGGTTGGAACAATTCCCTGCATGCAGTACATCGAGCAACACAGAATGAATTGGTTTGGCCACATTGTGAGAATTCAACCAAGCCATATTGTTCATGCAACCTTCTACAGGAGAACATCAGGAAGAGGAGCGAGAAGTAGGCCGAGGAAAAGGTGGATAGCGTAAAAATGAGACCTGCCATAAAATGGGGAAAAATGTTACTCGGACCACGAGAGAGGTGAAAGACAAATACATACCACGATACTGAGATACAACCCGGTAGAAAGTGAGGTGACACAAGACAAATACATACCACGATACTGAGATACAACCCGGTAGAAAGTGAGGTGACACAAGACAAATACATACCACGATACAGAGATCCAACCCGGTAGAAAGTGAGACGACCAAAATAAGAAGATTGAGTGTGATCATTCGCATTGGTCCAACCCATAAAAAGGGCTGTTTTTACTAATCATCTTAGTGCTCCAAATAATTTTCAGCATGACAAAAATACAAGAAATGGAACTTAAAAATAAAAAGGGCCTTAAGGCAGGTCCAAAACAGACGTTGCTGAAAGGGATAACGTCGGATAACGCATTGTACTAGTAATCCTGCCGTGTCCAGTTTGACAGACAAGGAGTTTTTTCTTGCTGTGATAGCTCCTCACGAACGTAAAGCAGTGACAACCTACCGTACTGTACACTTACCAAGAAACTTATAACAGCTAAATAGGTGGCGGTTGTAAGAAGAGACGTTCTGTAAAGGATACGCTACTTTCCTACTAATGTACTAATTCTCATGTTTTTCTGAGGTTGGCTGGGAGTCCAGTTCTTTACACTGCCGCCAGGTACCCATTTTTGAGCAGGGTGGACTGGAGCGTATACTTTTGCTAACATAAGGTATAATCTTTTACCTTAACTGCATAATAAATATATTCAAAGGTCTTTTCAGACCATTGGACTACTTGGAATGTCCATTGCTCAACTGACCGGTAATTATACGTCTGCCACGTGATTCACATATATATATATTTATACATTTTTCTGAAGTATGGGTCTCAAACTTATATGCAACAGGCCGCATGCGGCCCTCAACATGGTTGGTGTTTCATCGTGTTAATATAGATAATATATATTTGACAAAAATATAAGGAATTATATGTCATGTTATAATTTATGTGAACATTTTATATGCAGAAACTTGGTTTAGCTAAGGACAAGGCATTGATTAAGTGTTTGTTTAATGTCAAAAACAGAAAATTATAAAACAGATGGAAAAAAAACCAATGTGATATTAGAAAGTGTCTTAGCGCTGAATAAACAGAAGAACACGTTAAAACTATGTTTAACTCTAAAAAACAAATAACATCAACATGTTTTAATGATACGCTTTCAGCTTCTGCCAATGCCAACCCACACCCCATTTTTCGTGAAGAGATAAAAGTAATTACGTTTTTATTCTCCAACTTTTCTTTGTGCGGATACTTGGTGGTAAATTCCGTTCAAATTAAACAGTGGGCTATTTCTGCTGGAAGACGATCCCTTTGTTCTATGTCTTATTCTACCTGTGTCAGGTAACTAGTGAGGACATATAATAAAACGGCTACGATTTTAGTTACTGTATCGGAACCTTCCCCCCCCCCCCCCTTTCCAAAGCAGGTTTTAAACGTAGATTTTATCTGAATATGCATCAATCATTATTTTTTAATTTAGACTCTAAAATTGCGTGGTCTAAAAGAGAGCTCTCGAAGATTGTAAAACAATTCTTGCATAAAAAAAAGATTTACAAATTTGTACTCAGCGTTCAATGCATTATTGTTTTTCAGACATTAACTGTAGTAAGGGAGTGCAGTATTGGTAGCTAATACGATACGATGGATGGACAGACAAATTGATGCCACCAGATAATGAAAGAGTTTAACGTTCTGAAACTGAAGCAAACATTTGTAAAGCAGAGAAATATAATATCCAATGGTAATTGCAACTAGCATGCATTCCGGCCCTGCGGGAATAATTATGTAAGTAAAGTCGCTGATTTAACTCCCCCCCCCCCCCCAATCCCCAAATACTTCATACATCCCTCTCCTCCCTCAAATCTCTATTGCCTTCTTTCATTTGATCTCCAGCCCGCTCATAATTCTCCCCTTCCTTTCGACCCACGCCCCATCTCAACAATCATGTCTCTTTCTCTCCTACCCGTCCATCTCATATCCCTCCAAATCACCCATCATTTCTCCCTTCAACCATTCCCCTTGTCTACCAGTCCTCCCCTCCCTCCTCTTTTTACCTCCCCCCCCCCTCCCCCATCTCAACTCGTCCATGCTTGTTCAAGAACCATATCAATGCATCTATTTTCTGCTCTCCCCCCCCCCCCCCCCGGTTCCCTGCACCAACCACTCACCCCATCGGTCTATTTCTTGCATCTAAAATAGTCCATGCTTGCTTCAAATTTAGAACAGTGTCATTTAACGCCTATGGGGCTAGGATGGTGATATGAGACGAGAAAGGGTTCCCTGAAGATTGTTTTAAATAGACGACATTCATAATTATCGCGGGCAACGCCTCGTAACACACTAGAGAAATTTTGTTCTGATTACACACGCTACCTATGATAACATCATGAGCGTCATCGTGCAATTCAATCAACCAATCACATCTCCAACACACACGGTAGACAGACACACGCTTGAAAAATGATAGAGTAGATTCCTAATTACAGGAAGGTGTGCTAAACAAAATTACTACCTAGATTTAGGAGAATCACGAGACGTGTTCAAATGAAACCAGACCTAACTGCTCCAAGTGAACATACGTGCGATGCGCATGATGACATCACTTATGATGCAAACAGCACATACCAACCGTCAACTTTGCGAAATTTAATTATCCTCCGACTCATAGTTTCCTCAGCAGACCGTTGAAAACATGGCGGGTGTGATGCGGAGTCCGTCCAGAATTTATCAGCGAGCAGTGATTCGGTTTCTAACAGCTGAAGGATGTCGTCGACCAGTTGACATTCATCGCAGAATGCAGGCAGTGTATGGTGACAAAAGTGCAGCGAACGTAAGCTCTGGCGACGGTTCACCTGAATTGCTGAATCAATCTGACGCAACAAATATGCGCCTGACCTGGTCTCGGACAATTGTTCGTTAACCCACGTCCTTCTCTAGACATCGTTGTCCAGTTCTTCACTGTTGACTTCGACCTACTTTTGTAACCATAAACTGCCTGCATTCTGCGATGAATGTCAACTGGTCGATATCTTTCAGCTGTTAGAAACCGAATTAACGCTCGCTGATCAATTCTGGACTTATTCCGTATCTTAACTTAACGTTTTTATTCTGGTTTATAAGACTTATAGAGTTTGTAGACAACCAGTTTCATTTGCATTACCCTGCTTTAAAAGCTATGCACATCCAATCTATTCTTAAATGCATTAACTACCCCTGCCTCCACCATTTCTGGGGTAATGTATTCCAAGCATTCACCCCTCTCTGACTTAAAGTAGTTTACAGCTTGACTGCGATATTTGCACCTTTCTGTCCGATACATCCGACCGGTGAACTTCAACAATTAGAATAAACACTGGCAATTATAGATTTGTTCTTTTTTTGTTACATAACCGGGTTTTTTAATAACCAAGAGAAAGGTACAGCTAGCATTTGAAATGCACATTATTTGTTGTATTTTTTAATATTTAATTAGCCAAGACTTTGGTCTGCCGGGGTTTTTGTGAATAACAAGAACAGGAATAGCACCACTGCCACACAGAGAGCATGTCGTAAGAGGTGACCTAACTGTGTGACATGACATAACACCGGCCATGCTTAGGTCTTTTATTTAGAGCAACATGATGGCGCCTAACAGACTGCAGGTCTACTTTGCTCTAGAGTCTATTAGGATGAACTCGGACATCGGTTAACCACCCTCCGTAACCGCTTTTTCCAGCGCAGCGGAGTATTAAGCTGCTCGAGCCTAGCCCGATAAGCAGGAAATACTTCCCCCGCCTACATCCAGCTCATATCAGAGCTAGGATCAAGATGCTGAGCAACGCATGAGCTGCAGTGGTTAGCGACCCATATCTGACTGCAAGCGTCAGGGCCAGCGAACCATAGCTGTCAAGACCCTTCTACATCTCCACGCGGTGATCCTGGATAACAGGCTACAGCAGGGCAGAGTGGCTAAGGAGAAATGATCGAACATAGAATGCTAACCCGGTACTAAAAAAATGCTTGCTGAAGTCGGATGTGTTGGACCGAAAGGTGCAAATATCGCAGCCAAGCTGTAAACTACGAAACAACGCATTTCGTTCTCTGGACTACATTCTGCTACTTAAGCCCTTTCATGGTTTGGTAGTGGGAGATTGAGAACGAACGAATAAGAAGAAGAAGAAGATACCAGAGCTAGGACCTGCACAGAGGCATCTGACCCTGTGGTAGTACAGGTCAACTAAGAAAAAGCCTAATTTCTGTGAGATGTAAACTACATTGTTATTACGAATAATAACCCCGTCACCCCAGTTGGCAGAGCAGACCGTCACCCCCGTTGGCAGAGCAGACCTTCACCCCAGTTGGCAGAGGTCCCATATTTCGATCTACCCTATCCAGCATATAAGGAGTTATGGACCTATTTGTGTGTAGTGTGGTTGTGTTGGTTATGGTTTTTAGCAAATGAGTTTGCTGGTCCAATAAGAACAATCCGAGAATGGAAGAAACAATAGTCCGTCTTTGTTATTATTGGGACTTTGAGACGTGTCTGTTGAGAGACGATCAACCGCGCCAGAGGAAAATAGTTTTCTTCGTAAATCATCAATTTCGCTTTGCACCAATTTACCGCAGCACATTAAAATATCGCGGCGTATCGGAAGGGATGTTATTGCTGTTTGATGTCCACAATTAGTAATTTTACTCTTGTGTGCACCCTGAACAGTGCGTGAAGTTTTCCTCACATCACGAGCATGCTGATGAAAGTGGACCGCGGTCCGCCAAGCGATTGTGATATGCTTGGCTTCATCTGCGTTCATCTGCTTCATCTGGCGCTCACTACTACAGAGATTACATCGATTAACATCTCGTCAGTCAGGCTGCATTGAAAACAGCCTGTTTTTATGGAACGCTACATGAAAAAAAGATACTGGTCTTGGTCAGTGTATTGTGCCTGACCCTGACACGACGTCCTGGTCAGTATCTTGTGTCTGACCCTGACACGACGTCCTCGTCAGTATCTTGTGCCTGACCCTGACACGACGTCCTCGTCAGTATCTTGTGTCTGACCCTGACACGACGTCCTCGTCAGTATCTTGTGCCTGACCCTGACGCGACGTCCTCGTCAGTATCTTGTGCCTGACCCTGACGCGACGTCCTCGTCAGTATATTGTGCCTGACCCTTACGCGACGTCCTGGTCAGAATATTGTGCCTGACTGGCCTAGCGTCTCAGTTCCCCCATTGGCTGGGATAAACACATAAAATGTGATATTGCTCTGGCTTAATTATGCGGAAACACAACCAAATGATTCCCATAATCAGGACTTGTCCCCTTTTTTTTTCAATAGAATTACATTGTCCTCCATCCAACTTAAATTATTCACCTTTTTTCAATAGAATTACATTGTCCTCTATCCAACTTAAATTGTTCTTTTTTTTAATGCACTGATGTACATACACACACACACTCACACATACACACCCCCACTTACCATAATTTTGGAGGAGTTAATAGAAACTCCCCACTAACTCCAAAGAAACCCAACAAACCACCTTATTTCGTCTGTCAACTGAAGAAACCCAACAAACCACCTTATTTCGTCTGTCAACTGAAGAAACCCAACAAACCACCTTATTTCGTCTGTCAACTGAAGAAACCCAACAAACCACCTTATTTCGTCTGTCAACTGAAGAAACCCAACAAACCACCTTATTTCGTCTGTCAACTGAAGAAACCCAACAAACCACCTTATTTCGTCTGTCAACTGAAGAAACCCAACAAACCACCTTATTTCGTCTGTCAACTGAAGAAACGCAACAAACCACCTTATTTCGTCTGTCAACTGAAGAAACCCAACAAACCACCTTATTTCGTCTGTCAACTGAAGAAACCCAACAAACCACCTTATTTCGTCTGTCAACTGAAGAAACCCAACAAACCACCTTATTTCGTCTGTCAACTGAAGAAACCCAACAAACCATCGTGTTTCGTCTGTCAACTGAAGAAACCCAACAAACCACCTTATTTCGCCTGTCAACTGAAGAAACCCAACAAACCACCTTATTTCGCCTGTCAACTGAAGAAACCCAACAAACCACCTTATTTCGTCTGTCAACTGAAGAAACCCAACAAACCACCTTATTTCGTCTGTCAACTGAAGAAACCCAACAAACCACCTTATTTCGTCTGTCAACTGAAGAAACCCAACAAACCACCTTATTTCGTCTGTCAACTGAAGAAACCCAACAAACCACCTTATTTCGTCTGTCAACTGAAGAAACCCAACAAACCACCTTATTTCGTCTGTCAACTGAAGAAACCCAACAAACCACCTTATTTCGTCTGTCAACTGCAGACTACTAGAACATCCATACCGATTAAAGATCTCACACACCGATGAATGCCCACGTGGAACAGGGGTAGCAGAATCTTGAACACATTCTACAGGAATGCCCATTCTATAGGGACATGAGATGCCGGACCTGGCCAGAGGGTGCGGAGCTGAGACAAAAGCTGTGCGGCAGCTGCTCCGACCTAGTGAAGACTACAGACTTCACCATGGCGGCTGGCCTGCAGATAAAGCATGACCAAATGATCCTGAACGCGAAAGAAGAAGAAAGAGAAACTCCAGCCCTAATATTGCTACTCTCTTCAAGCACATCCTAAAGAATATCAATTTGATATTTATCTGATTCTTATCTGATACTTATGTCTGCCCACATTATGCACAACTGCTTTCATTATGATGTCGACCTAATGAGAGTAAATGTGCCCATTCTAATGTAGACTTTAAACGACTTATATGTACAGTGAGAACTCAAACCATAAAAGGTTTTGTTGCTACATCGACATTGTTATTTGTTTTAATCGTAAATGCTATGTTCACCAAAGAACAGAATCTTCTTCTTCCTTTCCTTCTTAATCTTTTTCTTCTTATCCTTCTTCATCTTCTTCTTCTACCTCTTCTTCGTTCTCAAACTCCCGCTACCAAGACCTGAAAAGGACTCTGCAATTAGCTGGATGTAGTCCGGAGAACGGGATGTGTTGTTCCGTAGTTTACAGCTTGATTGTGATATGTGCACCTGTCGGACCGAGATATCCGACTTCAGCAAGCATTTTTTGGGTACCAGATTAGCCTTCCCTCTTCTATCAATTCTTCTTATCTAGTCTGCTCTGTTGCAGCCTGCTATCCAGGATCACCGCGTGGAGGGGGAGAAGGGTCTTGGCAGTTCAAGATCCCTGGCGATGGCAGCCAGCTTGAGTCGCTGAACCGCTACAACTCATTCACTGATCAGCATCTTGATCCCAAGAAATAGAATACAATTTATGTGAAGTCAATAAATGCCCTATTACACACACGATACATTTCTTAGGATATGAGGATACTTTTTGAAGAAACTAAGAATTTTGGTAAGAAATACAGTTCTAAAAAGTATAGCTAAATATGTAGTATCAGTGCCATACAGTTGGAAAAAGTGGATACCTTTACCTATTTTGGCAGCACAATTGACATATTAAAAGGGACAGATGTAGATGTAAGTACCAGAATTAGAAAGCCAAGATGTTTCTGACACTAAAGAGCATTGGAGATCAAGAATCAAGATTCATAGCAAAGTTAGAAAATTCAGTCAGTGTCGAGTCAGTGCTGTTCTTAAATGTATTAACTGTCCCTGCCTCCACTACCTCCCCTGGCAATGCATTCCAAGCAGACACCACTCTCTGACTAAAAAAATATTTCCTAATATCTAACCTGGACCTCTCTTTAATCAGCTTGTAGCTATGCCCTCGTGTTATTGTAGGTGGCTGTATTTTAAAAAACTTGTTATAGTCTAATTTATCGATTCCTCTGATCATCTTATAAACCTGTATTAAGTTGTATGGAGCAGAGACACGGAGAACGACCAAGGCCCTTCAACAAAGATTCCAGTCCTTCGTTAACAAATGTATACGAAGGAAAATGGACATAAAGTGGCAGGGCATAATGAAGGATGAAATCCTTTGAGAAAGGAGCCATGAACAGCCAATGGAACAACACATTAAGCGAAGAAAATGGGACTAGATAGCACATACGTTAAGGATGACACAGTCCAGCATAAGCCCAACAGGCTTATTCGTGGAACCATCAAGGGTAGAGAGAGAGAGAGAGAAAGAGAAAGAGAAAGAGAGAGAGAGAGAGAGAGAGAGAAGTAGACTCAAACGTACATGAAGAAAAGAATGTGAGAAGAAAATAAGATTCAATGATTTCACCTGAAGAGATATGGAAAGAGCAGCCCTTGACCATGTGTGCTGGAGGGATGATGTCAATTCCATAGGCACCGAGTGGAGCGACAGGCCTTGATTGATTGATTGATTGATTGATTGATTCATTCATTCAATGATTGTATGCCATATTGTAAGATTATTTTAATGTTTTAATGGGTTTTTGTACGTTTAAAAATGGTGAAATGTGAAATTTTGTTTAAATTTGAAATGTCCACTATTTCAATAGATTTCACAATAGATTGTCCTCATTTCTCATGTTTGTATCTAATATCCGTACTCCAGGGCTAATTACCGGTAAGAAAGATATATATTATAGAAAAACCATTTAAACATGTTTAAATGTACAACAAGAATTATTTAATCATTTTTGGAAATATACACAACCCATAACATGATTGCAATATACATAAAACCATTGAGAAACGTTCATATAAAATCATAGGCTATAACGATTTTTAAAAAAAAAGACTGCACGAACTATAAACTTGTCCATTTTTCACTCCAGCCAGAGTATATGGTCCTGCCTCTGCCAGACCTACATTTTTTTTGGGGTGGGGAGGGGGGTGTGTGTGTAAAGGGGGGGGGGGGGGCATAAAGATTGACTTGTTACGGGAGCCCCTTCCAAACTACCACCAAGGTCTGTGTAACCATTCTTATCTTCTACATTGGAGTTATTCCACGATAGAAGTTTTTAAAAAATGTAACTGCTCCATTTCAGATTTTGATTAGTATTGCTCTACTGGGGAGTTTGATCGGCGGAGTAGTAGAACGCACGATTTCAGCAAAGGAGCAGGGTTCAACTCCCACAATGTTATGTTCCAGTCGATCCAGATGTAAATGGATTCCTGATATAAAACTGGGGAAGCAAAAGGCAGCGAGCAAAGGAACTGGCCACACAACTTCACACAAGCTGTGGCTTAGTAGGCTGAATTCCCTAATACTTGCTTCCTGACCAGCGGTCAAGGACTTCCTCTACTGGGTTATCTCACGTGTCAATGTCGCTGGTGTAAATACACATGTCCTATGTCTCATAGTTTTGAAGATATGGGGGATGACAATAAGGGACATGTTATATACATGCATGATACATCATAGAATGTCGAAATATATTATGGACGATACAATAGCCAATATCATCTTTTGAAGAATATTTAGAAGATAGTCTTGGGAGCTGATACAATAGTCCAGTCAGACACAACATACAGACCAGGACTTCGTGTCAGGGTCAGGCACAATACACTGAACAAGACAACAATCTCTCTCTGTCTTCCATATTGCGTTCCCTGGAAACATGCTGTTTTCAAGACAGCATGGCTGACGAGATGTGGATCGATGTGATCCACATAGTAATGAGCGCCACGCAGATGTAGCCAACCATAGCCCAACCGCCAGGAGGACAGCGGTCAACTTTCATCAGCATGACTGGGATGTGAGGAAACCTACCACAGCCCGCAACTTACCGCCCTTTTCAGGGCGCACAAAAGAGTAAACTTACTCATTATGAATATTAAACAGCAATAAACAACAAAATAGTCTAACTTCTGTTTTTGTTTTCTAGCAACATGTTCACATTCAGTTTTGTTATGTGAAAGCTCCCTTGCAATATCATTTTCTAGAGTCAGCACGCGTCAGTCAAGACAGGCTAACATTTGTTTTGTATTTCTTCTTCTTTCTTCTTCTTTGTTAGTTCTAAATATTATGCTACCAAGCCATGGAAAGGGCATTGTATGTCGCAGGATGTTGTGTGGAGAACGGAATACGTTGTGTCGTAGTTTACAGCTTGAAGCCTGACAGCGATATTTGCACCGTTCGGTTGGACACATCCGACTTCAGCAGGCATTGCTGTGTACCGGGTTAGTCTTCCATCTTTGACCCCTTCTCCTTAGCCAGTCTGCTTTGTTGCAGCCTGTTATCCAGGATCACCGCGTCGAGGTGGAGAAGAAATAAAAACTCGTTTTTTTGAATTTTTTAAATGTTGGTCTTATTTTTGTCTTATTGTTGTTTAGAGATAGCCTAGATGATACTTTAATATCTTTTTCGTTTTTATTATAACTATTATTTTGTATTGAATTATACTCAACTATTA
This sequence comes from Ariolimax columbianus, assembly GCA_036924085.1. Lineage (NCBI taxonomy): Eukaryota > Metazoa > Mollusca > Gastropoda > Stylommatophora > Arionidae > Ariolimax > Ariolimax columbianus. The sequence continues at coordinate 45,606,772 of JAVGWX010000013.1, forward strand.
ATATTTATTTTTTAAAACTCCTTATTATATTTAACTTAACGTCTTTGTACTGATTTAGAAGAGTCTGCAGAGTCTGTATACAACCAGTTTCTTTTACGTCCCTTGATCTAAAAATAAAAACAGGAAACAATTTAATTTCTGAATACATTAATTGACCCTGCTTCCACTATTTCCTATGGCAATGCATTTCTTGCTTTCACTACTCTCTTACTAAAACAATATTTCCTAGTATCTAATCTGGACCTTTCTTTAATTAAGTTGTAGCTGTGCCCTCTTGTTCTTGTAGCGGTTTGTACTTTGAAAAACCTGTTACAGTCTAATGTATCCTTCCTCTTGGTTATTGTAAATACAGTAGACCATCAGTTGTTAAGTAATGTGGACTACAGTTGAATCTGGAGCTCCTCTTGGGTTAGGGGATATAAAGCTAGGGCGTAACTTAACTTAACGTCTTTACATTGGTTAAGAAGACTCTGCAGAGTCTGTATACAACAAGTTTCTTGGAGGGTGGTTTTTACCGATGTGCTAGTCCTTCATAATAGACACAAACACTAGAGCTAAGTAGAATGCATCCAGTTTGGAGACATCAATGCCTGGTCTTAACAAACCACCTGGTGAAACATACAAATAACTTTGGTCGATTTTTAATTTTAATTGTGTCCGGACAGCGGCAGTGAAGTCTACTCTTTTCGATTTCCAACTGCCAAGGAATTTTTAACGTGCTCGACACTGAACACGGGAGTCCGATCTCACTACCCAGAGATCAGGGGAATTTTGACCAGAAGTAGCACGTGAAAAAAAATCCCCGTCTCCACTAATTCGAACACGCGACCATCAGTACACACATAGCCGAAGTCTTCGGCAACATACATTAAACATGCCTGTTTGAATACCAGGATTTCAAGTATTCCATTATTCAAGAGGTCAAGATATATGAACAAAATGAATTCAAATGTGCTGACAGATTAAACATATATCTCAATAAATAATGATTTCATAATGACATTATCACATTGTAATACAACGATATATATATTGTTCTTGCAATTCAGAGTGACAATTCAAAGGACATATGTTAAAAAAGATCGAGTGTTTTTCACTGATAAAACACAAAGACAATACTATTTCTGAACGCAATCGTTTGGTTATTAACGTGCTTAGGAAGCCTGCCGCCATCTGCTACATGTCCATTCGCACCGCCAACGTCGTGGAAATTGTTCTCTGGCTCAACTCACGTATTCAAGTCATTAGTTTGGCAAATAGTTGAGGTTCTATGTGGATGTGCGTGTGGGTGTAGATGTGGGTTCCTGGGTTTCCGATATTTAAGTCCACATTTTGCGATTCTGTAAAGAATTTTTAAAAATTTTTTTAATTATGATAACAGGAGTAAATGTAGAAAGAAGAAGTGAATATATTGAGGTTGGATTTAGATTTAATTCGGAAAAGGTCTGAGAGTTGGCAAATTGAGTTTAAAGTAAATAAATGAACAGTCATCCACGTGGGTAGATTCAATTTGGAACATAATTACAAATGAGATGAAACATTATTAGAATATAGAAAAAGAAAAGGAGCTAGGAGTTATAATAGATCATACAGGTAAAGTGAGTGAGCAAGTAGAGGTAGAAGTGAAAATGGCAAATGTAATGGTGGGTATGATAACATTAAATATTTAACATAGGAGCATGGAAATATTAGTCAAGCTGTATAACTCATTAGTTAGACCTAGATTGGAGTACTGTGTACAGTTGTGGAGTCCTTATAGTAGAGGAGATATAAACATGCGGGGAAGAATACATAGAAGAGCGACAAAACTAATAGTTGGATTCTGGAATTATAGTTATGAAAAAAGAAAACCCGGTCTACGGTGTTTAGAAAAGAGAAGAATTCGAGGCTATTTATTACAGGTTTATAAGATAACTAAAATGATAAATTAGACTATAACAATTTTCTTTTTCAAAGTACAGCCACCTCCAAGAACAAGAGGGCACAGCCACAAATTAATTAAAGACAGGTCTAGATTAGTTACCAGAAAATATTTATTTTTGTTATAGAGTGGTGAATGCTTGGAATGCATTGATACAGGAAAAAGGGGAGACAGCGTCAATGAATGCATTCAAGAATAGATTCTTGAGTGCAATTGTATTTTTAGATCAGATAAAGGGAATAAATGGTTATATAAAGATTCTGCAGAGTGTTCTAAACCAGAATAACGACGTTACGTTAAGTTAAATTAAGAGAAGAACATATCACACTCACAGAGAAGCCCAAAACATAACTCTCACTCTAGCATAAACACCCCAAACAGACCTCACAGAGAAGCCCCAAACATAACTCTCACTCTAGCATAAACACCCCAAACAGACCTCACAGAGAAGCCCAAAACATAACTCTCACTCTAGCATAAACACCCCAAACAGACCTCACAGAGAAGCCCCAAACATTCTTCTTACTCTAGCACAAAACTCCCAATCCCAAACAGACCTCTCACAGAGAATCCCTAAACATTCTTCTTACTCTAGCACAAAACTCCCAAACAGACCTCTCACGTGAGGAGGTGAGTTAACGAAACAATACGCGCCTGACCTGGTCTCGGAAGATCTTTATCACGTCCTTCTTTAAACATCGTTGTCTAGTTCTTCACTGTTGTCTTCTTCTGTTACCATACACTACCTGCATTCTACGATTAATGTCAACTGGTCGACATCGTCAGCTGTCAGAGACCGAATCACCGCTCGCTGATAAACTCTGGACGAATTCTGTATCACATCCTACATGTTTTCAACATTCTGCTGAGGAGACTATGGGTCGAAGGATAATGAAATTGTGCAAACTTGAAGGTTGGTATATGCTGTTTAAACCGGAAGTGACGTCATTATGCGCATCGTACGTAAGTTTGCCTGTTGCAGTTTGGTCCGGTTTCATTTGAACACGTCTCGTACATAAAACAATCCAGAAACTTTTATAGAAAACCATATCGAGAAATAAAACTATTACAGGAATGATAACTTATTGCTCCTTGTTCCCTCCAGCCGGAGCATATGGTCCCCACCTGTAACTCTTCCATTTATTCTGCGGTTATGTTCTTGAAAACTACGACCTTAACTACAACAATCTTAAACCAGACCAATTTTTCTACGTAGATGTTGATCTTCCATCTAGATGTTGAACAATCTTCTCATACTTTCCCTTATACCATTGATGTTACAAGTAAACTATGTGCCACTCAGCAGCGAAGCGTTAGAATAGACAATATAGGTCTAGCTACCCCAAAAGGTTTTGACAAATTAGATGAGATATCCCTTTGCAACAAAACATGTGAAATATATGAGAAATTAAAACTGTGATGGTCATTGTTGTTTAAGGGTAGTGACATGTTAGTAAACGCGCGAAGCGGCGAAGTAAATTGATGAGTTACCATTGGAAGGGTTGTTACTGTTGTTGTTGTTACTGTTGTTGTTGTTGTTGTTGTTACTGTTGTTGTTACTGTTGTTGTTGTTACTGTTGTTACTGTTGTTGTTGTTACTGTTGTTGTTGTTGTTACTGTTGTTGTTGTTGTTGTTGTTACTGTTGTTGTTGTTACTGGTGTTGTTGTTGTTGTTACTGTTGTTGTTGTTGTTGTTGTTACTGTTGTTGTTGTTACTGTTGTTGTTGTTGTTGTTACTGTTGTTGTTGTTACTGTTGTTACTGTTGTTGTTGTTACTGTTGTTGTTGTTGTTGTTGTTGTTACTGTTGTTGTTGTTGTTGTTGTTACTGTTGTTGTTGTTACTGTTGTTGTTGTTGTTGTTACTGTTGTTGTTGTTGTTGTTGTTACTGTTGTTGTTGTTACTGTTGTTGTTGTTGTTACTGTTGTTGTTGTTACTGTTGTTACTGTTGTTGTTGTTACTGTTGTTGTTGTTGTTGTTACTGTTGTTGTTGTTGTTGTTACTGTTGTTACTGTTGTTGTTGTTACTGTTGTTGTTGTTACTGTTGTTGTTGTTGTTGTTGTTGTTACTGTTGTTGTTGTTACTGTTGTTGTTGTTGTTACTGTTGTTGTTGTTGTTGTTACTGTTGTTGTTGTTGTTACTGTTGTTGTTGTTGTTACTGTTGTTGTTGTTGTTACTGTTGTTGTTGTTACTGTTGTTACTGTTGTTACTGTTGTTGTTGTTACTGTTGTTGTTGTTGTTGTTGTTACTATTGTTGTTGTTGTTACTGTTGTTGTTGTTGTTACTGTTGTTGTTGTTACTGTTGTTACTGTTGTTGTTGTTACTGTTGTTGTTGTTACTGTTGTTGTTGTTGTTGTTGTTACTGTTGTTGTTGTTACTGTTGTTGTTGTTACTGTTGTTGTTACTGTTGTTGTTGTTGTTGTTACTGTTGTTGTTACTGTTGTTGTTGTTGTTGTTGTTGTTACTTCTGCCTTTCCACGGATGATCCGTACTGTTGTAGGCTCCGAACCAAGAACTTTTGCTATATCCACCGTGAATCTCGTTAATAGACCTTATTTAGTTTCTAGTGTATCCTTTTCTTCTTTCGGCCACATACAACCATATAGATATGATGATATCGCGTGAACACTTACAAAGAAGTTCACACAGCAGTGACACCAGTATCAAGCAAGTAAGGGAGCTCAACTACTTGAGTAGTATTGTCACAAATGTCGGCAGAGTGGACAGAGAGATCGCACATAGAATACGGAAAGTGAATAGCGTCCACTATGAAATTGGCTTGGCTTCGTTCGTTCTCAATCTCCCACTAGCAAACCATGAAAGGGCTTAAGTAGCAGAATGTAGTCCAGAGAACGGAATGCGTTGTGTCGTAGTTTACAGCTTCACTGCGATATTAGCACCTTTTGGTCCAACACATCCGACTTCAGCAACCATTTTTTAGTACCGGGTTAGCATTCCGTCTTCGATCTCTTCTCCCTAGCCAGTCTGCCCTGCTGCAACCTGTTATCCTGGATCACCGCGTGGAGGTATAGAAGAGTCTTGGCTGCTCTGGTCTATTATTTCTAGAGATGTCTTTCAAACCACGCTGCAGCAACTTCAGTGCCGAAGCCAGTGCCCTGAGACAAGCAGCTGAAATCCTTACAGACCATAAGGAGCAGGCAGAAAAGCAAGTGGTCATTTTCACAGATGCCCTCGCAGTGTTAACGGCGCTCAAGAACCAGCACAAAAGCGAACTCGGTGCTCTGGCAGACTCGCTCGAACGCCTGTCCCAGTGCTTCAAAAAAAGGACAGTTCAGTGGATACCAGCCCACTGCAACATTCCAGGCAACGAGGAGGCAGACTGACTCACCAGAGAGGGGGGAAAACTGCAGCAGAATGATACAGAAATCACATAAAATGAGACAAGCATTCATCAAGGAAACATACAGTGCAAAATGGAAAAAAGATCACCCTGGCCACACAGAAAACGATGCCTACCATCAACTCTCCAGGCGAGACCAGGTGATAACTCTCCGGCTACGCACAGGTCACAACAGACTTAGATGTCATCTGTACAACAAGTTCAAGATTGGCACTACAGACCTTTGTGCCTGCGGCACAGCCCCCGTGAAGGCAGAACATATTTTGCAGTCCTGTCCACTGTATACCGGCAAAAGAAGTAACATTTGGCAACAGCCAGTGTCCTTCCACGAGAAGCTGTACGGAGGCGTACAGAACCTTGAGTCGACTGCTGCCTTCGCTAGAGTCATTGAAGTTGAGGTCTGAAGATGAACGAGGAAGAAGAAGAAGAGACCCAGATTTTTTCTACACTAGAGTTAAAGTGGTTAGACCCCCACAGAAGCTAGTCAGAGCCATGAACAACGAAACCCCGTCAAATAAACAAATTACTATCAAGCAGGGCGAGAACTTGATCACAGGTAAGAAAGCCGCTAACGCCTTTGTCGATCACTATGCCAGAGCAAACCACATCTAGGTCCCTGCAGATAAGCATACAGACATTAGCGAAGAGCTAAAGGGACACGAAAACATAAATACGGCTCCTGAAGAGCACATGATGGCCAAACTAACAATGCGCGAAATGGAAGAGGCTATGAGAACACTAAAGAAAAGGAAATCTCCCGGAAAAGACGGGATCACAAACGAAATGCTGATGGGGCTGGGCCAAACAGCGAAGAGGAAATTACTATCAGTCCTGAACCAAAGCTGGAAAAGGGGTATTGTACCCCAGGCATGGAAAGATGCAATACTGGTACCAGTACCAAAAACAGGAAAGGATAAAACAGATCCAAATGGATACAGGCCCATAAGCCTACTGAGCTGTGTCGGCAAGCTGATGGAACGGATGATAAACACCAGACTGATGTGGCATCTGGAAGAAAAACGAATACTAATTCCACAGCAAGCGGGCTTCAGACAGCACAGATCCACTGAGGACCAGGTCATCCTCATAGCCCAGGAGATAGAAGATGCCTACCAGGCACAGAAACACACAGTAGCTGTTTGGGTGGATCTGGAAAAGGCATTTGACAAAGTCTGGAAAGACGGACTTAGAGTCAAGCTAAGAAGAAGTGATGTCGGTGGGAAGATGTACAAGTGGATCAACCACTACCTCAAACAAAGAACGGCCAGAGTCCAAGTACAAGGGCAGATGAGCAAAAAGGTGACACTCGAGCAGGGAGTACCCCAAGGGGGAGTATTGTCACCCACACTCTTCCTGGTATATATAAACGATATTACAGAGAATATACCAAGAAGAGTCCATAGCTCAATGTTTGCAGACGATCTGGCTATGTGGACCTCTGAAAAGAATCTCACCATAGCAAGAAATCGGATGCAGACGGCCCTAACATCGCTGGAAGAGTGGGCGAACTCATGGCTGGTCAAAATAAACGAGAAAACCACATGTACAATATTCTCGCTTTCAATCAAACCCCAACCTCTCTGGGAGTCACATTTGATCGGCGCATGACATGGAAAAGTCAGATTGAGAGAAACCGAATGAAAGCCAGAGAAAGAATGGCAATCATGAGGAAACTTGCTGGCACAAGCTGGGGAGCAGACGAAGGCATACTAAAGAAACTGTATACTGGAAGAGTGAGACCAGTTCTCGAGTATGGCATTGCGGCATGGACAACAGCAGCAAAGGCGAACTTCGATAAAGTTAACAAACTTCAAAACCAAGCCATGAGAATTATAACAGGTGGCATGAAGTCAACGCCAATTGTAGAACTTGAAAAGATTACAAAACTGCAATCCATGACCGATAGAAGAGACTGCAGAGCCCAGCTGCAGTCAGAGAAACTCCGAAGACTGACTGACCATCCAATGCACCAGAGACTAAACAATTTGGGAAATGGGAAACTAAAGTGGAGAAACTTTGCAGAAATAGCCAAAGCAAAGATGCACGAAGATCCCATAAACGCACTAACAACACCAAAACCCATCAATACTGTACGAAAACCTACCTGGAGGCAGGATATATTTCCAGAAGTGGTAGAAAATATACCAGGTATTGCAAACAAAAACTGCCAGACTGAAAAAGAAAGGAGAGATACTACCCTAAGCTTCATAACGAAAAGCTACCCAAGCATGGACTGGACCCATGCATACACCGACGGTTCTGTAACAAACACTACACAGAACGGAGGGGCAGGAGCATTCCTGAACCTACCAAATGGCAGAAAAATAACACTGTCATTCGCTACTGGTAAGTACACAAGCAATTTCAGAGCGGAGGCAGAGGCACTGAGGGCGGCAGTGGAAGAAATGGTGACACACAGCAAAAATGAGAGCCACATAGTCCTGCTGACAGATGCTCTCGCCGTAGTCACAGCGCTAAAAAGCCAGAAAAACACTGAGCTTAATGACTTAAGAGCAGCACTCTGCAAACTGTGCCAGCAGTCCGCACCAAAAAGGGTAGTGGTACAGTGGGTTCCGTCACACTGCAACATCCAAGGCAACGAGGAGGCAGACAGACTGGCAAAAGAAGGTGCAAGACTACCACAAACAGATACCAGTATGACGTACGAAGAGTCAAAACGGCTTATCAAAGCCAGATACATGACCAAATGGGAAACCGAACATACTGGTTACATCAAAAACGATGCCTATTACCAGTTGAACCGAAGAGAGCAGGTCGTTGTCTTCAGACTTCGCACTGGCCACAACAGACTGAGGTACCACCTATTCAACAAATTGAAGATAGGGTGTACCGACGAATGCCCGTGCGGTACTGGTAAAATGACCACTGAACATCTGCTGCAGAACTGCCCGACATACGAGCATCAGAGAGAGCAGATGTGGCCATTACCAGTGGAACTGCAAGACAAGCTCTATGGCAGTGGCGAGAGCCTCAGGATGACCGCCGCTTTTTTCGAAAAAAATAATGGTTACTGTCTGACTGTGTACGCAGAAGAAGAAGAAGAAGACCCCCACAGAGATTTACCTCTAAGAAAATGTCCATAGAGTGGCATTGGTCCTATTATCTACTTTCATCTAATAGAAGGCTGATAAATGCCCTGTTTATTCCTACGTTGTGTTACCGATGTCAATCTTGGTCCTTACTAGCATTTCATCAGAGTAAAATCCAAAGCTGTGAGAGGCGCTACGTGACGAGTACAGCCGGAGGAATAATTCATGACCGGATCAACACCACCACACTGAGGCAGCCAGTGGGGACAAACCCAGTCAGTGTCTACATTGACGCCCAACGATTCAAGTGGTTTGTCATTTAGTCAGGATACATTATGACCAGCCTACAGCAAGAGAATATATGCAGGTCTCCGGTCATCGTACAAGGTGCCGACCTTGATGTCGGTGGACTGACTCTGGCACTCTCAGAAAGTTACACCTAACGACAGAAAAAGCCTTCCACCTGGCGATAACTACAAATCTACGCATTCCGCATCTCTGCGACGACACATGGTAAGAACAGTAGGTCAGAAGAAGAGGAAGAGATCGACGGACAGCAGAGGTGCTTACGCACATTTAACACTCATTGTTCTTGGGTTGACAAAAAAATCGGAACAGGTTTCTAAATGAATGTTTGAGGAGAATCAACCAACCATCGAACAAAAACTAACAATTATGAGACCAAATGTGGTTGCTTACGCAGCTCACTATAATCAATCATCATTACAATAATAAATCAGTCATCATTACAATAATAAATCAGTCATCATTACAATAATAAATCAGTCATCATTACAATAATAAATCAGTCATCATTACAATAATAAATCAGTCATCATTACAATAATAAATCAGTAATTATTACAATAATAAATCAGTCATCCTTACAACAATAAATCAGTCATCAATACAATAATAAATCAGTCATCCTTACAATAATAAATCAGTCATCATTACAATAATAAATCAGTCATCATTACAATAATATGAAGTGTAACATGATTGAGACCTTTCAGAGATGAGAACTGAGACAGAACTGTCTCTTATCATCATTCATCGTTCTGTCAACTATTGATTGGATTATGAAGAACATTCCTGAAAATGGAATTCAATGGATTTTGACTCGATGATCTGAACTTGGCCTTTTGTCTCACAACCACAACCAAATGCAAACTGAAATAAATCTACTTACTGAATGGTCACTGAAAATAAAACTGATTGTAGATAGAGAAAAGACAGATTATTAGAACTGAAATAAATCTACTTACTGAATGGTCACTGAAATTAAAACTGATTGTAGATAGAGAAAAGACAGATTATTAGAACTGAAATAAATCTACTTACTGAATGGTCACTGAAAATAAAACTGATTGTAGATAGAGAAAAGACAGATTATTAGAACTGAAATAAATCTACTTACTGAATGGTCACTGAAATTAAAAGTGATTGTAGATAGAGAAAAGACAGATTATTAGAACTGAAATAAATCTACTTACTGAATGGTCACTGAAATTAAAACTGATTGTAGATAGAGAAAAGACAGATTATTAGAACTGAAATAAATCTACTTACTGAATGGTCACTGAAATTAAAACTGATTGTAGATAGAGAAAACACAGATTATTAGAACTGAAATAAATCTACTTACTGAATGGTCACTGAAATTAAAACTGATTGTAGATAGAGAAAGCACAGATTATTAGAACTGAAATAAATCTACTTACTGAATGGTCACTGAAATTAAAACTGATTGTAGATAGAGAAAAGACAGATTATTAGAACTGAAATAAATCTACTTACTGAATGGTCACTGAAATTAAAACTGATTGTAGATAGAGAAAAGACAGATTATTAGAACTGAAATAAATCTACTTACTGAATGGTCACTGAAAATAAAACTGATTGTAGATAGAGAAAAGACAGATTATTAGAACTGAAATAAATCTACTTACTGAATGGTCACTGAAAATAAAACTGATTGTAGATAGAGAAAAGACAGATTATTAGAACTGAAATAAATCTACTTACTGAATGGTCACTGAAATTAAAACTGATTGTAGATAGAGAAAAGACAGATTATTAGAACTGAAATAAATCTACTTACTGAATGGTCACGGAAATTAAAACTGATTGTAGATAGAGAAAAGACAGATTATTAGAACTGAAATAAATCTACTTACTGAATGGTCACTGAAATTAAAACTGATTGTAGATAGAGAAAAGACAGATTATTAGAACTGAAATAAATCTACTTACTGAATGGTCACTGAAATTAAAACTGATTGTAGATAGAGAAAAGACAGATTATTAGAACTGAAATAAATCTACTTACTGAATGGTCACTGAAAATAAAACTGATTGTAGATAGAGAAAAGACAGATTATTAGAACTGAAATAAATCTACTTACTGAATGGTCACTGAAATTAAAACTGATTGTAGATAGAGAAAAGACAGATTATTAGAACTGAAATAAATCTACTTACTGAATGGTCACTGGAATTAAAACTGATTGTAGATAGAGAAAAGACAGATTATTAGAACTGAAATAAATCTACTTACTGAATGGTCACTGGAATTAAAACTGATTGTAGATAGAGAAAAGACAGATTATTAGAACTGAAATAAATCTACTTACTGAATGGTCACGGAAATTAAAACTGATTGTAGATAGAGAAAAGACAGATTATTAGAACTGAAATAAATCTACTTACTGAATGGTCACTGAAATTAAAACTGATTGTAGGTAGAGAAAAGACAGATTATTAGAACTGAAATAAATCTACTTACTGAATGGTCACTGAAATTAAAACTGATTGTAGATAGAGAAAAGACAGATTATTAGAACTGAAATAAATCTACTTACTGAATGGTCACTGAAAATAAAACTGATTGTAGATAGAGAAAAGACAGATTATTAGAACTGAAATAAATCTACTTACTGAATGGTCACTGAAATTAAAACTGATTGTAGATAGAGAAAAGACAGATTATTAGAACTGAAATAAATCTACTTACTGAATGGTCACTGAAATTAAAACTGATTGTAGATAGAGAAAAGACAGATTATTAGAACTGAAATAAATCTACTTACTGAATGGTCACTGGAATTAAAACTGATTGTAGATAGAGAAAAGACAGATTATTAGAACTGAAATAAATCTACTTACTGAATGGTCACTGAAAATAAAACTGATTGTAGATAGAGAAAAGACAGATTATTAGAACTGAAATAAATCTACTTACTGAATGGTCACTGAAATTAAAACTGATTGTAGGTAGAGAAAAGACAGATTATTAGAACTGAAATAAATCTACTTACTGAATGGTCACTGAAATTAAAACTGATTGTAGATAGAGAAAACACAGATTATTAGAACTGAAATAAATCTACTTACTGAATGGTCACTGAAATTAAAACTGATTGTAGATAGAGAAAACACAGATTATTAGAACTGAAATAAATCTACTTACTGAATGGTCACTGAAATTAAAACTGATTGTAGATAGAGAAAAGACAGATTATTAGAACTGAAATAAATCTACTTACTGAATGGTCACTGGAATTAAAACTGATTGTAGATAGAGAAAAGACAGATTATTAGAACTGAAATAAATCTACTTACTGAATGGTCACTGACATTAAAACTGATTGTAGATAGAGACAAGACAGATTATTAGAACTGAAATAAATCTACTTACTGAATGGTCACTGAAATTAAAACTGATTGTAGGTAGAGAAAAGACAGATTATTAGAACTGAAATAAATCTACTTACTGAATGGTCACTGAAATTAAAACTGATTGTAGATAGAGAAAAGACAGATTATTAGAACTGAAATAAATCTACTTACTGAATGGTCACTGAAATTAAAAGTGATTGTAGATAGAGAAAAGACAGATTATTAGAACTGAAATAAATCTACTTACTGAATGGTCACTGGAATTAAAACTGATTGTAGATAGAGAAAAGACAGATTATTAGAACTGAAATAAATCTACTTACTGAATGGTCACTGACATTAAAACTGATTGTAGATAGAGACAAGACAGATTATTAGAATTGAAATAAATCTACTTACTGAATGGTCACTGAAATTAAAACTGATTGTAGGTAGAGAAAACACAGATTATTAGAACTGAAATAAATCTACTTACTGAATGGTCACTGAAATTAAAACTGATTGTAGATAGAGAAAAGACAGATTATTAGAACTGAAATAAATCTACTTACTGAATGGTCACTGAAATTAAAACTGATTGTAGATAGAGAAAAGACAGATTATTAGAATAAAAGAACCTAGCAACAATCCCATTGTACTGAAAGACACAGCTCGACAAAAGGTAGATTCATTCATATCTTGGCAGTAATATAAACAATTTCGTTAGTACTGATAGAGGCATCACATGTATGATAGAGAAGGCGTGAGGACGCTATTATTGTTTTACGAAATTTAGAAAAAGAAAGAAAATAAGTCTGTCATAGAAATACAGATCTTAAACTTTAAGGTCAAGTCCGTCCTGTTGTATGGATCTGTGAGGTGGGAAACAAAGAAATGTTTTACTAAAAAAGGCCCAAGCTTTCATCAATGGATGTTTGCGCCGAATTGAGGGAATAAAATGGTATAATAAAGTCACTAATATAGAAATGACGGCTGGAAATGACGGCGCATGACAAGATAATTTGGCTAGCATTTATTTGTTGAGGACCTATGTTTCGCAGAAAGTTAAAGGATGTTGATTGATGGATTGATTTACTGATTATCAGTCATACGCGGTGCGCATTCTTACCAACAATATTATCTCATTGAATATGTACATAGTTTGCCTTCTCTCAATGACGTCATTACGACGGGCAATAAATTAAACGATTCTAATTGGGGAGTTGTTGCACGTACAAATGATGGCCATCTTGTGGTCTAAACTATAGCTGGCCATTGTACAAACTGTGCCCGATTTATAAAGCATTAAGTCCTTAGTTGTTGCAATGTGTACAAACCATATGTGGCAATTTTGTTTAATAGCATAACAACTGAGTTTGGTAGGAATACAGACATCATGTTTACCAAACTCGCTCGTTGTAGCCAATGTTATGGGGCGGGAAGGGTTGCTTCAGTGGCAAAAACAAGCAATAACACTTAGATCATTTTAAAAAAAACAAGGTAATGGATTACATCGGGAGGACCCAGTGGTCTCGGGATAAGGTGTTCACCACGGGTGCTGGAGGTCGCGGGTTCAAATCACGGCGGAGAACGGGATTTTTTCACGTGGATCATCTGGTAAAAATGACCCCTGATCTCTGAGTAGTGAGATCAGACACTCGTGTGAAGTTGCGCGCACGTTAAAAATCAGATGGCAGTTCAAAATCGAAAAGAGTAGGACTAACGGCCGCTGCCCTGGCAAAATTCAAGTTAAAGATCAACTTAACTTATTCTATGGATTCTCGTCCAACGGAGAATGTGTCGCAAAAAGGGGACTGTGTGGCTATAACACTAGGTCTTGGTTATGTGGTTAGCGGAGCGGCATAGATGGCGCCTGACAGTGTGTGGGTCTATCTTGCTCTAATTTACGCTCCCACCACCACCTGTCCCTAAAAAAGCGATCGTATATTTAAGGGACTATCGGATTTGAAGCAAAGGAGGTCACACCTCCCCACGACGTCTAACGACACAAGTGGACTGACGATAGAAAGATAAAATTGAATACACCAGTGACTAAATGGATCTGTCTCAGTGAGGAATAAAAGGAAAGGCAGAGGAATCCACATCGCACACATTTGCATGTCCGATGAGCGCATATCTAAGCAGCTTTTGCACAATGAGTTCACAACATGCAGACGCTCATCAGAGGACAAAAGAAATGCTACAGAGACTCCTTGATAGTGTGAATCTGTAAGTGCTTCAACATTGATGTCACCTCAAGGGAGTTGTTAGCACAGAACCGTTCTATCTGGCGCGCCAGCATCATCAAAGGTGCTCAGATCCCAGAGTGAATCTCCATCACGGAGGCTCAGAGAAAGCGTGCTGCCCGAAAGACCGCAAAAGCACGACGACTCCATAGCTGACTCATCACGTGTGTCTAGGGTGCGGCAGAGTTTGCCATGCCAGGAATGGTCTTTATAGACATACTGGAATACATCTCGCAGCACACGTCTGATGATCTCGCCATCTTTCCTAGAGATGGACAACTATTAGCTGTTAAACTAATTCTTACAATTGTCAAACGTCATTTTTTCATAAAATAACAACAATCTTCACGTAGATTAGTTATATGCCAGTATTATTAATCATGTTATATAATCATGTTATATAATCATGTTATATAATCATGTTATATAATGCATTCAGCTATCAAAGCTGCCTAACCAGATCATAACGAGTATCTAAATAACATTTTGATTCGTCTACGTTCTACTAAATACAACAAAATACTACAGTTCGTACGGAAACAAATGCCACTTTTTAATTCACTGTAGCTCAACAAAAAACGCGAATAAAATTTCTTGAAATAAGTATTCGAAATGTGTAACATCCTAGCATTATGTTTACATTTTTTTTTCTATCTCATAACGAAGTTGATTTTTAGTTTATCCTATTTGGGTATTCCGACAAATAAATGTAAAATATGTCCCTTAATTGGCATACCACCACAGAAGATTCGAAGAAGTATCGCCCGGATAAATCGAACGAGAAAAAAAGGAGCGCGAACTAAGGCACCACATCAGGTACAGAGCAGAAGACTCAAATCAAAACATAGCTTTCTAAAATTAACGAAGACCATACAGACAAACCCTGAAAGTCGCCGTATCGAGAGACGAATTAATGCAGGCCCCAGAAACGGAACTTCGGGAGGAACCTGCCCCTGGACATCATCTACCATACACAAGATGGAAGTCGCTGAACTCACTCCGAACTGGTGTATCACGGTGCAAAAGGAATATGAAGCCATGGGGATACACAGATGAAGATACATGTGATTGTGGAGCAATAAAGGACACAGAACACCTGATGACCTGCCCCAACCATCAGGAAACATGCCATAGGAGCGAAATTCTGGAGGCAAATGAC
Source organism: Ariolimax columbianus (assembly GCA_036924085.1). Classification (NCBI taxonomy): domain Eukaryota; kingdom Metazoa; phylum Mollusca; class Gastropoda; order Stylommatophora; family Arionidae; genus Ariolimax; species Ariolimax columbianus. The sequence continues at coordinate 45,622,167 of JAVGWX010000013.1, forward strand.
AATGCAATCCATGTCGCTGAATACTGAATTCATACTGTATCTATCTGGACACAGAAATGAATGAAAAAAGTAAGCTAACATAGAAATGAATGAATGACGACATCACAAAAAGTAAGCTAACATAGAAATGAATGAATGACGACATCACAAAAAGTAAGCTAACATAGAAATGAATGAATGACGACATCACAAAAAGTAAGCTAACATAGAAATGAATGAATGACGACATCACAAAAAGTAAGCTAACATAGAAATGAATGAATGACGACATCACAAAAAGTAAGCTAACATTCTCAGAAATGAATGAATGACATCACAAAAAGTAAGCTAACATTCTCAGAAATGAATGAATGACATCACAAAAAGTAAGCTAACATAGACATGAATGAATGAGGACATCACAAAAAGTAAGCTAACATTCTCAGAAATAAATGAATGACATCACAAAAAGTAAGCTGAAATCCTCAGAAATGAGGTACTTAAGAAAGTTGGTCCAAGTGACAAGTAGGGAGATGATCCGTAACGAGACAATACGTCAAGATCTCGGGGCCCAATACATGGAGGCCCTTGTGGAGCAGTCTCAATTGTGGTGGTTTGACCATGTTTGTAGAAGGAGCGAGACTCAGATACTACATCAGTCATGGAAGGTCAAGATCCAGAGATCCAGTTCCACAGGACGTCCCTGTTCGATTAGAAGACAACAAAAGACAGTCACTGAAATATTGAGGGTTGAACTGGAACCAGACGAAAGACGGCGAAGAGACCTCTGACGATGTCTCAGGCAAACCTCAACGTATCAAGATTGAGGGTGAATGACTAAGTAAGTGGTTTCCGACATACAAAATTTAAAAAAGACATCGCTTCGGCTGGGAACGGCGTGGACTAGTGATGTAGTGGCACGGCTCACAACCCGAAGATATTGGGTTCGATCCCCTTCAGAGCACCGGACCTTACCCCGAGGAAGCAAACCCTTAGAAAATGAAGGAGGAAGCAGACCCTTACATAAAATGGACTTACATAAGTCGGATGCACTGGGCCTATAGGTGCAAAATAAACACCACAGTGCAGCGTACCGCCTTGTAAATCGAACGCAAAAAAAAGACAAACAAACAAAAACGTTGGGAAACAAAACACTTCTGATATTCTTAAAGGAAATAGAAAACCCTCAACTCTTACTCATCATGACAACAAATGTTTCACAATGTATGAGAATTGTCAGCGTCTACAGCATTACAGCGTGTTTGCATATTATTCGAAAGAATTCACTAACCTTAACTGGACGCGCACTTTACTAAATGTCGTGTGAAATATAAGACCATATTTAAACAAGCATGTTGATTGATACATTACTGAACTCTGGAGGAATTCGATTACATTACTGAACTCTGGAGGAATTAGATTAAATTACTGAACTCTGGAGGAAAAAGATTACATTTTTAGAGCATGTTTTTGAACGAACCAAACAATTAGTTACCAATGATTAGCTGCTAATGTATATTACTTTAATAGCAGTGCTCAGCATGAAATACTCATTTGGATCTCAGCCTAACCAGTTGATGACACTTACTTTTAGTTGATGACACTTACTTTTAGTTGATGACATTTACTTTTAGTTGATGACACTTACTTTTAGTTGATGACACTTACTTTTAGTTGATGACACCTACTTTTAGTTGATGACATTTAATTTTAGTTGATGACACTTACTTTTAGTTGATGACACTTACTTTTAGTTGATGACACTTACTTTTAGTTGATGACACTTACTTTTAGAACGACATCGGAGGCGTGGGGTCTAATTGGTTAGCGAGCAAGTTCCACAATACTAAAGTGCAAGGAGATGCTGTTAGTGTTGATGATGAAACTGCAGACGTTATGCAAATTAGTTTGCTAAGATCATATAGGCTGATGGCTACACTATGTATGGTTTGATGAAACGAAACTGTATTGGAAGAAAGTGTCACCTAGGACATTCATTGTTAAGAAAGAGAAGTCAGTATCTGGTTTCAAAGCTGCGAAACATAGAATAAGACTCGATCTTTAAATCCTAGAAACATAAGCAATTTTGTCAAATCAAGCCTCTTTATCTATTATCAATTTATGTTTTTATCCTGGATGATTGCGGATCTTTTAGCAACATGGCTTTTAGATATATCAAGCCTCCAGTCAGAGACTACTGCTTGAAGAAGACAGAAGGTGTCTAGCGAAAATAAGTGTTCAACTGCATCTCGTGTCACATGAACATTTTTTGAGAAAGGGAAAGCCAATCCATACGGCAAATTGTGTTATTGTGGCACTTTAAGAAAGTGGCACCAGATTCGTAATCTTGCGGGACTAGTATTAAACATCCTTCCAAATGGTGACACAGATAAGGAAAAAGTTGCATAATTCAAACATTCAACATTAAAAAAAAAATGATTCGTCAGTGGCTCAGATGATGAATCACCACTATTCCCTTCAGGATTCCTTAAATAATAAATATCATTTTCAAACGTGCATTCGCCGGTCACCACAAGCAAGCAATGAAATATTGAAAGGCAATCCAGTAATGTGATGTTCATCATATTTTCATATCGTTCCTTCAGATCTAGCACTATCACTCACTTAATAAATTATAGCCTATGCATGTTTTTATGCTTTTAAATGTACTGACAAGTGATAAGAAAATGTCGTGATTTTGATTTACGGCGATTATCGATTTACAGAGGAGGTCGAACACCGAACTCGCCGCTATTGCGGTGTATTACGATATCCACATTTCAAAGGTATCAATTCTATCTCCACATTTCAAAGGTATCAATTTTATCTCCACATTTCAAAGGTATCAATTCTATCTCCACATTTCAAAGGTATCAATTCTATCTCCACATTTCAAAGGTATCAATTCTATCTCCACATTTCAAAGGTATCAATTCTATCTCCACATTTCAAAGGTATCAATTCTATCTCCCAACAGTTTATTTATTGTTCATGGTTCTGCCTCCTGCTATCATGAGGAGTATGCATTTCACTTAATTAGTCAGGTTTTTATAAGCTTTTAATAAACTGTTTGCGTGAACTTCTATTTCTCCCATGTCAACCAACTTCCCCATAACCTAGAGAGTTCAAATTGTGTACACAGCTTCCACTAGCATGACCAGTTATTCTATCAAATTTTGGCGGATCGTTGACAGGTAATTCAAAAGCTTGTACCGGCAACGACAGCGAGAACAATAACGCCAACTCGTATTGGAACAGGCACACGCGTCCATTGGGTTCATCAACTCGGTTAACATTAAATACGACGCAGATGAAGAAATCTACATTGTCATTGCCCATTTTCAAATAGTCGGTAATCAATATTGACCAACACCAATAAATGTTTTTGTTATAAACCGAAACGCAAATTCACCAAAGTGACACAAACATTTGAAGAAAAAAAACAACGTCAATTCTGAAGATGACCACACAAAAATAAATTTAAATAAAATAATAAATTACAAAAATTAATGTATCTCTGCATAACTAAAAGCTTGTTCTGAAAATCACTTTGTGTTCAGTTTTACTTGGAATGTCGGGGATTTTTCTTGGTACGACCACTTCTCTATATACAGAAATGATTGGCAAAACCACTGTAGTGCAAAGCTGGCATACTGGAACACATTGCACACAGCTACACATACACATTCACTAGCCAATACGTCTACATTACAAACAGATACACACGCAACCATACACTGACCAACATGTCCACATTACAAACAGATACACATTTGAAACCATACACTGGTCAATACGGCTACATTACAAACATATACACACACGCAACCATACACTTACCAATACGTCCACATTACAAACAGATACACACACGCATCTATACACAGGCTATTACGCCCACATTACAAACAGATATACACACATAAACATCCATACACTGGCCGATACGCCCACATTACAAACAGATACACACACGCATCTATACACCGAACAAGACGTCCACATTACAAATAGATACAAACACGCATCCATACACTAGCCTATGCGTCCTGATATCGTACAGGATTACGGTCTGGGATGAAAATGTTCGTGCCTTCGCCAGTAGAATCCAGAAGGGCAGACCTTTAATCAAATTGAATAATAAACCTTGTTTTTTTTAAATATTTACTTGTTAATTTGTGAATAACATGTTTAAATGTCGACACAAAAGACAACTACAAGACAAACGGTCATTCTAACAGACTCCATTAGAGTAATCCAACCCATCCCAAGTCCGAAACAAGACATACTTTTACATGAAATAAAATACAACAGATTTAGTCCTACAGCGGATCCCGGTCCATTGTGGGATCCTTGGGAACGAGAAAGCAGATAAGCTAGCAAAAGTCGGAAGGAGGTACGAGGATTCACCATCATCAGAGCTATAAAAATGCAAAGACATTCATAAAACGATTCATGATGACGGAATAGAGAGACCATCACAAAGAATACAAGTCAGAAAATGACAGTATAGACAAACCTGGCATAAATGGACAGACAAATATCTTCAGACTTAGAAAGGTACAACGCAGACTCAATGTCCACCTCCACAGAATGGGTCTCAAAGAGACCACCACGTACGATTGCGGAGCACCCAAGCAGACACCAGAACATATCCTACAGAACTGCCTCACTTATACAGACCAAAGAGGCAGTCTGGTCCAGGGAAGCGACCATGCTCGAAAAGCTGTGGGGGACCGGCAAAGACCTGAGCCACAGTCTCCTTCAATAATCTTACTGGGCTAAAAGCATATCATCAGTTGATCGAAGAAAAACAAGAAGAAAAAGAAGAAGAAGAAGAAGAAGAAGAAGAAGAAGAAGAGGAGAAGGAAGAACAAGAAGAAAAAGAAGGCGTAAAGAATGACGACAATTATCTCTTGATGAAAACAGGCTTTGGCTATTCCTATTCTATTCTAGAGATCTATTTTCTTTCATCCATCATTCTTACTGACTTTTTGTGTCTACCTTTGTCATAAGAAGGCGGTGGGAGCTGAAGTCACCTTACTTGGTCCAAATATATTACACCGATTGTTGTAAGTAAATCAGTAAACTGATCAATCAATGACAGTCACTCCATCCGGGACACTGGCTAATAATAACAACTCTCCTCCATCAAGTTCGATCCTCAGCTACCATCTCTCTGCCTCTTTCGAGTTAAGAGCAAGGGACCGAAGATTATTTTCATATTTTACAGGCGTTTCCTGGTCCACATCCCCCCCTCCCTTTTTTCCTCCTTTGTGGACCCGTTGTTAGGGCCTTTCCAGCCATGTTTGTCGATGTTTTCCTCTTCTTGTGTTCTTTCTAACCCCAATACCCACGCCTGATTCCGCTCCTCTCACTACCGTTAGACCTTTTCCCCATACGTCCCCGTCCCTCTTCACACGATGCCATCCCAGTCCACATCCACTACCCTCGCAAACATGTATCCACGAACGACGACCCCCAGAGTTTTCCCCGTGCTCCTCCTGTGGAAACAATTTTAACTTTGCATTAGTTCCCCTGAATCTCGCTTAAGTAATGTTGTCCTTGCCCTTTGAACTCCACCCCGTCCTCCCACCCCCGCCCTACCATATAGCAGTGATGACGGTGCCCAAACATGTAAAGGTGCCCTCCCGTTCCAGTGCCTCACTTTTAAGTATGACTGGCTTTTTGTTGGTTTGATTTAAAAACCGATCCAAGAGAACGGAATGGAGAGATCAGCACAAATAATACAAGCCAGAAAATGACAGCATAGACAAACTTGGCAGAGATGGGCAGACAAAGATCTTCAGACTCGGGACGGGACATTGCAGACTCAATGCCCACCTCCACTGGTGTTGTTTTTAAACAGGTAAATTTTCGTCATGTTAATGGCTTAACTTCGCGTTATTGCAGTACCTCTGCTATGTTCTCTGTCTATCTTCCATGTGGCCTACCTCGTGTGACAACATCTTTTTGTGTCATAAGAACGCAGTAGTAGTTGATCAAGTTGAATTCTCATAAAGGCTAAAGGCGAGGGCTTGACTTCATCGCCTCGGGTTTCCCCATATGGATTGGTCTCTCTCAGCAGAAAGGTATCCCCGCCTGCTGAGAGCATCCCACAAAGCACGAACTCCTTAGCTCCAGCGATGAACCCAGGGATTTCCAGCGACGAACCCAGGGATCTCCAGCGATAAACCCAGGGATCTCCGGAAAAATTTACGTCACGAACCGACCGTCGCAGCTCGAATTCGAACCCTGACCGTCTGAACATGAGGTAAACGGCTTGACCCTTTCACCACAGCGACCCCCATCTCATGAGAAGATCGCACCATTTTAGTTTATACCAATCTTCGCATTTATAACTAGGAATAATTCTCTTATCCTTTCTAATGTTATCATTTCTCGGTGTATCTTTCATAGGTAAACTAATTACGTCTCCAAGACATTTCAATTCAAGCGATTAATTTTCATCCCATGTGTCTTGGATTAGGACCAATTCTGACACAGAGAGCAGAGATTGTTTTCATCTTCCATCTAACGCAATTATATTTCACAATTAGCATATACCTTGACGTGGTCTAGCGGGAATTGGCACATCGATCTCCGTAATGATGAGCCTGTTATGCAACCTTGCATTGCAATACAGCGAGGAGGATCCAAGTACACATTCTTCAGCACACTTCGAGATATTTTTTTTTCGGTTCGCCTTATTTCTCTAATCCCCAAGGCGGTGTCCGTTACACTGTGGTTTTTATTTTGCGCCTGTCGGCCCAGTGCATCCGACTTCAGCATGCATTTTATGTCAGTCACTACTTCCTCCTGCATTTTCTAAGAATTTGCTTCCCCGGGGTAACGGCCGGTACTGTGATGGGGATCGAACCCAGCACCTTCTGGTTGTGAGCCGTGTCACTTAACCACTAGCCCACGCCGTCCCCACACTTCGAGATATAAGAAGAGCCGATCCAACTCTGCAACCAGAGAACATTTGCTAACACAGAAAAGCTTATTATGTTTAGATTTGAACACAACATAAATACAACCAATAAACCGCGTTCCTAATGGGTTAATGATGTTTAGAAAATCGAGTTACAAATCAGGAAATACGAGAAGGAATTACAAGGGCCTTTTAAAGACCATTTGGCAAAGGACAAAATACGGAAACTCACTTCGTACGAGTAAATATTGAGATCAAACGGTCTTGCAAATACAATCCTACACAGAAAAGTGCAAGGCGGACTGCGAGTCAGTCGTTCCTCGAAAAGGTAGGAGGACAACACTTACAAATGTTCAATCTCCGACCAGAGGAGGCACAGGCAGCGACGGCTGGCAGAAAGTGGTGACGTGGGGTTGTGAGGGTGTCGTCATGTGTGCTCCAACGACCTGAGGTTACGGGATGACCTGACTAACCTCACCTGATATATATATATATATATATATATATATATATATATATATATACGCACGCACGAGCGAGGTGTTGTCAAAAAGTATCCAACCTTTGGGCTGAAAAAATACAACAACTCTCCTGGAGGTTTGACACTCTAATCCCCTCTAAAGTGCTCGCCTTGGAACTCCTCACACTCCTCTCAGCGGTCCCATAATTGTTGGCAGCATTTCAGGAAGGCCACTTTGGGAATGGAATACAGCTGGGTCGTTGCATTCCGCATGTCTTCCCGTGACTCAAATCGGGTCCCTTTCAACGGAATTTTCAGCTTGCGGAACAGTAAAAAATTGCAAGGAGCCATGTGGAAAGAATAGGAAGCTTGATGAACCAGAGGAGTGTTGTGTTTGGCCAAGAAAGTCTGAATCAGATGCGAAGAATGGGCGACTGCATTGTCATGGTGGAGCTGCCTAGTTCCCGTTGTCCACAGGTCTGGCCGTTTGCGTCAAACGGTATCATGCGGACGACGGATGTCTTCCAGTTAGTACTCTTTGGTAATGTTTTGACCTTATGGTGCGTACTCGTGATGTATAACTCCACGGTAGTCAAAGAAAACGTTAGGGGACTGCGTGGTTTAGTGGTTTAGTGGCACGGCTCACAACCCGAAGGTGCTGGGTTCGATCCCCATCACATCACCGGCTGTTACCCCACGGAAGCAAACCCTTAGAAAATGCAGGAGGAAGCAGACCCTTACATAAATTAAAAATTCAACATGACTATGAAATTGCTGCGCACCTGCCTCCTTTTATTTCGACATCCGGGGTGATAAACGTCTCATTTGTTACGAATGCAACTTGGTTTCAGGATCATCATCGAAAGCCTGTAGAATCTACCGAATGGTTTCCACTTTGCTATCCCCTAGCTTTTGGCAAAATGTGATGCAACACCGCTGCTAAATTCTTTCCGTCATTTCGTAGTGAATGAAAACTTGACGGCTGCTCACTACACTCAACACTAAAAAGCTGACTTCCAGCGACTGACGCAGTTCTGAAACCGAGAAAAAATTCACGCGTGAGCATGAAGGTGTCCTATATCTCCCTCTCGACGGATAACACCCATGCTGTATTTATTTTTGCTGAAAAAATTAAGGTGAAATGCATCTCGTATACATTTATATATTAGACGAACTAAGATATGCAGATGATACATTTGTTGTCTAGAAAAGCAATGCGTGGGGAAACAAATGATCCTGTCGGCCAAACGACACAGAGAGGAACAAAATCTATTCATTAATACCGGCAGGGCTAAGACAATGAGGGCTGACAAGGTGAAAAGCAGATCTAAAGTTATCCTAGGGAAGCAAACAGTTCAGAACGTCACTAGTTTTGAATTGTCGATACGACTATATGCAACAATGGAGATTGACAAAAAGAAATAAAGAAACGGATGACCATGGCACTACAGATGTTAACTAAAATGAAAAACATATGACAGAACATTAACAAAATGACAAAAATAAAGATCCTGAAGACTTGCAACTTATGGAGGCAACGTACGGATGTGAGACATTAATAACCAAGCAAACCCTGAAAAGAAGATTGGCAATCCTACAGAAGTGTGCTTAAGACACCACGAGTAGCAGAAAAAAACCGCAGAAAACCTACATCAGATGGATATAACCAATAACAATTGGATAGTTAACAACATTATGTCTAGGAAATTAACATAGTACGGCCACATCAAGCATCGCATTGGTCTAGAAAGAACGATACTGGAAAATATGGTATCTGGTAAAGATCAATCTGTATTACCGAGAAAATAGTTTTGACAAAATTATATTCATACCAAATTCTCTCTCTCTCTCTCTCTCTTTCTCTCTCTCTATCTATTTATCTATCTATCTACTTATCTATCTTCAGTCCACTTAGGTCGTTAGACGTCGTGGGGATGTGCGACCTCCTTTGTTTTATATTTTTTGGCAGGTGAAAATCCACTGGTGACTTGCCAGGTCAATCCCAGCATCTGTTAGCCCCTGGAATATACGATCACCTATTTATGAGACGGGTGGAGGTGGAAGCGTACATTAGAGCAAGGTAGACCCGCAGCCTGCCAGGCGCCATCTAAGCCGTTCCGCTAACCACATAACCAAGACCTGTTGTAATGGCCACACAGTGCCATTTTTTGCGACATATTCTCAGTGGGGCGAGAATCCCTAGAATATTTTGAGTAGATTTTTAACTTTAATTTTGCCCGAGCAGCGACCGTTAGGCCTACTCTTTCCGATTCAACTGCCATCGAATTTGTAACGTGCGCGCCACTGCACACGGGTGTCTGATCTCACTACTCAGAGATCAGGGGAAATATTTACTGGATGATCCACGTGAAAAAATCCCGGTGTCTCCACCGTGATTTGAACCCGCGACCTCCAACACCCGAGGCGAACATCTTACCTCGAGACCACTGGGTCTCCCTCATACACAATTACTGTTTGAAATTAGAGACCAACTAGCAAAACCATTGGCTATATTATGTTCTCAATCACTTGCAAAAGGACTTGTTCCACGGGACTGGAAAGATGCAGGAGTGATCCCCTTGTGCAACAAAGGGCAAAAAATCAGATTCAGCAAATTATAGACCGGTGAGTTTAAAGAGCATAGTGTGTAAATTGTTAGAGTCAATAATCAAAGAAAACATTGTAATGCATTTAGACAAGTTTAATCTAATCCCAAATAGTCAGCATGGCTCTACTATACGGATATCGTGCTTAACAAATCTATTAGAATTAATTGAGAAAGTTACTAAAATTATAGATAAAGGGGAGCCAGTGGATGTTATTTATCTAGATTTTTCAAAGACCTTTGATAGAGTACCTCATCGATGATTATTTCGAAAGTTAAAATCACATGGAATAGGTGGAAAAGTTGCCAAATAGATTGAAAATTGGTTAACGGGAAGAAGGCAGAGGGTGGGCATAAATAAGGAGTACTCTGAGTAGTGAAGTAAAAAGTGGAGTGCCACAGGCCTCGGTTTTGGGACAAAATATTGCTCTTGATATATATACAAACGATTTGGACATTGATATGAGATCCATGATTGCAAAATTCGCCGATGAAACAAAACTACCCAGTAGTGTCTCATCTAAAGCAGAAGATAAATTGAGGTCGGATTTAGATACAATTATAGAATGGTCTGCAAGCTGGCGAATGGAGTTTAATGTAGATAAATGTACAGTCACCCACATGGGTAGATCAAATATGGAATATAATTTTGGATTTGGGCGAGAACAATATTAGAAAGATAGAAAAGGAAAGGGAGGGGTTTTAATAGATCATACAGGTACGGTAAGTGAGCAAGTCCAGGTAGTAGTGAAAAAGGAAAATGCTATGTTAGGCATGATAAAACGAAATATTAAACATAGGAACAATCAAGTGATAGTCAAACTGTATAAAGCATTAGTTAGACCTAGATTGGAGTACTGTGTTCAGGTGTGGAGTCCTTATCGTAGAGGGGATATAAACATGCTGAAAAGGATACAAAATAGAGCGACAAAGATGATAGTGGAATTCTAGAATTACAGTTATGAGGAAAGATAAATCGGTCTACAGTGTCTAGAAAAGAGAAGAATTCGAGGTGACTTAATACAGGTTTAAAAGATAATCAACGGAACGAATAAATTAAACTATAACACGTTTTTTTTCTCAAAATACAACCGCCTACAAGAACAAAAGAGCATAGCTACAAATTAACTAAAGAAAGGTCCAGATTAGATATTAGGAAATATTTTTTTAGTCGGAGAATGGTGAATGCTTGGAATACATTGCCACATGAAGTAGTGGAGACAGGGTCAATTAATGCATTTAAGAATAAATTGGATGCGCATAGCTTTTAGAGCAAGGTGATGCCAATGAAACGTGTATACACACTCTGCAGAGTCTTCTATACCAGTATAAAGACGTTAAGTTAAGTTAAAAGTGATAGAGGCAGACCGAGGAGAAGATCGTCAAGAAACATTGCAGAGACTCTGGGGTTGACAGTGACAGAGGCAGACCGAGGAGAAGATGGTCAAGAAACATTGCAGAGACTGGGGTTGACAGTGACAGAGGCAGACCGAGGAGAAGATCGTCAAGAAACATTGCAGAGACTGGGGTTGACAGTGACAGAGGCAGACCGAGGAGGAGATCGTCAAGAAACATTGCAGAGACTCTGGGATTGACAGTGACAGAGGCAGAACGAGGAGAAGATCGTCAAGAACCAATACAGAGACTCTGGGGTTGACAGTGACAGAGGCAGACCGAGGAGAAGATGAACAAGAACCAATACAGAGACTCTGGGGTTGACAGTGACAGAGGCGGGGATGATGGCCAGAAATCGAGCGTCTTATAGATCAGCTTTCATGAGAGCAACGTTCTGCATAGGACGTTTCATGATGATATATATATATATATACATATATGAATGTTGGGTTGTCTATTCCTGCTTGAAAGTGGCATGGTTCGCTGTTTGTGCCATATTTGTCAAGTTGAACCCTTCTGCTGTTGGAGGATGATCATTGATCGTGCTTCCCTGGCGCAAGGTAGAACATTTGACGGGGATGGCGGGAGGGGGGGGGGGAGGGTTTCGCTATTCAATTCCCTTATATCACGACCAACGATTAAATAAATGGTGCTTCGTCATGCGTTTTCTTAGAGCAAAAATAGTCATCTGAACTGAGCGAAAGGGCAAGAACAGATCGAAGCTGTTGGAGATATTTACACAGGGGGGAAAAAACGTAGATCGTGAATTATATGTTTCATCTTCGGATTATTTTTTATGAATGGCATGTTGATAATAAGAGGCAGAATAAGAGAAGGAAAGTTGGAACAACGCCATGTTAGTTTTATATAGGCAAATTGGGGCGGAGTGGGCTAGTGGTCAAGTGACACGGCTCACAATCGAAGGTGCTGGGTTCGATCCTCATCACAGCATCATGTTACCCCGGGGAAGCAAACCCTTACAAAATGAAGGAGGAAGCAGATCCTTACATAAAATGCATGCTGAAGTCGCATGCACTGGACCGACAGGCACAAAATCAAAACAAAAGTGCAGCGCACACCGCCTTGGGGAATAGATAAATAAGGCGAACGCAAAAACAAAAATAAATTTAAAAATTTTTTTGTTGTTGAAATATAGACAAATAGAGAATTAACGTATTTGGACATGTCCCAAGAATGTATTCAAGCCTTCGTGTCACTCAATCACAAGACATCAGGGCTACAGATCACATTTCATATCAATAAAGCGGCAGAGAGACAGTGTATAAAAACACTACAGAAACATGGATTGAAATGTTAATGGCCATACAGTGCCACAAATGAAACAAAGGAGGATCAGACAGAAAGTAGGTGCAACTCCGAGCGTGGAATACATAGAAAGGCAGAGATTAAAATGATTCGGACACCTGACAAGAGTGCAGTCAACGTTACTAGATACAATACCGGACATCAGTGTTGCTGAGAAGAGGCAGACCACGAAAAAGATTGATAGATGGTGTCAGTTGGACACTGATGAAACACGGAATGACAACGACATCTGCGATAAGGCTGCCACAAGAAAGAAAACTGCACCTCCCCGTGGCGATTAGCGACACAAGTGATTAGAAGATGAAGATGATGATGACACAGATGGTACAGGAATGAAGATTGTACCTTCTCGTGGCGGTTAATGAAATAAGTGAACATAATTAAATGTTATAATGACGCTGAGAACAGATATTACATCTTCGTCCTTAACTCCATATCTTCAGGGAAGTAAATTATTCACTTATTTTATTTCTGTATCGTATGGCTACTGTGTCTATAGCTTTCTTGGAAAATGGCTCATAGAACCGACTTTATTGCACATGGACATCCCCATATGTGTCCAGCCCCTTCCGTTGTGGAAAACTCAGTGGCATACCATGTGGAGCACATCCAGCTGTCCTCAGAATATCCCCACTCGGTCTGTGCTTCTCCGTAGCTGAGTATGTTATGCCAGTTTGGACAAACTGCACGTGTCAAACTTATTGAAACAGCACTAAATGAGACTGACCATATAGTTACAGGGTGCCTAAAACCTACTCTAACTGAAACACATATACCACTTAATAGACGAAGTTTCTTACAGTCAACCAAGCCTCTACAGACTAGACATAGAAGAGGTCGCATCGAAAAATGGAATGAACTGATTCATGTTCTCTAGATCGAGCTGCGGAAGGAACCTTCGTTTGGGCATCCATTGCATTACGCAATATGGAAGTCACTAAATAGACTCCGAACTGGTATATCACGATGCAGGAAGAACTTGAAGAGATGGGTGTGCAGGGATGATGAGACAACGACCGTGGAGCGTCACAAGACCCAGACCACCTGATGTGCTGTCCAAACCTTCTGGAAACATGCAATATAGATGATGTTGATGGAGAACGACAAGGCAATCTATGTAACGGAACATTGAAAACATGATGTCGGACTGTGTGCCCATGACACGGAAATTAAATATTGCTGAGTGTCAACGACAGTATACGAACTCCGTAGCTCCCGCTGTAGTTTCGAAATTTCGTCAGGCACCCATTTTCAGCTAGGTCGACTATAAGAAGCGTTAATACAAAGAAAAAATCCCATGACATGATTTGTCTTAAACTAAGTATCATGTCATTTTAACCTAGTAAGATCACAACACTTAGGCCTGTCAAACGAAGAAGGCTACCCCACACAGTAAGCTAGTGGCAGGTGTGGTGCAGTGTGCACAACCATGCGCTGGTGAGTCTGCTACCAAAGAGTGGTGAGACTAGCATCTATACACAGCTAGAGCGTATATCAGTTTATTGTCCCGCTTCTTTCTGGTAGATAAGTAAAAAAGTAAGTAGCAAGTCCTTTACAGAACATCGCTTCTTACAACCTGTTATAAGTTTCTTGGCACGTGTCCAGTACGGTAGGTTGCCATTACTTTCCGTACGTGGGAGAGCGAAAAAAAAAGATTCGCCCTAAAGTTATATTTTTCTACGCCAGTGTCAAGTCGGGTCTGCTGTATGGAGCGGAAACATGCAGAACCACCAAGGCCATACAACAAAGATTCCAGTCCTTCGTTAACAGATGCCTGCGAAGGATGATGGGCATACAGTGGCAGGACATGGACAGAAGACATAAGGGACAGGAGCCAACAACAGCCAATGGAACAACAAATTAAGTGAAGAAAATGGAACTGGAAAGGACATACGCCGCGGAAGGCACGGTCAACATAGCCAGACAGGTTCTGACATGGAATCCTCAAATAAAGAAAAGAGAGCGAGAGAGAGAGAGAGAGAGAGAGAGAGAGAGAGAGAGAGAGAGAGAGAGAGAGAGAGAGATGGGGGGCAGAACCAACAATACACGGAGAAGAGAATGTGGGAGGGAAATAAGATTAAATGATTACACATGGAAAGAGGCAGAAAGAGCGGCCCAGTACCGTGTTTGCTGACGGGATGTAGTTAGTGACCTATGCACCGAGAGGAGCAACGGGCTGTGATTGATTGATTTACAGGTACAGAGTTTCTCCTATCTAGGTCATATAATAACAAAAGAAGGCAGCTGTGAAAAAGAAATCAGAAAGAGAATAGGTATGGCCAAGATGGTATTCAGCAACAGGCGACACACATCCATACAGATAAACCATACATTGAAAATGAGAAATAATCAGGTGTTATGTATACTCGTCACTACTTTATGGCGCAGAAACATGGACACTGAATAAAAAGTTGGAAAAGAGTATTGAAGCCTTCGAAATGTGGGTATATAGAAGATTGAGTCGCATTTCTTGGAAAGAGAATTTTAAAAATTTGGAGGTATTGAATAGAGGTGAAAAGAGAATTAATGACCGAAATCAGGGTTAGACAGTTACGTTATTTTGGTCATATAACAAGACATATCTCCTCGCTGAAAATGATACTAGAGGGTAGGGTAGGAGGCAGCCGGTCAAGAGGCAGACAATGTCATTAGTTGGTAGATAACATCGGGAGATGGCCTGTAAGATTGCACAATTACAGCAAGAGATAGAGTAAACTGGAGATCCATTGCAGCCGACCCTCGATGCAGAGATGACACTTGAACTGAACCAAATTAAGATTGCTTAATTCCAGTGTCAAGTCAGTACACCTGTGCGGAACAGATATTAGGAGAACGGTAAAGGCAATACAGAGGACACTCCAGTCGTTGGTCAATAAATGTCTTCGAAGGATTCTTCTTCTTCTTTCGTTCGCTTTAAAATATTGTCTATATTTGCAATGTTGTCTCTTGTATAAACTTCACTGTCTTTTGCAGTTCACATACAGGTCCAAAACATTTGTCTTCCAGTTTTGTTTCTATGGGCCAGTGAGATTTTCTCTGTATGTCATATTCGAGGCAGTTCTGTGGCATGTGATCTGCTATCTGGGGTGCCTGTCCGCGTGTACACATGGCCGAGTTGCCAATCTTCATTTTTGTGTACATGTGGTTGCGGAGTTGGTTGTGTCCTGTTCTAAGGCGCAACACAACAGTTTGTTCTTGTCTGTTCATCTTATGGTAATCATTTGATGTTACCGTTGATGGCTTTCTGATTGATTTGATCATCTTTATCTTCTGTTGGTATGTAACTGGCACATATGGCTGCTCGTCTGCAGCACTTCCTTTGCCAGTCGGTCTGCTCTTTTGTTACCTGGTACTCCACAATGAGAAGGTATCCACTGCACAACAATCTTGCGCTGGTTGCTCATTTCAAACAGTAGAGACTGTAGATCTGGCAGTTTCTGAAATGTCAGTGCTTGGGGTACTGATTGTGCATCTGTCTCTTTCGAAGGATAATGAGTATAGGCTGCCAAGACAAGGTGAGGAACGAAGAACTATGAGACAGGGGGCAACAACAGACACTGGAGCAACAGATCAAACGTAGGAAATGGAGTTGGATAGGACACATGCTACGGATAGCACAATCAAACATTACTAGACATGTCTTGCCACGGAGAAGAGGAAGAGAGGTAGACCAAGAAACATTCGGGGAGATGAATATGAAAATGAACTTCGGTCCGTGGACCTCAACTGGAGAGACCCAGAAAGCACAGTTCAAGATCGAACTTATTGAAGGAGGGTTGTCAATGTCCTATGCCCTGAAAGTAGCGACAATCATTGATTTATCACATAGACAGCTAAGAAATTTAGTGAACAGTTATTACAAGAATACATTATTAACGACCACTGCTTATAAGTTAAATTGAAGACATGTATAGTTTTTTTTTGGAAATGGCTTAGGAAATTAAGCATGCAAAGCCTTTAAATAATGGGAAAGATTACAAGAGAGAAAGAGGAAGACAGAAAAACAGATCAGGGATGCCATGAGAAAATGGACGGGAAAGCGCAGCAAATCTGATATACTCAAATAATAGATGTTCGACACGGTATTTGGTGATGAAATTGGCTAACTTGTAAATTCTTTTAGAATGTGTTCCCTTTTCTTGGGCAGCTGTGCTATACTGATAACGTAATTAGGTCCCTGACATAAATACATTCTTAGCAGCACGCGAAATTAGGCGTGTTAACCTTTGTATGTGTGAGGGTCGTATAATCCCCGTGTTAATCTTTGAATGTGCGAGGATCGTATAACCCTCGTGTTAATCTTTGAATGTGTGAGGATCGTATAATCTCCGTGTTAATCTTTGAATGTGTGAGGAATGTATAATCCCCGTGTTAATCAGTAATGGGTGAGGGTCGTATAATCCCGTGTTAATCTTTGAACGGGTGAGGATCGTATAATCCCATGCTAATCATTGAATAGGGGAGGATATTATAATCCCTTGTTAATCATTGAATGGACGAGAATCGTATAATCCCTTGTTAATCATTGAATGGGTGAGGATATTACAATCTCTTGTTAATCATTGAATGGGTGATGATATGCTAATTCTATGTTAATCGTTGAATGTGTGATGCTATTTTAATCCCGCGTCAATCACTGAATGTGCGAGTATCAATAATCCCATGGTAAGGATCGTATAATTCCTTGGTAATCATTGAATGGGATAAGTATTAAACATTCCTAGTTAACTGATTATATCCGTATATTGCCTTCAACAGCTGACATACTTATACAAACAATTTTCTCCATACCAAATATTTATGGTTGGTAATGCCCACAATGGGTTGGTAACCCTTTTGTGCGCCCTGAAAAGGACGGAACTTGTGGCAGAATGTTGTAGCTTTCCTGACATCATGAGCGTGCTGATGAAGATGACCAGGGTCCTCCAGGCGGTTGTGCAATGCTTGGCTTCATGTGCGTGTCACTCACTACTACGGGGATCACATAGAACTTTACCTTGTTAGCCAGACTGTTGTCTTTGACAACAGTCCGTTTCCAGGACCACCAACGAGGAGGTCAGGTGAAGGTCTTGGCCAGTATATTTCTTCTGACCCTGGCTAACATTGTTTGATCAGTGTGTTTTGCCTGACCAGACGTTAGCCTCATCGTCCCGTCAGGTGAGGGTCTTAGCCAGTATATTTCTCCTGACCCTGGCTAACATTGTTTGATCAGTATGTTTTGCCTGACCAGACGTTAGCCTCATGGTCCCACCAAATATTTATAAATTTATAAATATACGTCCACATCCTTGAGACTGTTTTACGATGTCGTTCATCGCACGAATAAATGTACCCAGAAGCCAATAGTATTTCGGAGTAAATTAGTTAATCATCAGACTCAATCCCGTGGAAGAAAGAACAGGACAACCGCGTACTGGCGGTTAAGGTTAAAGTTAGTCCCGATGCAACAATTGCTCTCGGGAATGATGATAACTTCATTTTCTAAGCCATAGTCTATGTGAGGTGGGGTGGCCAGTTCCCTTCCTTGCTGTTTGTACCGTCCCCAACTCATATTCCAGGTACCAATTTACAGCTGGGTTGACTAGTACTCTAAAACTCAAACCATGCGTACTATGAGACGTACAAATATAACTTTAAAATGAGATATTATGTTACTAAAAAGTTAATTGTTTTACGACTAAAAGAGCTTGGGTACGGGACTGATAACGTTATAATAGCATGGCAGTTATGGCTAATGAGGTGGGGATCGGCAATGTGATCCCCATAGTTGTGAACTTACTGAAGAGTTTTGCACTGCACTACAGTCAGGAGATTGCCCGGTTAAACTTCTTAATAACACCTCCGAGTGTGAGGAGAGCCACTGTAAACCATCACCGAGGAAAGTCATTAAGAGTACCTAGCTCAAGTAGGAGTGCTGGCCGAAGACGGATGTATCCGACCACAAAGTGCAAATATCGCAGTCGAGCTGTTAATTGGCGATACAACTCATTCTGTTCTCTAACTTCATCCTGGTACTGGTGGAGTCCTAGTCAGGGCATGATAACGGGATATTGAAAACGAACGCAGAAGTAGAAGAAGAACGAGTGAATCTACAACAAAGAAATTTTTAAAAAGTTAGTTGCCCATTGCAAGCGATGATGCGACATCCTCAGGCGGATGTGTGTTGATGATGTAACTTGCTCTGTATTTGGATCAGTGTATGAGCTGTAGCAGTCAGCTACCAAAAGCTGGATGTTAGCGTCAGGGGTCAGCGTCCCAGGGCTGCCAAGACCCTTCTCCACCTCCACAAGGTGATCCTGGATAACAGGCTAGAACAGATCAGACTGGCTAAGCAGAAGGGATCGAAGAGGGAACGCTAACCTGGCACCCAGACGAGAAGGGATCGAAGAGGGCTGGCACCCAAAAATGCCATGCTGAAGTCGGATGTGTCGGACCAAAAGGTGCAAGTATTGCCGTCAAGATGTAAACTACAACACAACGCATTCCGTTCTCTTGACTATATCCTGCTACTTGCAAAGCCCTTTTCGTGGCTTATAGCGGGAGTTTGAGAACGATTGAAGAAGAAGGAGAAGAAGAAGAAGAAGAAGAAGAAGAAGAAGAAGAAGGAGGAGCAGGAGATTTAAAGTGAGGAAGAATTGCGCTGATCATCAACATCACTCTCTGGTCCTAAACTACCTTGGACTAGTAGCAAGACAATAAGTTGAGACGACTGGGGGTAATTCAAAACAACAATAATGTAAACATATTATATTGCTACAGAAACAAACCACAACTGAACGAGCACATAAAGTGTATGAAGTCATTATATAACGATGATCCCATGCTCCGTAGGGAACGAAATGCAGAAGGATAATACATCTTACAAACACATTAGCATAGTATAGTATTGGTTGTACAGGTTCGCTACTCACCTGAACAGTACAAAACATTCCATCCCAATCCAAACAGGCACACTATTGCGGGTTATCCGTCGAACTAAAGCTGGCGTTTGTTATGTTGGAACCTCCATCTGGGACCAGACTTGGAGAAGTTTTGAGTTTAAGTTTCGGTTCCCATATAAGACTATAATAAGTGGCCAAAACAATAGCAGCTAGCGAGACTGCCAGTACGTATGCTAACACGGTCGCCAAGCGAATCCACTTCTTATTAGTCTTGGCCGCCATTTTATTCTTGTTTTTGTCCGAAGTGAAACTCGGGCCTTTAGATCCGCCTTGAGTGGCGTTGGAGCGGTATGTTGAGTTGGCTTCGTCCTTATCCATCGTCTTATATACGGGGGGAAATCAGGTAATTATCTACACCTGCTATCTCGCGGTGGTAGTTTAACGATTGATCCTAGAAATCGCAGTCTTGGCCGGTTTGGCAAGGTGACTGGCTGTGCGCTTCAAGTCGGCTTCTAGAGGAAGTTTAACAACAAACACCCTTCCACCCCCCCCCCCCTCCCTCCGTCTGCTCTCTGTAATAGGCACACGGGGCCGGCCATCGACCAGTTATCGAGCGCTCCCGCTCCACGCGCGTGCGAGAAACTCGTTGATCTTTGATAAATCACGCACGAGCCAAACGGCAGAATACCATCGTGGAAAACGAAGTGCATGTTGTTTGGTGCACACGACTCCCATCTCGCTAGCTCATTCAGTTATCGCCAGCCGTTTCAGTTTCGACTAATAGTATTCAAAGTTCATGCATGCAAATATGTCTCTGTAAATAGTTAGTTAGTTTTCTTTCCATTTGTGCCATTTAGCGTCGTGGGGAGCTTGAGTCGTCTATCCTGCGCCAAGTGCGTTCCGTCGGTCAATGTTAACCCCCTGTCGTTGCACAATCACTCTAATGTCATCTATCCAGCTACCTCGCGGCCGCACCCTTGCCCTGTAGCCAGATCTACCAGCATTGTAAGCCATCAGTGGAAGATGATGAGGGTGCATTCTCATGAGATGACCAAACCAGCTTATTTTCTGCCTGGAAATGTATTCGGCACAAGACGTAGTTCCGACTATACTTCGAATGTCGTCATTCCGTATTCTGTCTCTTCTGGTAACACTGATGACTTTCCTCACACACTTCATATCACAAGTCGAAATTCTGCTCTCGCACGCCCTTGACAGAGGCCATGTTTGGCACTGGTAGCACAAAATCGGCATAAATAAACTGTTTATCAGCTGTTTCTTTGTTGCCAAACTAATGCTTGGGTGTCTAAACAATGGGAACAGCTGATAAGTCACCACAGATGCTTTCTGGCACCTTGTCTCGATTTCCCTGTCGATCCTACCGTCTGCCGAAAAAATACTGCCCAAATACTTGAACTCGTGGACCTGTTGAAGAGCAATATCATTTAGACTTATCTTGAGTGGCCCAGGAGTTCTACTGATCATCATAGTTTCTGTTTTGTTCTCGCTAATTCGCATTTTGTATTTAGCACAGGTAGTCGCAAGCGCGTTCATGTGGTTTTGCAGTTTGTTTTCATCGTCGTACATCAAGCACTGATCATCTGCAAAGAGTAATTCGTGAATTGAGTTATGTTTTGCTTCAGATGTCACAATTTTGTCCATACAAATGTTAAACAACAGAGGAGAAAGCACACACCCTTGTCTCACGCTGGTAGTGATTTCAAAACCATCTGTGACACCATCAGTCGTTCTGATGACGTTTGTACTCAAACGATACAGTGCTCTGACATTATCAAGACGCTGGCCTTGTACACCATAATCTTCCAAAGTTGAATCCTGTCTACCCTATCAAACGCTTTTTCCTGATCAATGAAAGCAACACATAGATCTTTCGCTTATTTGTCTTAATGTGAACAAGGCGTCCGTGCAGCTCATACCTCGGCGGATTCCAAATTGAGCTCTGGATAGTTGAGGTTCAACTATATATTCTATGTTCCATAATTTTGGCATACATTTCACCTATGTGACTAAGTAGTGATACGCCTCTGTACATGTCACAGTTTCTTTTGTCGCCCTTTTTCTTCCAAATCGGAACAATTATAGCTTGCTGCCAGTCATCTGGTACCCGTCTGTCTTTCCATGCCTTTGTGAAGAGTCTATGTACCCAGAGTAGCCCTGTTACCACACATGCATGAATCACCTCTATTGTTATGCGGTCCTTGCCTGGTGACTTATTTTTGGAACTATTCTTTATAACTCTCTCCGTTTCTTGAATCATTATGTCGGGTTCGGTATGATCTGGGTTGCATGGTAGAAATATTAATAAATAGAAATAGAAAATAATCTGACAAAAATTGTTGGTATATGTCCCACTAATTCACCACAGAGTTGTCTGGATTGTCATTGTACGTTGGTGGTTTGTTAAGAGCTGCTATAGATGGCACCTAACTGGCCGCAGGTCTACTTAGCTCTAGTGTTTGCGTCTATTAAGATGGACTCACACATCGGTTAAACCACCATCCAAGAAACCGGTTGTATACAGACGCTGTATAGTCTTCTAAACCAGTATAAAGACGTTAAGTTAAGTTAAGTATTTGACAGCTATGGCGGGACATTTCATTTCGGATTATGGAAAGGACAGGTTAATACAATTTATTTTAAATAAATAAGTGAAAACTTAGATAAAGATAGATGTGTGTAAATGATGTGTGTAGATGATGTGTGTAGATGATGTGTGTAAATGATATGTGTAGATGATGTTTGTAAATGATATGTGTAGATGATGTTTGTAGATGATGTGTGTAGATGATGTATGTAGATGTGTGTGTAGATAATGTGTGTAGATGATGTATGTAGATGATGTGTGTAGATGATGTATGTAGATGTGTGTAGATGATGTGTGTAGATGATGTATGTAGATGTGTGTGTAGATGATGTATGTAGATGTGTAGATGATGTATGTAGATGTGTGTAGATGATGTGTGTAGATGATGTATGTAGATGTGTGTGTAGATAATGTGTGTAGATGATGTATGTAGATGTGTGTAGATGATGTGTGTAGATGATGTATGTAGATGTGTGTAGATGATGTATGTAGATGTGTGTAGATGATGTGTGTAGATGATGTATGTAGATGATGCGTGTAGATGATGTGTGTAGATGATGTGTGTAGATGATGTGTGTAGATGATGTATGTAGATGATGTGTGTAGATGATGTATGTAGATGATGTGAAATGCGATGAGAACAAATTTGTAAGAGCAATAAAGGACATTAATGTGTGTGTTCCTTGTAATGTAACATGGGTTATCTCTCTTAGCCAGTGTAAAAATGAAGAGTTAGTCTCAGAGCTGTTAGTAATTGTTACATTTTTCTTTTCCATACCACCACATAATGCATTTGTTGAAAGACTTTTTTCAATGATAGAGATGCATTGGTCTATGGATAGAAATTCTCTTACTATTGATTTAATTAAGAGCCTAATGTTCATGAATATGGAGAATAATCTGGAACCTGAACTGACAAGATGTCGCCGTGTAGGTAGGCAGAATTCTCATCCACTAACATGATCTTGGACGGTTTCCAAGACCCAAACCTACGAGTCTCCCTCTTCAATTCCACTGTGCTGCCTGCTATATGCTACAGTGTTGAGACATGGACACTAACAAAGTCATTGAAGGACAAATTTAGAGTGACCCAGGCCTGTCTTGGGAGACACTCCCCGGAACCAACATATGCAAAATCTCCATAATTCTGACATACGACGATTGTCCTTGGTGAAAGATGCAGTAATCTAGGCAGACAAGGAAAAATATACTAAGGCATGTCACATAATGTGACGAAACGATGGTCAATGGAGCACGACGACAGCAATCTGGTACTCCCAGGGTAAAAAGAGACAGAGGGGAAGACTTCAAATGTGTTTGTCAGGCTCCCTTGCTGTTAGCAACAACGCCAAGATGCCTCTGGAGGAGTGCTTACCATGCACTTTACTTCCGTGGCCCAAGACAGGGTCAGCTGGAAACGAAGTTGGTACCCACAACAACGCTGCGGAACGAATCATCATGTTCATCAAATTCAATTTCAACGAGGTGCTATGTCAAGATTTCCATTTATATTTATCCAAGACCTCAGATTTACTGAGATAAATTACATCAACGGAAAAATATCAAAGAATGTGGAAAAATGCAAAAAAGTAACAACGAGAAAAATTAAAGCATGTTCTTTTATTCATAAGTAAAAAAAAGTCAAGATCCCGTTTCCCGCCATGTGGCGTATGGAAAATATGGTATTAGGCCCATATTATTTGATGACCCACTGCACATAATGAGTGGTGTGGTCAGTATTATGCCGGCCACCTTTACTTCCCAGATTTTTGTCTGGTACACAATGCTGCGGATATTCTAATTCGTCACGGGATGACGACTACTTCAGCGCCATGTCTGACCTTGGACAGAAAACTAAGGTTCCCCATGTGGTTTAATTCGTACCTCAAGTTAAACCTTTGATGTTTCATCTTTTTTACAGGTTTTAGACAGTTAAACCTTTGATGTTTCATCTTTTTTACAGGTTTTAGACAGTTAAACCTTTGATGTTTCATCTTTTTTACAGGTTTTAGACAGTTAAACCTTTGATGTTTCATCTTTTTTACAGGTTTTAGACAGTTAAACCTTTGATGTTTCATCTTTTTTACAGGTTTGAGACAGTTAAACCTTTGATGTTTCATCTTTTTTACAGATTTGAGACAGTTAAACCTTTGATGTTTCATCTTTTTTACAGGTTTGAGACAGTTAAACCTTTGATGTTTCATCTTTTTTACAGGTTTGAGACAGTTAAACCTTTGATGTTTCATCTTTTTTACAGGTTTGAGACAGTTAAACCTTTGATGTTTCATCTTTTTTACAGGTTTGAGACAGTTAAACCTTTGATGTTTCATCTTTTTTACAGGTTTGAGACAGTTAAACCTTTGATGTTTCATCTTTTTTACAGGTTTGAGACAGTTAAACGAACCAGATGCAATGATAAGAGCTACTTTTGTTTTATTTGAGATATTTAATTTAAATATTTAACAAGTTATCAATTTACCAGTGACCGAAACTGCCAGATCTACAGGGCTCTACTGTCTGAACTGAGCAACCAGCGCAAGATTGTCATGCAGCGGATACCTTCTCATTGTGGAGTACCAGGAAACGAGAAAGCAGATCGACTGGCAAAGGAGGGTGCTGCAGACGAGCAACCAGATGTGCCAGTTACATACCAACCGAAGATAAAGATGATCAAATCAATCAGAAAGCCACCAACAGTAACACCAGACGATTACCATAACATGAACAGACAAGAGCAAACTGTTGTGTTGCGCCTTAGAACAGGATACAACCGACTCCTCAGCGACATGTACACAAAAATGAAGATTGGCAACACAGCCATGTGTACAGGCGCCCCAGACAGCAGAGCATATACTACAAAACTGCCCCGAATTATAATATACAGAGAAAATCTCACTGGCCCATAGAAACAACACTGGATGTGAAACTTTATGGACCTGTATGTGAACTACAAAAGACAGTGAAGTTTATACAAGAGACAACATTGCAGATATAGACAATATTTTAAAGCGAACGAAAGAAGAAGAAGAAGCCAGTGACTGTGTTATTTCCATAATATCATAATTGACGTGGTAAACCGTTACGTAAGGGGAAGGCCATTTCTAAAAGATCATAGAGACTGAAAAGGGGTGTTTTGGTATCATAGTGAAAGAATAATAATCCGCTTAGGCGACAAAGGACCATCTCATCGAACGTCTGTGACCCCAATTGATGGCTGAAGTCTTAATTTTTCTACCCAAATGTCCTCATTTTCAGAGTTAGGTGGCAACATTTGCAATGTTATAACCAGTGGAGCTTCTCTGTGATTGAAAGGAAAGCACATGAAAGTGGAAGTCTAAACATTATTAACCCTTAAGATCCTATAGGCATCTTTCATTATGGTCCATAGAATCCTCAATTAAATCAACAAAACCAATGAGAAATGGATGTTCATCTTATTTTTTCTGTAACTTTTTTATTTGTTATATTGGAATAAAATATGAATATGTTATGCATGAATGAAGGAGTGTCTAAAATTCATACTAGTGTGCAAAAAGCAGAAATTGTTAAATGTGGACACCTGCTACAATAAAAGGTACACCCATCATGAGCAGTGGACACCGAACGTGAATTTCCTGCTCCGTTCACAATTGTGTCACTAGGCCTACGACCATCATAAACTGACCCAACCATCAACGATACCATTGCTGTGGTATAGATCTAGCTCATCGTTATCACTCTCTATCTCAATATCTGATTGGTTATCATCATAATCAAAGTCTTGCTTGTCAAATGGATCGAACAGATTCTGTCTTGACGGCCCTGCAACCTCACTATCAGATAAATCGCTAATTTGGGGGTGAAAATACACCGGTTTTAACTTCCAAGCTGTTTTCAATACTTTCTCCTTGCATATGAATTCAAACCAGAAGGTAACGATAGGCGTAGTAACCGAGAAATAATTTGCAACGAGGAACAAACGGATTTCAGTAGTATAGAATTTAAGGGCGTCACCAGTTACCAGTGGTATAGGATCTTAAAGGTTAACGTACAAACAATAATGAACAAATGGAAATGTAGTTAACTGTTTCTAGTTGTAAAATTGTACATGCAATTTACAAAGTAGTGACAACTATTGCAATGGAAATATAATTCAAGCATTCACACAATATATACGAGGGGTCTTCAAATGAAAACAGTAAATATATTTTTTGGGTAAATTTATTCTGAAAAAGTGAAACACAACTGTGGTCACCTTTGCGTTCGGCACAAGTACCACAGCGCCTATAAAGTGTATGGACTCCTGTTAAAAAATATTCTCTTGGTCGCGTGTGTAACCAAGCATGCACCACCTGCTGGACATCTTCATCAGATCTGAAAGTCTTTCCTCCCAATACCTCTTATAGTCGTCCAAAGTGGAAATCAGGCTGGATCTGTTAAGTACGGCAGATGTGGTAGACATTGAAAATGTAGGTCATTGATGGTTGCAGCCATTGTACTGACAGAATGGGGTCGAGCAAAGTCATGTTACAACAGGAAACCATTACTCAGACGTCATCGTTTGAATTTGATTGCGGGTCAAAGGTGATTCCTGAGAAGATCTGTATATGTGGCATTGGTGACAGTGTTCCCCTGGGAATGCAGTGCTCTAAAAGAGAATCTCAAAAGATTCAGCATAACCTTCACTGCAGATTGCTGCGTGCCTAGGAACACGGCAGAGAGAGAGCAATCTATTGAAGCAAATATCTCCCTCAAGGCCATCACTGTGAAATACAAAAGAACACTAAACCAAATAACAAGAGACAGTTTTAAAAAAAAACAGAAAGCCTCAATCTAGATAAAGAAGGGAACATACTATGGAAATTAGTCAGAGCAATGAACGACGAAACACCATCAAATAAACAAATTACCATCAAGCAGGGCGACAACATGCTTACTGGAAAAAAAGCAGCAAACGCTTTTATAGAACATTATGCCAGAGCAAACCACATTGATGTTCCTACAGACAGACATAAGTGAAGAACAAAAGAGCCACGACAACATCAAGATTGCACCAGAGGAGCACATGATGGCAAAACTAACCATGAATGAAATCAATGAGGCCATGAGAACTTTAAGAGCAGTACTCTGTCAACTATGCCAGCAGTTCGCACCAAAAAGAGCAGTGGTACAGTGGGTCCCATCCAACTTAACATTCAAGGCAACAAGGAGGCAGACAGACTGGCAAAAGAAGGTTCAAGACTACCACAACCAGATTCTAGTGTGACCTACGAAGAGTCCAAAAGGTTTATTAGGGCCAGATACATGGCCAAATGGGAAACAGAACATACTGGCTACACAAAAAATGATGCCTATTACCAGTTGAACAGAAAAGAGCAGCTCGTGGTCTTCAGACTCCGCACAGGCCACAACAGACTGAGGTACCATCTATTCAATAAACTGAAGATAGATGGCACTGAAGAATGTGCCTGTAGTACAGGGAAAATTGCCCGACATACGAGGACCAGAGAAAGCACATGTGGCCATCACCAGTGCCAACACTAGACAAGCTCTATGGCAGTGTCGACAGCCTCAGGATGACAGCTGCTTTCTTCGAACAAATTCAAGTTGACATCTGACAGCGTACGAAGAAGAAGATTGCTACGTGCGAAACGTCTTCAGTTCCGGTGAAGATGGATGGCACCATTCCTTGCTCGCGGTAGTGAACCCAGGCTTCATCTCCAGTAACAATTCTTGCTAGGAAACCATCACCTTCCCCTTTAAAGTGCCACAAAAGTTCGTGACAGGCATCACCATGTCATTGTTTCAATTCTGGAGTTAGCTACTGTGGCACACACTTTGTGGTACTGTAGCACATCATGGATGATGTGGTGTGCTGAACCTTGACTGATGTCCAGATGTGTGGCAATTTAATTCACAGTCAATTGACAATTTTCCTTTACGTGACGGTCAATGACTGCAATAGACTCTGAGGTCACTACTTTGTGTGCCTGACCCGGTCATGAACAGTCTGTCACAGAACTCATGCCATTTTGGAACTTCCTACTCAACTCATACACTTTCTGGAGCAAAAAACATGCATCACCATGCTGGACCTTCATTATTCATTGATGAATTTGTTGATAATAGGTTTCACCTCTTTGATGCTAAACAAATGGATAACAGAACATTACTTCTCTTTGGTGCATGTCAATAGTGGGGAGGGGAGGCCATCTTTTAAATGCAATTATGACATCATGTTTGTCTGCACTGTGATGGCACATGCAGGACCCTCCTGACATCCTTAGCAACCATATTAACAAGTTACAATACAAAGGCATGGTTTTTCTAATTTCTATCCCACTTTTAAGGTTTCCATTTGAAGCCAGCTCTACAAACACCCACTATACAAACACCTGCTGATACAAACATCTTCAGTTATAACCTGAATCCTTGCATAAAAACATCAGTTCGCTCTTGCAAACATTTGCAAGCATGCTTTTTTTATTTTACATTAATTTTCCACTTTTGCAAGAATCAAAATATTTATTGGTCAGATTTTGTTTATTTTTTATTTATTTAGCGTTTATGAGCATTTAAAAAATGATTAATAGTGCGTTATTTACTTAATGCAGCAGCTGAAATGCATTTGCAAGCTAAATAATTACTGAATTCTGCTTTTTAAGCAAATCCACTTTACGAACATGCTCTGATCCCTAGCTGTGTGTATGAAAGTAGGTCAGTAAACAGGTCACAAAAGGATAAAAAAACTAAATGAAATACGAACTTAAAAACATTTATTATTGCATTTACATTGTCCTTTATTTCTCAACATAATCTCCACCAATGTTGATACACTTATCCCATCGCTTTATGTCCCATTGCTGAAGTCTCTAATAACTCTTCTCCAATCACTGATCTCTAATAACTCTTCCCTAATGGCTGTGTCTACCTTAAGTTACTTTAACCAACCACTAGTGGTTCCTATTGTAACATCATCCCAGACAATGCAGGGGTTGACAGATTGTCAAATGAAAGTGGAAAGCAATAGTAACCTAATACAAATGTAACGTACGAAGAGTCCAAGAGATTTACAGACAGCATTTAGAAGGACGAGTGGGATGTAAAACATCCAGTCTACTGCATATTAGAGAAAGTCAGTAAGTAAGTCCCATGCTGATATGGGATAGCTGAAAAACATAGTTGGTGATATCTATGTGTGTCAACATACAGCTTTGTGATTACCATCAGTAGTATACATGTGTGCAGCTCAGGCTGCAACAGGGCAGGCTGACTAAGGAGAAGTCATTGATGAGAGAAAGCTAATCCGGTACCGAAAAATGCTTCCTGAAGTCAGATGTGTCAAACGAAAAGGCACAAATATCGCAGTCAAGCTGTAAACTACGACAACGCGTTCCATTCTCCTGAGAACATCCTGCTACTAGAATTCTAAGTGACTTATTACAGGTTTATAAGATAATCAAAAGAAAGGATAAATTAGACTATAACAAGTTTTTCAAAATACAACCACCTACAAGAACAAGAGGACATAGTTACAAATTAACTAAAAAAAAAGGTTCAGATTAGATATTAGGATACATTTTTTAGTCAGATAATGGTGAATGCTTGGAATGCATTGCCACAGGAAGTAGTCGGTGGCAAGGACAATTAATGCCTTTAAGAATAGAATGGATGCACATAGCTTTTAGAGTCTTTCTGCAAAGGATATTAATAAGGAAATGCTTGATCAGAAGTTGTTGATGCTTCGGGATCATGAAAACTGAAGAATAGAATTGATGCACATAGCTTTTAGAGTCTTTCTGCAAAGGATATTAATAAGGAAATGCTTGATCAGAAGTTGTTGATGCTTCGGGATCATGAAAACTGAAGAATAGAAGAGTGCTGCTGCATCATAACAATGACAGTCCATATATGGCTCGATTAACCCATGACATGAAGAACCAACTGGGGTGGCACCTTCTTGAACATCCATCTTACCGCCCTGAGCAATTTCCATCAGTTATGTGCATTAAAAACTCACAGGAGACAATTTGCGAATTCTGAAGAAATTGTACATGCAATGCAAATGTGGCCGAGGCAGCAGACCAAAGACTTCTGCGCTTAAGGCTTAACCTTAAGGTTAATAATATTAATAATATTCGCCTAGGCATCTAGGGCCTGTTGCGTCGATCGACCATTACCATGTTCAACTACTGAGGCCTGTAGCCAAACCTCGTTCAATACCGAAGGAGAGACTGCTATCTTTCGGAGCCATGTAGAACTTTCTGGTCCAGTCGAACCACATGACAAAACATAGACAGGCGGCGGCTGACCAGTGTTCGAGATGGAGTGAAGACTCGTCTTTACAGACACCTTGACATTACGGACGAGATCGAACCACCGGATACCGAGGATGCATCGTTGGTTGCACATATGGAAGACATCGAGTCTTGATATGTCCTGTTTGAGTAGGATCCAAGTCTCTGAACCATACAGGAATCACATACGTCTGATAAATACAAATTTTGGATCTGAGAAGACATTGGTGCACTGATAAAGTGATGGAACAAGTGGATCAATGTTGGTAAAAATTATGTTGAGAAATAAGGGACAATGTAAGTGCAATAATAAATGGTTTTCAAGTTCATACCTTATTTAGTTTGTTTTAAATAGCCATTTGTGACCTATTTACTGACTTGTCTTCGTATAAACTATTCATATTACGACCTCGAGGACTATATAAACAAACTGTTGAGCATGTATTACAGGACTCACCTCTGTAATGAAGAACTTCAAATAACGGCTGAACATCTGCTGCAAAACTACCCGACATACGAGGACCAGAGAAAGCACATGTGGCCATCACCAGTAGCAACACTAGACAAGCTCTATGGCAGTGTCGACAGCCTCAGGATGACCGCTGCTTTTTTCAAAAAAATACAGGTTGACGTTTGACAGCGTACGAAGAAGGAGAAGAAATAACGGCTGAGTTCATCATGGGAACTTATCTGTCTGTTTAGCATCAAAGATGTAACAATAAGAAGATCATCTCAACAGAAGGGGAGGAAGACGAACATCTGGTCCAGCACAACATACTGATCAGATATGTTAGTTAGGGTCAGACAAAACATTCTGGCCAAAACCCTCATCTCGGCTTCCTAGTAGTCCTCCCTGGAAACAGGCTGTTTTCACGGGAGTCTGGCTAACGGGGTCAGGGATCAACGAGATCCCCGAAGTAGCGAGTGACACGCAGATGACGCCAAGCATAGCACAACCGCCTGGAGGACCCCGGTCCACCTTCATCAGCACGCTCGTGATGTGAGGAAAGCTACTGCAACCCGCCACTTAACGTCAATACAGAGCGCACAAAAGAGTAACCTTACTCATTGTGGGCATTCGAAACAACAACAACCTGAACAGAAATGAACAAGTGCTAATATTGACACTTGACCACAACAGACTGAGATACCATCTATTCAACAAGTTTTAGTTACGATCTACTGATGCCTGTAACGTGTACTGATAAAATGGCTGCTGTATGTTGGCTTCAGAAACAGACATTTTCATCCTGTCCAACGGTCTAAATCATGTGTTCACGTTTGTTTAATTTCAACATTATCAACTACTGTACGTCACTGTGGCCTCGTCAACTATCCTTGTCTAGAGGTCAATATTACTAAAACTTTTCATTCATCATCATTGTCTCTGTCAATCTTGTCAGGCGAAAGTAATTGTGCTTTAAGAATAAAAGAAAAAGAAGAGAGAAAACTACAGTCCATGACGATAACGAATGTGATTCGTAAGACCAATCCAAGCAAAACCATCTTCTGCAGTGTATGCAAGGAAACTCAGGACCGTTTGCGGCATCGCATGATGTGGCTTTTCTTCTCAACCGCTGAGTCTTTAGCCTATCAGCAATGAGTTTCTCCTTTGTCTGTATTCCATGCTTAATCATGCCCCTCCATGTAACACGATCGATGGCGTCTTGCTCCCATGATTCCAAATCGATGCCCGCATCATTCATAACCCGCTTGCATACATTCTTGTCCCGAAGTAGTGGCTGGCCCCGAGACCTTTTCCCCAACTGTAATTCCCCATAGAGAGGATCTTTGGTATTCTGCCATTAACCATCCACCGAGTGTGTCCCAGCCATCGGAGCCTTTGAAGACTAGGACTGTTCATTACACATCCCGTTTTAATGGGAAGATTATGCAGAACACCCTGTTCCGGTTTAACCACCAGTACACTTATCCAAAGGAGCAGCCATTTTTCAAGTACACTGTGGGTGACGGTGACATAGGGAGCAACGCAGCAGTAAAACAATAGTTGTGAACCCAACAACCCTGTTCAAGTCCAATGATCCTGCCTTTGTCAACACAAGAACCAACAGCACAGACCCCTCCAGCGTCAGCATGACTGTACGGGGGTGATTTCAGTGGGCGTGAACATTCTAATCGTGTGCTGGTCACTTTGCGACAAAACTGCATGACTGGAATGCGAAGCTGGTTGTCTACAGACTCTGCAGAGTCTTCTAAACCAGTATTTTCTGTTAAGTTAAAAACCGGGATTGGCTCGACAAACCACCAGTGAATTTTCGCATGCCGAAAATAAAACAATAGAGGACCTCAACGGAATGTGACCAGCAATGTCATAAGAAACACGGAATGACACCAACACAAGCTGGCACATGACAGAAAAATATTCCCCACGACATCTAGCAACACAAGTGGATAGAAGATGATGTAAAGCAGGGAAAGCACATGTGGTAATCACCAGAACCATTCCTGGACAAGCTCTACTGAGATGCACATAGCCTTGGGCTGACAAATATTTTCCCTACGTATATCCATGGTGACGACTGAAAGAGATGAAGTACAACTAATTTTCATGTAATCTTTGAGGATAATAAATGTTCATGAATTTTGTTGATGCTGTCATTAGTTTGGTCCTTAAATACCAATTCTGTGTAGTAATTGCTTGCCCGGCCTCCTTTCCCTTTTTCTGAAGCCACACTTTGGCAGAGTTTCTCGAGGTACTGTTTCTCTGAGTTTGCTGTCTTCACAAGCAGTTCGGGAAGAGCTACCACCTGACCTTGTGGTTCATTGTTAGCAGACTTTGGTCTCGGTCTCAGCTTAACTGGATGTCTGTGAGTCATCATGTACAGTGCCAAGAGGAAGATAACAATGGCCAGGATAAACACAAGAGATCCAACCACAGCAACGCCAACGATATTACCATCCACTCTTGGCTTTCTCTTTGATAATGCTGTAGAACAGAAGATAATAATTAAAGGGGCTGGTAGTCAATTTGAATGATGATGATGGTAATATGCCTTTCTTCCCCAAGAAAGCATAGGGCCACCACTACAGCTGGTCTCTTTACATGGAAACTGTATTCATGCATTAGCAATGGTGGTTTAACTGATTCACTTCATAGAGCTGACATATTGGCTGACAAACCTGCTTATAATGCTACAGAGCTAACATATTGGCTGACAAACTTGCTTATAATGCTACAGAGCTAACATATTGGCTGACAAACTTTCTTACAATGCTACAGAGCCAATATTTTGGCTTGAACAATGACTATTCTTATATTTAAAAGTTTTTGAATAACTTTTCCAAAATGTATAAATGATCAATATTTTTTACTGGGAGTTCTAATGGTGCTCGCATCATTGAGAGGAGCATCATTACTGAGGTGCAAAAAAACCGTTTGAAAGGACAAAATGCAATGCAGTCCAGTTACTAACACTGTCCATGTGTGCCCCACCTGCAGTAGAGTTGGTCACACTGGCATTGGAATCTGCAGTCACATGCGGTCCCATTTGAATACACACGTTTAACGATGTGTCCATCTTCATTTGTGATGGGCAACCATTATTATAACAGGACACTATCCCTTTGGTGATTGTCACTAGTAGGGTGGCCATATTTACAGCTACTATAACATCATGTAGCTCGTTTTCCCTCTGAATGCAGAACATTCTTTAAGTCCTTAACTACGATACTGCCAACCATCATGACAACGGCATAGTATTTCGAATTTCTATCGTAATTTTAAAGTTTTCAATTGAAGCCTCCTCAAACATACTTAACGCCAACAAAAATTACTAAAAAAAACCTTACAAGGTAATTATACAAACTGGCTCCAATAAGAATGACAAACAATCTACACAATGACTGGACAGAGGGGTCAGCGTGGGCTAGTGGTTAAGTGACACAGCTCACACCCCGAAGATGCTGGGTTCGATCCCCATCACAGCACCGACCGTTACCCCGGGGAAGCAAACCCTTAGAAAATGCAGAAGGAAGCGGACACTTACATAAAATGCATGCTGAAGTTGGAAGCACTGGGCCAACAGGCGCAAAATAAAAACCGCAGTGCAACGCACACTGCCATGGGGAATAAAGAAATAAGGCAAACGCAAGACGGGGGAACAAACAAAATGCACAAACAAAAAAATTATGAAGAATAAAAATAAAAAATTTGTTACAGAATCAAACTTCAAACACAGGATCTGGAGATTACTATTTTTTAAATTATTTTATTTAACGTTATAGAAACTGGGATAGGAAAAAATTAGAAATGTGACATGAGGCCATGAATCAAAAATAAGAAGTTAAATTAAACCTAAAAATTACCATGATATTTTTAAGCAACAAAAAAAAAAGAAAAAAGATCAGAAAATAATCAATAGTCAATTTAAACCACGAACCAACATGGAAACATTTTAACTTTGACTTTCAACTGTAAAACTCAATGAAAAGAAAGAAGAAATTGCCAAAACGGCTTACCCTACCTGTGGTATTAAGCAAGCTATGATCGCTGTATGTACCAATGCCTCCAGGAACATGAGAATGTAATTGGACATGGTCTGTGGAAAATAAATGGAATTCATGATGCTCATTTTCAATTAAAAGAAAATTAATATACAAATCTATGTCAGGTAGTTTCTTTGTTTTTTTTGTCTTCTTCTTTTATTCTCAATTTCCCGCTACCAAGCCCTGAAAAGGGCTTTGCAAGTAGCAGAATGTAGTCTAGAGAGCGGAGTGTGTTGTGTCGTAGTTTGCAGCTTGACTGGGATATTTGCAAATTTGGTCCAACACATCCGACCACAGCATAGCATTTTTTGAGTACCGGGTTACCTTCCCTCTTCGATCCCTTCTACTAAGCCAGTCTGCTCTGTTGCACCCTGTTATCTAGTTATCAAGGATCACCGCATGGGGGTGTAGAAGGGTCTTGGCAGTTCTGGTTCTCTGGCCCTGACACTAGCAGTCAGCTATGGGTCACTGACCGCTTCAGCTCATGCGCTACTCAGCGTCTTATCTTTCAGCCTTATTTATTATTGTTAAAAATATTCACACTTAATTAACCAATTCCATTTTGATTAGTTAGATAGTCCTATAGGAACCTCCGATTGATGAGGTTCGACTGGCAATTCAAAGCTTGAAGAAAGGGAAAATCACTAGGATGTGATAATATACCAACTGAACTCATACAAGCAGGTGGAGAGGTCAAGGTCAACATATATCACACAATATGCAAGAAGATCTGACACAGCACATATATCCCACTCCCAAAGACCGGTGATCTGAGTGATGCACTAACTCCTGAACCATCACTTTAATTAGTCATTCTAGCTAAATCCTCCTCGGATAATCATGAAAAGGTTAGAAAAGAAAATCAACAGGGTACAGATGGGTCAGGCAGGTTTTAGACAGAGCAGATGCACAAGAGTTCATATCCTTAACCTGCGAAATATTGAAAAGTGCAGAGTTCAATGTCGACTTACACACATGCTTCATAGATTTATAGACCATACCAAGGCTTTCCGTTATGTGCAGATCGGAAAAGCTATAGAAAACCATGACAGACATGAGTCACTGAATTGACTGACTGGAAACTGTATCAACGACAACAAGCAACGGTCAGAATAGCTGGAGAGACATAGGACTGGTTCGAGGTGAAGAGAGTATGGCAAGAACGCATACTCTCCCCTTATATGTTCAATATCTGTGCAGAAAACATAAATGTCAAGAATGACAAAGATTATGAGAAGTTTGACTGGTTCAGTCGGCGGAAATTAAATACCAGAACTAAGATACCAAGATGACACAGTTGTCCTCTCGAAGAGGGCTGCTTGGCTGGAACAGATAATCCTGTTGGTCAAACAACACAACAAAGAACAAAATCTATTCATAAACACAGACACGAATACAACAATGAGCACTGACAAGGTAAAAACCAGATCTACAGTTATCCTAGAGGAGCAAACATTTCAGGACGTCAGTTTTGAATATCTCGACTCCACTATAAGCATTTACCGAGATTGTTTAAAAGAAGAAGCGAGAAGAATGACCACGACATTATGGAGGTTAACTCAAATGAAAAACTTATGACAGAACACTAAAAGAAATGACATAAATAACAATCATGAAGACTTGCATCTTCCATGTGCAACGTACGGATGTGAGATATGGACAACCACACAAACCTTATGGAAGAAGATTGAGTCCTTTGAGCTAAAATGCTAGAGGGCACTCAAAATGCCATGCACTGTGTAAAAAAACCTGCAGAAGTCCTAAAGGAGCTGAATATACAAGGCGTGTTCAAATGAAACCGAACCTAACTGCAACAAGTGAACATATGTGAAATGCGCATGATGACATCACTTCTTATGCAAACAGCACATACCAATCGTCAAGTTTCCAAAATTTCATTATCCTCCAACTCATAGGACTTGAGTAAATGCAACAATATGTGTTTGACCTGGTCTCAGAAGATCTTTCGTTAACTCACGTCCTTCTTTAAACATAGTTGTCCAGTTCTTCACTGTTATCTTCAACACGCTTTTGTCACAATAACTGCCTGCATTCTGCGATGAATGTCAACTGGTCGACATCATTCAGCTGTTAGATACCCAATCACCGGTCGCTGATCAAATCTGGACGGATTTCGTATCACACCCACCATATTTTCAACAATCTGCTGAAGATATTTGGAAGCCGAGGATAATGGAATTTTGCAAACTTGGTGGTTGGTATGTGCTGTTTATATCGAAGTGACGTCATTATGTGCAATCGTACGAATCTTCACTTGTTGCAGTTTGGTCAGGTTTCATTTGAACATGCCTCGTAGAACAAATCTGGCTAGTAAACAACATTATATTATGTCTAGGAAATTAACATCAAGTGCCACAAAGACCTAGAAAGATACTGGAGGGTATGGTATCTAGCAAAAGAGACAGAGAAAAACTGAGGAGCAGATGAACAAGGGATATTAGAGGCTCTAGGGTTGGCAGTGGCAGAGGCGGGAGAGCTGGCCAGGGATTGAGTGTCTTACAAATCGACTGTCATGAGAGTGACTTTCTGCAAAGGACATGCTACATAATGATGATGATGAGATAGTCCCATCTGTGTTGTCCTTTACTGGCACCAACAACCCTTTGTTCATAAAGTAATTCGCCACTAAAATATGGTATTTGTGCTTTCACAAAACTGATACAATTGTTTCCGTCACAATTTACAATGATTAATTTAACTTATCTGCTAACACACGGCTCATAGATTTATCACTTATGGTCAGAAGCCAGTACCAGCAACAAGTTTGGTATAGTTAGAATACGAATCTAAAAAAGATTAATCACGTCAAAATGGGACCTAAATTTTAAAAATACAACAGGAAATGATCTTTCCAAGCTATAACAATGTCCGCATGTTTTAAATTGATGATATTGTAATATATTTGTATGTTTAAAATCTTTTATGAAGTTGTGTCAAACTATTTAGCATGGCAACCAGAAAATGGTTCACAAAGAAGTGGAAGTAGCCAGATAAATTAAAGCAAGTATACATAATAATATTTGTGCATATTCTCGGATAATTTTCTACTCGTAATTGGATGCACTATATTGGAATTATAAAATGCATTTTTTTAATGCCTTAAAACACCAGGATTTCGTTGTAAATAGACATTTTCAAATTATTTTTTAATACGTTTTTTTTTCCCCTGTCAGTCACTGTGTTAATTATACTATCTATACATTCATAGAAATATGCCATTATATTTAGTCATTTCAACAGCATATTAATTTATCTTGAACTCTTTACTCGGCACTAGCTGCAAAAAACCTTAAAATGGCAGCCAGTCTTAATCAAAATGTATCTTGGAAACATGCGTTTGTGTTTCGTGATTTAGTTTGCTGAATTTAATTTTAGTGACCGCTCTTCATGATGGCTGCATCCACACATGGGCAATTGACGTTTGACTAATATTATTCCTGGCAAGTCAATTCAAGTTACAATATCTGAAATTCTATTCATTTATTGCAACAAAAGTTAGGGTTCAAGACCGTAGAAATGATTTATTATTTGATCAGTCCAACTACCACACATCTGGATTACTCTTAGATATTCAATACACCCGATTCAGAATTTGACTTGGACACATAATACGAAACATATGTGTATAGCAATTGATGGATACCTCCGCATTAATGTCATTTAATGCTTCATACTAATATATAATCTTCATTATGAATACTTCCATGGGTAAATAGTTTAATTATGTGTCTCTCGATGTTTAGATCATAATTTTAGCTCAATTTTTTTCAATAATAATTCATTTTATTTTGAATAAAATTTTGACACAAAATTCAAACATTGTGCACCGGGCTGAAAGACACAAATTGGTAAAATTAGCCCGTGCTGAAAAAGGTTAAAATAATATATCATTTGTTAAAATCTGAGAAAACTACAGCTGAATTTTTAGCCACTCCTCTGTAAATACGACCTTTTCCCATTGCTGGGGTAATTCGAAGGGTTTATTAGGCAGAGGACTACAGACCACTGCACCATGTCATGTGCTGCCTATGTTTATTTATCTCACCCTCAACAGAAAAACAACATATGCTATACCGAGGATTCAAACCCCTACTCTCCTTGTTGGCAGGCAGGTATTGAAGCCATTTAGCCACTGCTCTAGTTAAAAAATGCAAACATAATTAATCCGACCAGTGTTTTATAACCTTAGTAGTTAAATTCCATATTCCAATAAACTGACCAGAACATTCCGGACAACATTGGTTCTTTTTTCTTATCATGAATGTGCAATCAAGATGTGGGCATGGTAGATGAGAGCATATTGTCTGTCCATTGCTACAGGAACATTGAGTGCAGTTATCTCCCTTCCATTTCTCTCCTATGTTATAAGTAACTCCATTGTATCGGCAAATCATTGGTTTTCTCGATTCTGAAATGGCAAAAAAAAGGATTTCACTAAATTACAATGAACAAATTCAGTACAAAATTGGTGTTATGAAAAATAATGGCTCATGATATCACATCTGCTTCCTGCTTATGTGTGGTGCTTACTTACTTACTTCCCCTGTCCTGGTCACTACGCCAGACACGTTTCCCAATGTTCAGCCATGTGGATTGGCTGATCATTCCCTCTCAACATGTCATCTATATTGCATGTTTCCAGAAGGTTTGGGCAGATCCTCATGTGGCCTGGGTCTTGTGTTGCTCCACAGTTGCGTGTCTCATCATCCACTCTTTAAAACAGAAGTTCTTCTTACATCTTGATACACCATTTTGGAGTCTATTCAGTGACTTCAATGTTGCGGCACAGGTTCATCCTACAGTTCAATCCTCGGCTTCTGTATCAGTTCATTCCATTTTTCAATGCAGCATTATCTGGGACTAGTCAGTAGGGGGCTTGTTGACTGTAAGAAACTTCGTCTAGATTTCAGTCTTGTGCACTTCATCTGGTGTCCAAACATAGGGTGCCTTTGGGCATTTGCCGGCTTCTCTCTTTCAATTTCTGATGTGATACTTCATCGCGTCTCATGCGGTGATATGCAGATTATGGAGTAAATTTTTTCAGTTGGAGTATGTCATGCACTTACTTCAATACGTCTAACATAATTAGCAGCCAGCTTAAGGCTTTCAAAATTGTCACACAACTTTTCATGTAGGGGATATAGGTGCCTGGGTAAAAGTACTTAGCAGTGCATGAGCTGCAGTGGTCAGAGACAAATAGCTAACTGCTAGTGTCAGGGCCAGTTAACCAGAGCAGCCAAGACCCTTCTACACCTCCATGTGGTGATCCTGGAAAACAGGCTGCAACAGAGCAGACTGGCTAAGGAGAAGGGATCGAAGAGGGAAGGCTTATCTGGTACTCAAAAATGCTATGCTGAAGTCAGATGATCGGACCTAAAAGGTGCAGATATCGCAGTCAAGCTGTAAATTACAACACAATGCCATCCACCATTCTCGGGACAACATCCTGCTACTTGTAAAGTCCTTTTTAGGGCTTCGTAGCAGGAGATTGAGAACGAGCAAAGACGAAGAAGGTGCACAGGAGCATCTTCTATTACCAGTGAGTGTTGAGCCTGTCTATTAGGCTGACATGGGACCAGTGCTAGAAGTACAAAGACCCATTGTTCCAATCCCAATTTGAAAAAACAAAGATGGTATTTCAATCTGCTGAGATTCAAGTGTCAACAACACATTTATTTATACGGCTTCATTAACATTACAATTTAGTCACAGCGCTACCCCTTCTTGACCTTGCAGACGGCAAAGCCTGACTAGCATAGTCTGATAGTAGGTTTCATCTGACCCTGACTAGCATAGTCTGATAGTAGGTTTCATCTGACCCTGACTAACATAGTCTGATAGTAGGTTTCATCTGACCCTGACTAGCATAGTCTGATAGTATGTTTCATCTTACCTTGACTAGCATAGTCTGATAGTATGTTTCATCTGACCCTGACTAACATAGTCTGATCAGTATGTTTCATCTGACCCTGACTAACAGTCTGATAGTATGTTTCATTTGACCCTGACTAACATAGTTTGATCAGTATGTTTCATCTGACCCTGACTAACAGTCTGATAGTATGTTTCATCTGACCCTGACTAGCAAGGTCTGATAGTATGTTTCATCTGACCTTGACTAGCATAGTCTGATCAGTATGTTTCATTTGACCCTGACTAACATAGTCTGATAGTATGTTTCATCTGACCCTGACTAGCATAGTCTGATCAGTATGTTTCATCTGACCTTGACTAGCATAGTCTGATCAGTATGTTTCACCTGACCCTGACTTACAGTCTGATAGTATGTTTCACCTGACCCTGACTAACATAGTCTGATCAGTATGTTTCACCTGACCCTGACTAACATAGCATGATCAGTATGTTTCACCTGACCCTGACTTACATAGCATGATCAGTATGTTTTGCCTGAAGAGAAGTTGATCTCCTCTTCCCCCTTACAATGCTGTAGAGCTGATAATCTGGCCTGAATAGTTGTTACACCTATACATAAAAGTGTCTCTGGACCTACCAAGCATTTCTAAATGTATTAAACATGCCTG
Organism: Ariolimax columbianus; assembly: GCA_036924085.1. Lineage (NCBI taxonomy): Eukaryota > Metazoa > Mollusca > Gastropoda > Stylommatophora > Arionidae > Ariolimax > Ariolimax columbianus. The sequence goes on from JAVGWX010000013.1 coordinate 45,663,697, forward strand.
TACCTGCTGGTGAGTTTTACATTGCATATGTTCACAGGCCATATTCCAGAATGAATTTTATCCATTAATTTGATCCCAATACAATTTTGGTGCAAGGATTGGCTCTGTGCCACAGTTAATAAACTTTTTTGATGATGTAAGCTGCTAGTGGTAATTAATGTGCTAGACTTCAAAATGGAATTGATATGTTGTTGTTTTGAATGTCCACAATGAGTAGGTTTACTCTTTTGTGCGTCCTGAAAAGAAAGTTAAGTGGCGGGTTGCAGTAGCTTTCCTCATATCCCAAGCATGCTGATGAAGGTGGACCAGTGCCCTCCAGGTGGTTGTGCTATACTTGGCTTCAACTGTGCGTCGCTCACTACTACAGAGATCACATCGATCCCTCACCCCGTTATACAGGCTCCCATGAAAACAGCCCGCTTTGAGGGACGGCTACTAGGAAGCCGAGGTGAGGGTGTTGACCAGTATATTTTGCCTGACCAGACATTAGTCTTCCTCTCCTGGAATTGATATAAAAAGATCAAAAAGAAATGTGATGATAGGTAGGTCAACATGGTGGAACTTACCAACACATGTCAAACAGCACTGACCCTTCCTCTGAACCGTTCTGCCACAGTTGAGGGGTGGACACATCTGGTTGTAGCAGGCAATATGTCCATCCCGACAGACGCAGCTCTGACAAGGCGTAGAATGCCAGACCTCTCCATGTTTATACAAGATGCCAGTTGGAGACGTGCAGCGGTGATGGTCATGATGATGTTGCCGGCTTGGTTTTGGAATTATTTCAGTTCCTGTTTCATAAATGGATGTGAAAGTTTAAGGAGCAAATATAAGTACAGTAAAATCAAAGATGGAGATGGCGTGGGCTAGTGGTTAAGTGGCACGGCTCACAATCCGAAGGTGCTGGGTTCGATCCCCATCACATCACCGGCCATACCCTGCGAAGCAAACCCTTAGAAAATGCAGGAGGAAGCAGACCCTTACATAAAATGCATGCTGAAGCCGGATGCACTTGGCCAACAAGCGCCAAAAAAAACACCACAGTGTAACACACACCGCCTTGGGGATTAGAGAAAATAAAGCGAACACCAACAACAAAATCCAAGATTTAACGGAACCCCGATATAACAGATTGGACAAATAATAATACAGTAACATCCTTTGTCTTGAGTAGCATTGGGTAGACTCGCTTTGAGTCTGCCTCAAGTTATTCTGCGGTCAGGTTGTGCGAGGGACAGTCATTAAGTAAGAGGAATTTTATTATAAAGTGCACAGAACGATATGTACAGTGGAAAATCTTATTTCAGGACACGTACTGGCTCTTTAGCAATACTCCATTAAGGGGTCATTACGATCGCGGCAGAATGTGCATGCACAATATAGCATACAACATGGCCGACCCACTGTCGACATGCACGGTGGAAAAGCAACCAGACATTATTAGCTTTTTTGTGGTGACAGGGTGTGATGCATTCTGAAATCTACAGAAGAATGAAGGTTCAGTATGAAAACAGTTGTTTGAGTCAGAGGAGAGTGTATGAATGGGTAGAAAGATGTTTGAGTCAGAGGAGAGTGTATGAATGGGTAGAAAGATGTTTGAGTCAGAGGAGAGTGTGAATGGGTAGAAAGATGTTTGAGTCAGAGGAGAGTGTGAATGGGTAGAAAGATGTTTGAGTCAGAGGAGAGTGTATGAATGGGTAGAAAGATGTTTGAGTCAGAGGAGAGTGTATGAATGGGTAGAAAGATGTTTGAGTCAGAGGAGAGTGTATGAATGGGTAGAAAGATGTTTGAGTCAGAGGAGAGTGTATGAATGGGTAGAAAGATTTCAAAATGGAAGACAAAATCTCATTGATGAACCACAGCATGCAATTGACACCATGAAACAGCAGATCAACCAGCTAGTCCGTGGCAACAGGCAAGTAATTATTGATGAAAGAGCTATAGATTTCAATATGAGTCACGGCGCTGCACACAAAATTGTCCATGATTAGCTCATTTATAGAAAAGTGTGTAGCAGATGGGTTCCAAGGCAGTCAACAATTAGGTAATGGAGACAGTGCAAAATTGGTTAAAGGTCACACTAAAAGAGTTTTTCACGAGGGCATACGCAAGCTAGTGGACAGGTGAACAAAATCTGTTGCCAGGTACGGTGATTATGTAGAAAAATAAGACACAAAAAATGTCCATGTGGTTCTGCAGAGTGGAAAGGAAAACGTAAAAGTTGCACAAGATAATAACTTAGAAGAAGCTGTGCATAAGTGGTCTAATTGGGGACAGGAGACTAACATCTGGTCAGGCAAGCCATACTGATCAGATAATGTTAATCAGGGTCAGGTAAAGATACTGAACAAGGCCCCATCTAACCTTCATGCAGCTCTCCCTAGAAACAGACTGTTTCAGTCTGGCTAACGAGGTGGGCATCGATGTAATCCTCATAGCAGTGAGCGTCATGCAGATGAAGCCAAGCATAGCGCAGAAGTCTGGAGGAATCGTGTCCACCTTCATCAGCACGCTCAAGATGTGAGGAAAGATAATGATACGTGCCCCTTAATGTCCTTTTCAGGGCACACAAAAGAGCAAACTTACTCATTTAGGGCATTCAACAATAACTGGTCTGCTCAATAGAGATCTGGTGGTGTTGATGTACAAAGTTTTACGTTGAAATCTGCCAGAGAAACTCTTGGAAAATTTATGGGACAATGTTAAGATGGATATAGATGTAAAGGTTGGGTTGGGGGATGGAGAGGTAAGGTTTGGGTTGGAGGATGGAGAGGTAAGGGTTGGGTTGGAGGATGGAGAGGTAAGGGTTGGAGGATGGAGAGGTAAGGGTTGGAGGATGGAGAGGTAAGGGTTGGGTTGGAGGATGGAGAGGTAAGGGTTGGGTTGGAGGATGGAGAGGTAAGGGTTGGGTTGGAGGATGGAGAGGTAAGGGTTGGGTTGGAGGATGGAGAGGTAAGGGTTGGGTTGGAGAGGTAAGGGTTGGGTTGGAGGATGGAGAGGTAAGGGTTTGGTTGGAGGATGGAGAGGTAAGGGTTGGAGGATGGAGAGGTAAGGGTTGGGTTGGAGAGGTAAGGGTTGGGTTGGAGGATGGAGAGGTAAGGGTTGGGTTGGAGAGGTAAGGGTTGGGTTGGAGGATGGAGAGGTAAGGGTTGGGTTGGAGGATGGAGAGGTAAGGGTTGGGTTGGAGGATGGAGAGGTAAGGGTTGGGTTGGAGGATGGAGAGGTAAGGGTTGGGTTGGAGAGGTAAGGGTTGGGTTGGAGGATGGAGAGGTAAGGGTTGGGTTGGAGGATGGAGAGGTAAGGGTTGGGTTGGAGGATGGAGAGGTAAGGGTTGTGTTGGAGGATGAAGAGGTAAGGGTTGGGTTGGAGAGGTAAGGGTTGGGTTGGAGGATGGAGAGGTAAGGGTTGGGTTGGAGGATGGAGAGGTAAGGGTTGGAGAGGTAAGGGTTGGAGAGGTAAGGGTTGGGTTGGAGGATGGAGAGGTAAGGGTTGGGTTGGAGGATGGAGAGGTAAGGGATGGGTTGGAGGATGGAGAGGTAAGGGTTGGGTTGAAGGATGGAGAGGTAAGGGTTCGGTTGGAGGATGGAGAGGTAAAGGTTGGGTTGAAGGACCAAGAAGATACAGAAGAGGACACAATTGCAGCTAGGACACTTCAGAATCTACGAACATACAATATTAAGTCTGCACTCTTCAACTTTGCAGCTGCTTGGAAGGAGATACAAACTACAAGGCCATACAACAAAGACTCTAGTCCTTTGTTATCTACGAAGGATAATGGGTATAAAGTGGCAGGACATGGCGAGGAATGAAGATCTACGGAAAAGGAGCCAACAACAACTACTGGAACAACAAATTAAACTAAGAAAATGGGGCTGAATAGGACATACGCTACAGAAAGTAGCATTCGTCCAAAATAGACACATGGAATCCTTAAGGGAAGAGAAAGAGATGTAGACCAGAAATACACGTAGAAGAGAATATGAGAAGGAACAAAGATTAAATGATTACACCTGGAAAGAGGCAGAAAGAATCCAGGACTGTGTATGTCAGCGAGATGTTGTCAAAGGTCTGTGCACCGAGAGGAGCAACAGGCTTCGATTTATTGACTTCAACTTTGCAGTCCCTTGGAAGGAGATGCAATTTTAGCAAATGGTTGAAAGAAGTTGTGTAATATTGAACTGAATTTGGATTTTGAAGGATTTCAGGAAAGGAACTTTTTGACACACACTTATAAATTCTGGAAACCAGTAAAAAACTGAAGATGATGTTCAACAATGGCTTGAAAATGAAAAAAGTGATCCTGGCTATCGTCTTCACTGAAGAAGAAATTGTGGACGAGGTTCTAGATGGCAAAGCAGGGGAGGAAGATGAAGAGCAAGCTAAACCAGCCTGAGCTATACTGTCTGAAATGAGGAATCTCAAGGTGATTATCTTATTGAAACATCTTCTGTATCTGAAATTGTTCCTTACTATGAACATTTTCAGCTAAAGACGAGCTCGAAACAATGGTCGAGTTAATCACGAAAACTCGTCTTGACAGTGTAAAAGAAAAGAATAAAGGGGAAAGGATTAAACTGTGTATGAGCTCTTTGTTGTTGGTAAATGTGATTAATACAATGACTAATGATGTGATTAATACAATGACTAATGATGTGATTAATACAATGACTAATGATGTGATTAATACAATGACTAGTGATGATGAGTTGATCTTCTTCAATCAGCTGATGCTATGCTTCTATTCTTGTAGGATTCACAAAGAAGATCGTCCGTTTCAAGTTTTTCATGGTCCCCAACAGCTTTTGAATATGATCATAACCCTGGGCCTGACTGCCGATTTGGTCTGTATAAGTGGGGCAGTCCTGCGGTATATATTCTGGTGTTTGCTTGGATGCCTCACAATTGCACGTGGTGGTGTCTCTATGACCCATTCTGTGGAGGTAGGCCTTGCGTTTGCAATGTCCTGTTCTTTTTTTTCTTTTTTTTGCGTCCGCCTTATTTATCTATTCCCCAAGGCGTGTGTGCGTTACTCTGTGGTTTTTATTTTGCGCCTGTCGGCCCAGTGCATCCGACTTCAGCATGCATTTTATGTAAGGGTCTGCTTCCTCCTGCATTTTCTAAGGGTTTGCTTCCCCGGGGTAACGGCCGGTGCTGTGATGGGGATCGAACCCAGCACCTTCTGGTTGTGAGCCGTGCCACTTAACCACTAGGCCACGCCGTCCCCCAATGTCCTGTTTTGATTCCGAAGACCTTTTTAGGCCCATCTCTGCCAAGTTTATCTATGTTGTCATTTTCTAGCTCGCATTCTTTGTTCTAGTCTCTCCATTCCGTCCTGATGGGTCATTTGACGAGTGTCTTTGCCTTTATAGCTTTATGGCTGGCGAGTCTGTATACCGCAACTGTCGGCTTTTGCGAGCTCATCTACTTTCTCATTTCTAATGATCCCACAGTGGGTCGGAATCAACTGTAGGGCCAGATTATCTTGTTTGGGGTTTGGAGTACACTCCTGGAATCTGTTAGAATAGCCATGTTCCTTGTAGTTATGTTTAGGGATGAATTTGGTGAAACCACTAATCAATGTCGATTGTAGTTATTACTTCAAGATGTACATCTCTTAACACTGACCTTGACACATGGCACAGCACTGACCCTCTGGCTTGATAGGGTGGTGACATATTACTGGAGGGCAGGAAGGTGTCTCACACAAAATAGTTCCTCTGTGGCATATGCAATGAGTGCAGATGTCCATCTTCCAGGTTTCTCCCTCAACATAATAGTGGCCTTGCAAGGACTCGCACATTTCATTTTCTCTGGTAGGGGAGATCACAGTGGATCCTGACAACCAAACAAAATAGCAAAATTAAACAAAACCTTTTTACGAACTAAAAGAAATAACTCCACTGAGTAACATACGAGGTGTAGTGAATAGGACCACATTAACCCTTCTAAGTATGTCACAAAAGAAGACTACAGAAGGTTCTGCATTTGATTTTGTTTTCCAGGCTGCAACACGCCAGGAGCTTCGTGATGATTGCTTATGTGTTATCCAGATATTGTTGTTGTTATCCCATAGCTGCTGAGCAAACCTGTTCTTGGCAGCCCAATGCCATTCTTATATAGATATAGGTCTTCTTCAATTGTTTCACTGCTCCATACAATGTGTTGGCAATTGTCGTCAGTGCTTGTAAGAATATTTTAATCAGGTCCGCAAGCGCCTTGCACTCAATGATACTATCATTGCCGAGCGCAGTGGAGTATACATGTCCACAACCTCCAGTTTGAGAATGGAGATGGAAGCAGTGATCTCAGCGCTGAGATGGCTATCTGAGACCCCTTTAACAAGGGCAGTCATCATGACAGACGCTCAAGCCATACTTCAGAAGGTACGGAAGGTATGGCTGAGGTACAAGTGCATAGCAACTGTTGAGGCCTCAAACCTAAAAGGATTGACATGGATATACTGTACTGGTCACGCTGGGGTTCAGGGAAACAAAAGAGCTGACATCTTGGCTTCACAAGCTCCCATCATGGGCACATTAGTGATGGATAGGAACAACATTTGGAAATCAATCAATGACCGCCTGTTGGATGAGGACACTGTAATAGAGTCAGCAATCCACAAACTGCTAAGCTTTGACATCAAACAAGATTTAAGTGCAGAGTAGCATTCTGGTTTAAGAAAACAAAGCTCTAGAAACAATACCCCCATATCTGATACAGCCATAAAAGCGTGAATAATTTATTTTCATGGGAACCAGAATACTTGATGACTCAGTGGTGGTTGTACAGCTGCAAGTCCCAACTTAGTCTTAAACGATCTCTATCCTGGACTAGGAGGTCCAGTGGGTAATAAGCTTCACTTTATGTATCGTGGATCTACACCAGTGTCTTTTCCCCCTTCGAGGGTACCAGACTGTGGTCGACATGCTCCAACATTCATCTTTTCTTCTAATTATATGGATTGCTCCCCAACGTTTTGTCTTGTTTGCATCGCTCACCAAAGACAATTGCCGTATTTTGGAATTGTAAGATTCTGTTTTGGAACCACAACCGAGTGGTGGAATGCATGGAAAAATGGTAGTACAATTTGTAGCAGTTGTAAAAAACGCTGATGTGGCCAGGATTGAAAAAATAAAAATAAATCGCGTTGCAGCTTCATCTTACCTGGACAAGTCGGGCAGCAGTCCCCTATTCTGAACACCGGATTCAAACACTGGGGAATGGGGCATGCGATAAGTGCGCACATCTCTGCACCATTATGACAGTAGCACAACCTGCAGCCGTCATTCCAGGACTCCCCATTCTCATGTCTGGAGCCATGCCATGTCATGCAAGATCGTCCCTCTACGTTCTCTGGTTCAAAGTTGGAGCTAATCAACTCAGGAACTGCCACCTCTGCACACAGAAATAGTACCAACTTAGTTAAAATAGTTAAGATACAAAATATAATACAAATTTATTATATATATATACATAGAGGGCGTGACAAATTTTAGAGTGGCTTACCAGTGAGTTAAAAATTTCACAAGTCAGGATGGTCGGACTACAGTCATGCAATTTATGTTTACAAATTTAAACTAGGCACTAATTCACCTTTATTTTTTGATAACAATGAGTACCAAACCAAAATATATTGTATTACTTACACAGTATTAGTCTATTTCTTCCTAAGAAAAAATGCACTACTGTCGGAGGCATGGTGTGCGTGTCTTTGGTAGTTTTAGCATTGTAATACCATTTATCAATGACTTTGCTAAGTTTAAATTGTGGCAGTGGAGGTCCATTTAGATTCACTATCATAAACTGGCTTATGTACAATCTATTCGATATCATTAATAATCATGCAAGTCATCATGTAGTAACAATTAAAAACATAATTACAAATAGATTTTTGTCACCTGTCAAGCAAAAATGTTTACACGTTACAGCCGAGCGCTTTTGTCAAGCCTTATATATATAAATATATATATGGTGCAGTATGGTAGGTTGCTATTACTTTCCATATGCGATACCACCAAGAAAAAAAACCAGTATCTGGGCACGGCTGGATTAGAACCCAATGCGTTGGATTTGTGAAACAGACATTTCACCTCTAGGCCACAATGTTCCCCCTACCCACCCATGTGTATATATATATATATATTTCGTCTCTCATCTTTCTCGTAACTCTAAAAGGCCGCAGCGGCATCACATCTCGCTGTTTCATTGCTCAGCGTGTGACTGATGTGTCTTGTGCCTATTTCCATCCGGGCGAGATCCAACCCTTTCCCAGTGCGATGTGAAAGTTCATCATTGATGTGTGTGCCACAAAAATATTGACACTGTCAGCAAACAGGAACTAGGGGGCGTTTCTTGTCAAGTTCAGGCATGTGCTCTTGACCGTAGAAATACGACACAGGGTAACCAAAGTAGCCGATGGCTTTTCCAGGCTACCAGAAACAAAAACTAATGAATCCAAATGGAAAACCACATCACGTTTCCAAGGATACAGATGTAAGTCGTAGACTAGTGAGAATTTCAGCAAATCCGTGGTCTGACGGCTTCCATGATGGACAAGAGAACAAAATAAACCTGCAGTCTGATATGTGCCATCTTTGCTGCTTGCTTGCTCTCTCTCTCTCTCTCTCTGTCTCCATCCTCTGTCTCTGTGTGTGTAGTGTGTGTGGGGAGAGAGAGAGAACTCAAATTTCTGCATTTAAAATTTGTATTGTCAAGACTAATTCATCTATTCTATACCTTCCGAGGAACATTTCATCCAAGAGTATGCTCAGTTCATATATGCTCTGCCTGGCTCCTAAATCATAAACAAATGTATCATTCCCTGAAATACACAATTTTCCTAAATAAATTGAATACTATAAAACTAAAAGTTTGTATATTTGTATATATATATTTATTTGAAGAAGCCATAACTTAAGAACCAAAAGACACAATGATATGAAGTTGTCACCGAATACATTGTATGGCTGATTTGTAGAAAAGTCCAACATATTTCATGTCACTATGTCATGTCCTTTACAAGTTATGAGCATATTATTATTTTTATTGTTTACTGACAAATTAGAAAAATGGTGACACCATGACCCAATTCACTTGGTAAAATTACATCCTGTGCCACACTGTTCTTTTATATTGTTTACCGGTATACTGACACGGATAGAGAAGTGCATAACCAAATGGTTTCGTTGCTTGCATGCTGACAAGAAGGGCAGCGGATCATACCCGTGTCATCTGAGTTGTTTTTTCTTAGGGTGGGGAAGAGATCGTCGGATTGAGAAGGGAAGAAATGGGCAGAGAGATGGGTCGACTAAGAGGCAAAGCAATGGCATGCTAGTGGGCAGGATGGGAGTGCATAAATAACTATTTTCATAATTATCCAGGGCAATTTTCTTCTTCTTCTTTTGTCCTACTGCATCGCAGAGAGGTGGGATGCGTATATTTTTTGTTTACGTCAAGTGGGAGGTTTGTTCTGTCATTTGGTCTAACTTCCTGAGAGTGTCAGACACTCTCGATCCATCGATATTGTGGTCTGCCTTTTGGTCGTGGACCGGAGACCTGCATATGATATGCTCTTGATGCAGACTGGTCATAATACATTCAGACTAAATGACCAAAACACTTGATTTGTTAGGAGTCAATGTAGGCACTAACTGGGTTTGTCCACACTATCTGCCTCATTGTGGTGTTGTGGATTCGGACACGGTTTTTCTTTCCGGCTGCACTTCTCAAACAGCGCATCTCACAGCTCTGGATCTTACTCTTATAGGTTGCTAGTTATATCTCGTTATGTGTTAAATCTGAAAGTCGGGCAGATATAAGAAGAAATTATCTCACCTTTACACTTACACAGTGCACATCCTTCATCATTCAAGATGTGCCCATGTAGGCATCTCTTAGTACAGTTGAATTGTGGACACTTCCTACATTTGCATTTCATACAGCCATCCTTCGACTGCTTGTAACCGTACTCGCATTTCTTCTCACAGTGTTCTTCTTCCCAAGGCAAGCATCTATCCTCAGCACCTTTACACTCACAAATTGTGCTACCTTCTACATCTGCTTTCAGCCCAAATTGGCAGTCCAGGTGACACTTTTCTAGATTAATTAGAAAGAAAATGTGACATTGTTATTTTAAGCAGTACCGGCATCATTGCATTAACACTTTCCGGACCTATAGCCACTAAATTGGCTCTTTAATTAAACTCTACAGGACCTTTAGCCACTATAGTGGACAAGTTTCTTTATTTCGCAGAACGGCGGTTCAGGTTTTTATGTGACCAGATACTTTACTGCTTAACTAAAATAGTTATCTAAACTAAATTTTACCAAAATGTGCGCGTTTTTGTGTAGCAAACGTGTTGTTTATTTCAATTAAAGTGTGTTCACTGCTTCTACTTTGATATATTTTTCATATTTTTATTGATTCTGTAGTCATTGAGAAACAAGTGCACAAGTTCAATATTTATGTATATAAATGAATAAAATAAACTCTGTTTTGAAGAGCTTTTGATTCTTGTATTTAAAATTACCAGAAAAATGGATAGCAACACTTTAAACCATGGACAAATATAGGTGAATTACAATTTTTTTAGGTATCTTCTTCTTCTTCGTACGCAGTCAGACAGTAACCATTATTTTTTCGAAAAAAGCGGCGGTCATCTTGAGGCTGTCGCCACTGCCATAGAGCTTGTCTTGCAGTTCCACTGGTGATGGCCACATCTGCTCTCTCTGATCCTCGTATGTCGGGCAGTTCTGCAGCAGATGTTCAGCGGTCATTTTACCGGTACCGCACGGGCATTCGTCGGTACCACCTATCTTCAATTTGTTGAATAGGTGGTACCTCAGTCTATTGTGACCAGTGCGAAGTCTGAAGACAACGACCTGCTCTCTTCGGTTCAACTGGTAATAGGCATCGTTTTTGGTGTAACCAGTATGTTCGGTTTCCCATTTGGTCATGTATCTGGCTTTGATAAGCCGTTTTGACTCTTCATACGTCATACTAGTATATGTTTGTGGTAGTCTTGCACCTTCTTTTGCCAGTCTGTCTGCCTCCTCGTTGCCTTGGATGTTGCAGTGTGATGGGACCCACTGTACCACTACCCTTTTTCTGGCTTTTTAGCGCTGTGACTACGGCGAGAGCATCTGTAAGCAGGACTATATGGCTTTCATTTTCTTTATGTGCCTTTTTTAGGTATAAATTATCTGCTTCTTAAAACTTTTTTTGTTTTAACAACCTATTTATTCTGCCAAATGATCAAATATAAACAATAAACTGATATGTTCATTTTCTATAACCATTTCCCTTCCCATGATATTAATATGTTTATCTTCATTATGGTGCGAAGTAGTAACATAAGAAAAAGGCATGCAGTGAATTTTTATCAGAACTGAAAACTGATTTGGTCCAAATCTAAATACAATCAGTTCCAGAAAAAGTTAGTGACGTACTCACGGGTGCTGCTCAGTATATTCTAGCGGATGACAATTGGTATAGAAGCTGAGATTTCTACAGCTTGTTGGTTGTACACACATCTGATGCCTATTCAGGCACTACTCCCTGTTTGGCCTACATTTGATTCTTCTTCTTCAATCGTTCTTCATCTTCCGCTATCAAGTCCTAAAAAGGACTTTGCAAGTTGCAGGATGTTGTCCGGAGAACGGAATTCATTGGGTCGTAGTTTACAGCTCAACTGTGATATTTACACCTTTCGGTCTGACACATCCAACTTCAGCGGGCATTTTTGAGTACAGAGCTAGCCTTCCCTCTTGGATCCCTTCTTCTTAGCCAGTCTACTCTGTTGCAGCCTGTTATCAAGGATCACAGCGTGAAGGTGTAGAAGGGTCTTGGCAGCTTTGGTTTGCTGGCCCTGATGCTAGCAGTCAGCTATGGGTCGCTGACCACTGCAGCTCATGCACTGTTCAACATCTTTATTCAAAATGTCTAGTCTAAAGATTGCTTATCCATCAATGACAGGCCTATTTCTGACACAGTGGATCCAAATATATTCCAGTTAGTCAATCCCAGAAGTCAATAATAATCTGTGAAGTCTCTACTCGTCCACTTTTCACCCTCACTCGGGACAATGTTAAACAACAAATACATATTTGTCTAACATAGTGCTTCCAAAGCTTTTCAGTGTGCTAGACCTGAAGGATATCCATTGCAATGTTGCAATCTGATAGGCTTTTCCAGTCCATCTCCTGATGTTATCCACCCAATTATAACGTTGTCTGCCTCTTGAACGACTACCTTCCAGAATGGTCTTGAACAAGGAGGTATATTTTGTTATTTGGCCAAAATAACTTAACTGTCTAACCTTGATTTCGGTCATTAATTGTCTTTTCACCCGCCAACTTTTTCAAAACCTTCCCATTTGTTTTCGTCTCTTTCCAAGAAATGTGACCCAAAGTTCTATATACCCACATTTCTAAGGCTTCAATACTCTTTTCCAAATTGTTATTCAGTGTCCATGTTTCTGTGTCATAAAGTAGTTACACTATGCATAACACCTGACAATTCTCATTTTCAATGTATGATTTATCTGTTTGCATGTCAGCATGTGTTGTATGTTGCTGAATACAATTTTGGCAATATCTGTTCTCTTTTTCATAGCTGCCTTCCCCAGTTGTTTTTTCTTTTTCTTTCTCGTTCGCCTTATTTCTCTAATCTCAAAGTCGGTGTGCGTTGCACTGTGGTTTTTATTTTGCACCTGTCGGCCCAGTGCATCCAACTTCAGCATACATTTTATGTAAGGGCCTGCTTCCTCCTGCATTTTCTAAGGATTTGCTTCCCCGAGGTAATGGCTGGTGCTGCGATGGGGATAGAACCCAGCACCTTCGGGTTGTGAGCCGTATCGTTTAACCACTAGCCCACGCCGTACCCCTTCCCCAGTTATTATATGACCTAGATAGGTGAACCCCTGTACCTGTTCTAGTAGTTGATATTTTACTTTTATCTGCATACATTGTTTCTTGTCACTTTTCCCAAGTCTTTGTTTTCAATCTTAAACTTGTGTTAAAACTTGTTTAAATTCTTGCTTAGCCAATTCTATGTCTGCAGTACCATTTAAGGAAAACAGCTATAAATGTTTTTCTTTACGTCTTTATCAAATAATGTAAAAAATAATTTTCTTGATGCCCTTTGCAGACCAGCTGATGAGGGCTTGTGGCATGGCTTCAGTACTCTGGAAAGGATTGGTCTAGCAACCCATTTTCTATTAATAAAAATTATTTAATTGGACCATAATGGGAAAACAAAATATATTTTAACAATTGCTATTATTTTTATGTCATCTGTCATTTTTCCCATTGCTGAGGTAGTCAAGAGGTTTTGAAGGCTGAGAACTAATGGCCGCTTCGCCCCTGCTGTCGCCATGTCGTGGGCTGGCTATGTTTGTTTATTTCACCCCCAACAGAAAAACAACATATGCCATATCAGTGATTCAAACCGTCGCCCTCCTTGTCGGCAGGCAGGCCTCGACACCATTCGGCCACGTGCTCCTCCTATTTTTGTGTATTTCATCAAAAAGCAAGAACTAAACGTCAAATCTAGAATTTGTTTGTGGATATCCACAGTGCTCGTTATGATCCGACAACAATCTTCAGACCCCATATTTAGACCCATGTGGTCATTGAGGGACTACATATGTAAAGACATGAACAATTAATCCAGTAAAAGTTTACATAAGAATATATTTATTTTCCCGAGTGGTCTGCCGGGGTCTTTGCATATGACAAAGACAAGAATAGCACAACTGCCTCACAGAGAGCATGTTCTAAGAGGCCACTAACTGTGTGACATCGCATAACAGCGGCCATGGTTGGGTGGTTTGTTTAGAGCAGCATAGACGGAGCCTAATAGGCTGCGGGTCTACTTTGCTCCAGTGTTTGAGTCTATTAAGATGAACTCGCACATTGGTTAAACACCCAACGCAGCGAAGTATTAAGCTGCTCAAGCCTATTCCGCTAAGCAGGAAATCCTTCTCCCAGCTATATCCAGCTCATACCAGAGTGCGACCTGCACATGGGCATCTGCCCCTGTAGAACTACAGGTCGACTAAGAACTAAGAATATATTTATTTGTTTTTTATTGAAAATAATTATTGTTCTAGTTATTACTAATACAGATACACTTTCAGTGCTTGCAGCACTGAGCAATACTCTATAATCTATAAACTTTATCAATGGTTCAAAAGAGTTGATATACAGTGGATTATTCTTTCATCATCCTGAAAAAGAATATGTCACAGTTTACAGCGACGCTGATATGTCTGAACCTTTTCGCGACACACATACAGTTTCAGATTCCTTTTTTGGGTACCAGGTATGTCATCCCACTGTGATCCCAATTCTCTTAAACAGACCACAGAAGTGCAGCATGTACCAGGGCCTCCACATAGAGATGAAACAGGGCTGAGGGTCGTAATCAGCTCTGGTTCACTGACACACTGATGCAAGTTACCAGATATGAGTTGCTGTCAGCTCATTTCCTGTGCTGCATCTTTGACTCCATATTGCAATATCCAAGCAATGAAGACGCTGACAGACTGTCAACCTGATATACATATAACGTATGAGCAAACCAAGAGGGTCACGTTGACAAAAAGGTGAACACAATCTAGAGGACTTGGCGGCGGGAAACTGAGAAAAAGTTAAAAACTGAGAGTTTGACACGGACCGACACCAAAAGACTGACACAAATATTGGCCTAATGCACTCCTCGTGGCCCTCATCCCAAGGCAGCGGAGTACTCTTTTACACCTAGGGAGTCTGTAGGGATTTCTGTCAACACGCTTCACATGAACACACTAAACAACCTCAGGAGTTCAGTTGGACATGCCACATCATCAACGGGCACATGGTAGTGGTAAATCGACGCAACAGGCCTTTGACGCCTACGCAAACATTATTATTAATAATTCCTAATATAAACCAAGCGGATTCTGTTCAATGTTGAACAGACATGCTTTCCACTATAATATTTTACCATATCGAAACAACAATCATAGTAAAAAAAATCTTGGAATGTAAGAAACCATTTTCATTTTGAACATTCCAAGTCGCTCCTAGGCGGAAGCACATAACGTCCCAGCGGCCGTCGTGATAACTTGCATACGTTTAAAAAGAATATAATTTGTATTCTGATATTTGTTAATCTTGGTTCATGGGGCGGCAACATAGAGCTCGCGTGTTAGATCTCGCCCGCCAATTCAATTTGTCCAATCCGCCATACGATTAAGCAATCAATCAATCAAGCAAAATGTTTTCAGTTTCTACAGGAGCACAGGTTTCACACAGATACATGTCTCTATGTAGATCTATGTCTCCATTCCTTAGTCATTCGTTTAAACTCTATCCCATCGCGTTCAATAAATTAAAAATAAATTTACTCTTGTACATGCCTAAATGAGCTAAACGAAACTGGCATAGCTGTAGGTCTAAGACTAAACAGACAACAACAAAAACAGTACATGCTGAATATATTTTGTCCTCATGAGGAACTAATGTTAGGGAATGTTCCCATCAAACACTTAAATTCTTACATCTACCTGGACCAGGAAATTACGAACTCTCAACTGAATCACGAGATTTCAAGGAGAATAGCAGCAGGTTGCCTCACTTTTCACAAAATCAAACCCATCCTTCAGCAGATGAAAAATGACAAGACGAGATCTCACATAATTTGACAGCGCGGTCATTCCTTGGCTGTGAGGTCCGGAACCTCCGAAAAACAGATGTTGATAGACTTCGAGTAACCCACGAGATATGGCGCGAAGAACACTGTCAGTCTCACTACGAGACCGCATACACAGCATTGAAATTAGGCCCCAGACCTCTTTCAACGACGTCATGGATACAGCGCTATTAAGAAAATACAGACGGGCGTATCATGTTATGCTCTTGTCTGACAACCGATGGACACATAGAGTTATGTACTGGTGACCCTGCAACTTTTGACAGCCTCCAGGACATACACCAATGAGATGGACTGACAGAGGTTCTTGGTACAACGTGGTTCACCAAGGCAAAGGACAGATATGTATTTAGACGTCATTCAGCTACCTGGCATCAGATGTCTGACTGAATACCAGGATTACAAGTTACAATATCTCTGATAAACGTTTAGTGCTATTAACTGTTAAATATATATTTTTGGGTGCATTTTTGTCTTCACTTTCTCATTAAGTGTTCATTGTTTGATGCTCAGAATCAGTGTGTTTAAACTGTTGTGCGACCTAAAAACGGCGTTAAGCGATGGGTTGAAGTAGATCTTCTCACATTCTGGGAGTGATGATGAAGGTGGACCGAGGACCTCCAGGCTGTTGTGCTATGCTTGGCTTCATCTGCGTGACGCTCATTAATACGGGGATCATATTGATCCCCACCTCGTTAGCCGGGCTGCCATAAAGCAAGCTGTGTTTCCAGGGAAGCATGCATGGAAGTGCAATGGGGATCTTGGTCAATGTTATCACCTGACCATGATACGTTGTCCAATCAGCATCTTTTTCCTGACCAGAAGTTAGTCTCCTATGTATTTAAACTAATTGTCTGATAGATGTTCAGTTCAAGTGCCACCACAGTCCAGCTTGGAAACCATGGATTTCCAACATCCTCTGTCTAGCTCTGATAGCACAATCTGCCCGGTTTGTTCTTGTCGATCTTAATCATTATACTAATTCGTTCCCTTTTAGTATTCTTTCAACAAAACGCGAGGGATAGATGATACGTCCATTGAATTCATCAAGGCTGCAGGAAAAACACTCCAAAAAATATTTGTCCATCGTGCAAACTATAATTACTTATAATGAAAATGGCTTACAGATTATGCATCAACGAACATCCAAATGCCAAAACAATATAATGCTATTGATTGCAGCCAATATCGTGGGAAATTCTTAATATCACGCAATTGGGTAATTCTACGCACAATAATTAAGAGAATAATGTATAGCAATATAGAATCTGTGCTGAACAAAATTCAATTTTGGTTGCGATACGATAGATGCACAAGAGACGCAGTTGGCGGGGAATAGTTTCTTGCAGATTGCGAACAAGGTTGTTGTTTTTGTTGTTGTTATTGTTATCGTTGTTGTTGTTGTTGTTGCTGTTGTAATTGTTATCGTTGATGTTTCGAATCTCTACAATGAGTAGGTTACACTTTTGTGCGCCCTGAAAGGGACGTTAAGTGGTGGGCTACAGTAGCTTTCCTCACATTCCGAGCGTGCTGATGAAGGTGGACCGAGGTCCTCCAGTCGGTTTATTATGCGTGGCTTCATCTGCATGTCGCTCACTAATACACAGATCACGTCGATCCCCCACATTGTTAGCCATGCTGTCCCAGAAGAACAGCCCGTTTCCGTGAAGGATTGCGAGGAAGTCGAGGTGTGGGGTCTTGGTCAGTATGTTTTGCATGTCCCTGACCAACATATCTGGTCAGTATGTTTTGCCTGGCCCTGACCAACATATCTGGTCAGTATGTTTTGCCTGGCCCTGACCAACATATCTGGTCAGTATGTTTTGTCTGGCGCCGACTAACATGTCTGGTCAGTATGTTTTGTCTGGCGCCGACTAACATGTCTGGTCAGTATGTTTTGTCTGGCACTGACTAACATGCCTGGTCAGTATGTTTTTTTCTGGCGCTGACTAACATGTCTGGTCAGTATGTTTTGTCTGGCGCCAACTAACATGTCTGGTCAGTATGTTTTGCTTGGCCCTGACTAACATGTTTGGTCAGTATGTTTTGTCTGACCAGACGTTAGTCTTCCTCCCCATGCGAACAGGGTAGAACTCTATTTATCTGCTTTATTGACTATGACAAATGCTTAGATATTGTGCTGCAGAACAAACCCTTTCCTATTTTTGAATAATTTAGGGCGGATAGCGCAATAATAAATTAAACTTAAACACAAAAATTATGACAATCAACAGTCGAATATAGCACTCAAAGATCAATAACAAGGGAAGTACCAGTCAGAAAAGTAGTAAGGTAGACATGTGTATTATCACTAAGCTTATTTAATACTTATTCTGAGGTAAAGATGGAAGAAATGATCAGAAAATGTAAATTAAGTGGTGAGATAAATGTAGAAAGAACACGTGCTATCAAATTTGCCGATGACTACGTCATCATAGAAGAAACAAAGAATTCTTTCCACAATCCACTCACCAAAATCAGCATTTCAGCCATTGTGTTTGGTATGCTGATGAAGGTGTTGTGTCAGTTGAAGTGACAAAAATATCTTAACTGTCCAACTCTGACTTCGCTAATCAATTCTAATTGCAACCTTACTTTCTCTAATCTTTCTTACATGTTTTCTTTTCTTTCCACGACAGGCGACCCCTTATTCTTTATATCCAAATTTCAAATGCATGAATAATCTTCTATTATAGTGAAAACGAGTGTACATACCACCGGATCCCTCTTACTGCTAATCCATAAGTTACTTGTCTGTATGTGATACATGTATCATGACTGCGAAAACAGATATCTATCTTCAGTCCCATTGTGTCATTAGACGTCGTGGGTAGGTGTGACCTCTTTTGTTTCCAATTGTTTGGCAGGCGAATACTCGCAGATGACTTACCCGGTCAATCCCAGTATTTGATATAAACGGTTGGGGGCCATTGAAATATACGATCGCCTATTTATTTGGGGACTGGTGGTGGTGGAAGAGTAAATTAGGGCCAGGTAGACCCAAAACATGTCAGACGTCATCTATATCGCTCCGCTAAACGCATAACGAAGAACTGATATTATAGCCACACAGCTCCCGTTTTGAGACCTATTCTCTGAGTGGCAAAAATCCCTAGATTAATTTGAGTAGATTTTTAACATGAATTTGAGCAGCGGCCGTTAAGTCTACTCTTTTCGACTTCCAACTGCCAAGGGGTTATTAACGTGCGCGTCATTGAACACGGGTGTCTGATCTCACTACTAGACATCAGCAGAAATTTGTACCGGATGATCCACGTGAAAAAAGCCCGTTCTCCACCGTGATTTGAATACGCAACCTCCAACAGCCGAGGCGAACACCTTACATCGAGACCACTGACTCCCTGAGATGTTGCCACCTCTATTCTTTCGGATTTATATTTCAGATAGAGAACAGGAACCATAATCGAGGAATCAGAAATGCACAAACTGCCACTTATGTTACATAAATAAAATACTAGGAATATAAGCAGTGAACGGAGTTAAATCAACTTTGTCGACTGCTCTTCTCAAGTACTGTGTAACAAAGAACTTGTGATACGAAAAAAGATCAGAAACGAACAGCTTGATGAGGGGATGTGTTGATATGGAGTCTATTCGGTCTAAAAAAAGGAGCTTATAAGGGTGAAATATACAGGCACAAATTACGATAGCTCGGTCATCTCACGAGAATCCACCATCATCAACTTTTACTGACGGCGTTCAACGCTAGTTACAGGGCAAGATGGCTGACACGAGGCAGGTGAATAGGGATGATATTACAGAGTGATTGTGCAACGACACGGGTTCACAACGACACGGGTTCACAACGACTAACGCAATGCACTTGGCGTAGGACAGACGACTTAAGCTCCCCACGTCGCGCATGACTCTAGTGGAAATACAACTAAGTAACCAATTACATGAGTTTAGAATCAAACGGAGATCGAGTAGGAAAGCGCGCCTGCGATTACGATTCAGGAATTCATACAACCAGCTAGCTAGATAAGCAATCAGTAGCCATGCCCTTCAGAATCTGATTAGAGACTAAACACATTTGGCTTTGATTATAACAGAGGACAGCAAATGCGAAAGGGAGACCAATAAGAGAATTGCAATGTCAAAGACTTCCATTTAACAGCGTGAGATTTAACAGAACTTGTCTCCAAGCAGATATCTCGGAAACTAAAAAGGATAATAATTAAATGCTACATGCGTTCAGTTTTATTGTATGAAGTAGACATCTGGACGCTGACAAAGAAATTGGAGAAGAGTATTGACGCACGTGTAATGTGGGTCTTCAGAGGACTTGGATGAGTTTCTTGGAAAGATAGGAAGAAAAATAGTGAGGTCCTGGAAGAACTAAAGATAGAAAAGACACATGACAAATGTAAAAAGGAGATAAAAAATCAAATATGTTGGTTATGTCAAGCAACATGACAGTCTTCAGAAGGTTATATTGAACGGAAGCTAGAAAGACAAGAGAGCCAGAGGGCGGCCAGATGTGGTCGGGACACAGTACGATTGAGTGTACTTGCCCGATACGGGATAGAGGCAGCAAGTGATCCATTACCGTCAATCTCCGATGCAAAAATGGCACTTCATAATAATGATGATGATGATGATAATGAGAGAGCAGTGACTTTGTCGCGGCATACTACATGTATAACATCAAATTACCAACATCATTTTTAATTCGCGCTTCAAAGCAACAGCTGTGACCAACAGATGTATTCTGTTTTGCGACTAGTGGCAGATTCAACTTAACTTCTTTGAACTGGTTTAGAAGACTCTGCAAAGTCTGTATACAACCAGTTTTTGTCTTGTCTTTCTTGCAACAGCAAGAGGTTGTAGGGGCATCACTCAGCGTGTGAGTGATGTATCTTGGGCAACTTGATAATCAGGAAGGGCACAATCTCTCCATGGCGATGTGTTTTAGATCATTATTGTCCCGTTTTAAATTTAACATATACACCACAATCGATACTATCCGCAAATAGGGTAAATGACGTCAATCTCGTGAAGTTCAGCCGTGTTTACTTCCCCGTGAAATTACGATACAAGATAACCGAAATACTATTACATGCAGCCAATGGCCATGCCAGGATAATCCAAGAAGAAAAAAAAAATTAGAATATGAATAAACTAACTAATCCAAATTAAAAACAGTAACACGTTTCCGTTGACACAAGTGCAAGTCGTCGACTCTTGTGATTTCCAGTCAAATCCGTGGACTGGTGGCGTCCATAATGGACTAATCACGAAAGCAAAGTAAGACGAGTGACCTGTTAGGAGCCATCTTTGCTGATCTTGTCCGTATCCACTGCCCTGGAGCAGAAGGTTTCCACATGTGTAATGAAATGTCTTTGTAAGGCCATTGTTGTCATCAAGAAAAATAAGATAAGAAATAAGGATATAATACCTGTGGTGGTGGTTGTTCGTCCATCGTAATCGATGAAGACCACTATGTCAGCATTCACTGTTCGCATGAGTTCGAAGAGGGCTAAATATAAGTAAGACAATCTGAGCCTTGAATTGGCTTTTGCACTTTGTACAGGGAAATCGGGGTTGAAGAAGGGTTGATGTGAGTTCACTTGCGGAGCGACCGTCTCTGGATAGTCTCATCTATTCTTGATGCCTCATTTCTCCCAACACCCTCTTCAATAGTGATGCGCCAGTCTGTGCGATTGGTGAAGATTCTTTTCGAGTCCTCGTGGTTAATACCGCACTGGATCAGCTATTTCTTAAGTGTGTCCATGTATCTTTTCCCCTGCTCACCACTTGCTCTCTTGCCATTTTGGAGCTGACCACAGAGCAGCTCTTTAGGTAGACGTTGATCCAACATGCGTACCACATGGCCATCCCATCTCATCTGTGCTGCACATTTCATGGTGTGTATACTGGATATGCCCGATCGCGCTAATACATCTGTATTTGGCACCATGCCCAGTCATCTAATCCTCAGCAGTTTCCACGGGCAGTGTAAGTTAAAGTAGTTTAATTTCCCGGCATGGCGATTATAGTTGAGGTGGTAATTACCCTTTGTGCTGTCTACAAACTATCCATCAATCATAGCCCGACGCTCCTCTCAGTGCATCTGAGATCTCACCAGCATACACTGTCCGGGCCGCTCTTTCTGCCTCACTCCAGGTGTAATCGTTTAATCTCAGTTTATTCTCTTCCCCGTGTGTTAACTTTTGTCTAGATCTCTTTCTCTTCCTATGCGGATTCAATATGAGCGCCTGTCTAGCTATTTGAACAGTGCATACTTCAGCATTTTCTATGCTTAATTTGTTATTCCATTTTATGCCCATTATCCTTCGTAGGCATCTGCTAACGGCGGACTGAAGTCTTTGTTCGGTGGTCTTGGTGTTTCACCATGCTTTGGTTCCATACAGTAGCAATGACTTGACATTGACTATTATAACTTTGGTGTGAATCTTGATTTTCTTAGACCTCTATATGTTGTTTATTGTCAGGAATGCCATTTTTATCTCTGCAATTTTGGTCCTTACATCTGCATCTTTACCTCCTGATGTGTTAGTTGTGCTGTCCAAAAAGGGAGAGGTATCCACTTCTTCCAACGGCTTTTCCTACAACATAATTGGTTCCTTGTTAAAAGTGTTGAGTTTAATGAGCTCTGTTTCTTCCTGTTGATATTCAATCCTCATTTGGACCAATGTTCCTTCATCAGAAATTACGATGGTTCGGTCATCTTATGCAAATGCAATCATATCAACTCCCTCTGTGTGCGTACAACGCAGGAGGTTCTGACGTCAGTGCTCGCGGCATTTGGCCAGATGACGTCGGGGTGATTCTGCAAATACACCATCGTACTATAGCATATATTGTGTATGACACAGACAAGAATAGCACCATTGCCCCACAGAGAGCATGTCGTAAGAGGCGACCAACTGTATGACATGGCATACCATGGCTAGGTGGTTTGTCGGGAGCAGCAAAGATGACACCTAACATGCTGTAGGTTTATTTTGCTCTAGTGCTTGAGTCTGATGGACTTGCACATCGGTTAACCCCTCTCTGTGACACGTGTCCCAATACATCAGAGTAATAAGCTGCTCGAGCCTAGCTAGATATACAGGAGATCTTCCTCCCGGCTACATCCATCTCACGTCAGAACTGGGACCTGCACAGAGGCATCGACCCCTGTAGAAGTATAAGTCGACCAAGACCAAGACTAAGACCGAGACCGAGACCGAGACCAGGACCAGGACCAGGACTAGGACTAGGACTAGGACGCAGACTAGGACTATAGCAGACGCTACACATTTTGACAAGGACAGACGATAAACTCGTGACGTCGTTCGTTTCAGGGTGCAAGTTGACGGCTGTCCTAGGAGTAAAATATCCGATTCACAATTCCAACTCGCTTAGTTCGAATAAGTTTGGCAGACACGAGTTTTTTTACTGGGGCGATCGCGCGAGTGCCTGCATCCTGAATGACACCCTGTCGTTTCGATTGATAGTCTTGCCACTGGTCAAAGGTCGCTCGAGGCAAGAGTTGTTGTTGTTGTTGTTTCGAATGCCCACAATGAGTAGGTTCCTCTTTTGTGCGCTCTGAAAAGGGCGTTAAGTGACGGGTTGCAGTAGCTTTCCTCACATCTCGAGCGTGCTGATGAAGGTGGACTGGGGCCATCCAGGCGGTTGCGCTATGACCAGACTTTAGCCCCATCGTCCCTCTTGAGGCAAGAGAGCTAGGTCGATGCTCAACACAGTTTCTTCCTTTCTATAATACGGTGCAAGATACACCATAAAGACAAAACCGTCTGATGATGCCACCATCATTTCTCCCGCTGCACAACTAACAAGTGAACGGAAACAATTAAATGAACACAGTTCAGATGATAAATCTTACAGATAAGGCATGACCTACTTTAGACGAGTTGGATGTGGATAAAGTGACCTAAAACGTCATCATTATCTGAGTAGCACCAAGAGGGGAAATAAAAGTAGTACCGTAACTGCCCAAGCATGTCTTAAAAAGTTGCTAAAAAAGGTCGTGCATGGGTGTTTAAGCCTCATCACTTAAATTAGTTGCTAACAAAACCACTAATTTAAATGCTAGGATACACCCTTTCTGTAAGATGACCAGCTGAAGTGAGGGCCTATCAACTCCAACCCTTGTATTGAACAAAAATGCGAAATAAATTGAAGATGTCACCAACCTTCTCTGCACCTACATAGAAAGCATCCTTCTGCTGCTTGTTCCAATCCAAGTTTGCACACCAAACTGCACTCTTCTGTTTCTGAGCACATTCTCTGTACAATGTCAGACTCGTTATCTGTGTATGCCATAAAATGATTATACTTAAATAGTGTTGTTTTGTTTCTAGTAAGCATGAATCTTCTTTTTTTCTCCCTCATATTTTTATTTTATTTCTTTTTCATCGTCTTCTTCTTCTTTTATTTCGTCTGCTTCTGGCTCTTCTTCTTCGCTTTGGTCTCCTTCTGTTTCTTATTAAACTGATTTCCGCTGCTGAGCTTGTAATCAAAGAAGAAGATATTCACAAAGCAAAAATAATATTCCTGACTGATGCCTCTTCATTGTTGTAGCTCTTAAATAACAGAAAGATGGAGATTTCGAGCAATGAATGCATTCCCTGGCAACTCCCAGCAGAACACCCGTTTGGTTATTCAGTGGTTCCCCTTCCACTACAACGTTGAAGGCAATGAAGCTGTAGACAGACTAGCAAACGTTTCCCAGGAGTTCACATCAATATTGAAGCATTTCAGAGACACATTTCAGAGACACTTTTCAGAGACACATTTCAGAGACACATTTCAGAAACACTTTTCAGAGACACATTTCAGAGACACTTTTCAGAGACACATTTCAGAGACACATTTCAGAGACACTTTTCAGAGACACTTTTCAGAGACACATTTCAGAGACACATTTCACAGACACTTTTCAGAGACACATTTCAGAGACACATTTCAGAGACACATTTCAGAGACGCTTTTCAAAGACACTTTTCAGATACACTTTCAGGGGACGGCGTGGCCTAGTGGATAAGTGGCACGGCTCACAATCCGAAGGTGCTGGGTTCGATCCCCATCACAGCACCGGCCGTTACCCCGGGGAAGCAAACCCTTAGAAAATGCAGGAGGAAGCAGACCCTTACATAAAATGCATGCTGAAGTCGGATGCATTAGGCCGACAGGCGCAAAATAAAAACCACAGTGCAACGCACACCGCCTTGGGGATTTGAGAAATAAGGCGAACGCGGAAAAAAAAAAAAAAAAAGATACACTTTCAAGAAGTCTATAGCGTTTCTTCTGCTCTACTGGTGAACGTCTGCCTGTTTTGAGCTCACGGAATAATAGCTACTTGGGGATGTGCTCATTTGACATACGGACAACATGTCCTCTCCATCTTAACTGAGCCAATTTCAGAAGTATATGGATGCTCAGCATGTAAGTATTGCTAACAAATTCAGAGTTAGAAACTTTGTCCTGCCAAATGATTGTAAGCAGATTACACGCAAACAACTCAAGTGAAAACGATTGAGCTGTCTGACATGTCCGCTATGTTGTTGTTCGTCTATCACGAGTGATGAAGACCTTTACTTTTTTCACCTAGCCAGTCCTTCCAGTCGGGTCTTCTGTAAATCTGGGTTGTGGATGGGTGCGGAGATGGCTGACGAGTTCGATTTTGGGATCTGCATACTCGCAGGCAGTGAAAACACGGAACGTTCGCTTCGCGAGACGGTGATCAAGAATGTCAGAAAATCCATGTATCTCATCCGCTTTATTTCTCAGCCAGGACACCCGCAACTGACGCAGGTTTTTGACTGTAGTTTAGCTTGTCAGCGGACTTACACTCTCCGCTTCGCCACTCGACTGTCGTCACAGGACTCGACTGTGTCAGTACTGGATAAATGAAAAGAGAATGACTTGCGCGATTAATTTGACTTCAGTGAGGAAGTGTTGCGCAGTTTGTTGACCACACTCTCTCGCTGGAGTCAAACTTTAACCAGTCAGGACGACAGGATATGGACTCGGGTGCAGTGGATGACTATGGCTGCTCAAGTGCCTCGTTGTGTTCTATGCGGTCCACACCGCTCAGCACATTTGCTGTCGTGGTAGCCTGATGACGAGTTTCCTGCTTAGCTGGCTAGGCTCGAGCAGGGCAGGGCAAATCTAAAAAAGCTTCCACTGTTCTTGGCTTCCTACTTTTTCTTTTACCACCTCTCCTGTCCCTTTTCTTTCCGTACTTTTTGTTTGGGTGTCTTACTGACAAAGATACCGAGGTAAGTGAGACGTGTTGTCACCTCAAATGGTAACGATATACACACCCCTCCGGTCTAAAGGTGCCTCAAGACTGCTGTGCATTATTGATGCATGACCCAGCGATTTTGCGCTCACATGTTGTCGGGAATACAGGACGATATGCTTAGAGTTAGACTACAACTAGAATACGGCACATCATCAAATAAGTGTATCTTATTTCACATATACTAATTGTAGTACGTCCTCATCTGGTGTTCCGTCTAAAAAACACTTCTCGAATTCAATCGAGTTTTGGAAGAAGATGAAATATCACAGATTATCTGAAGCTGGCGTGTCAGCGGTCAGTCACGGCGCTCGAATGGAAGTTCAATGCCCGCTATTCACTGTCCATGTCTCACAGGCATGCAGCAGAGGGAATAATACCACAACACGATCCCCTTTTATCTTGGTAGTTACACTGATGCCTTGTCGGTTCTAAACGTTTGCTTGGAGCCTCCCAAACGCAAAGTTCGGCTTACCGATCTTGTTAATGCCCTCACCGTCGATACTTGTCTCTCTAGTGAGGGTACTGCCTACGCAGGATCAAGACGTTTATTAGAATTCGATTATTGTCCAGTTTCCAGCGACTGAGGGCTCGTGGACAAGTCTCCGTCTGCTTTTCTCCACTTTGGGAGGCATCGGTATATAGTTTGTTATTGTAGTCGCTACTTTTGCTCGTCCTCCCTTTTAACGATGTTTCTCTAGTAGTAGGTTACAGTGGTTCTTCTCGTATACCGAGGTGCACGGAGAAAAGAGAACCTGGGTACTCCTGGTTACAGTGCAATGTCTTGCGTTTCTCTGGCGTTCCTCCCCTTCTTTTTTCATCCTCAGATCAAGGTCCAAAATTAGCAAACTTCAAAACCAAGCCATGAGAGTTATAACAGGAGGCATGAAGTCAACGCCAATTGTAGAACTGGAAAAGATTACAAAACTGCAATCCATGACCGACAGAAGAGACTGCAGAGCCCAGCAGCAAGCAGAGAAACTCAGAAAACTGACAGACCATTCAATGCAGAAGAGACTAAATAATTTTGGAAATGGGAAACTAAAGCGGAGAAACTTTGCAGAAATAGCCAAAGCAAAGATGAGCGAAGACCCTATGAACGCATTAACAACACCTAAGTCCATCCCTACTGTACGCAAACTTACCTGGAGGCAGCATATATTTCCAGAGGTGGTAGAAAATATACCAGGTATCGGAAACAAGAACAGCCAGACTGAAAAAGAAAGAAGAGACCTAACCCTGAGGTATATAACGAAAAGCTACCCAAGCATGGACTGGACCCATGCATACACCGACGGCTCTATAACAAACACAACACAGAACGTAGGGGCAGAGGTATTCCTGAGCCTAACAAATGGTAGAAAAACTATCAGTGACAACTGGAAAATACTCAAGCAATTTCAGAGCGGAGGCAGAGGCACTGAGGGCTGCAGTAGAAGAAATGGTGACATGCAAAAGAAATTAAAGCCATATAGTCCTGCTTACAGATGCCCTATCCGCAGTCACAGCACTAAAAAGCCAGAAAAATACTGAACTTAATGATTTAAGAGCAGTACTCTTGTCAACTATGCCAGCAGTCCGCACCAAAAAGAGTAGTGGTACAGTGGGTTCCATCCCACTGTAACATCCAAGGCAACGAGGAGGCAGACAGACTGGCAAAAGAAGGTGCAAGACTACCACAATCAGATACTAATGTGACATACCAAGAGTCAAAAAGGTTTATTAGAGCTAGATACATGACCAAATGGGAAACCGAACATACTGGCTACACAAAAAACGATGCCCATTACCAGTTCAACAGAAGAGAGCAGGTCGTGGTCTTCAGACTTCGCACTGGCCACAATAGACTGAGGTACCATCTATTCAATAAATTGAAGATAGGTGGCACTGACGAATGCAGGTGCGGTACTGGGAAAATGACCGCTGAACATCTGCTGCAAAACTGCCCGACATACGAGGATGAGAGAAAGCAGATGTGGACATCACCAGTGGCAACACTAGACAAGCTCTATGGCAGTGTCGACAGCCTCAGGATGACCGCTGCTTTAAAAAAAAATTAAGGTTGACGTCTGACAGCGTACGAAGAAGAAGAAGAAGATCAAGGTCCCGTTGTTTGTTAGGCTGTGTTATCTCTGTACAGCTTTTGTCTCATATCTGTCTCGCGAGGCCAGTAACGTTCTCTCTCTCTTCCTTCTTGAGCATGCAGCTTTATAGGATGTGTTCCACGGTCATGGTAGGCTCCCCACATGTACATCTGTCAGCTGTATCAATTCTCATTTTGTTGTAAAGATGACCCTTGAGTCCGTTATGCCCAGTTCTCAGTCTAAAGATGATTGCCCTTGAGTCTGCTGGGCCCAGTTCTCAGTCTAAAGATGATGACCCTTGAGTCAGTTGTGCCCAGTTCTCGGTCTGAAGATGATGATCTGCTCTTCTCTAGTTACATCATACTAGTCTTCTTTTCGGAACTGGGGGTGTTGATCGGCCCATTTACCCTGAATGTGGCTTTGATTATGGTCTTGGCCTCATTATAAGTCATGCTCAGGATTATTAAATCATTTCAGCGCCACGACTGGCACTGGCAGAAAACTACGTAACTCCACGTCATATCACGGCACAAGTGGGAAAAAAACAAGACAAGACATAACAAGACAAAGACACAACAAGACAAGACACAACAAGACAAGACATAACAAGACAAAACATTATAAGACAAGACATAACAAGACAAGATAAGACATAACAAGACAAGACATAACAAGACAACACATAAGACAAGACATAACATAACAAGATAATACATAGCAAGATAAGACATACCAAGACAAGACATAACAAGACAAGACATAACAAGACAAAACATAGCCCAACAAGACAAGACATAAGACAAGACATAACAGGACAAGATAAGACAAGACAAGACATAACAAGACAAGACAAGACATAACAAGACAATACATAAGAAGACAAGACTAGACATGACAAGACATAACAAGACAAGACAAGACAAGAATAAACAAGACAAAACTTCACTTACTATATAACATTAATTACGCTGATAAAACAAAGCAAATTTTGTTCAATATGCTGCTGGCTATAAAATCGATTCGAGCATTATTTCGGTCTTTTAGAGTTAAAACCTTTAAAAATAAGTGTCTACTTGTACCTGGACATACAGGACAGCACTGGCCAGGGACAGTTTCTGGATTTGGGCAGTTTACAGCACACATCTCAGACTGACAATGAGCCTGGCCTTCTTTACAAGTACATGTTGTGCAGTCGTTCTCCTGCCAAAAAGCAGAGTCGTTGTACAGATTCCCAGAATCAGATACGCATCCTGTACAGATACAAGACAGGTGAATAGGCACTTTAAACTGCATACCAACTTAAGACATAGACCAGAGAAGGAAGACTAACTTCTGGTCATGCAAAGTATACTGATCAGACATGTTAGTCAGGGTCAGGTGAAACATACTGGCCAAGACCCTCACTTCGGCTTCCTAGAAGCCCTCCCTGGAAACGGGCTGTTTTCATGGCAGCTTGGCTAACGGGGTCAGGTGAAATTTATTGATTAAGGTGGGAGCGAAGAGTAATCAGGGTCAGGTGACCTGGGGAAGACGGATGTGTCGGACCGAAAGGTGCAAATATCGCAATCAAGCTGTAAACTAGCG
Organism: Ariolimax columbianus; assembly: GCA_036924085.1. Taxonomy (NCBI): domain Eukaryota; kingdom Metazoa; phylum Mollusca; class Gastropoda; order Stylommatophora; family Arionidae; genus Ariolimax; species Ariolimax columbianus. The sequence continues at coordinate 45,693,353 of JAVGWX010000013.1, forward strand.
ACACAACGCATTCCGTTCTCCGGACTACATCCTGCTACTTACAGAGCCATATTCAGGGTTTGGTAGCGGGAGATTGAAAACGAACGCAGAAGAAGAATAACAAGTATATTATAGTAGTAGGTAAGGTATCCACCTTGGGTGCCTGAGGTCGCCGGTTCGAATCATGATGGAGACCAGGATTTTTTCACGTGGATCTTCTGGTAATAATTCCCTTGACATGTGGGTAGTGAGATCGGACTCCCATGACTGTGTCGATATCGTTAAAAATCCCTTGGCAATTAGAAATAAAAAAGAGTAGTCTTAACAGCTGCTGCCCGGACAAAATTCACAATTCAAGTTAAAAATCTACCCACATTTTTTGCACGCTGCCCCAGGTCTAGCAAGCCTCTGGAAGTTTAAAATATCTACAGATAGTCGATATCCTTGGGCTACCTGGCCAACCAATTATAACTTTTCTGTTTGAAAACCAGGATTCCAAGTATTCCAAGTCGTACATTAGCCGCTTTCAGTCATGACTGACAATATAATAATAAAACATTGAAGTTATAATTATCTGCTCAGTATTTTTGTTCTCTTTCATCTTTTGGCTTTATCATTTCACTTCTCCGCATTGCAAGATCTTCCTTTCGCCAAGCTTGAGGTAGCTCTTCGGAGTACATCTCCTCTTGGATCGTTCTGCAGCTTCGTCTTCACCGGATGTAAGACTCAATGCCCGGGACCTTCATATCACGCTTACACCCACCCACTGAACCTCGGATGGGGTCGACACACTATTGTCTTGCCACCCACCAACTGTCCGTAGAGGATAGCTTTATTAATGCGACCATCTTCCACACGACGAACATGAACAAACCATCGTAGTCTCCCATGCTTAAGGAGAGTGCACTTACTTGACAGACTGGTACGAGAGTGCACCTTTGGATTTGTCACCCTGTCCCTCCATGTAATTACAAGAATGGATTGAAGACGCCGTACAAGGAAGATGTACATTTGTTTGGCATAGTTTGCTCAATTTTCGCTACCTTATAGAAGCATGCTGACGACACTTGAATTGTAAACCATGTCCTTAGTGTTAATTGTGAGTTTATGGTTTTACAAACATGCGTTGTGAGACAAGCGAATGAATTAGCAGCTTTTCCAATCCGACTATCTATTTCTGGGTATCTTCTTCTTATTCTTCTTCGTTCATCCTCAGAACAAGATTGTGGGTTCTCTTACAAAGGACACCGTTGTTTGTAAGGCTGTTTCATCTCCATACAGCTTTTGTCTCATATCTGTCTCACGAGGCCAGTATTGTTCTCTCTTTTCCTGCGTGAGCGTGCAGATTTGCAGAATATGTTCCACTGTCATGGTATGCTCCCCACATGAGCACCTGTCATCTGCCACAATCTTCATTTTGTTGTAAAGATGACCCTTGAGTCTGTTATGCCCAGTTCTCAGTCTGAAGACGATGACTTGTTCTTCTCTGATTAAGTTATAGTAGCTGTCTTCTTTTCGGAAGTGGGGGTGTTGATCAGCCCATTTTACCATGAAGTTGGTTTTAATTATGATCTTGGCCTCATTATATGTGATACTCAGGTCTGTTTGTGGGGATGCTCCTCCACTCTTTGCTAGTTTGCCTGCAGCTTCATTGCCGTCAATGTTGCAGTGGGATGGGATCCACTGTATGACCATATTTCCGGGTATAAAGCTGATTGTATTTAAATGTACACACAAACTAACAGTTTATTTGTGATTTTAAACAAATAAACTAACCAAAATATAATAGATCAAACAATATGAATATAGTGCCTACACCATTACATGCTGAGATAGAAAACTTCTTGGTCCATTCAAACACCTGTGAGTGATTTATTTTTTTCAATTTAGAATTATTTAAATATTTCCAATGACGATTTATCCAGGAATGTTTAGAGAAGTTTGGTGACATCCTAAGATTCCGCCAAGTGAAGGTCAATCAAACATCTGGACCGAACTAGATTAATATCCATAGTTACACCTGGACCGAAGTAAATCAATATTCAGTTTTTTTGCATCCGGACTAGTTCAATTTTCCATATTTACATCCGGACCCAATTAGGTCAATATTCCATATTTACATCTGAACCGAACTAGGTCAATATTCTGTGTTTACATGAGGACCAAACTAGGTCAATATTCTGTTTTTAAATCTGCACCAAACTAGGTCACTTTTCTGTAGTTACATCTGGATAGAACTAGGTCACTTTTCCGTAGTTACATCTGGATAGAACTAGGTCACTTTTCTATAGTGGAGAAGTGTAACTTCCTTTGTTTCATATTTGTTGGCAGGCGATTCGATCACTGTTGGTAGTCCCTGGACTATACGATCGCCTATTTTTTATAGCGGTCATTCCAGATTAAATAAAAGCTTGTACAAAGAAATGTCAAAGTTATCATCCATACACACGCTGTTCCAAAGAATATTAATCAATTGTCTACCTAACACCATTAACAACTAGTCAATCAATCCAGCCTATTCAACTCTCGTTGGAGCACACGCCAACAACAAACAAAGTTGGTTCTTCCTGTCCGACCAGGATTGCTCGGATGATTGGGAAATATAATCTTGTTTGTAATTTAGCTATCCATATTTGACAAATTTCTCTTAGTTTATATTTTCTAAAGGTTGGAGTAGCATGTCCAATGCTCAGCCTGTCTAAAGGCAGATCTGACGAATTACAGTAGCACTTTTGTTTTTCTCTATTGGACATGGATTAGGTTGAAAATGTGATTTACCTGGATAAAATGAAAACATTAAAACCTTATATTGGCCTCATAGATCTCGGGACCCCAGCTTGCATATTGACTGCAGTGGTCTTTAACCAGATTTCCGAAACAGAAAATGGAAGGGGAGGGATATTCCTGAGTTTAACATACGGTAGAAAGATAATACTGTCAGTGGCAACTAGAACATTCTCAACATACGGTAGAAAGATAATACTGTCAGTGGCAACTAGAAAATTCTCAAGCAATTTCAGAGCAGAGACAGAAGTATTGAAAGCTGCAGTAGAAACAATGCTGACCGGCGAAAGCAATGAAAGCCTGATTGTCTTGTTAACAGTAGCTTTGTCCGTGGTTGCAGTATTGAAAAGCCATAAACATACAGAACTAAATGATTTAAGATCAGTACTCTGTTAACTATGCCAGCAGTCCACACCCAAAAGAGTCGTGGTACAGTCTGTTCTATCCCACGGTAACATACAAGGCAACGAGGAGGCAGACTGGCCAAAGAAGGTGGGAGGTTACCACAACCAGATTCTAGAGTGACCTACGAAGTCCACAAGGTTTATTAGGACCTCATATCTTGCCAAATGGGAAACAGAGCATAGTGGCTACACACAAAAAATATTGCTTATCACCAGTTGAACAGAAGAGAGCAGGTGGTGGTCTTCAGACTCCGCACAGGCCACAACAGATTGAGGTACCATCTATTCAATAGACTGAGGATAGGTGCTACTGACGAATACACATGTGCTACAGGGAAAATGATCCCTGAACATCTGCTGCAAAACATACGAGGACTAGAAAAAGCACATGTGGCGATCACCAGCGCCAACACTAAGCAAATTATATGGCAGTGTCGACAGCCTCATGATGACCCTTGCTTTCTTCGAACAAATTCAAGTTGACGCCTGACAGCGTACGAAGAATAATAATAATAATAATAATAATAATAATAAGAAGAAGAAACTAAACTTCCCTTTGACTAAGATACCAACCTCTGCAAACAGGACAACACTCGCCATCAGGAATAACCATCCAGGTACAAGATAAATTTGTACACGCCTTATGCTTGCATTTCTTAAGTCCCTCCCTGCACTCACACATCTGGCACTTATCTATCTGCCAAGTCTGACCGTTCTCAAACTCCTGATTGTTGTAAATGCATGTTAGACCACTTTCTGAAAGAAAATTAAACATGAGAAGTGAGTTAAAAAACCGTTAGCAATAACAACGACGACTTATTTTTTTTTCTTCTTTTCGCTTTTTGTCCTGCTTGTGTCTTTCAGCGTCAGGTTTTGAAGAAGTGTTTTGACTGGGTCCTAGTATGTACTTCGTACATGGGGAACTTTACTGCTTCTGTTATTTCTGCTATACATCTTTCGCGTGGTCGGCTTTTGACTTTGTATCCATTGTATCTGTATATCACTGCTTTCCGAGGGATACTACGAGGGGCGCTCCGAAAGAAATACCTCATATTTTATTATGATGTCTTACGGGGCCAATATGGCAGTAAAGTTTAAACAATCCCACCAATATCCGTAGAATTTGGTTTCCGTTCGACAGGTGGCAGTGGAGGAGCAATCTGACAAAATGGCGTCTGTCATTGAAGTGCGTTATAAACAGAGGTGTGTTATTGAATTCCTCCATACGGAAAAAGTTGCACCAATTGACATTCTTCGATGCTTGCTGAACGTTTACTGAGACAAAACAGTGCATGTTAGCACAGCGGGTTGTGCCTTTCATCAATGGCGAAAGAGACGCGAAAACGAAGTTACGTTCCGGACGGCCATGCGCAGCTGTCACACCACGTAATGAAGAACGCCTCGAAAAGAACATCCGCGCACATCGCAGGATTACGACTAAGGAAACTATCTACGGAGCTCGATATCGGATTCAATGCTTCGGAAATGGTGGTGGCAACGTTTGAATATCACAAAGTTTGCGTCAGGTGGGTCCCACGAATGTTCAGACAGGAACAGAAAGAACATCACATACAAATTTCTCATGACTACATAAACTATTACGAGTATGAAAGTGACAGTTTCCTGGATCGCATCATCACTGGTGATGAAACATGGTGCCTCCACTGCAAACCTGAGTATAAACGGCAACGATGCCGTCATATCAGCTGTGAAACAGTGGGTCACCTACACTGGCGCAGATTTTTACGAGAGCGGCATCCATGCTCTTGTTCATCGTTGGAAAAAACGTATGGCCAAGTGTGGTGACTATGTTGAAAAATAGTTTTTTGAGGGCAAGACATTGCTTTATTAAAAGCGTTATTGTGCTATTTGTATCTGTTTTGGTTTCCATGGAATAAAATAGGAGGCGCTGCTTTCAAAGCGTAACTCGTATCTGGTGTGTGACGTGTAACATGGCCGAACGATTTGGGTTGCTGTGTCTTGATGAGGTCTAGTACTCGTGTTGTACCTACTTTTCTCCTAATATCTTCGTTTCTGATCATTTCCATTCTTTTTACTCCAAGAATTCTGCACACGCATTTTGCTTAGCTTCGTTCGTTCTCAATCTCCCGCTACCAAACCTTGAAAAGGGGCAGAATGTAGTCCAGAGAACGGAAAGAGTTGTCATAGTTTACAGCTTGACTGCGATATTTGCACCTTTTGGTCCAACACATCCAACTTCAGCAAGCATTTTTTGGGTATAGGGTTAGCATTCCCTCTTCAATCCCTTCTCCTTAGCCAGTCTGCTCTGTTGCAGTATGTTATCCAGTATCACCGCGTGGAGGTGTAGAAGGGTCTTGACATCTCTGGTTCGCTGACCTGACGCTAGCAGTCAGCTATGAGTCGCTAACTACTGCAGCTCATGCGCTGTTCAACATCTTGATCCCGGGCAAGCATTTGATCTCTGTTGTTACGATGTTTCTTTTATCTTTGTTTATCAATCTCCAAATCTGGCACTGATAGCACAATGTGACTAGATATATTGTGTTGTATACCTTTCTTTGTGTGTCCACTGTCCCGTGCTTACACAAAAATATCAGGGACCTTTGCCCAATGATTTGACTTGCTTTATTAAATGTGTTTTACATTTCAGTGTCGCTTTTGCCATCTGATGAGATTATGTTACTCAGGTAAGTTTCACCTGTTTTACTGGTTGTTTTTGTATGAATATTGTTTTATTTAATTACAATTTTAAAAAAACAATTGTATTGGACAACATTATCACAAACAACCACTTAAACTACAAATCTTAAAAACATTTCACACCTGTACCTGAGCGATAATAATATTATTCAAACAATCAATCCTAAATTTTCAGTTCCTCGTGAAGAACGTGTCTTTAACAAATACACGACAAGATGTTGACTTGCCTCTAAAATGAACAAGTTTTTAAATGATGTCTCACGCCCAACCATCACTAGGCATCTTCTAATATCCTCGTTTTTGATTACTTTCATTCTTGTTATTACGAGAATTCTGAGGGTCGATGTAGTCAAGAGGTTAAGGCACTAGTATCTCACTGCGATGAAAGGAAACAGTGGAGGATCGAGCACCGCAAGTTTCAAGCGACCCCTGGTTTCACGGGAGGTAAGACCAGACTGCCTGCATCCTGGATTACCTCTAGTCGTCTCGACTAATAATCTTACCATGGGTCCAAGGTAACTCGTGACAAGAGAGTGAGCTTAATGGTCAGCGCATTAACTTTCTCACTATAATCCAAATACAGCGCACATCACATTGGTGCGGCAAAGCCGTCTGTTGTCGTCGCCGTCATCGCTTGCCAGAGCAATACTTATTAATAATTAATTATTATTAGGCATCTGCCACAGCATTGTTGCCAGGTTAAAGTGTTAATATTCTTTGCTACCCCTCCAGGCCTCTGACAACTAATAGTAAATTTTACGAACTGGTAGTCGAGACTCAGACGGAATCAATCATCAAAAACGTTCATCTCCATGTAAAGCAAACGAGGTGTGTTCAAAAAGTATCCGGCTTTTGTGCTGAAAAAATACAATTACACACCTGGAGGTTTGAAACTTTAATCCCCTTCAAAGTACTCTCCTTGAGTCTCCCCAAACTTCTCTCAGTGGCCCCACCACTGCGATCCCTATTATATTAGTCAAACTACATCAGTACAGCCTGTTTTCAGGACCGCTGATTGTAGGCGGAATTGGGTCTTTCTCCGCTCTGGTTAGCGGACCCTGATACGGCGCACCCGTTCATGAAATCTTTTCCCGTTTTTAAATTCAGAACACACTCAAAATTGTGTAGTAAGTATGGGTAGAGCTGACATACACTAGAAAACATTCCACCGTCTTTAGATCTCATGAGATGAACATAGTGGCAACATTCTTCTCTTTAACTCAGATAACTGAACTTCTTTATTCTCGTTTAGAACACTCTGAAGAGACTGTTTACAACCAGTTCTGTCTTCTTCACTTGTTCAAAAAACTATGCGCATCCAATCTATTATTAAATGCATTAATTGACCCTGCCTCCACTATTTCCTGTGGTAATGTATTACAAGCATTCCTTTTTATCTGACTGAAAAAATAATTCCTACTATCTAAATCTGTATCTTTTGTTATATTGATTTGTAGCTCTGATTATTAGGCGGATGTACTTTGAAAAACTTGCTATAGTTCTTTCCCTTGATTATCTTATAATCCTGTCTTTTATCACCTCTATTTCTTCTCTTTTCTAGACATCGTAGGCCGGTTTTTCTGAGTCTTTCCTCATAACTGTAATTCTGTAATCCCACTATCAGTTTTGTCGCTCTTTTTTGTATCCTTTCCAGCATGTTTATATCCCCTCTACGATAAGAACTCCACACCTGTACACAGTACTCTAATCTAGGTCTAACTAAAGCTTTATACAGTTTGACTATCACTTCCCTGATTTTATGTTCAATATTTGTTTGTATCGTACCTAACATTGCATGTGTCTTTTTCACTGCTACCTTGACTTGCTCACTCACCTTACCCTGTATGATCTATTATAGCCCCTAGGTCACTTTCCTTTTCTATTTTTTCAAATATTATAGTTCTCTCCTATTCTGTAATTATGTTCCATATTGCATCCGCTCATGTGGATGACTGTACATGTATCTACAATAAACTCCATTTTCCAGATCGCAGTGCTTTCCATAATTTTACATTAGAAGAAATACACTGCATGAAAATGAAAAAAATACATTTGATTATTTGACATGGACGAACGAAAACCATGGCTGACCTTTGACACAGAGAAATCTATCGCAGCAAGAGCCGGGTAGCTGAGATGCTCGTGAGATGGTCTGGACTTGAAAACCACCTGGGCACAAAACGGGTTCACATTGGTCAACAGGCTTGCACGAACATCTAGTGAGGAATGACATACGTTTTTATTACTAGTCCTTCGTGTTCTTTATGTCTCTCCTCGTCTTCTTCTTCGTCTTCTTGCATTTCTTGTTGTTGATCGTGTTCTTCTTCTGTATCAACATCTCGCAATTCTTCCCCCTTTTTTTTCTTCTTATTCTACTCCTTATTTCTTCTTTTCCCTCTTTTTCTTCTTCTTATTCACCTGCTCCTCCACCTCATCTTGCTCATTGTTCTTCATCATCTTCGTCTTCTTCTTCGTCTTCCTCTTCTTCTTCTACTTTTATTCTTATATTTCGATCTCTTCGTGTTCCATTTCTTTTTGATCGTCGTCATTAGCTCTTTCAAATATTCTTCTTCTTCTTCTTCTTCTTCTTCTTCTTCTTCTTCTTCTTCTTCTTCTTCTTCTTCTTCTTCTTCTTCTTCTTCGTTCTCAATCTCCCGCTACCAAACCCCGAACGGATAAGTAGCAGAATGTAGTCCAGAGAACGGAATGCGTTGTGTTATAGTTTACAGCTTGGCTGCGATATTTGCACCTTTCGGTCCAACACATCCGACTTCAGCAAGCATTTTTTGAGTACCGGGTTAGCAATCCCTCTTCGATCCCTTCTCCTTAGCCAGTCTGCCCTGCTGCAGCCTGTTATCCAGGATCACCGCGTGGAGGTCTAGAAGGGTTTTGGCAGCTATGGTTCGCTGTCCCTGACGATAGCAGTCAGTTATGGGTCGCTGACCGTTGCAGCTCATGCGCTGCTCAGCATCTTGATCCTTCAAGTATTCGATTGACAGTCATTAAGTAAGAACAATTTTATTATAACATGCAGAGCAATGTATGTACAACTGAAAATCTTATTTCGGGAAACAAGATGGCTCTATGGCAATGCTCCATGTAAGGATTTTAACGATCGAGCCGTTTTCCCATGTACAACATGACCGCCTCATTGTTGACTTGGGCCGTGGAAGAACAGCGAGGCGTTATTGTTTGTTGTGGTCAGCAGGTGTGGAACCTTCTGGAATCTAGAGAAGAATGAAGGATCATTATGGAGGCAGTTGTTTAAGTTTAGTTTTGATTAGTTGAAGAATCGACGTCACTACACACGGTTTAACCCAAACGGGCTCTGCTCTTTTCCGTGTTTAAAAAAACCTATAAACTCAGCACAATGCACACACTCCGTAGAACTGACGAGGATTCCTGAATAAATTGAGTAGATTTGAAACATAATTTTGAATTGTGCCAGGGCAGCGGATGTGAAGCCTACATTTTTCGATTTCCAATCGGCGGGGGATTTATACCGTGCGCGACACTGAACACGGGCATCCGATCTCTACTACCCATAGATTCGGCGAAATGGAAAACGTCATTGATGAGCTGCGGCCTGAAAGACCAGCAAGCGAGGCATCTGACACAATGAAGCAGCATATCGACCATCTCTTCCTTGGCAATAGATGAATCACTATGCATGAAACAGCCGTAGATTTTAACATGTTACGGCACTGCGCACAAAAGTGTCAACGATGTCCTCGGTTAAAGGAAAGTGTGTAGCAGATGGGTCACGAGGCAGCTGATAACAAGGTAATTCAGGCTGTGCAAAATTGGTTAAAGGTCACACCAAATGCTGTTTCTCTAGAGGCCATTCACAAGCTAATGGACAGGGGGACATAGCGTGTTGCAAGGCATGGTCTCTGGGTCGAAAAATAAGACACAACAGATCTCTGGTGCGTACTCTTGTAATCTTCTTCTTCTTCTTCGTTCATCCTCAGATCAAGGTCCCGGTTTCTCTTACATCCTCAGATCAAGGTTCCGGTTTCTCTTACAAAGGACACCGTTTGTTTGTAAGGCTGTTTCATCTCCATACAGCTTCTGTCTCCCGAGGCCAGCATTGTTATCTCTTTTCCTGCGTAAGCATGCAGCTTTGTAGAAAGTGTTTCACAGTCATGGTATGCTTCCCACATGGACACTTGTCATTTGTTCCAAACCACATTTTGTTGTAAAGATGACTCTTGAGTCTCTAATGTTCAGTTCTACGACTGAAGATGAAGACTTGCTCGTCCCTAATTACACTTTTTTTTAAGTCAGAGAATGGTGAATGCTTGGAATGCATTACCCCAGGAGGCAGTGGAGCCAAAGACAGTTTATGCATTTAAGAATAGATTGGATGTGCATAGTTTTTAGAGCAGTTGTGACTGGTTGTCTGCAGACGCTGATGAGTCTTCTAAACCAATATAAAAACGTTAAGTTAAGTTAAGTTAAAGTAGCTGTCTTCTTTTCGGAAGTCGGGGTGTTGATCAGCCTATTTTCCCCTGAAGTTGGCTTTAATTATGGTCTTTGCCTCATATATTATTATCAGGTCTGTTTGTGCGGATGTTCCTCCACTCTTTGCTAGTTTGTCTGCAGCTTCACTGCCTTCAATGTTGCAGTGGGATGGGATCCACTGTATGACCAACCATGTGTGTTCTGCTGAGAGCTGTGTCAGGGAGAACACACATTGCTCGAGATCTTCATCTTTGTGTTGCTTTAGCTAATACTGACGCGGCATCAGTCAGGAATACTATGTTTTCTTAGTGGATATTTATATCTTGGATTACAAGCTCAGTTGCAGATAGCACAGGCGTATACGAATATATTTGTGACTCATTTTGATAGCAAATGCATTTGTGACAGTCTATCATAGTTAATTTATGTGTGCCAGCATATGCAATGATGACTTTTTGTGATAGTATCTATATATATATATATATTTATGAAATTCAAGTGTTCAAATATTTTAGCTCCACGGTAACAACAAGACGATCCAGAGATCAATATACGCATAGGGCAAGCAGGAACAACTTTTGGCAGGCTGAAAAGAAAGGGCATGGAACAACAGAAAGCTGGCACTAAATACACTAAAGATCATGATATATCAAGTATGCGTGCTTGGTACACTGTTATACGGATCGGAAACATGGAAAACACATTCAAGACACAAGAAGAGGTTAAACAATGTTCATATGCGATGTCTTCACAGTATAATGAACATAAAGTGGCAGGACAAGGTTACCAACTCGGAAATACTGAAACGCATCTAAATACCTTCCCTCTTCTCGGCTCTGACCAATAAGAGACTGAGATGGTTGGGTCACGTGAAACGAATGTCAAATACCCACATTCCAAAGCAGTTACTCCTGGCCGAACTCATATCTGGAATCAGATCACATGGAAGGTATAATTCAAGATACAAGGACATTTGCAAAAGGTCCATGAACGATTTCACGATCAATTCAAATACCTGAGAGGAGATTGCAGAGGATAGAGCTACATGGAAAGCGACCTTGAGAACAGTCATCGAGGCATCAGAGCTAGTTCTGCTGACAAAGATGGAAGACAAGCGACGCAGAGGATAGAGCTACATGGAGAGCGACATTGAGAACAGTCATCGAGGCATCAGAGCTAGTTCTGATGACAAAGATGAAAGGCAAGCGACGCAAAAGAAAGGAGCCTACACCACACCAATCAAACTTTGTTCTGTTTACACTGCTGTCGTCCCTGTCAATCAAGAATGGCAAAATCAGCCACAAAAGTCGATGTCCCTCCAGGTCAGATACAGCCACCGCCATCTCTACAACAGACCAGTTTACTGACCGTCTGTCGAAACGCAAAAGGCCATAAATATATATATATATATATATATATATATATATATATATATATATATATATATATATATATATATATATATATATATATATATATGCGCGCGTGTGCATGTGCGTGCGTGTGTTTGACTTTCTGTAGTAATGTACCTGTTGAAAATTGAAAATGTATTCCTGACTTTGAAAATAACGTAATTAATGACGTAATATGTATGTCTGACTGCTATTGTAGACGTGTGTATAAAGGAGAGATACTACCCTAAGCTTCATAACGAAAAGCTACCCAAGCATGGACTGGACCCATGCATACACCGACGGTTCTGTAACAAACGCTACACAGAACGGAGGGGCAGGAGCATTCCTGAACCTACCAAATGGCAGAAAAATAACACTGCCATTCGCTACTGGTAAGTACACAAGCAATTTCAGATCGGAGGCAGAGGCACTGAGGGCGGCAGTGGAAGAAATGGTGACACACAGTGAAAATGAAAGCCATATAGTCCTGCTTACAGATGCTCTCGCCGTAGTTACAGAGCTAAAAAGCCAGAAAAATACTGAGCTTAATGACTTAAGAGCAGCACTCTGCAAACTATGCCAGCAGTCCGCACCAAAAAGGGTAGTGGTACAGTGGGTCCCATCACACTGCAACATCCAAGGCAACGAGGAGGCAGACAGACTGGCAAAAGAAGGTGCAAGACTACCACAAACAGATACTAGTATGACGTACGAAGAGTCAAAACGGCTTATCAAAGCCAGATACATGACCAAATGGGAAACCGAACATACTGGTTACACCAAAAACGATGCCTATTACCAGTTGAACCGAAGAGAGGAGGTCGTTGTCTTCAGACTTCGCACTGGCCACAATAGACTGAGGTACCACCTATTCAACAAATTGAAGATAGGGTGTACCGACGAATGCCCGTGCGGTACTGGTAAAATGACCGCTGAACATCTGCTGCAGAACTGCCCGACATACGAGGATCAGAGAGAGCAGATGTGGCCATCACCAGTGGAACTGCAAGACAAGCTCTATGGCAGTGGCGACAGCCTCAGGATGACCGCCGCTTTTTTTCTAAAAAATAATGGTTACTGTCTGACTGCGTACGAAGAAGAAGAAGAAGAAGAAGTAGACGTGTGTATGAATGCATATACATTTCTGACAGTAATAATAGTAGTATTTATTTAATGAATATACTTTTATTACAGTGATAATAATAATAATATTTATGAAGGAATATACATTTCTGAAAGTAATGCTAATAATATTTAAGAATGAAAATACATTTCAGACAGTAATAGGAAAAGTATTTATGAATGAACATATATTTCTGTCAGTACTGATAATAGTGATTATGAATGAATATACATTTTTGACTGTAATAATAATAGTATTTATGAATGAATATACATTTGGGACTGAAAATAGACGTGTAAATAACTGCATTTATTTCTGACTATGACTATGATTCATGACAGAATATGTATTTATGACTGTGATAAAAGACGTTTGCATGACATAATATTTATTTATGACTGTGATAGAAGAGTTGCATGTGTTCCGAGCTCACGTTTCATAAATATCACATTATACTTACCCCTGTTGTATTTTACAGCAACCATTCTCTGCCATTTTAGGCAGTATTCGAACACTGTCTTCTGGGCATTTTTCTTTTTCATAAGCAGGGCAGGCGACAGATCCACATTCTAATTTGAAGAGAGAAAATACTCTTTTTATGAACGACCAAAGTACACAGAAAATGTACACGTAACTAATGACAGATCGACATTCTAATTTGAAGAGAGAAAATACTCTTTTATGAACGACCAAAGTACACAGAAAATGTAAACGTAACTAATGACAGATCGACATTCTAATTTGAAGAGAGAAAATACTCTTTTATGAACGACCAAAGTACACAGAAAATGTACACGTAACTAATGACAACCATTGGGGCCAAATGCATCGTCATTTTATTAGTGACCCGCATGAATACGACGGCTTATCTCGTGTCAAAGTGAAACCAGATTAATCGTCCGCATTAAGATATTTTTGCAAATCAGACGAACAACATCTCCTTCCCCTGCAAATCAGGTGAGTACGAATGTTCGATTACAGTTTCTTTGCGTCTATGGTCAGGATGACGTCAAGTGCCGTCTCCGTATCTGAAGACAGGTTGCATTGGCCCTCTAACATTCTCGGTTTCTTGCCCTAATGGTACACTCCTACAGACTATTGTTAGCTTATCTCCTGTAGTTGCTGTCCAACTTATTGTTGTTGAATGCCCACAGCTAACTTATTGTCTCTTGTGTACGCCCTATAAAGGGCGTTAGTATGGCGGTAGTAAGGCCAACAAAAAAAGTGCCACACGAATTTGTCCACGGGGTGGGGACTTTGATACCAAGTGACGCACCCAGTGCATCCATGGAGCAAGACCGAGTTTACTGAGACAGATAAAAATCGAAAAAAGAAAGATTTCAGATAGATTTGGCAAGAAAGACATCCCAATGTACTTACTTATCTGAGTTCGCTGCGATAACTACATAAGTGATGGAACTTCGGATGTAACCAGTCAATACTTAAGTGACCTCAGATCATCGGTGAATTCAAAGGATTGCACCAAATTGCATTTAGATGACACTGTAGTCCGACTACAGTAAGTATCTGTCGAACGTTTCGAAGTTTTGTGCAATTGTCAGACGGGTCTGCGAACCGTTATGGCAGTATCATAGATGTAGAGCAAGCACCAAAACCTTTCAGTCTTGTACGTTTGCCAGACGGGCTTTGATTTTAGATATTAGATGATGTTGTTAAGGAGAGAAAGAGCTAGATTATGAGCAGAACAGAACCGGCCTTATATTCATAGTATATATCTGCATATATCTGGCTAAGTGCCAAAACCCTCTGATATGAGAACAGAACAGAACCGGCCTTATATTCATAGTATATATCTGCATATATCTGGCTAAGTGCCAAAACCCTCTGATATGAGAACAGAACAGAGATAGATTATACTATAGTTTATGTAATCATGTCTAGTTATGTAAACAATTGAATAATTGTAATGTTTGTGACAGAAAATGTTTAAATGTTTTCATTTATGTTTGTATGAGAGAGGGGAAATACGTTGGTCTAAGGGAGATACGTTTGCTATTTTTGCTGTGACTGGGAGACCCGTTCCTCAGAGACGGTTACGCCCCTGCGGATCCCAACTTCGTTTCCTAGATATTCTGTCTTGGGCCACGGTAGACCCGTGGCTGATAAGTTTCTCGTCTGTAGAATCGTAGATATTGTTTCTGAGTTCGAGGGCGTCAGGCCAGCCAGTAGGTGGTCTTCCCCGTGGTCGTGTCCTGTCTCGTGGGTACCAGTCTGCTGTCGCTGTGCTACAACGGTCGTCAGTTCTCTGTCTCGTGGGTACCAGTCTGCTGTCGCTGTGCTCCAACGGTCAGCAGTTCTCCGAAGCAATGTTTGCCTATCTGCGTGGGTAACTACATCCTTCACCAATACCATCTGCCGTACGTCAGTGTTGTGAAGACCTTTGAAACGTTGGTTGTGGAACGTGAGGCTGATCATACGTCTCTCGAGGAAGGTCACTCTGAGTCTGGACTCCATATCTTTTGAAAGAGCCCATGTTTCTGCCGCATTAACACATTGCACGTAGAGCTGTGGAGTTGAATAGAGAGGGGCGCAGACTCTGGTCGTGAGTATGGTCTAGTGCCGTCTTTATGGACTAGAAAGCTACTAAGACCGCGCGACGACGTCTTGTTAGTTCTGGGTTTAGGTCGTTCTGCATTTTTTGCTATATATCGCAAATTCAAAAGGCCACAGTGTCTAGTGTAGCTATTTGAATTGAGTGGGTCTGGTACAAGGTCAGCTGTGACCAGTTCTAAGAATGCAAAACTCTATCAAAATCAATGTTCTAGTGAATGACTTTCACATATCTTATATTCATTGAAAATGTATTTCTGAGAAGATCTTATAAAATACAGTTATATTCTTCCTTAGTTCTATCAAATAGAAGACATTTAACTTGATTAAGGTATAACATAAATTCCTCAGCATTATACACAGTCATAGAAGCTCTTCAAAATAGTCAATAAACTAGTTTGTACAGTTCTGTAATTATAATACTACTTGAAAATGCAACGCTCATGTATTTTTTCTAGCTGAGTGCGGGACGTTTGGAGCACACATGTCAATCGTTAGTCAAATGTTAACAAGTCGTGACGTCCTTAGCGCTAACCTTCTCTCCCCAATATCTAGCTCCGTTTCTAGCCGCACGCAAGCAAAGACCCGGTATTCTACAAGAATATAATACAATGCGGCTTTAGCGTCAGAGCTACGGAAAGACAAGCAACAAAATTGATCGTTGCCTAAAAGAAATCTTCGGAGACATGGATTGAAATGTCACGAGTGCTACCGGGTCCCGAAAAGTGAGCAGCGAGCAGTAACACTGTGACGTTAAATACGACTATGGAGGGTTGGGCATGGGGCTGGCTACCACATCATGTAGAAAGTAAGTCACAAAAAACTTCAATAAACATGGGCATGTTAACTTCTTCTTACTCGATCAGTTGTTGCTGTGCTGCTAGTCCGGTGAGGTTCATGGAGGAGACTTGGTTTCAGGTCTTGGCCAGTCCACCACATCTTTTCGAGCTTAGTTGCTCCCCCCTCGGACCAGACTGCATCTCTTTGGTCTGCATAGGTGGGGCAGTCCTGCAGAATGTGCTCTGGTGTTTGCTTGTGTACTTCACAATCCCGGTGGTTGTGTCTCTAAGACCCGTTCTGTGTAGGTGGGCATGGAGTCTATAACGTCCCGTTCTGTGTAGGTGGGCCTCGATTCTATAATGTCCCGTTCTGTGTAGCTGGGCCCTTAGTCTATAATGTCCCGTTCTGTGTAGCTGGGCCTTTAGTCTATAATGTTCCATTCTGTGTAGCTGAGCCTTTAGTCTATAATGTCCCGTTCTATGTAGCTGGGCCTTTAGTCTATAATGTCCCGTTCTGTGTAGCTGGGCCTTTAGTCTATAATGTCCCGTTCTGTGCAGGTGGGCTTTTAGTCTATAATGTCCCGTTCTGTGCAGGTGGGCATTTAGTCTATAATGTCCCGTTTAGTGTAGGTGGGCCTTTAGTCTATAATGTCCCGTTCTGAGACTGGCGATCTTTACGTGCTCATCTCTGCCAAGTATGTATATGTTGTCATTGTCTGGCTTATATTCTTTGTGCTGGTCTCTCCATTCCGTCCTCGTGGATCGTTTGATGAATGTCTGTGCTTCTGTTTAGCTATGTGGATAGCGATCCTGCGTGCCGCCGCTTCCGGCTTTTGGGAACTAATCTGTATGGCAATATTAGATGACTTGTAATGTGTATTTTGAAGACATGTGCTCCATAGGGTACTAAACAAGCTGTGATTGATTTGATTTATTAAAGAATTGAAATTAATAATGATCACATAATGACACAATAAATCAGGTTACTCGTCCTCACAACGGATAGCGGGCATAAATTGATAGATCAGATAAATCTAGAAATTGAATCTAGTTAACATAACTTAACTTAACGTGTTTATACTGGCTTAGAAGACCCTGCAGAGTCTTGTATACAACCAGTTTCATTTACATCAACCTGCTCTAAAAGCTTTGCGCATCCAATTTATTCTTAAATGCATTAACCGACCCTGCTTCCACTACCTCCTCTGGCAATGCATTCCAAACATTCACCACTCTCTGACTAAAATTATATTTCCTAATATCTGATCTGGACTTCTCTTTAGTCAGATTGCAGCTATTCCCTCTTGATATTGTGGGTGGCTGTATTTAAAAAAAAATTGTTATAGTCTAATTTATCCATTCCTCTGATCATCTTATAAACCTGTATTAAGTCACCACGAATTCTTCTCTTTTCTAGACATCGTAGGCCTGTTTTTCTGAGTTTTTCCTCGTAACTGTAATTATGGAATCCCACTATCAGCTTTGTCGCTCTTTTTTGTATTCTTTCCAGTATGTTTATATCCCCCTATGATAAGGACTCCACACCCGTACACAGTACTCCAATCTAGGTCTAACTAATGCTTTATACAGTTTGACCATCACTTCCTTGCTCCTATGTTTAATAATTCTTTTTATCATACCTAACATTGCATTTGCTTTTTTCAATGCTACCTTAACTTGCTCACTCACCTTACCTGTATGATCTATTATAACCCCTAGGTCCCTTTCCTTATCTATCTTTCTAATATTTTTCTCGCCCATTCTGTAATTATGTTCCATATTGGATCTACCCATGTGGATGACTGTACATTTATCTACATTAAACTCCATTTGCCAGTTTACTGACCATCGTTTGACCTCAAATTTAAGCAAATCGAATTTTAAATATTATTATGTTTTATTTAAGTGGTCAGATGGGATAAGTCTTCGCACAGCTTGATAAAATATATGAACCTGTCTTAAGATGATTCTTAAGATGATGTGGTTCAAGTAAAGAACAAAAGTCAAGTGTATGGATGGGACAATACAGTCAAAGTCATAAGTGACTACAAGTAACCACCTACAAGAACAAGAGGGCATAGCTACAACCACCTACAAGAACAAGAGGGCATAGCTACAACCACCTATAAGAACAAGAGGGCATAGCTACAACCACCTACAAGAACAAGAGGGCATAGCTACAACCACCTACAAGAACAAGAGGGCATAGCTACAACCACCTACAAGAGGGCATAGTTACAACCACCTACAAGAACAAGAGGGCATAGCTACAACCACCTACAAGAACAAGAGGGCATAGCTACAACCACCTACAAGAACAAGAGGGCATAGCTACAACCACCTACAAGAACAAGAGGGCATAGCTACAACCACCTACAAGAACAAGAGGGCATAGCTACAACCACCTACAAGAACAAGAGGGCATAGCTACAACCACCTACAAGAACAAGAGGGCATAGCTACAACCACCTACAAGAACAAGAGGGCATAGCTACAACCACCTACAAGAACAAGAGGGCATAGCTACAACCACCTACAAGAATAAGAGGGCATAGCTACAACCACCTACAAGAATAAGAGGGCATAGCTACAACCACATACAAGAATAAGAGGGCATAGCTACAACCACCTACAAGAATAAGAGGGCATAGCTACAACCACATACAAGAATAAGAGGGCATAGCTACAACCACCTACAAGAATAAGAGGGCATAGCTACAACCACCTACAAGAATAAGAGGGCATAGCTACAAATTAACTAAAGAAAGGTCCAGAATAGATATTGA
This sequence comes from Ariolimax columbianus, assembly GCA_036924085.1. NCBI lineage: Eukaryota > Metazoa > Mollusca > Gastropoda > Stylommatophora > Arionidae > Ariolimax > Ariolimax columbianus. The sequence goes on from JAVGWX010000013.1 coordinate 45,712,319, forward strand.
GAAATATTTTTTAGTCAGAGAGTGGTGAATGCTTGGAATGCATTGCCGCAAGAAGTAGTAAAGGAAGGGACAATTAATGCATTTAAAAATTGATAGGATGCGCAAGAGTTTTAGAGCACGGAGATGTAAATGAAACTGGTTGTATACAGACTCTGCAGAGTCTTCTAAACCAGTATAAAGACAATAGGTTAATATATTTAGTTGACAATGAAAATCTAAACTCGATATTGCAATGGAAAATTTCATTTTAGAAATTCTAAATTGTCATGTAAATGTCATATACAAAAACTGACAGTGTCATCTGGGACACATATTTTCTCATATTTTTGTTCCTTTTGAATTTACTTCAAAAAGATTCATTGATAATTGCCTAAAATTTTTTTCATGTTTTAGGGGTCACTGTCTTTTGGTACAATTTTTCATAATATAAAATGAGAAAATATCCATTGTTTTTGTTTTGATTATTTGACTGCATTGTTTCCTTTCTCTTCTTCCATTCACGAACTTTTGTGATATAACAATAATCTACGTTATTGACAATAACTAATCTTTAATTGCTAAAATACTGTTATTTCTTTCATTGCGTACATCATAAATGATGGACAGAACCAAAGATGCAGCAGTAAAAAGTCAAGCTTACAGCAGCCAGGGACTCATAGAGGACTGCTTGAATTAGGGTGATCTATAACTAAACAAGATGCCACCTCCAAGTGGTGGCACTAGAAACACCTGCAAAGATGCTACCTGGCTAAGAGATTAAGGATTGAAATGAAAAGTTAAAGCCGGTCCCTAAAATGTGTTGAAATCATATGTGTTGCTCTGAGAGGCGCAGGTACCAAAGCCATGCTATTATATGCGACATATTGCAACATACATCAAATTCAGGACCAACGCCAAAGAAAAAGATTGATGGACAAATAAAAACACTGACAGGAAAATATATACAAGAAAATTGATTTCTTAAAGACGTCAGAAGTTTGCTTAGCAACAAAAAGAGTATTTGAAAATATTTGTATAACATTTTCATGAAGTATTAAATTAACCAGTTCCAGAATATCCTTCAGACACTCAATCGGTTAATTGTATGAAGCCAGCTTGAAATCTGGAAGGCTATATAGCTTGTAATTCAAGATAAAGATATCCACCAAGAAAACATAGTATTCCTAACTGATGCCGCGTCAGTATTAGCAGCGCTAAAACAACACAAAGATGAAGATCTCGAGCAATGTATGTTCTCCCTGACAACTCTCAGCAGAACACATAATGTTGGTAATACAGTGGATCTCATCCCACTGCAATATTGAAGGCAACGAAGCTGCAGACAAACTAGCAAAGAGTGGAGGAGCATCCCCACAAACAGACGAGTATCACAACAAATGAGGCTAAGACCGTAATTAAAACCAACTTCAGGGTAAAATGGGCTGATCAACACCCCGACTTCCGAAAAGAAGACAGCTACTATAACTTAACTAGAGAAGAACAAGTTATCATCTTCAGACTGAGAACTGGGCATAACAGACTAAAGGGTCATCTTTACAACAAAATCAGGATTTGAGGATTGGGACAGATGACAGGTGCCCATGTGGGGAGCATATCATGACCGTGGAACACATCCTACAAAGCTGCACGCTCACGCAGGAAAAGAGAGAACAATACAGGCCTCGTGAGACAGATATGAGACAAAAGCTGTATGGAGATGAAACAGCCTTACAAACAACGGTGTCGTTTGAAAGAGAAACCAGAACCTTGATCTGAAGAGGAACGAAGAAGAAGAAGAAAAAACAGTTATACAGTTTAAATAGAGAAAAACACCGGCAGATTGAAAGAAAGACTAAGTAGTTTAATTACTGGAAAACAAGGCGTCTGCAACGGAGCACAAATTATAGGGATAAGAGATTAAACTGGATCATTTTAGATTATTTGAAAGAGGCCATAAATAAACAGTTGAGGAACGAGCAGGCAGGTTTTGACAAAACAGATTCTATGTTGACCAGATAACTCCGAATAATTGTTGACGTGTGTAGAGACTGGAATGCATAACTTTATATCGGATTCGTAAATTATGAGAAGACATTAAGTTTAGACAAGGAATCACTTTGTAAATTGCTCAGGAACTATTGAGTGCCCACGATGTTTAATTAAGAATAACTAGAGTTCTACATGAGAGAGAGCCTTCGGAGACCTTTGAGATAAGAACTTGGGTGAGACAGAGCTGCCTCTCATCTCCATTCCTCTTTCCCTTGGTTGTTGACTGGCTCATAAAGAACACGGCTTTTGCATATGAAAATGGTTGATTTGGTCGTGGCTGATGAATAGGCTCTTCTCTCTCATAACCACAACCAAGTGCAAAATGGGTTGACGAGGAGAATGCGAAGGAAGGATTGTAGTTATATTTATATATAGCAGATGTTCAGGTTGGGGTTTCTCGGCTAGAATAAAAGACCGGATAGTTGCTGAACGAAGTGGCGCATACGAGACTACAATATCAAGTATGAGAATGGAGATGGAGGCGGTGACTTAAGCTCTGAGGTGGCTGTCTGGGACATCTTCAACAGAAGCAGTCATCGTGTCAGACTCCCAAACACTACTTCGGAAGGTGCAGAATGGGTGGCTACGATATGAGTGGATAGAAGCGCTAGAGACCTCAAAACTCCAGGGGCTGGTGTGGATTTACTGTCCTGGTCACGCCGGGGTTCCGGGCAACGAGCGAGCTGATTTTTTGGCGTCACACGCACCCATAAGAGGCACAGTGGACATGGATAAAGGTGACATAGTGAATGTTATCAAGAACCAACTGCTGGAAAACTACACTGCTTTGGATGAGTCTGCAAGGCACAGGCTGCGGCACTTTGGAATCAAATTAGAATTCAGTGGATCAGGGAACCCGAGAGGACGAAACAGGAACGTGTACAACCAACAGGCTACAGGCACCATCAGCATTCACATTTTGCGTCATCTGTTGAGAGAGACTGAGCACCTATCGGTATGCCCGGAGTGCAGTAAAGTCGACTCCTAGAACAGAACAGAACATATGTTCTACACGGGTCAGTTAGTTGATTTAATAGAGAAAAAAAAATATCGTTTGTATCCTGCTATAATATAGTGTGTACACTGGAAATGTTGTTTTAGTTTCAATATCATGATATCCTTGTATTCTGCTAACTGGAATAGAAAGGCAACTACTGCTGTGTTATGGTTCGCGGCTATCCATGCGAGGTGAGTAGTGACATCACTTCACAGGCTAGTTCAAGGGCGTGTTTGAAGCGACCAGTCATATTGTGTCTTCACTCACTTGAGGGGAACTTAAATACACACACAGACACAAACAGATACACAAACACACACACATCCACATACACACACATTAATTTAATCATCAACCCCCCCCCCCCACCCCCCCCCCCCCCCCGAACTTCTCCTTTTCTTTACCGAGACAACGATTTATTTACTTCTGTCATTCTTCTAACTATGCTGTTTGCAGAGATTTATATAGATGTTTCTTTGTAACAAACAGTAGCAACTGAATGCAGGGTGCATTACAAACTGTTGGTGATCCTTTTATAGTTGCTGGCTTTACACGGTCACACACATACACGCACAACTAAGACATAAATGTGTACATATGTATAGCTAATCTACTTATGTTTGTATCACTACCAGGCCTTCCATCTCGTGTCTGTTACTTATGTCATTGATTGAATAAAACATATATGTACAGCTTGACAGTAATGTGTATTTGTATCAATAGCTGGACTGTAAGGTAACGAAACATTTACATTTATATATATATATATATATATATATATATATATATATATATATACAACCAAAAACATACTAGGGTAACGTATAGTTTCATGTTTACGTGTTTCAAATGTCCCATTACGGCCACGGTTATCTATCCAGCAGCAAACATGCACAACTGCCCATGATTGATGTTATTATAATGATGGTAGTGGACGCTCTGAGCTTGACGAAGGTCAGTGTAGCGTTTAGAAATGCGCAGCGAGAATAACAGTTGATAAATGATTTGTTAGAGAAAATGTATTATAACAAAAGTTCACATACCTTTGCTTACGTCTTGTTATTATCCAAATCTCAACAACCCATAAAATAACACACGTCTTTAGTATAAGAATCTTATATTTAAACCCTACACATTACTCGGTATAGGATATCCGATTACCGAGACAACAGTTACACGGCCTAGTAGTGAACAATGTTCACATGGAGACTGTTTACATCGTCACAAGGGCAATGTATCCCGTACAACAAAGAAAGCCAATGAATGCTACTCTCATTTGGTTCCCTTTATACATCAAAGGATGATAATAAACAGATACAAAATTTACTCAATTGTTTAATATTTCATCAAAGCAAATTTGAACCTATAGTTTTATGTAATGATAAAATTCAATTTTGACACACACTACTTTGATGTAAGTTATAACATTTAGTTGTATCTCATGTATTTGATTAAATTAATTTTGAAAACGATATACAAATAGTTGAAACCACAAGAGACACTGCTTCCACAGTTTGCAGCATATAAGTGAACTCTAACATTACCATTGGCAACTACAGGACCCAGCTAGTGTTTGCGTTCTGTAGCCACTTGTCTAGCCCGTTCCGTGACTTCGACGCCTCCGTGCAGGTTCAAGGTTCAGCTCAGTGTAAGGATGCTACCTTACACAGGTAGATTGGGGTCAGGGCTGTTTCCTCCCCATATGTCATGTAAATAAGGCGACCACAAGCAAGAGAAATTTGGTCGGGTGGAAAATTAAAACCTTACATCCTACGTGCATACTCGCAACATGTACAGCCATGTGAATCTGCTACAGGGCCATAGATCACTCTTTCTAGGCGCTATTAAATTACCCCTAGACTGAGGGGAGACGCCCAAGGCAGGTTCTCTCTTGCGACTTTTTTACAACATTCAGGAAAAGGTAACTCTCGTTTTGTGTGTGTGTTGTGGTCATTTATGTGGTTGTAACCCTTTACACCGTTTAAAATAAATATCGTAACATTTTTTGTATTCTTTTAGTCTGAACAAAAATTTGAATTAAAATATTCAAAACAATTTCAAATTTCCATCTTTCACATAATTAATGTAGATTATGTAAGGATATTTCAAACATATTACATTTACTGCAGACATCTCTACGAATCTCTTTTTATCTAAAACTAGCATCTTGAAAGTACAAGAAAATAATGAATTAGATCTTGGAACTAAATGTCAAAATGGAATAATTGTTTAATGAGTAAAGTTGCAGATACAAATGTAGTTGGTTCCCAAAGATGCACAACAAGGTACTAGGAAACAAAGCCATAACGTTATAAGACCACAGAACATGTATGTAGAGCACATATAACGTTGTTAGGGGAAATGCTTCTCGTACAGGATTCGTTTCGATGTGTAGATGGATAATTTATTGGTTGCAAGGGAAGGCATGAGAGAGACAGAGAGAGAGAGAGAGAGAGAGAGAGAGAGAGAGTAAACGAATTGGTTCTCATAAGCAATGAAACCTCTAACACTTCATTACTAACATTATTGATTAAATGTACCTCCTTGTGATAAGTAAGGCAACAAATCGAGAAATTAAACGACTCATCCCCACCTCACAACAGCTAAGATCCCTCACAGAGAGGTGTCTAATACAATCATCACAGCTCTCTCTCTCTCTCTCTCTCTCTCTCTCTCTCTCTCTCTCTATGATTGTTATACAACTATGTTTAATTTCATAAACTCACGATTATTTAGATAGCGAGTTGACAAAGTTTACATCCTTACAATATTTTCCTTGACATCATTTCTAATATAATCAATAGTTGTTTGTTGGGCGGACGGTTGGTAGTTTTGTCAGGTCAGGCTGTTGTTCCTCAGCTCTGCTCGTCCGTGTTGTTTTGTTGTGCTTTAACTAGTGATGGACGGCGAACATTGGAATGTCCTAGGTCACCCCAACAGTTCATGTTTGTCTGCTGTTAGTTGTCTGGGCAGAATGTTGGGGGAACAGACAAACGAGATGATTAAAGTTGAGAGAGAGAGAGAGAGAGAGAGAGAGAGGGAGATGCACTGCTCTGTTCATTAATCGGTGCAGAATTAAAGATGTATGGTAAATAATGACGGAGAGAAAATTTAAAGGAAATCTCGTAGTAGTCACTGCTGTCGAGGATAAAGTGTTAGACCCTTCTAGGTCTCATTTTTTAAAAGCTTTTATTTAAATTGACAAGACCGTTGCCCGTTTGCGTGGACTTTCTCCTATATTAACCAACTTCCCCGTAACCAAAAGAGCTGAAATATTGTACACGGTATAGTGGCACCTATTATTCTACCAATGGCTGAAATATTGTACACGGTCTAGGGGCACCTGTTAATCTATCAAATTTAGATGGATCCTGGATAGATCATTTATAAGTTTCTACCAAAAAGCGTTATTTTTTTCTATTTAACTATTATATATAAATATGTTAAATTCCACCATCTGGTGAGGTCTACATGTTGTTATCCCACAGCTGCTGAGCAAGCCTGCTCTTGGCAGCCCAATGCCATTCTTATATAAATACAAGTCTTCTTCGGTTGTTTCACTGCTCCGTACAATGTATCGGCAATTGTCGGCAGTGTTTGTAAGAATCTTTTCCTTATGTCCACAAGCGCCTTGCACTCAACGAGTAGGTGTCGAACTGTTGCATCAGGATGAGAGCAATGTTTGCACAATGGCAGGTGATGGGGATTGATGCGGTTCAAGTGATTATTTACTATGGTGTGCCCTGTTCGCAATTGAAAGATGAGACTTTGATCTCTTCTATGTAGTTTTTGTTATGTCATCATTACTTTTTGGCTGTGAAATTTCGCTAAATACACTGCGACTTGTTGCTCCAGTCGCCCCTCCCCATGTTTATCAAATTGTCCTATACGGGAGATGCTTTGTAAATGTTGTTCTGGCCGGGGGTGGGGTTGAGGATGAACTCTCAATACCAACTATAGGCTTCCATGGCGTACGTCTCATTTAGACTGACAATAAAGTACATCTCCTGGCCTTCGCGCAAGCCTGGGAGCTGAATATGGAGACCCTGGGTTGTCTAATCTGCAGGATCCCCCTTTCGGCATCACCTGTATAATCCAGAGGAATGCAGAGCATGATAATTTGGCACAAGCTCAGCTGAAGGAGATGCCGGAATGAGTTAGGAATTTTGAAAACATCCGCTTTAGGGGCTACCACTCCGGATTTTTTATCTGGGTTCTCCCGTAGCTCTACTCTCTCCCGAGGTTTCCACAAAGCAGTAGAGTCGTTGCTCGCAGATGCTAGTTACTCGAGACATCCGATGATACTCTCATCGTCTCAGAACTAGCCAGCACTCCCTGGGACGTGTGTGAGTTTAAAATCAGAGTCCCGTCTCTCCTAGGCGAACTGCCTGAACAGACTAACAAGCTTCGTCTACCCGGATTTACAATCAAAGTTTACCTTCTCCTAGATTGACCACCAAACAAGGCTAATGAGCCCAATCTTCCCGCCCAGTTATTGAGCGGGGTACTCGATCGCGCCCCATAGCAGGCTCTATAAGAAAAAGGGGATCCCTCATTGAAGGTGCTGCTGGGAGCATAATAATGTAGGAGAAGACATTGGCATGGAAACTCCTGCCCGTCAAGCCGAACAGTGAATGCAGCGAGGATCCAGAAGCGCACAAAGAAAAACAAACCACGATGACTACCAGACGAGCTATCGTTACCTCTATGGTTACTTCCACTGCATAGTACACCATCACATGACATCTACATACCCTTACCTTCAAGCCTTCTACAATGGTAAACGTTACAGCAATTCCCAGGAAGCCCTGTTGCGATGCGAACAAGCTGCGCAGAGTAACCTGACGCACAAACTGGTACCTCACACGTAGAAGCGTTGCACAGACAATATGAAGTCTGTTCTGGCAAGTGTAAGTAGTTGTTGTCACTTCTGCCATGGTTGTCTAAGTAGATGGTGTCTGTGTTACTGTTTTCATTGGTGTTGGGATTGCTGAATTTGCTTCTTCGGTTTACTTCCGACGTTGTCAAGAACGAATCAGGAGGACACAGCTTTGGTTCGTGAGCGGGTGGACAGTTGTCATGACAGAGAAATTCTGGACCTTGTAGAAGAAAAATGCAATTTGAAAAAGTTGCAATGATTTTAAAAGTGACTAAAGAGAGTTGTGGCTGGAATGAGAGGACTATTACCGTTGTCACAATTAAAGCTTGTCCTTAAAAGTGACTAAATAGAGTTGTATCTGGAATGAGAGGACTATTACCGTTGTCACAATTAAAGCTTGTCCTTAAAAGTGACTAAATAGAGTTGTATCTGGAATGAGAGGAATATTACTGCTGTCACCATTAAAGCTTGTAATTAAATGTAATTAAAGAGAGTTGTGCTTTAGACCGGCAATCTATTCTTGTAAAAAAAACACAATTGCAATTATAATCAGCTACTGCACAAGCTCGGAAAGAAGCTTTCTCCAAATCACCAGCTGCAGCTGTTAAATCACCAGCTGCAGCTGTTGTTGTTCCTCGTAATGCTATTTGTACTTGAGTTAAGTAATCTTGAGAACTTTCTTTTGGACAGGTTACATCGGCTCTTCTCGCATAATGAGACATCCTTCATAATGTAGACCAGACTTCTCCTGGCTGTAGTGCAGTCCCAGGCGCCTCAGTAAGCTTACCACTAATGGAATCATAGTGCCGATCCCCATCTCGTTATCCATTCTGCCATGAAACAGTCTATTTGTAAGGAGAACTGCTTGGAAATGAGGCATGTTTACCTGACCCTTACTAGCATAGTCTGGTCAGTATGTTTCACCTGACCCCGACTAATATAGTTTGGTCAATATGTTTCACCTGGCCCGACTAACATAGTCTGGTGGATATGTTTCACCTGATTTGACTAACATAGTCTGCTCAGTATGTTCCACCTGGCCCGACTAACATAGTCTGGTGGATATGTTTCACCTGACATGGATTAACATTCTGATCAGCATGTTTCACCTGGTCTAACATAATATGATCAGTATGATTTATACTACTCACTAACTAACATAATATGATCAGTATGATTGATACTACTCACTAACTAACATAATATGATCAGTATGATTTATACTACTCACTAACTAACATAATATGATCAGTATATTTTATACTACTCACTAACTAACATAATATGATCAGTATGTTTTATACTACTCACTAACTAACATAATATGATCAGTATGATTTATACTACTCACTAACTAACATAATATGATCAGTATGTTTTATACTACTCACTAACTAATATAATATGATCAGTATGTTTTATACTACTCACTAACTAACATAATATGATCAGAATGTTTTATACTACTCACTAACTAACATAATATGACCAGTATGTGTTATACTATTCACTAACTAACATAATATGATCAGTATGTTTCACCTGAACCTAACTAACATAATCTGATCAGCATGTTTCACCTGAACCTAACTAACATAATCTGATCAGTATGTTTCATCTGAACCTAACTAACATAGTCTGATCAGCATGTTTCACCTGAACCTAACTAACATAATCTGATCAGTATGTTTCATCTGAACCTAACTAACATAATCTGATCAGTATGTTTCATCTGAACCTAACTAACATAGTCTGATCAGCATGTTTCACCTGAACCTAATTAACATAATCTGATCAGCATGTTTCATCTGAACCTAACTAACATAGTCTGATCAGCATGTTTCACCTGAACCTAACTAACATAATCTGATCACCATTTTCACCTTAACCTAACTAACATAGTCTGATCAGTATGTTTCACCTTAACCTAACTAACATAATCTGATCAGTATGTGTCATCTTTTACCTGACCCTAACTAACATTATCTGATCAGCATGTGTCATCTTTTACCTGACTAACTTAAAGAAATAAAAGAGACGAAGACGGAATGTTGGGATCAGAAAAACAAAGCAACGAAAGAGAAGAGGAAGGAGATGATTCTTTTTTTTTCCTTCGCCTTAGTTCTCTAATCACCAACGCGGTGTGCGTTGCACTGTGGTTTTTATATTGCGCCTGTCGGCTCGGTGCATCTGACTTCAGCATGCATTTTATGTAAAGGTCTGTTTCCTCCGACATTTTCTAAGGGTTTGCTTCCCCGGGGTAACGGCCGGTGTTGTGATGGGGATCGAACCCAGTACCTTCGGTGTGTGAGCCGTGCCACTTATCCACTAGCCCCACGCCGTCCCAAAAGGAGATGATGAAGACGAGAAAGAAGCAGCATGAGAATGAGGAGCAGACAAAGGCAGAGAAGCAATTAAGAGATACAATATAAACAAGAGATTAAATAAAGAAAAGGGAGAGTGGAAATAAAGAGTAAAGACAAAGCAGAAGAGCAATGCATGTTGAAATAAGACGAATGGAGACAAAGACGCATCCAGTGAATAAGCTGGCAGCAACCAGAGACTCAAAACTGGCCGCTTGCATATATACGAACCAGAACTGACCAAGACCATTGTCCGCCTATCAGTCTTGCACGAAGAACACATAAGGGCTCGCTCCAGAGATCTGTGGATAACCTGACGCTGAAAGGCATAACAAACGGGCTCGCTCCAGAGATCTGTTGATAACCTAACGCTGAAAGGCATAACAGACGGGCTGTTCTAAAGATCTGTTCATAACCTGACGCTGAAAGGCATAACAAACAGGCTCGCTCCAGAGATATGTTCATAACCTGACGCTGAAAGGCATAACAGACGGGCTGTTCTAAAGATATGTTCATAACCTGATGCTGAAAGGCATAACAGACGGGCTCGCTCCAGAGATCTGTTGATAACCTGACGCTGAAAGGCATAACAGACGGGCTGTTCTAAAGATATGTTCATAACCTGATGCTGAAAGGCATAACAGACGGGCTGTTCTAAAGATCTGTTCATAACCTGATGCTGAAAGGCATAACAGACGGGCTGTTCTAAAGATCTGTTCATATCCTGATTCTGAAAGGCATAACAGGTTTAGCTGAAGAAGACAAGAAGAAGAAGTGGTCGCACTGAAAACAAGTTGTTCTCGTGGATGAGAGATTGTGGATTGCAGATGGAAGGCAAACCCGGTTACATGCAGTAGCCGGATGGGTAGAATTGAAAGGTGCGGATATAGCGGTGTCACTGTAAACTACGTTATAACGTATTTTATTAAACCATCGCCGAAGAAGAATACGAGAAGAATGAGAAGAAGAAGTAGTATTAGAAAGCAGCAGCAGAAGAAGAAAGAGTAGAAGAAGAAGAAGACGAAGACAGTGAAAAAAAGGAAGACAATGAAGATGACGAAGTAGAAACCGTTGAAGGAAAAGAAGAAGCGCAGAAGGAGCAGAAGTAGGTGAAAAAGGAGAGAAAACAAGTAGAAGAAGAAAAATGAGGGGTAGAAGAAAAAGTGTTTAAAAAGGAGAATAAGAACAAAAAGAAGAAGAAGAAGAAATAGAAGATGAAGAACAAGAAGAAGAAGAAGAAGAAGAAGAAGAGAAAAAAGCAGAATAAGAAGAAGAAGAAGAAGAAGAAGAAGAAGAAGAAGAAGAAGAAAAAGAAGAAGAAGAAGAAGAAGAAGAAGAAGAAGAAGAAGAGAAATAAGAAGAAGAACAAGACAATCAAAAGAATTTGCAGCAGGAAACAGAAAGAATATATTGAAAGCAAACAAAGACGTTCTAATTAGACTGATCTGTTGGCTTTATCTCCAGACGTTCACCACTCTGGCTAGTCGTATACAGGAAACCAGTATCTGAGAATTCGCAGAAGAATTTTTATAACAATTGTTTTACATGATGAATTTGCTATCTCCATACATATCCCTCCACAGTTGCCTTTTACGACATACTTTGATGTTGGATGTGATCTTTTAGTGAGCGACGATTTCTTAAAGCCAAAAAAACAGACATTTTACTGTAGTAACAAAAAAGTATGTCAAGTGCACTCAGATCGGGGAAGGTTGTTCCACTTTACTGTACCACTGTCTAGCTGTTGCATGCCAACGAATGCAGACAAGAATATCGGCGGCTCTGTTCCAGGTAATTTGACCTGCTTTCTTCTGCAGGGTTCAACATGTCTAGTTGAAACCTGCGGCTCTTTCATTCCATGTTCTGGCAGCAGCATTGTGTTCCTATTATTACTTGTCACATGGCAGACAAGTGATATTCTGCAAATGTTGTAGTGAAATTGATTGAGGCATACATGTGGTAATATGGGTAGATAGAGAGAGGCAGGAAGATCGACAGGTAGAAATGACGAAATAGAGACAGAGAGAGAGAGAGACAGAGAAACTGTGAGAGATATATAAAGAGAGATAGAGAGAGAGACAGAGGGGAGAGGGAGATACGGAAAGACATATATATGTTTAGATATATATATATATATATATATATATATATATATATATATATTTATATATATATATATATATATATATATATATATATATATATATATATATATATATATATATATATATATATAGACATACAAACAGACCGACAGAAGGATAGATAGATATAAAGATAGATATGTAGATAGATAGATAGATAAATAGATAGATAGATAGATAGATAGATAGATAGATAGATAGATAGATAGATAGATAGATAGATAGATAGATAGATAGATAGATAGATAGATAGATAGATAGCCATGTATGGATGGATGCACACATACACACGTGTGTACACACACGCACACACGCACGCACACACAGATTCATACATATCTATATTATATATTCCTTTTATTTTGGTACGATAATGAGTTTACAACTGATTCTGGTTCCTTTGCAAGAATCGTATTCCAAAACATCTATATGATTTTACAATGGCGGTCGCCACAGCCGAGAGGTAAGGTCAAACGAAAGCGTCATGAAACGAAAGCGCGAAATGGTAGGGTTTCGATTTCTGCAAGATTAGAGAACCCTATGACCTTAAGGGAGGTTTTACCAGCGTTTTGTCATCTTGGAGATTGACGAACAAAATGGAAATCCCGAGTACACACTGTTCACAATTGACAGTTTAAAGTCGATAAGAGTATGTTGTTAGCCACTGTCAGGGAAAAGTTCGAAACAGGCCTAGTACGTCGCAGAAAGACTTCGTTCTTTTCTTCGCTTCCTGTCCTGCTTGTGCTTTTCAGGTACCAAAACATCTTCGACCGAGACGTAAATGTGCTTGTTAGGAAGTAAACATTGCAAAAAAAAAAGAACGTACTAAGAATAGCCTTCGGCTACCTGGCAGAAGGCATCATCTGCCTGTTTGGATACCTGGATTACAATTATTTCAAGTACAGTGGGGTGGATAAACCTGACACTTTGTTTATCATGGTGATGTTTCAAACCCAATGCCCATGCTTCGTTAGCCTATATTGTGTGATGCTCGTCCATAACAAGTGATGAAGACCACTCAATCACAGCCGTGTGGACAGTCTTTTCTGTTGATCTGTCCGCTAAAATGGGTGACTTACGCTGTGGTTTTGATTAAAGTGAAGAAGAAACTGCGATATTTGTCAACCTCACTCTCTGGTCATGAACTATCTTTGGCCAGTGGCAAGATTTTATCGAGACGACTGGAGATAGCACAGGATGTAGATTTTTTCTCAAGGCTTACTCCCGAAGCCTTTCCCGTTAACAGGTATCCTGCAAGGCAGCGGAGGGAGGTGCCATCTATCTGTGTGTGTCGTGCCTTTCCCATAACCGCAAGAGGTCATATTGACATCACTTAGCGTGTGAGTGATGCGTTGGGCACCTCTCCTGGGCCGTGTTCTAGTCCACTATTGTCATGTCTATATTTTACAGTCACACCAAAATCAACGCTGTCTGCAGCTATGGCGAAGGGCACCAGGAGCGCGAAGTTCAGCCGTGTGCACTAGACCGTGAAAATACGACACAGGTGTAAGCGTAGTGCTAATTCAAATAGCCATGTCCAAGCCAAGATAATCGGAGGAAAGAAAACAACCAAAAAACTTACAAATTAACTAGTCCAAATGAATACAAGTATAAGTCGTCGACTAGTGTGAATTTCAGACAAGTCCGTAACCCCGGGGGTATCCATAATCAACTAAAACATAAGAGTAATGTAGACCCGCAGAAGTTCGGCGCCATCTTTGCTGCTGTATCCAATATTGTACTACGTAGCCAGTTGGCTTGCTCTTTACTTTTCATTAAACTAGCAACAGTGGAGACAATTTTTAAAATGATTCAGTGGTTTCTTACGAATTGGACGATCTTTTGTCTAAGGTACGTTTCTATCAACAACATACATATCATTTTGGCTATAGTAAGGCGTGTTATCCTCTAATAATATTCACGCCATCCAGACGTGACCTAATCCCACAGCTAAAAATAACTGCATTCCTAGAAAACCACAATTCTGTCGGGGGAAGGAGCGGGAATGTTTCATCGCCTTGTTCCTGGACATGTTCCAACTTTATTTCCACGTTGAATCATTTGTACAGTCAACATTAAGCAACTGCTTCTGCCCCCCTGTGGAGTCAAGTTATTCTGTCCTCAGCCATTCATTCCAGCGATCTCATCATGTTCATCCCGAGCCAGTCCTAATGTACGTGTTTTAGACTTTCTTAGTTCCATTTGCCATATGAATTCCAGAACATCCTCTCTTCATCATCACGTAGTACGTCCTGATAAGGAAAATCGGGCACTTGCGTCTCAATTCACCCCAAACAGAGTTCCATTGGTTTCAATTGTACGTATTTGATAGAAGATGACTGTAGTGGGACATTCCATTTTGGGTTAAGGGATGGACAAGTCAATATAATTTTTTTTCAATTAAATAAGTGAAGACTTAGAAAAAGATAGGTGTTTAGAAAACAAGCTACGCCTAACCTTAATCATAACCCTAATTCTAATACTAATCCTAACCCTAACATTAATCCTTACCCTAACTCAAGAAATTCATTGTTAAGACGGCATAAATAAGCGGCAGCAGCAATTCGAAGTGGACTATTCTGTGACTTCACTACACCAAATCCAAGGGTAAAATTATGTAGCATGTACTTTAAAGAAAGTCGCTCCCATCACAGTCTGTCTGAAAGAAACTCTTTCCCTTACCAAAACTCCAGCCTCCGCCACAGTCATACTCAGGCATTCCTGGATATCTTGGTGTTATCGCCTTCTTGGTCTACCCCTTCCTCTTTTACCTGGCACCAGACCTTCCACCACTGTTCTCTCAAGACCGTTGTGTCTCTTGATGTGACCAAAGTATTTGCATTTTATAGCCAAAATGGAATTGATAATCCGGTGAAACATATATTTCTTTTGTTTGAGGTAAATTTAGAATCAAATACTGAACACCGATATCGCCACAGCAACCGGGTGATACTCTGATCTTTAGCCAGCTCGTATGCCTCCGTCACTATAATCCTCAGAACATCTATGATTTAGTGTGTCCATTTTCTCTTCTGTCTTTTTTTCCCTCGTTTTCCAAGTATTTCTTCTTCTTCTTTGTCATTCGTTCTCAAACTCCCGCTACCAAGCCCTGAAAAGGGCTTTGCAAGTAGCAAGACGTTGTCCAGAGAACGGAATGCGGTGTGTCGTAGGTTAAAGCTTGACTGCGATATTTGCACATTTCGCTCCGACGTCAGACTTGAGCAATCAATTCTGAGTACCGTGCTAGCCTTCTCCATTCGATCCATTTTCCTTAGACAGTCTGCTCCGTTGTAGCCTGTTAACCAGGATGAACACGTAGATGTGTAGAATGGCCTCGGCGGCTGTGGGTCTCTGACCCTGAAGGCTAGCAGTCAGTTTTGGGTTGCTGACTCTGACGCTAGCAGTCAGCTTTGGGTTGCTTATTCTGACACTAACAGTCAGCTTTGGGTTGCTCACTCTGACGCTAGCAGTTAGCTTTAGATTACTGACTAACGCTAGCAGTCAGATTTGGTTTACTGACTGACGCTAGCAGTCAGCTTTGGGTTACTGACTGACGCTAGCAGTCAGCTTTGGGTTGCTGACTCTGACGCAAGCAGTCAACTTTGGGTTGGTGACTCTGACGCTAGCAGTGATCTTTGAGTACAGCTTCAGCTCATCCACTGCTCAGTATGTTGATCCCGTTCATCAAGTACAATCCGTTTGCCAGTATAGTTTGGACCCTACCACTGAGGCGTTTGATGTACCCAAAATATTTTAGTTTCATAGATGGTATGCTGTTTAGCAGTCCATTTTGATCTGTACCCAACACCTTCATGATGTCTGTGTTTTAGTTTTTAGTTTTGACGTCCATGGTATTCTGATATCTTTCCTGCAGTATATTAGCTCGAAAGATTCGATTATTGTCTTTAGTGTTTGTGTGATTGTCCATGTTTCGTATCCGCACGTTGTAACAGTGACGATATGTAGTTAGAAATTTAGATTCTGCTGTTTTTTTTCTGTCTTGCCATCAATCAATCAAATCACGCAGTTCCTCTTGGGGCATAGGCCAGTGACAACATCCATCCAGCTCACATGATCCTGGGCTGCCAGTATTTGCCTATCTCCAGATGTAATCATTAAATCTTAGTTCCTTCGCATATTCACTGTCGATGCATGTTGGGGTGTTCCTTTCTTTCTCTTACCTTGAGGATTCCATGCAGGAGCATGTCTGGCTATGTAGGACAGTCCTTCCGTAGGGTATGTAATATCCAGTTCCATTTTCTTCCCTTAATGTATTGCTCCAGTGGCCATTGCTGGCTGCTTTCCCATAAGTTTTCATTCCTCAACATGTACTGCTACTTTATGCCCATTATTCTTCGTAGACATCGGTTAATGAAGGACTGGAGTCCTTGTTGTATAACCTTGGTCGTGCTCCATGTCTACGCTCCATACAGCAATACTAGCTTGACACTGGGGTTGAATATTCTAATTCTAGTGTGAGTCTTGATTTCTCTTGATCTCCATATGTTTTTTAGTGTCAGAAATGCCCCTCTTGCATTTCCAATTCTGGTCCTTACGTCTGCATCTGCACCTCTTGATGTGCCTTCTGCGATGCTAAATAGGTAAAGGTATCCACTTCTTTCAGCTAAACTGATTCTTTGTTTTTATTCCTAGTTCTAAAGCTTCCGCTCATGATGCTATTGAAAGTACTCTCCCACTTTATGAGCACCCTCTGTGCCTCTATAAAAATTATCAGTGCCAAACTCTCTGCGTGTTGGGCATCAGTTACATCGTCCCCAGAATAAATGACCATTTCCCCAGTCTTATCTACCCTGATTGGGTCCATCTTGTTTCGCATATTCCTCGCACACTGAGGTTATAATGTATCATCTCTTCAGCTGTCTGTGCTGTTTTCCCTACCTGGTACATTGTTCGAACATTTCACGTCGCTATATTTGTTTTCATCTTAGTATTCCGAAGAGCGGTCAGCCGTGGGGCTTCCTCGCGAATTTCACTCCACTACGTCATGTTTCTCTCCTAAGGCCATTTGCTTTAGCTCTGGTGTCAACGTTTTCATAACCAACTTAGTTTTTATAGATTTGGGTGGTCGGCCATTACTTAACCAGTTCTATGTGAACTGTCAGTGTTTAATGTATTCTCTCCCACTGACCTATCTAGCTTGGGTGACCCTTCTGAAGCCATTGCTTCCAATGGCTAATCTCATGAGGTCATTGAGACTTGCAAGCTCCCTCAGTATCTCCAGATATCAACCGAGTGCGCTCATTAGCTCATCTGTCTGTCTTTGCCTTGTTTTCCAAATACATTACTTTCCAGTATATTTTTTACCAGACTAACGTGGCGTTTGGTGTGCTCAAAGTATTTTAGTTTATCAGATGTAATGTTTTTTTAAAGACTTGTATGATGTTTGATGTGGTCAAAGTATTTTAGTTTATCAGATGTAATGTTTTTATCAGACTATTGTGAAATGTGGACCCAAATCGTTTAGGATGTCTGTATTTTTCTTTACCGCTGTGCATGGTATTTTGAAAACTTTCCAGTAGCCATTTTAGTTTGAAATACGCAATTCTTTTCTTTAGTGTTTTTGTAATGGTCCACGTTTCGCAACGTTCATTGCAACAGGGAAGATGCAAGTCTTTTAGCTTTTATTGTTTTGCTCGTTTTCTGCAATAGCTCTCTCATTTTATTTCACATTTTCAAATCTTCCTCTGCTCTAGTTGATTGCAGAATGCGTTGTTGCCGATAATTGAACAGAGGTATTCGAAACTTGTGACAATTTCGATTTCCTCACTTTCATTAGCAAATCTGGGATCAAGACGCTTAGCAGCGTATAAACTCCAGCGGTCAGCGACCCAGAGCTGCCAAGACCCTTCTACACCTCCACGCGGTGATCCTGGATAACAAGCTGCAACAGAGCAGACTGACTAAGTAGAAAGGCTCGAAGAGGGAGGGCAACCCGGTACTCAAGAATGATAGCTGAAGTCGGATGTGTTGTACCGAAAGGTGCAAATATCGCAGTCAAGCTGAAAGCCACGACACAGCGCATTCCGTTCTCTAGACTACATTCCGCTACTTGCAAAGCTTTTTTCAGGGCTTGGTAGCGGGAGATTGAGAGCGAGAAGAATAATATTAGCAAATCTAGGTCTGTTATTTGTTGTATATGTCGGTAGTCATTATCTTGGTTTTCCTGATGTTCTGGAAGAGATTTTGTTCCTCACTATTATCGTTTACCGGGCATGATCATCTGTTCAAGTTCCTTTGCACTCTTTGAGAGGATAACTGTCATTTGCGTATCTAAGTTCCGGTATTTCGTTACCACCGATTGCAAGAGTTTCGAACGTCCCATAATTCCCTTTGCTATGATGTTTGTTATTACTCATTAACTTGGTTTTTGTTGTCACGTACCACCCAACTCCCACTTGTAAGCGTTTAACATGACATACTACATGGAAGAATGTAGGTTCTTCATTACCCTGTACGAGCTAGTTGGATCACAAACAGCGAGCAGTTGAAGGTGAGTAATCCCAATAGTTGAAGCTTTGTGCTGTTTACTGTCTACACCGGCTGTCACGCGATAATGACATGGATCATGAAACGATAATATTTCTCACATACTAATGATCGTACTCACGCTAAGGCGAGTCATGGCATACAATAAATGAGACCAGGGACACTTTAATTAGCGAACTCACACTTTAATAAGAACAATCACACATAAATCAGTTAGGGTTCACATTAATTCGAACACTCATATATTAATGAAACGTTTATAATCTGAACACATATTCATGGATTATATCACATACCCGTGGGTCTGTGTGTATGAGAAGGACAAGAACAGCACCACTGCCAGACAGAGAGCATGTCGTAAGAGGCGACTAACTGTGTGACATGGCCTAACACCGGCCCTGGTTAGGAGATTTCTTAAGAGCAGCATGCTGCCGAAGACGGATGTGTCGGACCGAAAGGGACAAATATCGCAGTCAAGTTGTAAACTAGTGACACAACACATTCCGTTCTCTGGACTACATCCTTCTTATTGCAGGGCTTGGTAGCAGAAGATTGAGAACGCACGCAGAAGAACAAGAAGAACAACAAAAGCGGCTTAGATGGCGCCTAACAGGCTGCGAGTCTACTTTGCTCTAACGTTTGAGTCTATTTAGATGGAATCGCACATCAATTAACCACCCTCCATAGTGGAGTAATAAGCTTCTTTGAGCCTGGCCAGTTAATTAGTACACTGATGTCTCTAACAACTTCATTCACTGACAGTCGAGTAACTACTATGTGACAAACCTTGTCTTAGTACACTGATGTCTCTAACAACTTCATTCCCCGACAGTCGAGTAACTACTATGTGACAAACCTTGTCTTAGTACACTGATGTCTCTAACAGCTTCATTCCCTGACAGAAGAGTAACTACTATGTGACAAACCTTGTCTTAGTACACTGATGTCTCTAACAATTTCATTCCCCGACAGTCGAGTAACTACTATGTGACAAACCTTGTCTTAGTACACTGATGTCTCTAACAGCTTCATTCCCTGACAGAAGAGTAACTACTATGTGACAAACCTTGTCTTAGTACACTGATGTCTCTAACAACTTCATTCCCCGACAGTCGAGTAACTACTATGTGACAAACCTTGTCTTAGTACACTGATGTCTCTAACAATTTCATTCCCCGACAGTCGAGTAACTACTATGTGACAAACCTTGTCTTAGTACACTGATGTCTCTAACAGCTTCATTCCCCGACAGTCGAGTAACTACTATGTGACAAAGCTTGTCTTAGTACACTGATGTCTCTAACAATTTCATTCCCCGACAGTCGAGTAACTACTATGTGACAAACCTTGTCTTAGTACACTGATGTCTCTAACAACTTCATTCCCCGACAGTCGAGTAACTACTATGTGACAAACCTTGTCTTAGTACACTGATGTCTCTAACAGCTTCATTCCCTGACAGAAGAGTAACTACTATGTGACAAACCTTGACTTAGTACACTGATGTCTCTAACAACTTCATTCCCCGATAGTAGTATAACTGAAAAAGTAACGGAAGTCCTTCACCAGACCTAGCCGCTGGTCAGAGAAGAAAGTTGCTAGAGACTTCAGTATACTGTCAAGGTTTGTCCCATACGAGTTACACTACTGTATGGCTATGAAGTTGTTAGAGACTTCAGCATACTAAGTCAAGGTTTGTCCCAAAGTAGTTACACTACTGTCGGGGATGAAGTAGTTAGAGACTTCAGTATACAATTATTAGTATTGTGAAGTGGGGTGGCCAATTCAATTCCTCGCTATCTTCTCCTTCCTAACTTTAAGTTACTTTTGATTGACAGTAGACTTAGGAGAACGAAACAAGCAACAGGCCCTCTTCGGCATCGGAACTTATCAAACAACTGGCCCTCATAAGCATCGGAACTTATCAAACAACTGGCCCTCATAAGCATCGGAACTTATCAAACAACTGGCCCTCATAAGCATCGGAACTTATCAAACAACTGGCCCCAACATCCTGATGAGGCTGAAGAAAGAGCCTGTACGTTTCAGGTCTTCGCCGGTCGCCCACAGCTTTGCGAGCATGGTCGCTTCTCAGGGTCAGACTGCCTCTATTTGGTTGGTATTATTAGGGCAGTCCTGCAGGATATGTTCTTATGTCTGCTTGCGTGCTCCATAATTGCAAGTGGAGTTGTCTTTGATGTCCATTGTTTGGACGTGGGCTTCAGTCTGCAATGCTGTATTCTCAGTCTGAATATCCTTGCCCATCTCTGCCAAGTTTGTCTATGCTGTAATTTTTTTTGCTTATATTCTTTGAGCTGTTCTCTCCATTCCGTCCTCGTGAATCGTTTGATAAGTGTCTTGCCTTCTTTATAGTTCTGTGGATGGCGAGTCTGCGTGCCACCACTTTCGGCTTTTGCGAGTGCATCTGCTTTCTCATCTTCAATGATCCAACAGTTGGTCGACGTCCACTGTAGGACAAAATCTGTGTTTGTTGTTGGACAGCAATTCTTCTTCTTCTTCTTCTTCTTCGTTCATTCTCAATCTCCCACTACCAAACCCTGAAAAGGCTTCAGTAGCGGAATGTAGTCCAGAGAACGGAATGCGTTGTGTCGAAGTTTACAGCTTGGCTGCGATATTTGCACCTTTTGGTCTAACACATCCGACTTCAGCAAGCATTTTTTGAGTACCGAGTTAGCATTCCCTCTTCGATCCCTTCTCCTTAGCCAGTCTGCCCTGCTGCAGCCTGTTATCCAGGATCACCGCGTGGAGGTGTAGAAGGGTCTTGGCAGCTATGGTTCGCTGGCCCTGACGCTAGCAGTCAGCTATGAGTCGCTGATCATTGCAGCTCATGCGCTGCTCAGCATCTTGATCCCGGACAGCAATTCGATGTTGTATTTTTATTTTCATGTGAGAGTATGTCTTGTTTGGGTGTTGAGATGGATTGGAGTACGCTTCTGCAATAACCTAGAATGACCGCTTTCCATGTGCCTTTATAATAAAACTGTTACTTTCCCGGTAGTTTCTCTTTATGTGTCTCAGTTTGCTTTTAATTACTGTATTTCAATCCTGTAATACTGCAAACCTAGTGTTCATTCAGGTATCTGCCCTATACCAGGTAGCCTAATGTCGTCTAAACTCATCTTTGTCCTTTCCCTTTAAGTACCATGCCGGAATAATGTTTTGTCGAAGGACATCTCTCCATCTCGCTGGTAGAACTTCGGGGCAACGATTATAGGTGTAGGGTCACCATGACGTCACTTGACGTGACCTGCCCACCTGTAGTTTCTTATCAGCATCGTATCTACGATGTCATTGAAGCAGGTTTGACACCTGATGGCGGTGTTGCGGATGTGTTCTTCTAGTGAACGTTACAGTGTTATACACTCCATCGCTGGTTGAGTAGCTTATAGCATCGCCATGTCCCTTTTTCGTAAGTTCCACACCTCGCAGCCATACACCACTCCTAGAACTCCTAGGCTATTGAAGGTGTGACCTCTTGCTTTGTTGTTTGTCCTGTGTATGGAGGGATCAAGACGCTGAGCAGCGCATGAGCTGCAGTGGTTAGCGACCCATAGCTGACTGCTAGCGTCAGGGCCAGCAAACCAGAGCTGCCAAGACCCTTCTACACCTCCACGCGGTGATCCTGGATAACAGGCTGCAGCAGGGCAGACTGGCTAAGAAGAGGGGGATCGAAGAGGGAATGCTAACCCGGTACTTAAAAAATTCTTGCTGAAGTCGGATGTGTTGGACCGAAAGATGCACATATCGCAGTCAGGCTGTAAACTACAACACAACGCATTCCGTTCTCTTGACTACATTCTGCTACTTAAGCCCTTTCAGGGTTTGGTAGTGGGAGATTGAGAACGAACGCAGAAGAAGAAGAAGAAGAAGAAGAAGAAGAAGAAGAAGAAGAAGAAGAAGAAGAAGAAGAAGAAGAAAAAATATGTATTTCATTATTATATCAAATATCAATAGTTCAATATCGAGTTTATTGTAAAGTTTGCGGTAAAGTATTAGTTAGGTCTTTTAATAGTAACTCTTAAGCAAACAGAAACTACATTTATCCGACATACACGCATCTCCATGCGTGTTTGTTAACTGAGAGTCTATTATTTACAGCTGAGGAATAAAAGATGCTAAACAGAACAACTATACTGAATTTAATCTTTCAAACGTATTGTCGGTTTTAGTTTATCTTAAAGTTTCAAAAAAACTTCTTGCTTGGGTCACTTTTGTTCTGGGCTAATCCCAAGGCAGTTGGCTCTTATTTTTAAGTAGAATCTTCTTTTTCTTCGTCGTTAGTTCTCAATCTCCCGATATCAAGCCATGAAAACGGCTTCGCAATTAGAAGGATGTTGTCCAGAGAATGGAATGCGTTGTGTCGTAGTTTACAATTTGACTACAATATTTGCATCTTTCAGTCCGACACATTCGACTTCTGTTGGCATTTCTGAATATTGGGTTAGCTATTCCTCTTCGATTCCTTCTCCTTAGCCAGTCTGCTCTGTTGCAGCTTGTTATCCAGGATCACCACGTGTAGGTGTAGAAAGGTCTTGGCAGCTTTTGGTTCGCTAGTCCTATCGCTAGCAGACAGCTATGGGTCACTCAACGCTCCATTTCATACACTTCTCAACATCTTGATCCTAAAGTAGAATTCATTTTTGTTATTTATGTCGTCTCCTTTCTTTCGCTCTTTTATGCAGTTATCTAATTGTCACTCCACATTACAATCAATAGGTTGAACATTACATTTTAGACAATTCTGAATTCGTCTGTTTGCAGTGCGATTTCAGTAGAAAAGATTTTTACATAGAAAGGTTATCAGTCTCATGCGTCATCTTCTTCAGTCGCTTCTTACGATTTGCAGGGATGAAAACCGTATCTTCTTCTTTATTTTAGCCTCTATGAAGCGTAGAGACATCACCCATGTAGATGACTCCTCAAAGGAAGTCTTTGACATATTGCTATTTATGTTTACAGTAGTGGTTTCTGGAGTGCTTTGTTTTATGTGATGAACATACTAGTCCCCATGCACAGCCCTATTTTGTGCAGTAGACCTATTCTTTCCAGTAATTCGATATTGGTGATGTTGTAATTGCAGTGTGCGTAATGAGAACACGCTGTTAGGGGCACGGATCGCTGCCGTAAACTTGCCTCGGATTCATCAAACACTAATGTCGTTCACCTATGGAAAGTAAAAGTCTTTTTACAATGTGTGCTGGAGTCGTGTGCACTGAGCTGATAATCGCAAAACATAATATAACATTGTCCGTCTCAGAAAACAAGACCAACAAGTAGGGGATAGTATACTTAACTGAACTAAACGTCTTTATACTGTTTTAGAAGACTCTGCAGAGTCTGTATACAACCGGTTTCATTTACATTTCCTTGACGTAAAAGCCTTTGCAGCCAATATATTCTTAAATGCATTAATTCTCTTTGACCGCACTATTTCCTGTGGAAATGCATTCCAACCATTCACCATTATCTGACTAAACAAATGTTGTTGTTTTGGCGTTCGTATTATTTCTCTATTCCCCAAGGCGGTGTGCGTTACACTGTGGTTTTTTTTAAAATTTCACGCCTGTCGGCCCAGTGCATCCGACTTCAGCACGCATTTTATGTAAGGGTATGCTTCCTCCTGCATTTTCTAAACGTTTGCTTCCCCGGGGTAACGGCCGGTGTTGTGATGGAGATTGAACGCAGCACCTTCTGGTTGTAGCCATGCCACTCAACCACTAGCCCACGCCGTCCCCTCAAATATTTCTTAAAATCTGCAACGTTCTTTAGTTAATTGGTAGCTGAGCCTTCTTGTTCTTGTAGGTGGCTGTATTTGGAAACACTTGTTACAATCGAATTTATCAGTTCCGTTGATTATCGATTATCGATTATATAACCTGTATTAAGTCATCTCGAATTCTTCTCTCTTCTAGGCACTGTAGATCGGTTTTTCTGTTTCCTCATAACTGTAATTCTAGAAAAGCACTATCAGTTTTATCGCTCTTCTTTGAATCATAATCAGCCCAGTGGTGCTTGGAGAATTGGAAAGTCCCATTCTCCCTTTCTTCCCGAGCACACTCTGAGCCAATTACTGAGGGAGAAATAATAGGTCAACTGCAGTTGTAAAATGCGACTAAAGAGGGTTGTGCATAGTACTGGTAACCTCATCGAGTAAAACGACAATGCTCTGACCCACACATTACACCTTATGCAGGATTTTTTGTTGAAACACGGAATAGGAGAGTCTCGGTACTCCCTCGTAATCCCCAGACATGGGCTTCCTACGACTTCAGCCTTTTGCAAAGACTAAAGGTGTCACTCACTTAAAGGGACGAGATTTCAGGACTTAGAAGATATCAATATACATGCAGCGAAGCGCCCCATGGATATACCAAAACACGACTTCGAAGAGTCCTTCCAACAGTGGGAGCGCCACTGGGAGAAGGACATTAACTCAGAAGAATTCAGTCCAATCACCATCTCCATATCGAGGTTGGCAACAATGCATCTCCAGTGTACTTTATCTCTTGGCGTAGAGGTGTAATCTGACAGGCGTTTTCCAGTCCATTTCGGGATGTTAAAGTTTGTTTTCTTTCCACTTGTGCCGTTCATCGTCGATTGGAGCTTAAGTCGTCTGCCCTGCGCCAAGTGCGTTGCGTCGGTCAATGTGAGCTGTCTAATATTATCTATCCACCTGCCTCGCTACCGCCCCTTTGCCCTGTAGCCAGATCTACCAGTGTTGAAAGTCATCAGTGGAAGTTGATGGTTAGGGTGCATGCTTATGAGATGACCAAACAAACGTATTTTCTGCCTGAAAATGTATTCGGCACAAGACGTAGTACCGGCCATACTACGAATGTCGTTATTCTACATTCTGTCTTTCCTGGTAACACCGATGACCTTTCACAAACACTTTAACCACTGCCTTCCACCCTAACCTTTATTATGATCTTCAACAAGATGGTTGGTTTTGTTATATCGCCAAAAAAACTTAACTGTCTAACCCTGATTTGGACCAGTAACGTAATATGTGATTGTGCAACGACAAGGGCTCACATTGACCGACGCAACGCACTTGGCGCAGGATAGACGACTTAAGCTCCTCACGACGCTAAATGGCACAATTGGAAAGAAAACTAACTAACTACTAACTTAATAGGTATTTTTTGTGTACAAGTCTACGTTCAAGTACTTTCTGATCAGTCACCATATTCACGGCGATGGGACGGCGTGGGATAGTGGTTAAATGACACGGCTCACAACCAGAAGGTGCTGGGTTCAATTCCCATCACAGCAATGGCCGTTACCCCAGGGAAGCAAACCCTTAGAAAATGCAGGAGGAAGCAGACCCTTACACAAAATGCACGCTGAAGTCGGATGCACTGGGCCGACAGGCGTAAAATAAAAAAACCTAGTCCAACGGCACACCTCCTTGGGGAATAGATAAATAAGGCGAACATAAAAACTAAAATTGAAAAAAAAAAGAAAAAAAATTACATTCACAACTGTATGTACACGCATTCGTAGTTAATAACTACGACATAACTAGGAAGTTGACATCGATATTCCAGGAAGTTGACATCGATATTCCAGGAAGTTGACATCGATATTCCAGGAAGTTGACATCGATATTCCAGGAAGTTGACATCGATATTCCAGGCAGTTGACATCGATAATCTTCTCTGCAAACCAACATTGAGCGACACGATTAATCCAGAACGACTCATTCACTTTAAGGTGTGATACAGTGCATTGAAATATGTCTGGAAATAATGAGGCTGCCAGACTGACAATGGAAGCTGGAAAGCTACTTCAACCTGAATAGGTATAACTTTTTTGTGGAGATGTTGAGCTTTTTGGAGCCGCATCAAGTTGGTTCCTAACCGGCCGGGGGTAAAGTCTTGTTCTCGTGTTTTAAGTCCATAATAGATGCGGACAGGCAACGGATTTCACTGGGATTCACACTAGTTGATGAATGACATTTGTGTGTACTGAAACGTGTTGTAGTTTTCCATCTAGATTAGTTAGATCATTCATTTTGAAGTCCCCCCCCCCCCCCCCCTTCCCTGATTACCCCTGGTCTTCGGCTATTTCCAACAATATTTCTGTTGCCATGTGAAATATTGAAAACAATCCAGTCCACACGGTTGAGCTCCATGACACTGCCGTCCTGTATGGGTAATGTACACAGGCCAAACTGTCTACACCACAACTGACGTTCTATCTAATCTTCAAATCTGCCAATCAGAATACACTGAAAACTACTCAATAAATGTGTTGTCTGCATCTGTTACAGCAGGTTTGTCAATGGGCACACCAAGGATAGCAATACTTCTACTTCTGATCGAAAACTACCTACAATACTTCTACTTCTGCTCTAAAACTACCTACAATACTTCTACTTCTGCTCTAAAACTACCTACAATACTTCTACTTCTGCTATAAAACTACCTACAATACTTCTACTTCTACTTCTGCTCTAAAACTACCTACAATACTTCTACTTCTGCTCTAAAACTACCTACAATACTTCTACTTCTGCTATAAAACTACCTACAATACTTCTACTTCTACTTCTGCTCTAAAACTACCTACAATACTTCTACTTCTGCTCTAAAACTACCTACAATACTTCTACTTCTGCTCTAAAACTACCTACAATACTTCTACTTCTGCTATAAAACTACCTACAATACTTCTACTTCTGCTATAAAACTACCTACAATACTTCTACTTCTGCTATAAAACTACCTACAATACTTCTACTTCTGCTCTAAAACTACCTACAATACTTCTACTTCTGCTCTAAAACTACCTACAATACTTCTACTTCTGCTCTAAAACTACCTACAATACTTCTACTTCTACTTCTGCTCTAAAACTACCTACAATACTTCTACTTCTGCTCTAAAACTACCTACAATACTTCTACTTCTGCTATAAAACTACCTACAATACTTCTACTTCTGCTATAAAACTACCTACAATACTTCTACTTCTGCTATAAAACTACCTACAATATTTCTACTTCTGCTATAAAACTACCTACAATACTTCTACTTCTGCTATAAAACTACCTACAATACTTCTACTTCTGCTATAAAACTACCTACAATACTTCTACTTCTGCTATAAAACTACCTATAATACTTCTACTTCTACTTCTGCTCTAAAACTACCTACAATACTTCTACTTCTACTCTGCTCTAAAACTACTTAACTTATCTATCTGACCATGAGTGTGTGACGTCTGAAATGATGTGTTTGCGGAAGGTCATCAGTGTTACCGGGAAAGTCAGACTGCGACACGAAGACTTCGAAGTGTGGTCAGCACTACGGCTTGTGCAGAATAAATTTCCAGACACATAATACGTTGGTTTGGTCATCTCATGAGAATGTACCCTCATGAGCTTCCATCGATGGCTTACAACGCTGGTAGATCCGGCTACAGGGCAAAATGGCTGCTGCGATGAATGATGATAAATGACAAAGTGATTGTGTAACGGCAAGGGTTAACAATGACCTACGCAACACACTTGGCGCAAGACAGATGACTTATTGTTGTTGTTTCGAATGTTCACAATGAGTAGGTTACTCTTTCATGCGCCCTGAAAAGGGCGTTAAATAGACGGACTGCAGTAGATTTCGTCATATCCCGAGCGTGCTGATGAAGGTGGACCGGGGTCCTACAGTCGGTTGTGCTATGCTTGGCTTCGTCCGCGTGTCGCTCACTACAATGGGGATCACGTCGACACCTTACCTCGTTAGGCAGGCTGCCATGAAAATAGCCCGTTTCCAGGGAAGGCTACCAGGAAGCCATTGTGAGGGTCTTGGCCAATATATTTTGCCTGACCAGACGTTAGTCTTCCTCCCCAGACAGATGAGTTCATTTCCCCACGTCGCTCATCGGCGGAAGTGTAATTAAAACAAACTACTTTTCTGGACTGGGACTTTTGAGCAATCACGATCTGGTTAAACTTTATGATTAAGACCTCCACCTGACGTCATTGTTTGTGCTTATATATTGTATTACAAAGGGCTCACACCCGTGCATCAATGTTCACTTATAATGAATAATTTAAATATCGATACGGGAGACATATTGAAAGTTTGCACTTTCGTTTTTGTTTCATATGCAATTTTAAACCATTCCACTGATCACAGCCAAACTGTGCCTGTTGTGTTTTAGGTCCCTTGGGACATTACTGGGTATAGGACGTTTAGACACCCTAACCATATCCCCGGATTTTTATCTACCTGGCGCATGAGTAGCCTTGAATCGACGAAATTTTACTTTTCATAGAAGGAATGGACACATGTTATATTAAGCAGCTGAAGACGAGAGACAAAACACGGTATCCCATAGTGACAAAAATCATATTTAAGACGATTTGATGACCCGATTCCGAAATAGCTGAACGCGCCAGAAAATCACCCCCTCCCCCTCATCTTCCCCTCCTCCCCCACCACCTGTCCCCCCACCCTCCGCAGGTAGACAGGAGTATCTATATCTACAAGAATTCCCGCCACTAATGACCCAGTTCGAGTTGATCACGTTCAATATGAGAGTGCGAGATTTGGCGCAATAACGGCACTGTTGATGTATGTGTAACTTAGGGTTTTGGTCGGGGGAGAGGGTGGACACGGAGATTAGGTTCGGAGTAGGTGCAGGAGAGGTAGAGTGCAATGAAGGAGTACCAAAAATGCGGAGAAGGTATTAAAGATACATTCCTTGCATAATGTGACAGTTTCCTTAAATCGGAGTACATTTATGTTCTAAATATTTGTGGACATCACAGAGATATGATACGAGACTTTCATAACCCATTTCGAAGTCTGGGGTGCATGCAAAGGGCGTTGGGAGTAGACTGTTGAGAGGGTAAGAGATTGGCAGGGCGATGGACTGAATTTTTGGCAAAATGGACGGTTGATTGTGGAAGGATGAGAAAGGTGGGTTGAAGTGTAAAGGAGAGATGGGCTGAGAGACTGTGCGCGTTGAGGGGAGAAAAGATATGATCGATTTGAGAAGGGACATAAAGTGGCTAGTTGAAGGTCAACTAGAAGCATACTCCAGAGGACGAAGAGGGACAGTAATGTGGAGGGGAGGGAGAAGAGGGGTGTAGGAAGAGGTTTTTAAAAAAAAATTAAGAACTTTAAAAAAAAGAACCCTGAACAACGCCTGATTCTAGTAGCATTACGCATAAATCCAGCTTGAGACACTGTGTCTGTTAGTGTAAAGGAAAGAAAAAAGCATGCTGCATTTCCTATACACTTAGAACGCGACGTGTAAAGAGGGTTCTGGATAGCGATGGCAGTCTTATTTTAAAAAATGACTTTATACCGAAACAACAATTAGAAGAGAAAACGAATTGCTTTGGCTCAGGTGTCCGTTATAGATACGATGATGTGCATCAGAAAGAGGAATTAAAGAATAAGAAGAATGAAGGAGGATGAAGAAGGAGAAGAAGAAGAAGAAGAGAAGAAGAAGAGAAGAAGAAGAAGAAGAAAAGAAGAAGAAGAAGACATGTATACGATTCCTTGCGATTTTCAGCATATCTTCACATTTGTTGTGTATGGTATAGTAATCTAGAGTTAGTATATCTGAATTCATTCAAGTACAAAAATAATAATCGAGGTTACGACCAAAAGGTTGTTATGTGCGACTGCGCTCAATACTAATGACAATAATTACCTATTTATGTTTCTGCTTTCTGTTTCTAAGACATGACTGCACTCCAGGCATACTTAAAGGTGCTCAGCCTCTCTCAGTACATAGTGCAGGGTCTGGATGCTGATGGTCCCTGTAGCTCGCTGGTTGTGCACTCTCCTGCTCCGTTCTCTCATGCGCTCCACTACGCTTTAACCTCGTTTGATGCCGTCCCTTTGGAGACTGTGGATTGCTGA
Organism: Ariolimax columbianus; assembly: GCA_036924085.1. NCBI lineage: Eukaryota > Metazoa > Mollusca > Gastropoda > Stylommatophora > Arionidae > Ariolimax > Ariolimax columbianus. The sequence goes on from JAVGWX010000013.1 coordinate 45,743,141, forward strand.
TTCATATATAGCGGAGTCCTCATTGATCAGACGGTCATTGATTGATTTTAAAATGTCACTCCTATCCAGCACTAAATCCCTAACGTGCCCATGATAGGAGCTTGTGAAGCCAAGATGTCAGCTCTGTCGTTACCCTGAACTCCAGAATGACCGGGACAGTAGATCCGTCTCAACCCTTGGAGGTTTAAAGCCTCAACAGCTGCTATTGTTGTTATATTGTTTCATTGACGTTGTGGGCCAGATATTTCATAGTTGTTGGATCGGTTCATTGGCGTTGTAGGCCACACATTTCATAGTTGTTGTTATATCGTTTCATTGACGTTGTGGGTCACATATTTCATATGTTTGTTATATCGTTTCATTGACGTTGTGGGCCACATATTTCATAGTCTTTGTTATATCGTTCCATTGACATTGTGGGCCACATATTTCATAGTTGTTGTCATATCGTTTCATTGACGTTGTGGGCCACATATTTCATAGTCTTTGTCATATCTCTTCTGTACCTTATGAAGGATGATTTGCAAGTCAGTCATGATGATTGCCCTTGTGAAAGTAGTCTCAGAAAACCATCTTAACGCTGAAGTCACTGCCTCCATCTCCATTATCAAACTGGAGGTTATTGACGTATGCAATAACTACCTAATAACTAAATAAAGTAATACAACTACCTAAAGGGGTCCTAATTTGACATAGAGCGCAGCATCGGACCCTCAATATCTACCAAGCCTATCTTACCTACGTGGTCGGCCCTGTTCTTCTCAGAAACTCCAGCTGAATGTTGAGGTTTAATTTTTAGATTTGATAGCTAGAGGTGGTAGCAAGCTAATACAGGCGAATTCTTTTTTAAAAGCTTTTATTTAACTTGGCATTACCCTTGCCCGTATGCGTGTGCTTCTATGTATCCAATGTTAACCAACTTTCTAGGGAAGGAAGACTAACGTCAGGTTCAGTCAAAACATACTGACCAAGACCATCGCTTTGGCTTCCTCGTAGCCCGTTTCCAGTTTTCCTGTTAGCCTGGCTAACAAGGTAAGGGATCGACGTGATCCCCGTAGTAGTGAGCGACACGCAGATGAAGCCAGCATAGAACGACCGCCTGGCTCACCTTCATCAGCACGCTCTGGATGTCAGGAAAGCTACAACAGACTGCCACTAAACGTGCTTTTTAAGGAGCACGAAAGGGTAAATCTACCAATTGTGGGAGTTCCTTCAACAACAACAACTAACTTCCCGATAAACTAAAGAGCGAAAAACCTGGACAAAGCTTCCACTAGTACGACCTGTTTTCTCACCAAATTTTGATAGAAATTGGACTGATTATTGAAGATACTTTATCGAAAAACGTGGTGTTTTTATATTTCCTTTGTTCAGTCCCGTGACTACTTTTCCGTTGAATCCCGAGTAGATTTCCCGAATATTTGTCGCCGATGCTTGTCCCTGAATTCTCCGTCGAATCATGAGAAACGATTGTGAAAGCACCGGCATCAACGAGGTGCTCGTAAAAAGCAGGAAACGCGTCATTTCGAAATACGGTCTGTTGACAGAATAATCAGTCGATCAATTCGTTTCGTGACAGACATATCTCATCTTCAGGTAATTGTGAAAGTTTGAATTGGGTAAAAGAATAATTTGTGGAAATTAGTGACTCACCTAATTTTCTTACTATAAATAAAGGCGTTTACCGTATTTTTCAATATTTAATTAATTGTTTTCCTGGCCAGTTCGGGTAGAGATGAGCTGCCAGTGAAGATGTGCCGAAAAGAGCGGTACTGTGACACAAGGCGTACCGGAAACTGTGCATAACTCTTCTCTCTCTACTTGGAAATAAACCGGCACTAACTATTCATATAAGCAACAATCATCACAATGCTACTAATGCACATATATGACACGCCAGCTCAACCGAGCTGATCAAAATATATATATATATCATTTCAGAGGGGCCTGCTTGTCACTTTAAGCTAATCCTAATGCTTGTGTCATTTGAGTATGTGCCATAATCAGTCTTGCTACCTGTTTATCTTTGCCCATCCACTCGTGACAGTGATGAATGACAGCGTACCACGTTAACAAGAATAGAGTGCCTAGTTGGCCCCTCTCATAGACACTGCTCATTCTACAGCGAAGCTAGATTCTCGTATCTATTTTCGGTTTCAGCGGTGGACTATCACAGGAAAGTGTGAAGCTACATCTCACTGATATAGGTAGAACTTTGAGCATTCAGATTTAAAACAAGTGAGTGAGATCGTTTCCTTCAAGTAATGCCAATCTACTAAACTAAACACCTGCCAAGAAACTTATAATCATCAAAAAAGTTGGCGGTTGTAAGAAACGACTTTCAGCAAAGAGTATATTTCCTGTTTTTGTCCTTTTCAAATCCTTATTTGAATATTTTTTTTAAAACAACGTTTTTCGGTACATTTATTTATAATATGTTTTTTGTTTGTTTTGGTGCCTACAGGAGTGTACTTTATTGACGTTTTCAAATTTTATTGATTTGTGTGTTAGTTTTTTAAATAAAAAGTTTGATTCGTTCATCTGCGTCGTTCGTCACTTGATGACGTAGATTTCTCGGAATTATATTAAAGAAATCAAGTTGGTCAACATTCATTGAGAAACTCTAATCTTAGAACGTTATCATACTTGTCATCGATCTCTTCAGCTGCGTTATCTTCAATGTTAACTTCGTGTAGGGAGCCGCGTAGCGCAGTGGTTAGCGCATTGGCTTCGCATCTGAGTGGTCCTGGGTTCATTCCCCAGTTGAGGTGGTAATGTTTTTTTCAGACCGCAATGGATCCCGGGTCGACCCAGCCTTAAATGGGTACCGGTTCAGTCCGGGAAGTAAAAGCGGCGAGGAGATGGCTACCGCCCTCATATAGCCGAGCCTTTGAAATGTGAGATCGCTAACACCATACACCCCTACGGCAGTAATGCTATGGGTTACTTTACTTTACTAACTTCGTGTGGTTCGTGGTTTTGGCAACTTAATGATCGTGTGTATCTGTTTGAATGCGACAATGTCGATGCAAGTAAATCATTTTTTGGTTTAATTACGTTTCCCGTACATGCTATTGGCTAACTTGTACATGATCAGTCAAATTTAATTGGCTAACAGGTCGTACTAGTACTAGTACTTTTGGATTTTCATGGTTTGCCTCTCAGCGTAAGGTTATGAAAAGATATAAAGAAAGAGCCCGACTGTGTACTTCACCCACAGTGGCAATCTCTACCTCATACATTTTCATGGTTTGCCTCTTAGCGTAAGGTCATGAGAAGAAATAAAGAAAGAGCCCGACTATGTACTTCACCCACAGTGGCATTCTACACCTCATATATTTCAGTAATTCCCCTTTTTCGTGGTCGGCCTTTAGCCTTGAAATGTCTAAACAGAATTGCTTGTTGGGAAGTTCTGTGTGGCGGCAGACTTGTTACATGGCCAAACCATTTTAGTTTGTTGGTTAAGAAAATTGGTTAACGGGAAGAAGGCAGAGGGTGGGCATAAATAAGGAGTACTCTGAGTGGTGTGAAGTGAAAAGTGGAGTGCCACAGGGCTCGGTTTAGGGACCAATTTTTTTCTTGATATATATACAAAATTTGGACATTGATATGGGATCCATGATTGCAAAATTCGCTGATGACGCAAAACTATGCAGTAGTGTCTCATCTAAAGCAGAAGTGGATATATTGAGGTCGGACTTAGATAAAATTCGAGAATGGTCTGTAAGCTGGCAAATGGAGTTTAATGTAGATAAATGTACAGTCATCCACATGGGTAGATCCAATATGGAACATAATGACAGAATGGGTGAAAAGAATATTAGAAAGATAGATAAGGAAAGGGACCTAGGGGTTATAATAGATCATACAGGTAAGGTGAGTGAGCAAGTTAAGGTAGCAGTGACAAAGGCAAATGCAATGTTTGGAATTATTTTAATTTTTTAAATATTTTTTTGCGTTCGCCTTATTTCTCTAATCCCCAAGGCGGTGTGCGTTGCACTGTGGTTTTTATTTTGCACATTTCGGCCCAGTGCATCCGACTTCAGCATGCATTTTATGTAAGGGTCTGCTTCCTCCTGCATTTTCTAAGGGTTTGCTTCCCCGGGGTAAAGGCCGGTGCTGTGATGGGAATCGAACCCAGCATTTTCGGTTTGTGAGCCGTGCCACTTAACCACTAGGCCACGCCGTCCCCGCAATGTTAGGTATGATAAAAAGAAATATTAAACATAGGAGTAAGAAAGTGAAAGTCAAACTGTATAAAGCATTAGTTAGACCTAGATTGGAGTACTGTATACAGGTGTGGAATCCTTATCATAGAGGGGATATAAACATGCTGGAAAGAATACAAAAAAGAGCGACAAAGCTGATTGTGGGATTCCAGAATTACAGTTACTAGGAAAGACTCAGAAAAACCGGCCTACAGTGTCTAGAAGACAGAATAATTTGTGGTGACTTAATACAGGTTTATAAGATGATCAGAGGAATGGATAAATTAGACTATAACAAGTTGTTTTTTTAAAATACAGCCACACACAAGAACAAGAGGACATAGCTACAAGCTGACTAAAGAGAGGTCCAGATTAGATATTAGGAAATATTTTTTTAGTCAGAGTGGTGACTGCTTGGAATGCATTGCCATGGGAGGTAGTGGAGGCAGGGACAGTTAATGCATTTAAGAATACATTGGATGCGCATAGCTTCTAGAGCAAGGTGATGTAAATGGAACTGGTTGTATACAGACTCTGCAGGGTCTTCTAAACCAGTCTAAAGACGTTAAGTTAAGTTAGGTTAAGTTAAGTTAGGTTAAGTTAAGTTAAGTTAAGTTGCTGTCCTTTGATGTGGCCAAATACTGGTGGTGTTCCCATTTGTCTCCCGATGCCATCGTAGCTGATCATGTCTCTTCATCGTAGCTGATCATGTCTCTTCATCGTAGCTGATCATGTCTCTTCTTGTTATTCCCAATATTGTTCGCAGACATTTCATTTCAGCTGTAGCGACTTGTGATGTTAGTGTCCAGTTTTGGTAGCAAAGTGTCGGGACGAGAATCGTGTTTAGTAGTTATTGTCACGTGCTGGGAATTAAATATTAATGTGAATTCCTCAATGATCTGATTTGCCTTATTGCATTCTACGGCGTATATACCGCTTTTAACTGCGTAGCGCGGTGGTTAGCGCGTTGGTTTCGCATCTGAGTGGTCCTGGGTTCATTTCCTAGTTGAGGCGGTAATGTGTTTTTTTTTCAGACCTCAATGGCTCCCGGCTCGACCCAGCCTTAAAAGGGTACCGGTTCAGTCTGGGAAGTAAAAGCGGCGAGGGGGAGGAGATGGCTGCCGGCCTCATATAGACGAGCCTTTGAAATGTGAGATCGCTAACACCTTACACCCCTACGGCAGTAATGCTATGGGGTATTTTACTTTACTTTACAACTCCTTCAAGACAGTGGCAGATGCTAGAAAAATCGATTTCTACCTCTTCGATTGAGTCGTCCTGCCGGAATGGTGCTACGGTAGTGGAACAAGGCGACTAAAGAAAGAATTGGAGAACCAATTAAGGACAGCGCACTGCTCATGTGAGCATCGTCTCGAGGAACTAGCTAGAAATCAGGCAGCAACGCCAGATGAGACTTCCCAACAATGACCTCCTGAGACTGTCACTTAACGTCTTTATACTGGTTTAGAAGATTGTACAGAGTCTTTATACAACCAGTTTCCTTTACTTTTCTTGATCTAAAAAATACCTATGCGCATCCAATCTATTTGTAAATGCATTACATGACCATTATTTCTTCACTATTTCTTGTGGCAATGTATTCCAAGTATACACCATTCTCTGACTGAAACATATGTCCTGTTATCTAATCCGGCCTTGCTTTAATTGATTTGTGATTGAGCTCTCTTGTCCTTGAAGGCTTGTTAAATGATACCTTACAACAGCAACAATGAAGTGTATGGCCCACAGTGTAGAATGATACCTTACAACAGCAACTATGAAGTGTATGGCCCACACTGTGGAATGATACATTACAGCAGCAACTATGAAGCAACTCATGTAACAACAATTACGACGTATTTGGTCCACAGTCATAAATTAAAATTTTTAACAACAATTATAGAAAGTGTGGCTCACATCGATCATTGCCATTTTGTAAGAACAACTAATTATTGTATGGACCACAAAAATAAATTAAAATCTTTGACAACTTTGAAATATGCCAATGAACGATATGACAAAGACTATGAAATATGTGGCCCACAACGTCAATGAAACGATATGACAAAGACTATGAAATATGTGGCCCACAATGTCAATGGAACGATATAACAAAGACTATGAAATATGTGGCCCACAACGTCAATGAAACGATATAACAACAACTATGAAATATGTGGCCCATAATGATCAATGAAACTGTATAATAACAACTCTAAAGTGTGTGGTTCCACAGTTGTAAATTAACCATTATAACGACAAGTAGGAAGTGTGTGGTCCACATTGATCAACAAAGCCTTGTAACAAAAAACTGTGAAGTATGTGGTCCACATAATCATTGTTCAAGTAACGAAAAGAGACAAAGGTCAGACAATACGCCACGATCTAGAAACTCAGTCCCTGCAGATTCGACAGAAGCAATTTCAAATTCGGTGGTTTGGCCACGTGTGGATAATGAAAGATCTGCTACTACGGCAGACATGGGAAGCAAAGAGGCAAGGGTTCAGAACCCTGACGCTAACCGAGAGTCTGATGGAAGGGTATGATATGACAGCTTTTAAGATACCGAGATCTAGGCTGAACCCAGACAAAGAGCAAGACGGAGAATAGATTTATCTGTCGTTCTTTCTGGCAAACTTCTACACCCCAGGGTAGAAGAGGATCGACTAAGTTAGAAAGTATGTGTTGCAGGAGTAAAATAGGATGACTAATTTACTTATTGATCGGAAGAAGAGGTAAATTAATTCTCTTCTTCTTCTTTTTCTTCTTAATTCTTCTTCTTCTTTTTCTTCTCCTTCTTCTTCTTCTACTTAAACTTACTTAAAGTTTTTATACTGATTTAGAAGACTCATCATAGTCTGTAGACAACCAGTCACATTTACATTACCTTGCTTTAAAAGCTATGCACATCAAATCTATTCTTAAATGCAATAACTGTTTCTGCTTTCACTACCTCTTGTGGTAATGCACTCTAAGCATTCACCACTTTCTGACTAAAAATATATTTCTTATATCCAATCTAGACCTTTCTTTACTTAATTTGTATCTGTGTCATCTTGTTCTTGTAGGTCGGTGTATTTTGAAAAATTTGTTAGTCTAATTTAACCTATCCTGGGATTATCATAATCTTTTTTTTCTTCTTCCTTTTCCTCTTCATCTTCTTCTTTCTCTTCTTCTTATTCTTTTTTTCTGATTTCAGATATTTGTTCCTTAATCTCTAAATCATATACTGCGTATTGTTTTTAGAGCTTCCTTCAAAGCCCAGAAGACTATTCCACACTGCCTAAGACTGATGTGTCGGACCGAAAGGGGAAAAAAATACCGCAGCCAAGCTGTAAACTAGTGACACAACACATCCCGTTTTCCGGACTACATCCACCTACTTCCAAAGCCCTGTTCATGGCTTGGTAGCGGGAGATTGAGAACGGACGCAGAAGAAAAATAAGAAGCTAATCCACACTCTTCAGGCTTTTGGTATATATGAAAATCTGTTCTGTGTAGATCCGTGAATTGGAAATCCTTCTTCACTATAATGGTTCCTCGCACTATCGGCATCCTTTTACGACATGTTCTGAGACCGACAGTGGTCCTATTTTTGTTTCTGTCACAAACAAAAGTCATAGAAACAACTGGTAGAACTGGTACTTACCTATACAGATGCCCTCCTCCATCCCTGTAATGAACTGTCCATCCTCCGGGCGTATGAAACAGTGTAAATGTTGATCACAGGTACCAAGACTTCCCCACACACCCCCGCATCGTTCGTTCTCGACTCGAGCACACACAAGGCAACAGGCACATATGTCCAGGGTTAACCCTCCCAGGCATCCATCTGTGTTTGGGCATTCACTTTTGTCGCAACCAACGCATGAAAGGGCGTCGACTGCAATCCCGGACCGTGTATATGGCGTCATTACAAAAAGGGCAATCAGGAACGTCACTGAAGATGCCCTATTAATAAAACTGCTGACGACGCCTTTGCATACGTCTATACTGATGATTCTTGCATGATGGTTACGGAGGCATTGTATTTGATGATGGTGGTATAGACTTGATGTCACCACGGAGGTACGTGTCAGAGGCGACACCATGATTTACTCTACATGGATGTCCGCCCTGTGGCGTCAAGTATTGATAGTATACACAATGGTAGTAAATGACGTGGTTACTACAACATCAAATGTTGTAATCAATGATGAAGTGTAGATACAAATAGCGCAAAGATTGTTATACCAACTGTTTCTTTCATCTTACTGTCCCAAATCCTTCGCTCGATAGCCCAGTTGTTTCATCAGAATATAGTCATTGTAAGTGCAAGTGTTTTTTATGCGCCGATGAAAGAGTTTGAACTGGCTATCCACTATTTTTCATGGGTTACAAACCTTGATCAACCAAATAAGAATGCCGTGGTTAAAAATAAGAGTACCCTCGACAAAAGGTGGCTAAAACTCTACTTAACAAGTATAGCAATTGTGTCTGTCCATGGTAACACCTTACAATCGGTTATTGTTAACTGGCTAACATAGCTACAAATAAGAAAAAGTAATAGTTTGCAGGACGTAGTAGAAAGTTCTATTTAAAGATTTCATTTTAAAGTATCTAATATTTTTCTCCTAGATATAAATCTGACAGACGTGTTTTATGGTTAAGACTAAGTGACAGTCTCTGAGAAATTCATTTTCTACTGCACACTAGCTAATATACTAGTTTCCTGTAAGATAAATGCGGTTTACTTGTGCTTAAGAACCTAGTGATACTCTGTGTCAATAAAGAAAACACTGATAAAATGACAAGATAGTCTTCGTTCTGGTATACCCGTGGGAAGAGATATAGAGGTAGGCCAAAACATGAGATGAGAGCTCGAGATAAACATACAGTAGACCGAGAAGACCTGGCAAGAGCAGAAGCGGATGATCCAGGAAAAGCTGATTTGACATGAACATTTTAGAAATGTGTTCTTCCCAGTGAGCTGAAATGGTTTTCATGTCTGAGCTCATTTTCATGATTAATACCTTAGTCCAGATATGTCTATGAGCATCTGAGCAACAGCGTGGTAGAGAGCTTGCTTGAATTTGTAAAAATATATTTCCTTTCACCGTTTTATCGACACGTTTCAGTCTACCGAGCTAAAAATTCGTACCTGATCTACTGTTATGGAAAGAATTGTAATTATTTATTCTTTTAAATAAAATGATATATAATAAGCAAAACAAGTACTTGGCGTCAGTGTGGTCAAGAGGTAAGGCACTCGCCTCTCAAAGCGGTGAATGGAAGCGGTTTGCAATCGCGTTCCACAGGTTTCAAGCGACTCTTGTTCTTAATGGATGTGTAACCAGAGTGCCTGCGTTCTGAGTGACCTTCTGGCGTCTAAACTTACGTCTTGCCACTGGTCCAAGGTAGACCGGGACTAGAGAGTGAGGTTGATGAACAACGCAGTTTCTTTTTCACTATAACTAAAACAAAGCGCAAGTTACATCATCAAAACAAACCTGTATGTTGATGTCATATTCATCGCTTGCGATGAGCAACCAACTAAATAACTAATAAAGAAGGCAAGAGAACGAATCACCCTACATCATAAAAAGCTGAGACCTCGTACAGTGGAGCCTCCTCACTTCACTCCACGACATAAGTGTCTGCCATGACACTACATATACATTAACTGTCCCTAAATGGTTCACTATTATTCATGTTACGCTAAGCCCTCCAGTCATTCTTGACTCTTCGCAGCCGTTCTCTGTCTAGAAATCCCATTTATATCCCTCATAAACTTTGATATCTGTCTTAGGCTCTTTCAGTCGTTCATTCTGATTCTCTGAAAGTGCAGATACATTTGGAACTTCAGGTTTCATGGGCTCAAACACAACCTGCAACAAAAAATAAATAATATTTTTAAATGTGTCAATAATGTCCAAAAATAATTTATACAATTTTAAGACATTTCAATACTGTTACTCTTCCTTCAATGATCTGAGACACATATCCCTAGTGGTCTGCCGGGGTTTCAGTTAATGTCAAGGACCAGAATAGCACCACTGCCTCACAGAGAGCATGCCGTAAGAGGCGACTAACTGTCTCACATGGCATAACACCGGCCATGGTTAGGTGGTATGTTTAGAGCAGCATAGATGGCGCCTAACAGGCTGCAGGTCTACTTTGCTCTAGTGGTTGAGTCTTAAGATGAACTCGCACATCTTTTAACCACCTAACGCAGCGGAGAATTTAGCTGCTCAAGCCTAGCCCGCTCATACCAGAGCTTGGACTTGCACAGGAGCATCTGCCCATGTAGATGTACAGGTTGACTAAGAACTAAGACTAAGAACTAAGAATAAGAACTACAACTAAGAGATAAGAGCTAATACTAAGAACTAAAATTAATAACACAAACTAAGAACAAAGACTAAGGCTAAGAACTAAGACTAAGAACTTAGAATAAGAATTAAGACTAAGAACTAAAACTAAGAACTAAAACTAAGAACTAACACTAAGAACTAAGACTAAGAACTAAAACTAAGAACTAAAACTATAAACTAAGAGCTAAGACCAAGAACCAAAAGTAAGAACAAAGACTAAGTCTAAGAATTAAGACTAAGGCTAAGACTAAGAACTAAGAATAAGAACTAAGACTAAGAACTAAAACTAAGAGCTAAGACTAAGAACTAAAATTAAGAACAAAAACAAAGAACAAAGACTAAGGCTAAGAACTAAGACTAAAGCTAAGACTAAGAACTAAGACCTAAAATTAAGAACTAAGAACTAAAACTAAGAAGTAAAACTAAGAACTAAGAGCTAAGGCTAAGAACTAAGAGCTAAGACTAAGAACTAAAACTAAGGACTAAAACTCAGAACTAAGAGCTAAGAATGAGAACTAAAAATAAGAACTAAGAACTAAAACTAAGAACTAAAAAGAAGAACTAAGAGCTAAAACTAAGAAATAAAACTAAGAACTAAAACTAAGAACAAAGACTCAGAACTAAAACTAAAAAGTAAAACTAAGAACTAAGACTAAAGCTAAAACTAAGAACTAAGATTAAGAACTAAGATTAAGAACTAAAACTAAGACTGAGAACTAAAACTAAGAACAAAGACTAAGGCTAAGAACTAAGACTAAAGCTAAGACTAAGAACTAAGAATAAGAATTAAAACTAAGATAAAAACTACGAACTAGACTAAGAACTGAGACTAATAGCTAAGAACTAAGATTAAGACTAAGAATTAAGAACTAATACTAGGAACTAAGACTAAGAGCTAAGACTAAGATCAAGACTAATAACTAAAAATAAGAACTAAGATTAGGAACTAAGAAATATTACTAGAAACTAAGACTAAGAACTAAGACAAAGAACTAGGATTAAGACTAAGAACTAAGATTTAGTACTAAAAAACTAAGTTTAAAAACTAAAACTGAAAACTAAGAACTAAGACTAAAAACTAAGACTAAGATCTAAGACTAAGAACTAAGATTAATAACTAAAACTAAGAACTAAGACTGAAACTACGATTAAGAACAAAAACTAAAAACTAAGATTAAGAACAAAAACTAAGAACAAAAACTAAGAACTAAGACTAAGAACCAAGACTAAGAACTAAGACTAAGAACTAAGCCTAAGAACTAAGCCTAAGAACTAAGCCTAAGAACTAAGACTAAGAACTAATACTGAGAACTAAGACTAAGAACTAAGACTAAGAACTAATACTGAGAACTAAGACTAAGAACTAAGACTAAAACTAAGATTAAGAACTAAGACTAAGAACTAAGTCTAAGAACTAAGAACTAATACTAAGAACTAAGACTAAAACTAAGATTAATAACTAAAACTAAGAACTAATACTAAGAACTAAGACTAAGAACTAATACTAAAACTAAGATTAATAACTAAATAACTAAAACTAAGAACTAATACTAAGAACTAAGACTAAGAACTAATACTAAATCTAAGATTAAGAACTAAGACTAAAACTAAGATTAAGAACTAAGACTGAGAACTAATACTAAGAACTAAGACTAAGAACAACAACTAAGAACTAAAACTAAGATTAAGAACTAAGACTAAGAGGGAATATAAACATGCTGGACAGAATACACAAAAAAAGAGCGACAAAGCTGATAGTGGGATTACAGAATTACAGTTATGAGGAAAGACTCAGAAAAACCGGCCTACAGTGTCTAGAAAAGAGAAGAATTCGAGGTGACTTAATACAGGATTATATGGTGATCAGATGAGCGGATAAATTAGAATATAACAAGTTTTTTTTCAAAATACAACCACCTACTAGAACAAAGGGCATAGCTACAAATTAACTAAAGAGAGGTCCAGAGTAGATATTAGGAAATGTTTTTTTATCCAGAGAGTGGTGAATGTTTGGCATGCATTGCCACATAAAGTAGTGGAGGCAGGGACAGTTAATGCATTTAAAAATAAATTGGATGAACATAGCTTTTAGAGCGAGGTAATGTAAATTAAACTGGTTGTATACAGACTCTTCTAAATCAGTATAAAGACGTTAAGTTAAGTTATGCCATCCAAAGGGCAGGTTTGGCCATTCGAAAAGATACTGGTTTTCTATTTGAAAGCCTCAACTCCGAAAGAGAGATAAAAAAGACCTTGACAAACCAGTTGTCTAGCTTCGCTATTACTGCATGTCTTAATAGTTTACCTTCCATTGTTACTTCAATTATCTTTATCCAAATCACTGAAATGAAGCTGGCTGACTTTATCGAAGAGCTGACTGTAGCTCCAGGCATGAATGTCAAGGTCAAATAACCCGGAAGATAATAAATCAACGTCTCTCAATTTTGTACGTTTACTTCTGAAAATCACTTCGTGTCCAGTCTGGCTGAGCAATTTCGTGATTTGTCACGGTATGACCGCTTCTCTACGCACAGAATGGATTGGCAATACTACTGTAATGTAAAACTGCAGTATGGAACACATTGCAAGCAGATAGAATAACGGATATATACACTGGCCAGTACGTCCACATTACAAACATATACAAACGCATCCACACACTGGCCAATACGTCTGTTATCGTCCAAATAACTACGGTATAGGGTGGAAAGAGAGGGTGCCTTCGCCAGCTGAATCCAGAAAGGCAAACCTTTCATAAATTAAATAGATTATTTTTCTAAGATACATAACTTAACTTAACTTAATTTAATTTAAATTAACTTAACGTCTTCATACTGGTTTAGAAGACTCTGTAGTTTGTAAACAACCAGTTTAATTTTTTTTCATTGCTCTAAAAATGATGCGTATCCAATCTATTCTTGACTGCATTAATTGTAAATGCCTCCACTACCTCATGAAGGTGTACAATCCAAGATTTCGCCACTTTCTGACTTAAGAAATAGTTTCTAATATCTAATCTGGACCTTTCTTTAATGAATTTGTAGCTGTGCCCTCTTGTTCTTGTAGGTGGTTGTATTTTGACAAACTTGTTATAGTCTCTAATATATCATTCCCTTTGATTATCTTATAAATCTCTATTAAGTCAGTCCGAATTCATTTCTTTTCCAGACTGTAATATAGTTTTTCTGAGTCTTTCCTCATAATTGTAATTCTGGAATCCCACTATCAGTTTTGACGCCCTTCTTGGTTTTCTTTCCATCATGTTTATATCTTCTCTACAATAAGGACTCCACACCTGACCACAGTACTCCAATCTAGGTCTAACTAATGCTTTATACAGTTTGACAATCACTCCCTTGGTTGTCGGCAACCACTAGGGAGTCATGACCTCATGTGTGACCCCTAGATGTTTATTAAAGAACCCTTTGAGAAACTGTCTTCTCTTCCCCCTTAATGCGAATTACCAAAACTATATCTAAAGTAGGATTTAAAAATGGCCTAGATCGTCAATTTCTAACAAAAATTAAAGTACAGAAAGAAATATTTCTCAAATTGTCCACGAAAATGAAAGTAATGTCTGTCAAACATTTAATGTGCACTTTTGTTTCTATCCATCTTTTTTTTCGACGTAAGTCGTTGTGATGTTGTGTCGTAGTTTACAGCGAGGCTGCGATATCTCACCCTTTCTATTACTGGGTTTTACTCCTACTGTGGTGCCTATGCCTTGACGAGACAACACTATGGATTAGAGCAGACGGTTTCAGGGCCGCCGCGTGATAGCGCCTTGGTTAGTTATGCTTTGAGATGAAGATACTAATAAGTGCGTGAGCTGTAGCGGTCAGTTACCTAAGGCTGAATGCTATCGTCAGGGCCAGCGACCCAGAGCTGACAAGACCCCTTTACATCTTCACGTAGTGATCCTGGATAACAGGCTCCAAGAGAGCTTACTAACTAATGTGAGTGGTTTGAAGAGTGGTGGTTTACCCGGTAATCAAAGGTGTCTACTGACGGCAAATGTGTCGGATGGAAATGTGCAAATATCACAGTCAAGCTGTAAACTACGGCAAAACGTAATTCGTTCTTCTTGTAAAGCCATTTTCAGGGCTTGGTAGGGGAGTTGGAGAACGAACGAACGAAGAAGGAGAAGAAGAAGAACCACTCTCTACCAGCACGAGAGACCTGTACCAATTTCAAAGCTGTGCATGCAGAAACTCAGATTCTTATCAGTCAAAACACAGCTACAAGGAAAACTGTCATTCTAACAGATACTCCAAGCCATCTTAAACCCCATACAAGATTGACTATGTACGAAATAAAATATAACATCGAGTTGCTGTCCAAAAAAAACAGATATAATCCTACAGTGATTCCGGCCCACTGTAGGATCCTTGGAAACGAGAAGGCAGAGGCCGTACCCAGAGCTATAAAAAAGCAAAGACATTAATCAAACGATCCATGAGGACGGAATGGAAAGACCAGCACAAAGAATGCAAGTCAGAAAATTACAGCATAGACAAACTTGGCAGATAGGCAGGTAAAGATCTTGAGAATCAGAACGGGACATTGCAGACTCAAGGTTAACCTCACCAGAATAGGCCCTTGAGACACTTTCGCGTGTGACTGTGGAGCACCCAAGGAAACACCAGAACATATCTGATCTACTTGAACAGACTAAAGAAAGGTTTACTATGTTTACACCCACACATACAGCTGATCCAGGAATCTGCTTTAATACCAGGTTTTTATACACACTATCATGTTGCGCAACCCGACTTCCGGGGGCGAGCTATGCGAAATATTTAAGAGGCGAATCACCGTGAACAGAAACTAACAAACATAATCCTCTGATTGAACATCCGCTGTACGGGTATGTGTTGTTCAAGAATCTCAGGAATGTCACTATCTATATTTACATCTCGGGCTGCATAAACCCCGTGCCTGTGCTTTTATTTGATGACAATACAAGTGTCACTCACTAGAAGAGACGAATAATGAAAGATGGCTGATAGAAAAGCTTTTGTTTTATTAAGGATTCTTCATATTTGATCGGATCCTTCTTCTTCTTCTTCATCGTACGCTGTTTACAGCGATATTTACGTTGCACTGTTTTATTTTGTTACGCCTGTGGCTCAGTGCATCCCATTTCAACAGGCGTTTCTGTAGGCATGCCCTCCTTAGCCTTTGACTGTCCCCAGCCTATCTGCAAGGCAGCAGTTGTTTTTGGTCAGAGTTGTCTCTCTTAGGGAAGTTGTCTTGCAGGACTAACGAGTCTTCCCCACTCGTGTCTATAGGGTTTGGCAATGATATGATATGATGGACTATGTACTAGTTTGTACTATCCCGGAAGAGAGGCAGTCCAGTGTGACTGTGTCTCAGGATCGTCACGTCCTGCCAAAAACGTAGCATATGCATGTGAGTGAGGTATCTCTTTGCTCCCTTTATTTTCTCAGCTCATCTGCAGTGATGGCACGCCTAGTATTCCCCGACACCTGGGACGTTGTCACAATAGGGCAGAGGTACAATGTCCGCTGGACTGCATCTCTTCTGCGTCCATTGGGATGGCTGATAGCAGACAGAGGTAAAGAGCGAGATCGGATCCTTTCTGGGATAAATGTGCTGACTACAGAGCATGATCTTCGTAGTTCCAGCGGGGGCTGAGGTACACATTTAGGGCTTTGCCTGGGAAGGAAGACTAACGTCTGGTCGGGCAAAATATACTGATCAGACATGTTAGTCGGGGTCAGGCAAAATATACTGATCAAGACCCTCACATCCGCATTCTCGTAGCCCTTCTTGGAAATGGGCTGTTTTCAAGGCAGCCTGGCTAACAAGGTGAGGGATCGACGTGATCTACGTAGTGGTGAGCAGCCAGCAGACGAAGCCAAGCATAGTACAACCGCTTGGAGGACTCCGGTCTGCTAAGTCTTAGTTTTAGTCGACCTGTACTTCTACAGCAGCAAAAGCCCATGTGGAGATCCAATCTCTGACGTGAGCTGGATGTAGCCAGAAGGATTGCCTGCTTAGCGGGCTAGGCTCGAGCAGCTTATTACTCCATTATGGAGGGTGGTTAATTGATTTGCGAGTTCAAAGCGGAGAAACTTTGTAGAAATAGCCAAAGCAAAGATGCACGAAGATCCCATAAACGCACTAACAACACCAAAACCCATCACTACTGTTCGAAAACCTACCTGGAGGCAGGATATATTTCCAGAGGTGGTAGAAAATATACCAGGTATTGCAAACAAAAACTGCCAGACTGAAAAAGAAAGGAGAGATACTACCCTAAGCTTCATAACGAAAAGCTACCCAAGCATGGACTGGACCCATGCATACACCGACGGTTCTGTAACAAACACTACACAGAACGGAGGGGCAGGAGCATTTCTGAACCTACCAAATGGCAGAAAAATAACACTTTCATTCGCTACTGGTAAGTACACAAGCAAATTTCAGAGCGGAGGCAGAGGCACTGAGGGCGGCAGTGGAAGAAATGGTGACACACAGTGAAAATGAGAGCCATATAGTCCTGCTGACAGATGCTCTCGCCGTAGTCACAGCGCTAAAAAGCCAGAAAAACACTGAGCTTAATGACTTAAGAGCAGCACTCTGCAAACTGTGCCAGCAGTCCGCACCAAAAAGGGTAGTGGTACAGTGGGTTCCGTCACACTGCAACATCCAAGGCAACGAGGAGGCAGACAGACTGGCAAAAGAGGGTGCAAGACTACCACAAACAGATACCAATATGACGTACGAAGAGTCAAAACGGCTTATCAAAGCCAGATACATGACCAAATGGGAAACCGAACATACTGGTTACACCAAAAACGATGCTTATTACCAGTTGAACCGAAGAGAGCAGGTCGTTGTCTTCAGACTTCGCACTGGCCACAACAGACTGAGGTACCACCTATTCAACAAATTGAAGATAGGGTGTACCGACGAATGCCAGTGCGGTACTGGTAAAATGACCGCTGAACATCTGCTGCAGAACTGCCCGACATACGAGGATCAGAGAGAGCAGATGTGGCCATTACCAGTGGAACTGCAAGACAAGCTCTATGGCAGTGGCGAGATCCTCAGGATGACCGCCCCTTTTCTCGAAAAAATAATGGTTACTGTCTGACTGCGTACGCAGAAGAAGAAGAAGAAGATTTGCGAGTTCATCTTAATAGATTCAAACACTAGAGCAAAGTAGAATCCCAGCATGATAGGCCATCTATGCTTCTTTTCTTTTTCTTCTTCTTCTTCTTCTTCTTCTTCTTCTTCTTCTTCTTCTTCTTCTGCGTTCGTTCTCAATCATCTGCTACAAAGCCCTGCAAGTAGCATGATGTAGTCCCGAGAACGGAATGAGTTGTGTCACTAGTTTATAGCTTGACTGTGATATTTGCACCTTTCTATCCGACACATCCGTCTTCAGCAGCATGCTGCTCTTAACAAACCACCTAACCAAGGACGGTGTTATGCTATGTCACACAGTTAGTCGCCTGTTACGATATGCTCTCTGTGGGGCAGTGGTGCTATTCTTGTCCTTGTCATACATTTAGACTCCGGCAAACTACTCAGGAGCCCCGGTCTACCTTCATCAATACGCTCGGGATGTGAGAAAAGCTACTGCAACTGGCCACCTAACATCCTTTGTAGGGAGCACAAAAGAGTAAACCTACTCATTGCGAGCATTCGAAACAACAAATAACAACGGCTTTGTCGACTTGAAGAAACTGTCAAGCTTTGTGATTGCTGTGGTTAACAGACGCTAAGTGTCATATGCACGTGCGCAGCACAAAAACAATGGCGTCTGAGCTTACAGAGTGTTCAATCAACGACTAGTGTGCTGTTGAGTCTATTTTTGCGGTTAACAAACTTCATGCAAAAGATATTCATAAGGAAGTTCATCCTGCATATGGTGGAGAATATTTTCTGCGTAAAGTGTTGCATAACTGGGTCGATACCGTTTTTCCAGAACGCTCAAATATTTATGATCAAACCCGACCAGAACGTCTTGTTTAGAGAGAGCATATACGGAACCGGCAAGTGGGAGAGAGGATTCGAGCCGACAAGCGAGTGACGATATACGATGTAGCTATTGCACTAGGATGTTCGCATGATCCCACCTTGGTGGAGGACATTTCGCAAATGACGATGATGATGAACGTAAAGTGCACATGTGGCTGAGACCACAGACTACAGACCACAGGCCGCAGACCACAGACCACAGACCGCAGACCACAGACCGCAGACCACAGACTACAGACCACAGACTACAGACCACAGACCACAGGCCGCAGACCACAGACCGCAGACCACAGACCGCAGACCACAGACCGCAGACTTCTATGCTGCAGGGTTTGGAGCACTGGTAAAGTGATGGGATATGTGTATCAATGTTGGTGGACTTTATGTTGAGAAATGAAGGAAAATATAAATACGAACATGATTGATGGTTTTCAAGTTCGTCTCAATTTTTTTGTTCAATAGCCATGTTTGACCTATTTACTGACTTGCTCTCGTATGACAGAGAAGGAAATGGTTTGAAGAGGAATACAATACATTACGATGTGCTCGACTTCAGTCCGACAGGTATGCCGTATGGGAGGTAGGCAACAATGTCCTTTATGGAGTGTAAACTTTCGCCGTGTAGCACCATTATGGATCTAGGTCTCTCAACAGACCATCTCGCCATCGTATGGGTGGGCGGCCGCGTGGTCGTGTATAATCATATGGCCACCAAAACAGCGTTCTGAGTGTCCATCTGTTATCTGGCAAGTGCACCACGTGGTCAGTCCAGTGGTATTTGCGAGACGACGGTCTCGAAATAGAGTGCGTTCTCTGACTTCAGCAGTGTGAATTCAATCTTGGCTTGGCTTGGCTTCGTTCGTTCGTTCTCACTCTCCCGCTACCAAACCGTGATAGGGCTTTAAGTAGCAGAATGTAGTCCAGAGAACGGAATGCGTTGTGTCGTAGTTTACAGCTTGACTGCGATATTTGCACCTGTCGGTCCAACACATCCGACTTCAGCAAGCATTTTTTGAGTACCGGGTTAATATTCCCTCTTCGTTCCCTTCTCTTTAGCCAGTCTACCCTGCTGCAGCCTGTTATACAGGATCACCGCGTGGAGGTGTAGAAGGGTCTTGGCAGCTCTGGTTCGCTGGCCCTGACGCTAGCTTTGGGTCGCTGACCACTGCAGCTCATGCGCTGGGATTCGACCTCATATCGATATCTCGAAGTCGCGACTTTCCATCACTCGCTAGGTAATGCGTAGTTTCTCTGCATCCGCAATGCGCAGATTCCACATTTCACATCCGTAAATCACGGCTGGTCTGACCGCAGAATTGAAAAAGGGTGTCCTTCACATGGTGTCCTTCAGTTGCATTTAGTCTTCTTCTTCTTCTTCGTTCATCCTCAGATCAAGGTTCCGGTTACTCTTACAAAGGACACCGTTGTTTGTAAGGCTGTTTCATCTTCAACACAGCTTTTGTCTCATATCTGTCTCACGCGACCAGCATTGTTATCTCTTTTCCTGCGTAAGCATGCAGCTTTGTAGGATGTGTTCTACGGTCATGATATGCACCTTACATGGGCACCTGCCATATGTCCCAATCCTCATTTTGTTGTAAAGATGACTCTTGAGTTTGTTATGCCCAGTTCTCAGTCTGAAGATGATGACTTGCTATTCTCTAGTTAAGTTATAGTAGCTGTTGCATATAGTCAACATATAGTCAACATATAGTCAACATATAGTCAACATATAGTCAACATATAGTCAACATATAGTCAACAAGTGATTTGCCCGAGTGGTCTGCCGGGGTCTTTGTGTATGACTAGGTGAAGAATAGCACCACTGCCTCACAGAGAGCATGTCGTAAGAGGCGACTAACTGTGTGACATGGCAAAACACCGGCCATGGTTATGCGGTTTGTTTAGAGCAGCATAAATGGCGCCTAACTAGATGCGGGTCTACTTTGCTCTAGTCTTTGAGTCTGTTAAGATGAACTTGAGTCTAAGCATCCTCCGTAAGCGCTTGTCTCAACGCAGCGGAGTTTTAAGCTGCTCGAGCCTAGCCCGCTAAGCAGGAAATTCTTCTCCCGACTATATCCAACTCATACCAGAGTTGGGACCTGCACAGAGGAATCTACCCTTGTAGAAGTACAGGTCGACTAAGTGGGACCTGCACAGAGGCATCTACCCTTGTAGAAGTACAGGTCGACTAAGAACTAAAAACTAAAGATAGTCAACAAGAATACATGAACTATTAAAAGTACTCCTCAAACATTCAACAATGAATAGTACATTTGACTTTCTCGCTTCTCTTTTACCGTTTAGAGTAAATTTCTTTTTTTCTATGTCTGCGATTTACAATCTCTACATGGAGCTCTATCAAGCTCCATACCCAGTCTTCCTTATCCGTCTTCTACAATATCTGGCAGTTTACAGTGTAACAATTCTTTTCTCCCATTACATGCCTTGATAACATCTAGTCAGACACTATTTAAGCACGATATTATATTAACGTAAACTAGAGTAAAATTGCTTGATCCCCCTGAGTCCCTACATGGAAATTGAGAATCACTGGTGAAGATACTTTTGGATAAAAGGTAGTCACACAGAACAGTGATTCTCAATTTCTCCAGGTGGCAGGCACTGTGAAATCAATTACACTGCTTTATGGTCCTCCGACTTTACACATTCAACGGATGTTGTGGCTTCCTCTCTACCATCGCGTGTAACGGTTTACATTTTTTAGGTTATTTTTCTGGCTACATGTCTCACAGCACATTAGAGCCTTTTAATAATTTAAAGTGAGAAAAAAAAAGGAAATGATTTTCAAGTGAATGCATTTACTGATTACACATTTATCATTTGGTTATCATTCATCTTTCTCAAATTATAATGTAGCACAACAATTTGAAACAATACTAAAATGTAATGTGTAAAATAGTTTTAATATACAAATGGCGTTCAAGTTAAACCGGGACTTTATTGTGAGAATATTTTTTTTTTTCAAGTGCCGGTAGTCAAAATGCCATTTATTTTTCGAAATAAGCTCCGGCAACGTTTATGCACTTATTTCAGCACATCTAGAATGTGCAAGAGGTTGTGTTATGCTTGGCTTTATTTGCGTGACGCTCACAACTACGGGAATCACGTCAATCCAGACCTTGTCAGCCAGACTGCCTAGAAAACAGCCTGTTACCAGGGAACGCTACATGGAAGAGAGATAATAGTCTTGCTCAGTATATTGTGTCCTAGCTTGGCCAATCGTGGTCAGTAGTAATTATTATACACTCGTGCTCTATAGGAAACTGAAACGTTTTGATTTATTGCTTTATTGATGGCATTTGAAACGCTTTTTTAAAGAGATTGTAGTTTAAAATTGTGATTATTCTTCGAGATCCATTCTCAAACTCCCCCTACCAAGCTCTGAAAAGGGTTTGCAAGTAGCAGCATTGGACACAGACGCTACTCCCCTAGGCCTCCGTGCCTTGTGTAAGTTGGTAAACACAGGACAGATGGAAGTTCTCGCAAACGTACAGCCGTTATGTCAAGTTGAAGAAAAGCTGGTATAAACATCTTGAGCAGGCCTTTATAATATTTCAAAGAAACAGGCTGATACCTTTTCAGAACGTATTTCCGTCAATAGAAGGGTATTATTACTTATTTACTTTCCGTGTCCGGCAACCTCAGATAATCTTCGTCCAAAAACCAGCCACTGTCAATCTTCTTTCATTTGCCACCATCAGGTCCTCTATTGCTCCTCAACATGGAGAACAACATAAAACCTGAGATCGCTAAACAGAAACGTGCGGGCTGGGCAGCCTTCAACTCCATCATGACAGCAACAGACGCTACAAAGGACACCAGACTATGTGCGGACATCTCCGACTCGGTAGTCCTGCCAGTGCTCTGCTATGGCAGCGAAACCTGGTCTCTAACCAAAGCAGCAGAGAACCAACTGAGAACAGCACACGCATCTCTTGAAAGACGCCTCGTGGGCATAAGTCTCAGACAACAGCGGTAGAGCGAACTACACAATCCGGAAAATGTCACATCAAGAATGTCCTACAGTACGTCAACAATTCGAAACACCGCTGGCCTGGTCATATATCCAGAAGACAAGATGAAAGATGGAGTACCATAACCACAACGTGGTACCCGCGAGACAGAAAGAGACTTCGGAGACGGCCCCCAACTCTCTAGCAAGATTAACTAGAAAAATACAACATTCACGACCCCACAACAAACAGACTACTAGCACACTGGACAACACGCGCCTGCGACAGAAACGACTGGATCCTGGGTTGGCACCCGCTCAAGGCTGACCAGCCCTTGACAAAGAACAGGTCAAACTAAGAATTAAGGTCCTCCATAGCACAGGAGTCATGCACCCTAGGACATATAATCAGATGTTCCGGGTTCAGGGCGGCCCACATTCGCAATATTCATTGTCTGCAAATCTCCACCTTTCCAAGTTAGACCCACACCTGACACACCTGTTCTTAACTTGTTCAGAGATCACCACGTAGTATATGGCAAATGATGTTCCTGGTGCAGGTTTTTCTTTGATCTCTATCCAACCTTCACCGTTCATTTGGGGCCACCTTTCTATGCTGTTGTTCTCGGGGTTCTGCTTCAAGGGATGTACAGTCCGCAGAAAACTTTTCTTTGATTTCAGTCGCACTTTCTCCCTGCCGTTTGTCCAAAAACATGGTGTCTCTAGTCACAGGACCGCCGATGTCTCTCACATGCGATTCGTCTTCCAATATTCTGAGGTGCGATACCAGCGATTCCATAAACTTTTTTGTGTCGGTTTATGACATCCTGTTACAATTCTGCATGATTCATTTACTGCCAGGTCGACGACCCGTTTCGTGTGTGTAGACGAATCCCGTACTCGTGCCGCTGAAAGACATTGTGCAAGGACTGAAGGTTCGGATGTCATCCCTCGAGACTCATAATAGCGACATCCTCAGACCGTTTTGTCTTGATGTAACTTACGCTCTGCTTGGATCATAATGAGGAAGAACCTGCGCTAGTAGTGAACCTCACTCTCTGGTCACGAGCTACCTTCGACCAGTGGCAAGACGATAAGTCGAGACGACTGGGGGTATTACACTCTGGTCCCACCTCTCTTGAGACCAGGGGTCGATTAAAACCTTCGAGACTCGATCGCCTCACAGTCTCCATTCCTCGCTTTCAGAGGCGAATGCCTCATACATTTCGACCACAATATCTATACAACATTAAATAAACAACAGCACTTTAACAATTAAACGTTCTCCCTCACTTTCAGTATAACCCCCATTGCCTCACTTGTCCCTTCCTTCAACGCGCCCCTCTCTTCCCTCTGCTAACACAATTGTCTCCTTTTTGCCAGAATTGAACTTCAAAGACTGGATGTCAACTTTGACATCCAGAATGAAATTGGTGTTAGCTGAGAACAGGTGAATACAGGTAAGTTGATAAGGCTGCTACACGATTCTAGGCACAATGTATTCTATGGTCTCTAACATGTTGTTTCTCTAGTCTCAAGTTGCGTGTCTGATGAGCGTGAGACAGAAAGGACAGGCGTAACATGGACGGGGGTGGGGTGGGGGGGGGGGGGGGGGTGTTATTGGGGAAGGGAGGGTGAGAGGACGGAGGAGGGTGAGAGGAAGGAGGGTGGTGTATGTTCCCTCGGTCGATAACTAAAACAAGTATTTATTTTTCAGCAAGACGTATTAATTATCTAGGCGGATTCAATGAAAAAAAGAAAAGCGATCGCTTCTTATGAAACGAAGTAATAAGAACGAGAAACAGTCAATGTTTCCCTCTCATAAATTTCAAGCTGAACCTGGTCTCAAAAGAGAGGAGATTGTGTGAATAATCATATCGGATATGCACGATAAATATAATGTCCCATGTGCGCGCTGTGCACACTGTAATCTTTTTCACATTGACCTGGCGACAAAGCAGCAACTGATCCACATCATCTTTAAACCAGCTTCTTGCTGCCAGAGCCAAACATGGGCCATGTCCAAGGCACGTGAGAGTAAAATATCCTTCTGCAGAAGGAGATACATGAGAAGGGCGTTTCCAGCGAGACCGATTAGGAACCGATAATATTCTCGAAAGAGTCGAAGCCATCCCATGGGCCGAATACATGTCCAGACAGAAGACACCTTGGTTCGATCATTTCATGACACTTTCCACTCACTGATCAGCTTTCACTGCGAGCTTATGGGGATGGCGTGGGCTAGTGGTTAAGTGAGACGGCTAACAATCCGAAGGTCCTGGGTTTGATCCCCACCACAGCACCGG
The DNA here is from genome assembly GCA_036924085.1 of Ariolimax columbianus. Lineage (NCBI taxonomy): Eukaryota > Metazoa > Mollusca > Gastropoda > Stylommatophora > Arionidae > Ariolimax > Ariolimax columbianus. The sequence continues at coordinate 45,767,997 of JAVGWX010000013.1, forward strand.
CCTTTACCCCGGAAAGGCAAGCCCTTAGAAAATGTAGGGGGAAGCAAACCTTTATATAAAATGAATGATGAAGTTAGACGCACTGGGCCGACAGGCACAAAATAAAAACCACAGTGCAACGCACACTGCCTTTGTGAATAGAGAAATAAGGCGAACGCAAAACAAAACAAAAAACAAAAAATGCGAGCTTACAATGCCCGACAAGTCCGGCTTTCGAGCAAGACAACGACCGAGTGGTAAGTGGATGATAGACGACGTCGAGACGACGTCGTCCAGCGACACCGGTTGACAAAGTCATACGCGATGAATCTAGCTCAGAACAGTAGCATGAAGCTTCCCACGCCGCCCATCAGGCTTAAAGTTGACCAATAAGTGTCTAGCTGCTATAACCTAAGAAAAGCGCAAGCCACAGTGTCAGATCTAAGAAACATCTCTGTTCTAACACTACGACCATCAACTCATTCGCTACCTAAAGCAATAAGTACACATCTATTATTAGAGCTCAATCTGTTTCTGTCTTCAAATATGAGTTCTACTTTTGTGAATTCCAGAGGTCAAGAAAAAATAGGTCAACTGTAGCGTTCATATTGTTTCACGTCTACAATAAGTAAATTTACTTTTTAGAGCGCCCTGAAAAAAAGTGTTAAAAGTGGTGAATTGTGGTAGTTTTCTTCACATCCCGAGCGTGCTGATGAAGGTGATTAGTGATTCTTCATGCTGTTGTGCTATGCTTAGTTTAATCTGTGTGACGCTCACTGTAAATGGGATTGCATCGATCTACATCTCGTGACCCAGACAGCCTTGAACAGTCTGCTCTACGAGGGGATGCTGCATGAAAGAGAGATATGGGCTTGGTCAGCCAGACTGCCTAGAAAATAACCTGTTACCAGGGAACGCTACATGGTCTTGGTCATTATGTTCTACCTGACCCTGAAGCTGACGCGACGTCCTGGATAGTATGTTGTCCTTAACCCTGAAGCGATCTCCTGGACAGTATGTTGTCCCTGACCCTGACGCGACGTCCTGGTCAGTATGTTGTTCCTGACCCTGACCCGACGTTCTGGACAGTATGTTGTCCCTGACGCGACGTCCTGGTCAGTATGTTCTAACTGACCCTGACCCAACGTTCTGGACAGTATGTTGTCCCTGACCCTGACGCGACGCCTTGGACAGTATGTTGACACTAACCCTGACGCGACGCCTTGGACAGTATGTTGACACTAACTCTGACGCGACGTCCTGGACAGTATGTTCTTCCCGACCCTGACGCGATGTCCTGGACAGTAGGTTGTCTTTTACCCTGACGCGACGTCCTGGTTAGTATGCTCCGCCTGACTCTGACGCGATGTCCTGGTCAGTATGTTGTCCTTGACCCTGGCGCGACGTCCTAGTTAGCATGCTCTGCCTGACCGTACTATCGTCTCAATTCTCAGACTGTAAGCGTATAGGTAGCACACCAGTTGGGACGATGGTTTCTAAAGACAAAAGTTCGTGACTTCAATCGCCGGATTACAAACTCTATTGTACAACCGAGTAGCTGACTTTCACGTTAACCAAATTCAGGCAGCAAGTAATAGGCCTGCTCTAGCCCCTAAATAAAAATAAAAGTCATAGGACAATGAATTAACCAACATGAAACCAGAGACGCAGAATGGAATGAACTGATAAATGCTAGCCAATCTGAGGTGTCCAAGACTTTATTCTGTTTCTCCAAGTAGAGAAGTTGTAGACAAAGTGTACCTGTGCAGGGTTACTGAGAGAATGGGGAACGAAGAAAGAAGGCAAACCTGGTCAAAAAACGATGTGCTAAGACCGAATGTGTCTGGCCAAACGGCGCCACATGTATCGCAACTTCGCCGTTAACCATATCACAAATCAACAAAACATTTTTTTTTTTTTCAGGACGATCGTAGAAATAGTAGACGTAGTAGAAGAAGTAGTAATGGTAGTAGTAGACGTAGTAGAAGTAGTAGTAATGGTAGTAGTAGACGTAGTAGAAGTAGTAGTAATGGTAGTAGTAGAAGTAGTAGTATTGGTAGTAGTAAAAGTAGTAGTGGTAGTAGTAGAAGTAGTAGTAATGGTAGTAGTAGAAGTAGTAGTAATGGTAGTAGTAAAAGTAGTAATGGTAGTAGTAGAAGTAGTAGTAATGGTAGTAGTAGAAGTAGTAGAAGTAGTAGTAATGGTAGTAGTAAAAGTAGTAATGGTAGTAGTAGAAGTAGTAGAAGTAGTAGTAATGGTAGTAGTAGAAGTAGTAGTATTAGTAGTAGTAAAAGTAGTAGTGGTAGTAGTAGAAGTAGTAGAAGTAGTAGTAATGATAGTAGTAGAAGTAGTAGTAATGGTAGTAGTAAAAGTAGTAATGGTAGTAGTAGAAGTAGTAGTAATGGTAGTAGTAGAAGTAGTAGTAATGGTAGTAGTAGAAGTAGTAGTAATGGTAGTAGTAAAAGTAGTAATGGTAGTAGTAGAAGTAGTAGAAGTAGTAGTAATGGTAGTAGTAGAAGTAGTAGTAATGGTAGTAGTAGAAGTAGTAGTAATGGTAGTAGTAGAAGTAGTAGTAATGGTACTAGTAGAAGTAGTAGTAATGGTAGTAGTAGAAGTAGTAGAAGTAGTAGTAATGGTAGTAGTAATGGTAGTAATAGAAGTAGTAGTAATGGTAGTAGTAGAAGTAGTAATAGAAGTAGTAGTAATGGTAGTAGTAAAAGTAGTAGTAATGGTAGTAGTGGAAGTAGTAGAAGTAGTAGTAATGGTAGTAGTAATGGTAGTAGTAGAAGTAGTAGAAGTAGTAGTAATGGTAGTAGTAAAAGTAGTAGTAATGGTAGTAGTAGAAGTAGTAGTAATGGTAGTAGTAGAAGTAGTAGAAGTAGTAGTAATGGTAGTAGTAGAAGTAGTAGTAATGGTAGTAGTAGAAGTAGTAGTAATGGTAGTAGTAGAAGTAGTAGAAGTAGTAGTAATGGTAGTAGTAGAAGTAGTAGTAGAAGTAGTAGAAGTAGTAGTAATGGTAGTAGTAGAAGTAGTAGAAGTAGTAGTAGACGTAGTAGTAATGGTAGTAGTAGAAGTAGTAGTAGAAGTAGTAGTAATGGTAGTAGTAGAAGTAGTAGTAGAAGTAGTAGAAGTAGTAGTAATGGTAGTAGTAAAAGTAGTAGTGGTAGTAGTAGACGTAGTAGTAATGGTAGTAGTAGAAGTAGTAGTAATGGTAGTAGTAGAAGTAGTAGTAATGCTAGTAGTAAAAGTAGTAGTGGTAGTAGTAGAAGTAGTAGTAATGGTAGTAGTAGAAGTAGTAGTAATGATAGTAGTAGAAGTAGTAGTAATGGTAGTAGTAGAAGCAGTAGAAGTAGTAGTAATGGTAGTAGTAGAAGTAGTAGAAGTAGTAGTAATGGTAGTAGTAATGGTAGTAGTAAAAGTAGTAGTAATGGTAGTAGTAGAAGTAGTAGTAATGCTAGTAGTAAAAGTAGTAGTGGTAGTAGTAGAAGTAGTAGTAATGGTAGTAGTAGAAGTAGTAGTAATGATAGTAGTAGAAGTAGTAGTAATGGTAGTAGTAGAAGTAGTAGTAATGGTAGTAGTAGAAGTAGTAGAAGTAGTAGTAATGGTAGTAGTAATGGTAGTAGTAAAAGTAGTAGTGGTAGTAGTAGAAGTAGTAAAAGTAGTAGTAATGGTAGTAGTAGAAGTAGTAGAAGTAGTAGTAATGGTAGTAGTAAAAGTAGTAGTAATGGTAGTAGTAGAAGTAGTAGTAATGGTAGTAGTAAAAGTGGTAGTAATGTTAGTAGTAGAAGTAGTAGTAATGGTAGTAGTAGAAGTAGTAGAAGTAGTAGTAATGGTAGTAGTAGAAGTAGTAGAAGTAGTAGTAATGGTAGTAGTAGAAGTAGTAGTAATGGTAGTAGTAAAAGTAGATGAAGTAGTAGTAATGTTAGTAGTAGAAGTAGTAGTAATGGTAGTAGTAGAAGTAGATGAAGTAGTAGTAATGGTAGTAGTAGAAGTAGTAGTAATGGTAGTAGTAAAAGTAGTAGTAATGGTAGTAGTAGAAGTAATAGTAATGGTAGTAGTAGAAGTAGTATTAATGGTAGTAGTAGAAGTAGTAGTAATGGTAGTAGTAGAAGTAGAAGTAGTAGTAATGGTAGTAGTAGAAGTAGTAGAAGTAGTAGTAATGGTAGTAGTAGAAGTAGTAGAAGTAGTAGTAATGGTAGTAGTAGAAGTAGTAGAAGTAGTAGTAATGGTAGTAGTAGAAGTAGTAGTAATGGTAGTAGTAGAAGTAGTAGAAGTAGTAGTAATGGTAGTAGTAGAAGTAGTAGAAGTAGTAGTAATGGTAGTAGTAGAAGTAGTAGTAATGGTAGTAGTAGAAGTAGTAGAAGTAGTAGTAATGGTAGTAGTAGAAGTAGTAGTATTGGTAGTAGTAGAAGTAGTAGTAATGGTAGTATTCGAAGTAGTAGTAATGGTAGTAGTGGAAGTAGTAGACGTAGTAGTAATGGTAGTAGTAGAAGTAGTAGAAGTAGTAGTAATGGTAGTAGTAAAAGTAGTAGTAATGGTAGTAGTAGAAATAGTAGAAGTAGTAGTAATGGTAGTAGTAAAAGTAGTAGTAATGGTAGTAGTAGAAGTAGTAGAAGTAGTAGTAATGGTAGTAGTAGAAGTAGTAGTAATGGTAGTAGTAGAAGTAGTAGAAGTAGTAGTAATGGTAGTAGTAGAAGTAGTAGTATTGGTAGTAGTAGAAGTAGTAGTAATGGTAGTATTCGAAGTAGTAGTAATGGTAGTAGTGGAAGTAGTAGACGTAGTAGTAATGGTAGTAGTAGAAGTAGTAGAAGTAGTAGTAATGGTAGTAGTAAAAGTAGTAGTAATGGTAGTAGTAGAAATAGTAGAAGTAGTAGTAATGGTAGTAGTAAAAGTAGTAGTAATGGTAGTAGTAGAAGTAGTAGAAGTAGTAGTAATGGTAGTAGTAGAAGTAGTAGTAATGGTAGTAGTAAAAGTAGTAGTGGTAGTAGTAGAAGTAGTAAAAGTAGTAGTAATGGTAGTAGTAGAAGTAGTAGAAGTAGTAGTAATGGTAGTAGTAGAAGTAGTAGAAGTAGTAGTAATGGTAGTAGTAATGGTAGTAGTAAAAGTAGTAGTAATGGTAGTAGATGAAGTAGTAGTAATGGTAGTAGTAGAAGTAGTAGAAGTAGTAGTAATGGTAGTAGATGAAGTAGTAGTAATGGTAGTAGTAGAAGTAGTAGTAATGGTAGTAGTAGAAGTAGTAGTAATGGTAGTAGTAGAAGTAGTAGTAATGGTAGTAGTAAAAGTAGTAGTAATGGTAATAGTAGAAGTAGTAGAAGTAGTAGTAATGGTAGTAGTAGAAGTAGTAGTAATGGTAGTAGTAGAAGTAGTAGTAATGGTAGTAGTAAAAGTAGTAGTAATGGTAGTAGTAAAAGTAGTAGTAATGGTAGTAGTAGAAGTAGTAGTAATGGTAGTAGTAGAAGTAGTAGTAATGGTAATAGTAGAAGTAGTAGAACTAGTAGTAATGGTAGTAGTAGAAGTAGTAGTAATGGTAGTAGTAGAAGTAGTAGTAATGGTAGTAGTAGAAGTAGTAGTAATGGTAGTAGTAGAAGTAGTAGTAATGGTAGTAGTAAAAGTAGTAGTAATGGTTGTAGTAGAAGTAGTAGTAATGGTAGTGGTAGAAGTAGTAGTAATGGTAGTAGTAGAAGTAGTAGTAATGGTAGTAGTAAAAGTAGTAGTAATGGTAGTAGTAGAAGTAGTAGTAATGGTAGTAGTAAAAGTAGTAGTAATGGTTGTAGTAGAAGTAGTAAAAGTAGTAGTATTGGTAGTAGTAAAAGTAGTAGTAATGGTAGTAGTAGAAATAGTAGTAGTAGTAGTAGTACAGTAGTAATAGAAGAACTAGTAGAAGTTGCATTAGTAGTAGTAGCAGTAAATAGTCGTAGTAGAAGTAGTTGTTTTTGTTGTTGTTGTTGTAGAGAAAGAAGGAAGAAGTAGCAGTTGTAGTAGTAGCAGTAGTTGTATTAGAAGTAGTAGTAGTAGTAGTTGTGGCAGTAGTAGTAGTAGTAATAGTAGTAGGAGTAGGAGTAGGAGTAGTGGTAGTAGTAGTAGTAGTGGCAGTAGTAGTAGTAGTAGCAGTAGTAATAGAAGAAGAAAAAGAAGAAGAAGAAGAAGAAGAAGAAGAAGTAGAAGAAGCAAAAAGTATATAACACTTCTTCCAATTCGTCCGTGTCTGATATATGACCACCCTTGTAACTTTGCTAATATATTGTAAAAGGAAATTCAGGTAGATTATGAATGATGTTAGCAACTTTACTGTGTTAGCGAATGTTCACAAAAACCAACACTACAAATGCTAACCTAGTTCTATGACACAGAATTCATTAATGCCCGAACTCCAAAGACGACTCTGTGTACAGTGAGAACAGAAAAAAAAGTCAAGATATACGGGTTTCTAATACTTAGAAAAAAGATTGCACAAAAGTATGTTCACTGATTATCCTTATCTCAATAATAATGTGGTTGGTTGAGTTCGGCTATTCTCAAGGCTCGATGTTTTCACGAATTCATGAATTTGCACATCTACTTGGGCCAAACAGTAACGAACTCACGCGACATGCAGAAAGAGATCTCGCGAATGATAGCAGCGGAGCGGTTCAGCTTCAACCACATCATGATGATCAGAGGTTTATTAGATGATCAGAGGTTTATAAGATGATCAGAGGTTTATAAGATGATCAGAGGTTTATAAGATGATCAGAGGTTTATTAGATGATCAGAGGTTTATAAGATGATCAGAGGTTTATAAGATGATCAGAGGTTTATAAGATGATCAGAGGTTTATTAGATGATCAGAGGTTTATAAGATGATCAGAGGAATGGATAAATTAGACTATAACAAGTGGTTTTTTTTTAAAATACAGCCACCCACAAGAACAAGAGGGTATAGCTACAGGCTGACTAAAGAGAGGTCCAGATTAGATATTAGGAAATATATTTTTAGTCTGAGAGTGGTGACTGCTTGGAATGCATTGCCATGGGAGGTAGTGGAGGCAGGGACAGTTAATGCATTTAAAAATAAATTGAATGCGCATCGCTTTTAGAGCAAGGTGATGCAAATGTAACTGGTTGTATAAAGACTATGCAGTGTCTTCTAAACGAGTATAAAGACGTTAAGTTAAGTTAAGAATGTACTTCTACAGATGAAAAAGAACAAAGTGAGAGCTTACATCTTTAACAGCTTGGTCATTCCAGTAATGGCATATGGATGCCAGGTCTGGAACTTCCGAAAAAGTGTCTTGGCGCGGATCCAAGCTACTCAACGAACGATTGAGCGTAGAACACTGTCACTTTCACTACACGACTACATGTGCAACACCGCCATCAGGAGTCAAACCTGCTTCAATGGTGTCGTAGATACGGCGTTACTAAGAAAGTATAGGTGGGCAGGTTACGTGGTAGGCATGCCTGACAATAGATGGAAACGTAAAGTGACGTCATGGTGGTCCTACACCTGTAATCGTCACATCGGACGTCCACCATTGAAATTCAGAGATGGTCTTCGATAAAACCTTGGTCCAACATGGTACTTAAAGGCAAAAGACAGAGATGAGTTCAGACGACATTTGGCTACCTGTCATAGTGCACATAACATGCCTGGATGAACACAAGGACTACAAGTGTTCAGCATGTCAGATGTCTTTCTGTTATACAAGCATGTATGCCATGCCGTCCTGGGTCCTTAACTTTACTTAACATCTTTATACTCGTTTAGAAGACTCTGCGGAGTCTGTATGCAACCAGTTTCATTTACATTTCCTTACTCTAAAAGCTATGCGCTTTCAATCTATTCTTAAATGCATTAATTGTCCTTGCCCTCACTACTTCCTGTAGCAATCCATTCCAGGCATTCACCGCTCTCTGAATGAAAGATTGTTTTCTGATATCTAATATTTACCTTTCTTTAGTTAATTTGTAGCTATGCCCTCTTGTTTTTGTAGGTGGTTGTATTTTGAAGAAAAAAAATTGTTATATTAATTTATCCTTTCCTTTGATTATCTTATAAACCTGTATTGTCACCTCGAATTCTTCCCTTTTCTAGACACTTTAGACCAGTTTTTCTTAACCTATCCTCATAACTGTAATTCTGGAATCCCACAATCAGCTTTGTCGCTCTTCTTTTGTATCCTTTCCAGCATATTTATATCCCCTCTGCGATATTGACTTCATACCTGCACGCATTACTTCAATCTAGGTCTAACTAAAGCTTTATGCAGTTTGACTATCACTTCCTTGCTCCTTGTTTAATCCCATTTCTGTCATTTCTTCCCCCGCTTGTCCCCTCGATCAGTTCTTAGCACGACCCGTTCTTCGCCAAGCGGCGTTCGTCCTTGTGCGAGTCCCATATCCGGATCCAGTCGTTTCTGTCACTGGTCGTCTAGTGGGATAGTAATCTATCTGTTGTGAGATCGTGTGTATTGTGCTTGTCTAGTGAATCTCGTCAGTGAGTTGAAGGCCGTCCACGAGGTCTCTTTTTGTCATGCGGGTACCTAATGGTGGTTATCATACTCCATCTGTCGTTTTTTCTTCTAGCGATATGGCCTGCCCAGCGGTTTTTCGAATGGGTTAACACGCTGTTGGACATCTTTGATGTGTGACATTCTTTGTATATCGCTATTTTGTAGTTCGCTTTGCCGCTGCTGTCATTGAGTTATAAAATCGAGCTGTTCTGCTGTCGAAGTGAAGTCCGTGTCCCAGCCCCAAGCATATTGGAATTCTGAGAACCAACCAGGTAGGCCAGTACCTGATACCAGGTAGCCAAAAAGTGTCCTTGTGTTTTGAAAATCCATCGTATCGATTACTAGAAGTTGCTGTCCTGTGTCTTCTAAAGTTTGCCTTTCAGTCTTTGATTTCGCTTTCAGTAGAAAGTTTGTGAGTGGTTTACGTGCTGTATCTTACTAGATATGTGGAAGGTGCAGATATGGGGTTTCCAGCCTTCAAGTTTTCCCCTGCTAACATTTTAGTCTTCAAAGGTACACCGTATGCCTTTGGTTGTACTGATACGACTTTCTTATGAAGATCGTGTCCAGATTATGTACATAGACCTTGTCCAGAGTATGTACATAGACCTTGTCCAGAGTACGTACACAGACCTTGTCCAGAGTATGTACACAGACCTTGTCCAGAGTATATACACAGACCTTGTCCAGAGTATATATACACATACATTGTCCAGAGTATATACACAGACCTTGTCCAGAGTATGTACACAGACCTTGTCCAGAGTATGTACACATACCTTGTCCAGAGTATGTACACATACCTTGTCCAAAGTATGTACACAGACCTTGTCCAGAGTATGTACACATACCTTGTCCAGAGTATGTACACAGACCTTGTCCAGAGTATGTACACAGACCTTGTCCAGAGTACGTACACAGACCTTGTCCAGAGTATGTACACAGACCTTGTCCAGAGTATGTACACAGACCTTGTCCAGAGTATGTACATAGACCTTGTCCAGAGTATGTACACAGTTAAAGGTTCGTGTCGTATTTTAAATTACGTTCCTTGAGATTTATCTTCATTCAATTTCTTACCTGTCCAAGCGAACTTTAACAGACGACGGAAGAGGTATGCCAAATTTAAAAAAAAACAGATGTAAAAAGTATTTAGAAAGTAAAAACATTCTAGTGTTGCTACGTGCAACTCCTGCTCATGAATGTACAAGAGGAAAGACACAACAGTACTTTAAACATTCAAGATGCTCGCACTTCTCAATTGTCACAAATCCTACTCATTCCACCACGCTCATCTCTTTCCCCTCCTTCAATCCACGCCCTTCCTCTAAACATGTCCATTTTTCTTTCAATGAATCCATCTCTTTGCCATTCCAACCCGAACTTCTCTTCTCCTCCTCTTGAGAAAAACTAATTTATTCTGCCTTCAAACTCCCCCCCTCCCCCTCACTTCCTCCCCCCTATTTCCCCTACCCGGACGGATTCACCGCCCTTCCCCTCTCTTCCCGCGATCTCCACTAGTCCATAACTGTTTAAGATTGTCAACCGGAGGAACATTTGTAGTCTTCGTTTTTTAAGGTTATATTCCTTTTCTTGTGATGGCGTCATCAATCGATCAGCCAACCAAATCTTCCTCCTCATGGGTTGGGAAACGTTTGATAATTAATATACGTAAATTAGTGCAAAATAAGCCTTTAGCAATAAAAATGAGAGAATTATACCGTTTTATTTCAAACCTGTAACGCATTATGAATATTGGGTACGGACAATGAATAACAAAGTTATCAATCATTATTAGCAACGGAAATGAGGCTCTTTGGAAGAATGCTATGTATACCTTAAATAGCTAAGAGCTCTAATGAAGATAGAAAGTCAATAGAAAGTCTTGCAATGTTATGTGGTAACAATATTGCTTCATGAAGGCGAGTCATGGACAATGAAACGATCGTACCTCCAACAAATAGTGTACTTCAAACTTAGTAAAAATCAAAATACCTATTCTATCATTGTCGTAACTATAATTACTGCTCTCATGTAATCCACAACAACCTGTCTTAATCTGCCATCAAATTTGTTGGTTTCCTGAGAAAAGTCAAATGGACCATATTTATTACATTATCGACCACCTCAGAAAGTGACATATCCCTGTAATTGCCCCGTTTACGCATGCACGCGGGCGCTCGCACGCATGCGCAAACACCGTATATAATATATATATATATATATACACACACACACACACACAAACCTTGAAAAAAGCGGTCGTCTGCTAGTCTGTGACGTGGAAAAATTATTGCCTGGCTAGTAAAAATAAATTCATTTATAATCGCTAATTACGTTTTTATTCGTTACTACATAACGACTCTAGCACGATTATTTATGATATTACGGTTAGACTAGATTGTACATAAGCTAGCTCTTGTTGGTGAATCAAAATTGACATCCACTACCACAATGTAAACTTACTTAAGCCATTAATAAATGGTACCTCAGTTCTAAAACTACCAAGCATGTTCAAGGACACAAACATCGGTGCATCTGACAGTAGTGCATTTTTTCTGAAAAAGAAATAGAATAATACTGTGTAAGTAATACAATATATTTTGGTTTGGTACGCATTGCTATGTAGAAATAAAAGTGAATTAGTGCCTAGTTTAATTTTGTTAACGTAAATTTCATGACTGTAGTTCGACCATGCTGACTGGTAACATTTTTGACTGACTAGTGAGACACTTAAAAATTTGCAAGCGTTGTTTATATATATATATATGAATCACGCTCGTGTTCAATTTGGCAGACATGGTGTTTTTTAACCCCTCGACGTACGTAACGTAATCGCTATCTACCGTACTGGACACTTGCCAAGAAACTTATAACAGTCAAATAGGTCGACGATTGTAAGAAGCGACGTTCTGCAAAGTACATGCTACTTATAAATATAATCGTCATCTTTTTGTAATTGACCAGTCCTAAGAATGCTGATGGTCCCTGTAGCTTGCTGGTTGTACACTCTCCTGCTCCGTCCTCTCATGCGCTCCACTCCGCTCGAACCTCGTTTAATGTCGAAACTTTGCAGTCTGTGGATTGCTGCTTCACCTATTGCGGTGTCTTCATCTAACAGGCGGTCATTGGTTGATTTCAAAATGCTCCTTCTGTCCATCACTAATGTGCCCATGATAGGAGCTTGTGAAGCCATGATGTCAGCTCTTTCATTGGCCTGAACCCCAGCATGACCAGGATAGTAGATCCATGTCAACCCCTGGAGACCTGAGGCTTCAACAGCTGCTATCCACTCGTACCTAAGCCATCTCTTCTGTACCTTCTAAAGTACGGCTTACGCGTCTGTCACAATGACTGCCCTTGTTATAGAAGTCGCAGACATCCATCTCAGAGCTGACGTCACTGCTTCCGTCTCCATTCTCATACTGGAGGTTGTTGACATGTATGCCCTTCTGCGCTCAGCAACGACCTGTCCTCTCATTTTAGCAAAGAAGCCCCAGCCTGATGTCCCACTGCGCAGCACTGATCCGTCGGTGTATATAACGGCATCATTCTCCTACGTGTTCTCAGTTATCAGCTGATTTACCTCGTGCTCTGCTCTCCAGTTGCTCCGTTCTCTGTATTCCTTGCCTAAGGTTATGATGACTCTCTGGTAATCTATCATTCTATCACTAATGTCAATCCATTCTTTCTCTTTGGCTATCGTCTCAGCTGGAGTGACGTGTCCGATTGTTGTCTCTGACTGTGCCATCCATTACGCCCATCTCTTGATTCTTGATCCCTTGATGTCTTAGATACTACTGTACAGAGGGTGCCGCTTGTCTGTGGTGACAAGCATATATGCTTTGACTTGTGTCAGTTTATGTCTGGATGTCATCGATAACAATCCCAACATTTATCGCATCATCACAATCGGGCTATCTCTAGTGCAATCCAGAACCAGTTGCATACCTTCATTCTGGATGCGGTCCAACCTTTCCACTGTGTTATTGATAGTGTGAGGATACCCAGTCAGTAGTCGATAACAGACAACCCGACCTAACCAAATAGGATGAAAAGGAGACGTTGTTTTAAGCTGGCAGCAGCCATGGTCTTGAGTGCTCCTAACCCTCGCTTACATCTTTGTACAATATGGTCAACGTGACAATTATGGGAGAGACTGCGATCAAATGTCACTCCGAGATTTTTCAACCTGTCAATGGTGCAACCCTCAAATGTGATGCCCGGGAGTTCAGCCTTTACTATGGAATTATTCAAAGAGCACCACATCATGCAGGCTTTGTTCTGATTGATCTTGGAGTTTGAGTCGCCGCACTACTGTGAGATTGCTTGCAAGGTTTCCTGGATGGCTTCGACCAACACTTGCCTGCCTGAGACAGTCTTGTACGTTAGGATGTCATCGGCAAATGTCAACGTTCGCCCTGCCCCTGTGGGTTGAATATTGGCCACTTTTACTGTGTAAATGTTGAACAGCACCGGTGAGAGCGGAGACCCTTGAGACAGTCCTGGACATATTCGCCTCGGTTCTGATGTCCACAATCCCACTCGTAGCGCAACTATTCTTTCCACCAGGGCAGTCGATATCCAACTAACCAGCCACGGGTTTAAACCACACTGCTTCAGCCATGTAATTACAGTCCCAAAATCGACACCGTTGAATGCGTCTTCAAGGTCGAGTGCCACCGCGACTGTTTCTTGCTTTGACTGAAAACACATCATATGCAAAAGTTCCAGCGTTACCACAGGTCTTCTTCGCTGTTCTATAGCTGCCCAGCATATCGGATAGGATGTCGTCCCGTTCCTGGCCACTATATTCTGGAGCAATCTGGAAAACAATTATGTATGGTGATTATTCGATATCAGCTGAGAAGCGTGGAGTACTTCCTCTGGTTTATGTCCTAAAACTTGAGGTAAGGTTGTCTGAGTATGTCTCTCCATTTGACCCAATCCTCTGGTTGATCAGTCCTAAAACTTGAGGTAAGGTTGTCTGAGTATGTCTCTCCATTTGACCCAATCCTCTGGTTGATCAGTCCTAAAACTTGAGGTAAGGTTGTCTGAGTATGTCTCTCCATTTGACCCAATCCTGTGGTTGATGTTCTAAGACTTTATGTAATGTTGTCTGAGCATGTCTCTCCATTTGACCCAATCCTCTGCAGCTCTCTTCATTTCAGCATTATTGCGTACCCTGGTGCCTCTACATGCCAGACACGTAAAGGTGACTATTTGTTGTCCATTTCGTTATTTCCCATGAATTTTATCATCCAGTATCTTATGTAGAATACTTTCCTGTCGCTAACGTCATCTTAGTTTTTATATTGCTCTCAATATTTGATTTCGTGCGCCTAACTGAATGAGGACCATGTCAATGGATCTTCTTTCTGTCCAACTTACTCGTTCCATTCTGCGATAGCACTACATTTCAAACAATTCCAATTTTTTTTTCATCCTTCTTTGCTGGAGTCCATGTTTCAACCCCATATAGTGCACTTTGCCAGACATGAGTAGTGGTTATGCTTTTCTTCCGCGCTATCCTCACATTCTTTAAGGTTGTCTCTTCAACTGTTTTTGCCATTGCAATTCTCGTGATAATGTCCGTCTTACTGCTGGCAGCTTCTTTGATGGTTTGCTCTAAATGTGCAAAAAATATGTAGTTGTTTCATTATTTCTCAAAAAATGCCTTTCAGATATGGATGTATAGAAGAATGGGGGAGCGTCGTATGGAATTAAAAGAAAATCAATAAGGAAGCCTTTGAGAAATTAAAGACGAAAAGAGAATTAATAATAATAATAATGTTCGCTTAGCCATTAGTGGCTTGTTGCGATAAACCACTGTCATGGCCACGTGGTGCAGTAAAAAAGGACACTCCTAGCTGCTATAATATCCAATATCCGGGGAAGAAGCCCTGGAGCCTTGGGATAAGTGTGTCTACCGCGAACCCTGTGGGATCCTTGAGAGGAGATGAGCAGTCTGCTGCTTTAGAACGGGGGCCGCGTGGATTAAATGCGTTACTCAGCGTGTGAACGATTTGTCTTGGGCAAGTCGCGAGGGCCAAATCTCTCCCGAGCGATGTGTTAGTACATTATTGGCCCATGCGTAATTTCCCAGCCACACGAAAACGAGCACTAGAAGCAAACAGGACGAAAGACCCCGATCTCGTGAAGTACAGCCGAGTGAACTGGGCCGTGGAAATAATACCCAATGTATCCGAAATACTATTTCAGATAGCCGATGACTGTGCCAGGCATAATCGGTGGGGAAGGCACACCAAAATTAACGAACCAATTAATCCAAATGGAAAACCTCAACAAGTTTCCAACGGACAAAAGATAGTTGATGCACGAAATCAAAGTCCAAATATTCATATATGTTTGTCACATCAAAAGAGATAAGCCCTGTCTGACAACAGTACTGACAAGACACGCAGAGTGCAGATATAACGTACAGTACATATCCCGTCAAGTCATGCGCCGTATATGAAATATGGCGTTACGCCCATATTATTTTGTGACTGACGGCACATAGTGTATGATGTGGTAAGGATCACCCCGGCCGCCTTTACTTCCCAGATTTTATCTGGTACCCAGTTCTTTGGCTGGGTCGACCACGCGAACCGGTTTGCGATCAGAAACAAATCCTGCACCAACTAGAGATTGAACCCTGATCGCCTGACTGGGACGCCAATGCACTAAACCCTGCGCTACCGCAAATGTACTGCGATTTAAAAAACAAGTAAGTAGCAAGTCCTTTGCAGAACATCGCTTTTTACAACCGCCACCTATTTGACTGTTATAAGTTTCTTGACAATGTGCAGTACGGTAGGTTGCCATTACTTTACGGACGTGGAGGAGCAATCGCCTGAGAAAAAAACTCAGCGTCTGTCACACTGGACACTGTGGGAATCGAACCTGGTTCGTTGGTATTGTAAAAACCGAGCGAGTTTCATCCCTAGGTCACTCAGCCTACTTACCATGGGTTAACTTCTTTATAATTGGGAAGACAACACGAAAAAATTGTCATGGACAAGTGTGGCAGATTGCACAATAAAGAAAAATAACAAAAAGACGTAAGAGATCTATTGCAACTGATCCGAGTTTCGATCTGGAGATGACACATCATCTGTATTAAACAGAAAAACTATCATAACAGACGGTGAATAATGTATTGTATAGCAGAAGTCAAGAACCAGAATGCCGCTAGTCGTAACCGGCTAACGGGGAAATCCTATTAATTCTTCTTCGCGTACTTTCAGAAGCCTTATGGAAAATAAAAACTATATAAACCTAGATTTCTAGCCACAAAAGTTATATATATATATATATATATATATATATATATATATATATATATATATATATATATATATATATATATGTGTGTGTGTGTGTGTGTGTATATTTCTACTTTAACTATAGACAGGAGTGGCTAGATCAGTGTCCACATCCCAGACAGGCCGAGTATATTTCAAAAAGCAAGCAAAACTAGATCCCCAAGACCCAGCCAAGAAACTGAAACGAAGAGACCAGAGTTTGATCTTCAAGCTGAGAACAGGCCATGTCCCTCTAAACAAACATCTGGATAGATTAGACCCACTACGTGAACCAAACTGCAGATTCTGCCATGACCACGAGGATTAACTCGAGCACCTCCTGGCCTTGTGTCGAAGGCTGGCTGATCTGCGGAACCAGCTGTTAACACCACACCCCACCATACTCAACACACTCTACACATCACTACAACAATTGAGGAGGACGTGTGCTTTTATTAAGGTTGCATTGGGATGTCAAGAACTGGCAGCTCACAGCTAAAGGGATTATATCATCATCATACTTCTACTTTTGTCTTACTGCTCTTGCAATGAGGTGCCGCAGAGAGGCGGGATGCGTAGATTACTTGTTAATGCCAGGTGGGAGATTTGTGCAGACGTTAGATGGAACTTCCTGAGAGTGTCGGGGTCGGCCCCTTGTTCGTGTACTGGATACCTGCATATGATATGATCTCGCTGCAGGTTGGTCATAATGCATTCTGACTAAGTTACCAAACTGCCTCGGCTTGGTGTTGCTGATTCAGTCACGGATTGTCTTGGCAGGCTGTACTTCTCCCACAGCGCATCTCACAGCTCTTATGTGTGCCAAGCAATGACCAAGATTGACATTAGTAACACAACGTAGGAATAAATAGTGTATTTATCAACCTACTCATAGTTGCAAGAATCACTCTAAAGTGTTTCAAAATCGGCGGCAGTTTGATTGTGCACAACGCTTTCTGAGTTCCTTGTGCGATCTCCCTGTCTGCTCTGACGTCATTAGTGAACTTGGGTATTTGAACTCCCTTGATACTTATGTCACTGCTGGCATATATATCGTTTTACCAGTTCTTAGCTTCTTTGGAAGTATAATCACTGCAAACCATTAGGGTTACAACCACACGCTCCGGTTTGCCCATCTGTAATTGGTTACATGGTTTACTTTCAAGGAAGGCATGGTAGCGAACGTGTGGCTAAACCCTGATAATTTGTAGTCAAATGCAAGCGCTCTAACCATCCTGCTACCGTGTTTATCATCGCCAAACAGTATTTACTTGTACAAAAGAGCAAACAATATTTCACCAGGCCACTGCCGTCGCTAAAAAACGTCCTCGTCCCAAGCATTGAGAATGACGATCACTCGCCCTAATCTCCAATCAAACACGCCGGTCTCCCGGGACACGTCAAATGGCGCTTCTATTACGCAACCAAGCCGCTCGGGACAGTGACATATTCCAACAAAGATTGTTTAGACAGTGTGACCGCGCGTTTAAAATTCCTGCAAATATTATTTGCCTTGGAAAAACATTTCAAGCAGTTGCCGTATCAGGATACGGACACACTATCAGACATCGGGACGCACATTACTGCCACAATTATTGGCTGTAATGTTATAACCAGTTTACAGTAAGTGCTTCTGATTTATTATGTATTATGCGCGCAAAGACGGTTCAGATACTGTTGCTACAAGAGCGACATTGATATCAGAGACAAGTTATTGATTGTGATATCATACACTGATTCGTATTTATTTGTCCCGGCTACTGTCACTATAACAGGGACAATCATAACAGAGGCAAGAAAGTGATTATGGTGTCATGTATAGATTTGAGTTTATTTGTCCCTACTTCTATCCCTATAAGGAGATATATATATATATATATAAAGACACACACACACATAAACACACACACACATATATATATATATATATAAAGACACACACACACATAAACACACACACATATATATATATATATAAAGACACACACACACATAAACACACACACATATATATATATATATAAAGACACACACACACATAAACACACACACATATATATATATATATAAAGACACACACACACATAAACACACACACATATATATATATATATAAAGACACACACACACATAAACACACACACATATATATATATATATATATATATAAAGACACACACACACATAAACACACACACATATATATATATATATAAAGACACACACACACATAAACACACACATATATATATATATATATAAAGACACACACACACATAAACACACACACATATATATATATCTTTGACCTTCTATCATCCAGGGGTGGAAAGGCCTTCCACCAACTCTCGCCAAGCAGCTCTGTTCTATGCAATCTTTTATACTTCCTTCCAGCTTTTTCCTGTTTTTTTACTTCCGCCTCCAGATCTCGTTTCTATGTATTTCTTGGTCTGCCTATGACTCTCCTTCCCTGGGGGTTCTTTTTCTACTTCTTCTTCATCGTACGAAGTCAGACAGTAACCATTATTTTTTCGAAAAAAGCGGCGGTCATCCTGAGGCTGTCGACACTGCCATAGAGCTTGTCTTGTGGTTCCACTGGTGATGGCCACATCTGCTCTCTCTGATCCTCGTATGTCGGGCAGTTCTGCAGATGCTCAGCGGTCATTTTCCCGGTACCACACGGGCATTCGTCGGTACCACCTATCTTCAATTTGTTGAATAGGTGGTACCTCAGTCTATTGTGGCCAGTGCGAAGTCTTATGACAACGACCTGCTCTCTTCTGTTCAACTGGTAATAGGCATCGTTTTTGGTTTAGCCGGTATGTTCAGTTTCCCATTTGGTCATGTATCTGGCTTTATAAGCCGTTTTGACTCTTCGTACGTCATACTAGTATCTGTTTGTGGTAGTCTTGCACCTTCTTTTGCCAGTCTGACTGCCTCCTCGTTGCCTTGGATGTTGCAGTGTGATGGGACCCACTGTACCACTACCCTTTTTGGTGCGGACTGCTGGCATAGTTGACAGAGTTCTGATCTTAAGTCATTAAGCTCAGTGTTTTTCTGGCTTTTTAGCGCTGTGACTACGGCCAGAGCATCTGTAAGCAGGACTATATGGCTTTCATTTTCTTTATGTGTCACCATTTCTTCCACTGCCGCCCTCAGTGCCTCTGCCTCCGCTCTGAAATTGCTTGTGTACTTACCATTAGCGAATGACAGTGTTATTTTTCTGCCATTTGGTAGGTTCAGGAATGCTCCTGCCCCTCCGTTCTGTGTAGTGTTTGTTACAGAACCGTCGGTGTATGCATGGGTACAGTCCATGCTTAAGTAGTTTTTCGATTTAAAGCTTAGGGTAATATCTCTCCTTTCTTTTTCAGTCTGGCAGATTTTGTTTCCAATACCTGGTATATTTTCTACCACCTCTGGAAATATATCCTGCCTCCAGGTAGGTTTTTGTACAGTGGTGATGGGCTTTGGTGTTGTTAGTGCGTTTATGGGATCTTCGTGCATCTTTGCTTTGGCTATTTCTGCAAAGTTTCCCATTTCCCAAATTGTTTAGTCTCTGGTGCATTGGGTGGTCAGTCAGTCTTCGGAGTTTCTCTGACTGCAGCTGGGCTCTGCAGTCTCTTCTTTCGGTCATGAATTGCAACTTTGTAATCTTTTCAAGTTCTAAAATTGGCGTTGACTTCATGCCTACTGTTATAAGTCTCATGGCTTGGTTTTGAAGTTTGTTAACTTTATCGAAGTTCGCCTTTGCTGCTGGTGTCGATGCCGCAATGCCATACTCGAGAACTGGTCTCACTCTTCCAGTGTACAGTTTCTTTAGTATACTTTCGTCTGCTCCCCAGCTTGTGCCAGCAAGTTTCCTCATGATTGCCATTCTTTCTCTGGCTCTCATTCGGTTTCTCTCGATCTGACTTTTCCATGTCATGAGCCGTATCAAATGTGACTCCCAGATAGTTTGGGTTGTCGTTTGGCTGCAGGAATTTGCCATTTAGACTTAATTTGGTGTTTTGGGGTTTGATTGAAAGCGAGAATATTGTACATGTGGTTTTCTCGTTTATTTTGACCAGCCATGAGTTCGCCCACTCTTCCAGCGATGTTAGGGCCTGCTGCATCCGATTTCTTGCTATGGTGAGATTCTTTTCAGAGGTCCACATAGCCAGATCGTCTGCAAACATTGAGCTATGGACACTTCTTGGTATATTCTCTGTAATGTCGTTTATATACACCAGGAAGAGTGTGGGTGACAGTACTCCCCCTTGGGGTACTCCCTGCTCGAGTGTCACCGTTTTGCTCATCTGCCCTTGTATTTGGACTCTGGCCGTTCTTTTTATGAGGTAGTGGTTGATCCACTTGTACATTCTCCCACAAACTTCACTTCTCCTTAGCTTGACTCTAAGTCCGTCATTCCAGACTTTGTCAAATGCCTTTTCCAGGTCCACCCGAACCGCTACTGTGTGTTTCTTTTCCTGGTAGGCATCTTCTATTTCCTGGGCTATGAGGATGACCTGGTCCTCAGTGGATCTGTGCTGTCTGAAGCCGGCTTGCTGTGGAATTAGTATTCGTTTTTCTTCCAGATGCCACATCAGTCTGGTGTTTATCATACGTTCCATCAGTTTGCCGACACAGCTCAGTAGGCTGATAGGCCTGTATCCATTTGGATCTATTTTGTCCTTTCCTTTCTTTGGTACTGGTACAAGTACTGCGTCTTTCCATGCCTGGGGTACAATACCCCTTTTCCAGCTTTGGTTCAGGACTGATAGCAGTTTCCTCTTCGCTGTTTGGCCCAGCCCCATCAGAATTTCGTTTGTTATCCCGTCTTTTCCGGGAGATTTCCTTTTCTTTAATGTTCTCATGGCCTCTTCCATTTCACTCATTGTTAATTTGGCCATCATATGCTCTTCTGGTGCCGTGTTGACGTTGTCGTACCCCTTTTGCTCTTCACTAATGTCTGTATGCCTATCTGCCGGTACCTCGATGTGGTTTGCCTTGGCATAGTGTTCAACAAAAGCGTTTGTGGCTTTTTTTCCAGTGAGCTAGTTTTCGCCCTGCTTGATGGTAATTTGTTTGTTTGTAGGGGTTTCGTCATTCATGACTCTGACTAGCTTCCATAGCTTGTTCCCTTCTTTGTCTAGGTTGAGGCTTTCAGTTTTGTTTTTCCAGCTCTATCTTGCTGTTTGGTTTAGAGTGTATTTGTATTTCGCCGTGGCGGCTTTGAGGGTGATATTTGCCTCCATAGTTTGTTCTCGCTCTGCCATGTTCCTAGCATGTGTTACTGCATCTTCCGCTTTCTGCAACTCATCATTCCAATAGGCCTTATAGTTTTTCCTAGCCCCTCTTGGGATGGTTTCAGTGGCGGCTTGCATTATTGCCTTGCTTAGGCTTTCCACCATGGGCCTCATTTTGTTGTTTCGTGTGTTGATGGTTTCACACAGCCCATCTGTCAGGATTGCAAATCTGTCCTAGTCGGCTCGTTTGTAATTCCAAATTGGGAGCGGTTTTGTTTCCTGTGAGCCTACTTCCATATCAATGTGTAGCCTGATCGGCCTGTGGTCGCTACCTGCCAATTGGTTTAGCACCTGGCGGTCTATTTTATGGTGTATGTCCTGTGTGGAAAAGGCCAGGTCTGGAGTCGAGGTGGTATGCCATGTTCTAGAATATGAAGCTAGGGCTATCCTCCGGCCTATTGATTAGATGAAGATTTGTGTCTATCTCCCAATCTTCCACTTCGTCACCTTTGCTGTCTGTGTCCGAGTATCCCCATCTCTCCGAGTGGCTGTTGAAGTCTCCAACTACTATGCAGTTGGAGTCTTTGACTTCCATACTCGAGAGCGATAGGTCTCTATTTGGTGGTCCGTACAGATTGAAAATGCGGAGCTTCGTCTCTTGGGCCATTATGTCAACTCCTACAATTTCTGCTTGTCCGGTGTGATTGACAGATACCGCGCTACTCGGTATGCAATTTCGGGTCAGTATCAGGACCCCTCTTTTGTGACCTTCTCTATCGTGACGGAAGGTCTGATATCCTCTGATTGAGAATTTATGGTTATTGTTGAGGTGCGTTTCCTGGATACATGCCACGTCAATCTTACCTTCATGCAGGTGTTGTGTTAGGGAAAGCTTTTTGTTAACGACACCCTCCGCATTCCACTGTAGTATTTTGAGGGTCTTGAGTTTTTGGTCAATAGGAATTGCCCCATAGCCATATGCCTTGACTCCAGGACACATGGGTGGGTGACCACCTGTAGTCAAGGGTGGGCCCCTTCGAGGCGTGAGGCCCGGCACTCTCGCTGCCTGGCGGGACTCCGCAGGATGAGCGCCATACGTTTTCCTGATCGGTTGTACTGTCATCATACTGCAATTTACGTTGCACTGTTTCGTTAGACTTGTGACCCCGTGCATCCGATTTCAGCAGGCGTTTCTGTAGGGATGCCCTCCTTAGCCTTTGGCTGTCTCCAGCCTATCTGCAAGGCAGCAGTTGTTTGTGATCAGAGTTGTCTCTCTTATGGAAGTTGTCTTACCAGACTAACGAGTCTTCACTACTCGTGTCTATAGGGTGCGGTGATGATATATGAGATGATATATGATATGGACTGGTTTACCCGGAAGAGAGGCAGTCCAGTGTGTCTGTATCCCAGGATCGTCACGTCCTGCCAGAAACGTAGCATTTGCATGTGAGTGGGGTATTTCTTTGCTCCCTTTATTTTCTTGGCTTCTATGCAGGGATGGTACGCCTAGCATTCCCCGCCACCTGGGATGTTGACACAGTGGGGCAGGTGTGTAATGTCCGCTAGTCTGCATCTCTTCTGCGTCCATTGGTATGGCTGATAGCGTACAGAGGTAGAGATCGAAGCATAAGTGCATTTATCCAGGGGACAAGCCTGCTAATGTCACGGAGATGTTGTTCGCCTGGTTTGCGGACATATCTCGTTGTCAAGGAATGAGTATCGACAGTTCACAGTGAGGTGGCTGCTCTACTGTTTTCGACGCCCTGACCAAGAACTAAGTCTTATGTTTGTGGTTTCGCACCCCATCGCCGTATAGGGTGCTTATCGAGCAGCTATCCAATCGCTTTGATCGGCGAATGGAAGATACCTCTTTCTGTGGCTCGACCTGGTAGGGTTGAGGCGCGATCCCCAGGTCCCGACCATATCGAAGCCTCCCATTGCAGTGGTGCTGAGATTTTTGGCGGGATTCCGGCTTACAGGCGTCCGGCCGTAATCCCTCACATGGTAGCCTCGCGCCATTGGCTTATAAGCCTGGTACGTGAACCAAATGTCTGCGGCTCCTCTTGAGTTGAGCAGGGTTTCCGTAGCAACGCCCTGCCATTTGTAGGGTAAAACTGACCTGTCTTCCGATGGTCTATTATCCCGATCAAAGCGGGCGGACAATTGCTTGATACTCACCTTATACGGCGATGGGGTGCGAAACCACCAACCAAAGACTTAGTATCTGGTCGGGGTGTCGAAAACAGTAGAGCAGCCACCTCACTGTGAACTGTCGAGACTCAACCAATGACCATGAGATCTGTTCGCACGCCAGGCGAACAACATCTCTGTGACATTACCAGGCTTGTCCTCTGGTTAAATGCACTTCGGCTACGATATCTACCTCTGTACGTTATCAGCCATATAACTATCATGCTGGACGCAGAAGAGATGCAGACCAGCGGACATTGCACACCTGCCCCACTGTGTCAACATCCCAGGTGGCGGGGAATGCTAGGCGTACCATCTCTGCATAGAAGCCAAGAAAATAAAGGGAGAAAGAGATACCCCACTCACATGCAAATGCTACGTTTCTGGCAGGACGTGACGATCCTGGGATACAGACACACTGGCCTGCCTCTCTTCCGGGTAAACCAGTCCATATCATATATCATATATCATCTCACATATCATCATCGCACCCTATAGACACGACTAGTGAAGACTCGATAGTCTGGTAAGACAACTTCCAAAAGAGAGACAACTCTGATCATAAACAACTGCTGCCTTGCAGATAGGCTGGGGACAGCCAAATGCTAAGGAGGGCATCCCTACAGAAACGCCTGTTGAAATCGGATGCACGGGGCCGCAAGCCTAACAAAACAGTGCAACGTAAATCGCAGCATGATGACAGTACAACCGATTAGAAAAACGCATGGCGCTCATCCTGCGGAGTCCCGCCAGGCAGCGATAGTGCCGGGCCTCACGCCTCGAAGGGGCCCACCCTTGACTACTGGTGGTCACCCACCCATGTGTCGTGGAGTCAAGGCACATGGCTATGGGGCAACTTCTATTGACCAAAAACTCAAGACCCTCAAAATACTACAGTGGAATGCGGAGGGAGTCATTAACAAAAAACTTTCCCTAACACATCACCTGCATGAAGGTAAGATTGACGTGGCATGTATCCAGGAAACGCACCTCAACAATAATCATAAATTCTCAATCAGAGGATACCAGACTTTCCGTCTAGATAGAGAAGGCCACAAAGGAGGGGTCCTGATACTGACCAGAAACTGCATACCGAGTAGCGCGGTATCCGTCAATCACACTGGACAAGCAGAAATTGTAGGAGTTGACATAATGGCTCAAGAGACGAAGCTCCGCATTTTCAATCTGTACGGACCACCAAATAGAGACCTATCGCTCTCGAGTATGGAGGTCAGAGACTCCAACTGCATAGTAGTTGGAGATTTCAACAGCCACTCGGAGAGATGGGGATACTCTGACACAGACAGCAGAGGTGACGAAGTAGAAGATTGGCAGATAGATGCAAATCTCTCCCTAATCAATTGGCCGGAGGATAGCCCTAGCTTCTATTCAAGAATATGGCATACCACCTCGACTCCAGATTTGGCCTTCTCCCCACAGGACATACACCATAAAATAGACCGCCAGGTGCTAAACCAACTGGCAGGTAGCGACCACAGGCCGATCAGGCTAACCATTGACATGGAAGTAGGCCCACAGGAAACAAAACCGCTCCCACGTTGGAATTACAAACGAGCCGACTGGGACAGATTTGCAATCCTGACAGATGGGCTGTGTTAAACCATCAACACACGAAACACCAAAATGAAGCCCATGGTGGAAAGCCTAAGCAAGGCAATAATGCAAGCCGCCACTGAAACCATCCCAAGAGGAGCTAGGAAAAACTATAAGCCCTACTGGAATGATGAGTTGCAGAAAGTGGAAGATGCAGTAACAAATGCTAGGAACATGGCAGAGCGAGAAAAATCCATGGAGGCAAACATCGCCCTCAAAGCTGCCACGGCGAAGAACAAACACACTCTCAAGCAAACAGCAAGAGAAAGCTGGAAAAATAAAACGGAAAGCTCTAACCTGGACAAAGACGGGAACAAGTTATGGAAGCTAGTCAGAGCCATGAACGACGAAACCCCGTCAAATAAACAAATTACTATCAAGCAGGGCGAGAACTTGATCACAGGTAAGAAAGCCGCAAACGCCTTTGTCGATCACTATGCCAGAGCAAACCACATCGAGGTCCCTGCAGATAAGCATACAGACATTAGCGAAGAGCTAAAGGGGCACGAAAACATGAATACGGCACCTGAAGAGCACATGATGGCCAAATTAACAATGCGCGAAATGGAAGAGGCTATGAGAACACTAAAGAAAAGGAAATATCCCGGAAAAGACGGAATAACAAACGAAATGCTGATGGGGCTGGGCCAAACAGCGAAGAGGAAACTGCTATCGGTCCTGAACCAAAGCTGGAAAAGGGGAATTGTACCCCAGGCATGGAAAGACGCAATACTGGTACCAGTACCAAAAACTGGAAAGGACAAAACAGATCCAAATGGATACAGGCCCATAAGCCTACTGAGCTGTGTCGGCAAGCTGATGGAACGGATGATAAACACCAGACTGATGTGGCATCTAGAAGAAAAACGAATACTAATTCCACAGCAAGCCGGCTTTAGACAGCACAGATCCACTGAGGACCAGGTCATCCTCATAGCCCAGGAGATAGAAGATGCCTACCAGGCACAAAAACACACAGTAGCTGTTTGATTGGATTTGGAAAAGGCATTTGACAAAGTCTGGAAAGATGGACTTAGAGTCAAGCTAAGAAGAAGTGATGTTTGTGGGAAAATGTACAAGTGGTTCAACCACTACCTCAAACAAAGAACGGCCAGAGTCCAAGTACAAGGGCAGATGAGCAAAAAGGTGACACTCGAGCAGGGAGTACCCCAAGGGGGAGTACTGTCACCCACACTCTTCCTGGTATATATAAACGAAATTACAGAGAATATACCAAGAAGAGTCCATAGCTCAATGTTTGCAGACGATCTGGCTATGTGGACCTCTGAAAAGAATCTCACCATAGCAAGAAATCGGATGCAGACGGCCCTAACATCGCTGGAAGAGTGGGCGAACTCATGGCTGGTCAAAATAAACGAGGAGAAAACCACATGCACAATATTCTCGCTTTCATTAAAACCCCAAAGTACCAAATTAAGTCTAAATGGCAAAATCCTGCAGCCAAACGACAACCCAACCTATCTGGGAGTCACATTTGATCGGCGCATGACATGGAAAAGTCAGATTGAGAGAAACCGAATGAAAGCCAGAGAAAGAATGGCAATCATGAGGAAACTTGCTGGCACAAGCTGGGAAGCAGACGAAGGCATACTAAAGAAACTGTACACTGGAAGAGTGAGACCAGTTCTCGAGTATGGCATTGCGGCATGGAAAACAGCAGCGAAGGCGAACTTCGATAAAGTTAGCAAACTTCAAAACCAAGCCATGAGAATTATAACAGGTGGCATGAAGTCAACGCCAATTGTAGAACTTGAAAAGATTACAAAACTGCAATCCATGACCGATAGAAGAGACTGCAGAGCCCAGCTGCAGTCAGAGAAACTCCGAAGACTGACTGACCATCCAATGCACCAGAGACTAAACAATTTGGGAAATGAGAAACTAAAGTGGAGAAACTTTGCAGAAATAGCCAAAGCAAAGATGCACGAAGATCCCATAAACGCACTAACAACACCAAAACCCATCACTACTGTACGAAAACCTACCTGGAGGCAGGATATATTTCCAGAGGTGGTAGAAAATATACCAGGTATTGCAAACAAAAACTGCCAGACTGAAAAAGAAAGGAGAGATACTACCCTAAGCTTCATAACGAAAAGCTACCCAAGCATGGACTGGTCCCATGCATACACCGACGGTTCTGTAACAAATACTACACAGAACGGAGGGGCAGGAGCATTCCTGAACCTACCAAATGGCAGAAAAATAACACTGTCATTCGCTACTGGTAAGTACACAAGCAATTTCAGAGCGGAGGCAGAGGCACTGAGAGCGGCAGTGGAAGAAATGGTGACACACAGTGAAAATGAAAGCCATATAGTCCTGCTTACAGATGCTCTCGCCGTAGTCACAGCGCTAAAAAGCCAGAAAAATACTGAGCTTAATGACTTAAGAGCAGCACTCTGCAAACTGTGCCAGCAGTCCGCACCAAAAATGGTAGTGGTACAGTGGGTCTCATCACACTGCAACATCCAAGGCAACGAGGAGGCAGACAGACTGGCAAAAGAAGGTGCAAGACTACCACAAACAGATACTAGTATGACGTACGAAGAGTCAAAACGGCTTATCAAAGCCAGATACATGACCAAATGGGAAACCGAACATACTGGTTACACCAAAAACGATGCCTATTACCAATTGAACCGAAGAGAGCAGATCGTCGTCTTCAGACTTCGCACTGGCCACAATAGACTGAGGTACCACCTATTCAACAAATTGAAGTATCTGATCGTCTTCGCGCCTCTGACTTTCGTTCTTGATAAATGAAAACATTCTTGACAAATGCTTTCGCAGTAGCTCGTCTTGCGGCGATCCAAGAATTTCACCTCTAACGCCGCAATACGAATGCCCCCGTTTGTCCCTGTTAATCATTACCTCCCGTTCCGAAAACCAACAAAATAGAATCGAGGTCCTATTCCATTATTCCATGCACCATTATTCAGGCAGCCGAGGCCTACTTTGAACACTCTAATTTTTTCAAAGTAAAAGCACCGGCCACCCAGGACGCTCAGCGAAGAGCACCCGTGGGAGAGAGCCGGCAGACGGTAGGGCAGGAAACAACGGGCAGTGAAACGGCGCGAGCTGGACCACCCGCCTGCGCCTGAGATCCAACTACGAGCTTTATAACTGCAACAACTTTAATATACGCTATTGGAGCTGGAATTACCGCGGCTGCTGGCACCAGACTTGTACTCCAATAGATCCTCGTTAAAGGGTTTAAAGTGTACTCATTCCAATTACGGGGCCTCGAAAGAGTCCCGTATTGTTATTTTTCGTCAATACCTCCCCGTGCCGGGAGTGGGTAAGTTGCGCGCCTGCTGCCTTCCTTGGATGTGGTCGCCGTTTCTCATGCTCCCTCTCCGGAATCGAACCCTGAACGGAGGGGCAGGAGCATTCCTGAACCTACCAAATGGTAGAAAAATAACACTGTCATTCGCTTCTGGTAAGTATACAAGAAATTTCAGAGCGGAGGCAGAGGCCCTGAGGGCGGCAGTGGAAGAAATGGTGACACATAAAGAAAATGAAAGCCATATGCTCTCTCCGTAGTCACAGCGCTAAAAAGCCAGAAAAACACTGAGCTTAATGACTTAAGAGCAGCACTCTGCAAACTGTGCCAGCAGTCCGCACCAAAAAGGGTAGTGGTACAATGGATCCCATCACACTGCAACATCCAAGGCAACGAGGAGGCAGACAGACTGGCAAAAGAAGGTGCTAGACTACCACAAACAGATACTAGTATGACGTACGAAGAGTCAAAACGGCTTTTCAAAGCCAGATACATGACCAAATGGGAAACCGAACATACTGGTTACACCAAAAACGATGCCGATTACCAGTTGAACCGAAGAGAGCAGGTCGTCGTCTTCAGACTTCGCACTGGCCACAACAGACTGAGGTACCACCTATTCAACAAATTGAAGATAGGGTGTACCGACGAATGCCCGTGCGGTACCGGTAAAATGACCGCTGAACATCTGCTGCAGAACTGCCCGACATACGGGGATCAGAGAGAGCAGATGTGGCCATCACCAGTGGAACTGCAAGACAAGCTCTATGGCAGTGTCGACAGCCTCAGGATGACTGCCGCTTTTTTCGAAAAATAATGGTTACTGTCTGACTGCGTACGAAGAAGAAGAAGAAGAAGAAGAAGAACAACCCTGATTTCCCGTTACCCGTTACAAACATGGTAGGCATGTCACGTACCATCGACATTCGATATGGCAGACATTTGAAAGATGCGTCGCCGGCACATGAGGCCATGCGATCAGCACAAAGTCATCCAGAGTCACCAGTGGGGACGCCGCAACCCCGCGAGGGGAAACGACGATTGGTTTTGAGCTAATAAAAGCGCTCTTTCCGCGAGAGTTGGAGCTAGGTAAGCATGTATTAGCTCTAGAATTGCCACAGTTATCCGAGTAGGATCGTGTCATCTAAGGAACCTCGACTGATTTAATGAGCCATTCGCGGTTTCACCGTGAGACAGTGTGAACTTAAACAGGAATGGCTTAATCTTTGAGACAAGCATATGACTACTGGCAGGATCAACCAGATATCTGTCGGAGACGTACGTACCGCACACACCGGTCGGCGGAGGACGGGTGTGTAAAAAGCCTCACTGGGACGGCCGCAGGGACCGACTGACGAACGGACGGACGGTTATTCCTTCCGTCCCTCACTCCGTCGACCTAGGACCGCCTGACAGGGGCCCCTACACGCACCATACGACCGAACGACCGGGCTCGCTCGAGGAGGGATGACAGCGCTTTGTGCAAAACGGATCCCAACGACCCCGGCGATGAATTTCACTGGGACTAGAGATAATTTGGCCTGCCGGCCTGCCCTTCTCCCGAGGGTTTGTCCCCGGGAGAACACAGGGCCTTCAGGCACGATTCCTGCTTTCCATTTGCCGGTCACAAGCTCTTTGCGAGAGTCTGATCACCAGCGAAACGAACTGTCGAGTTCTGCTATAAGCCTTAGATAAATCACCACTGACTGACAACGTGTCTCGATACGGACCAGAGCAGCGCACCTCGGCGGAGGAGACGCCAAAAAAAAACCGCATCCCGATACCTCTACGGGGAAAGGCGAGCAAGCGTTTTCGGCAAGCCCGCGCTATCGCTACGCCTGGCGGGACTGAGATCGCTTTACGAACACTGATTGACATTGAATCGCGGCGGCGAGACAACTACCCCAGATCCTGGGGGTTCAATGACAGAGATTGCCTGGTGATACTGGCTTGGGCTTTTTTAATGTATTACTCATCCATTTCCAGTTTCTTCCTAACATTTCCTATTCCAATTGACCTTGTCTCGCTCTCTCCCACAGTCTGTCGTTTGTAGCTTTGTCAAACCATTTTATACCAAGAAACTTTCTCAGACATCTGTTGACAAAACCCTGCAGTCTCCTGTCATTGTCTTTGGTCATCCTCCAGGTTTCCGCTCCATACAGCAGGACTGGCTTCACATTTGAATTGGATATCCTTCATTGTGTCTTCCTTCTTATTTCCTTGGTGTCCCATCTTGGTTTCAGCATTCTGAATGCAACTCTTGCTTTTTGTATCCTTGTTTTTATATCCTCGTCTGCCCGTCCTTCCTTATTGATGATACTTCCTAAGTATGTAAATACCTCTGCCTCTTCCAGTGGGGTTCCTCTCAGTCTGATTGGCTCTGTTCGGTTACTTAATGTGCCTGCAGCCTTCCAGGCGAGTCCTGCGCGCTTATAACGTTCAGTGATCAGGGTTCTGCAACCCCGGAAGACCGAAGCCAGGTGGATAGGCAATGTTAGGGATATCCTAAACCACCATGGGATTTAATAATGTTCGCCTAGGCATCTAGGGCCCGTTTCGTCGATCGACCACTACCATGACCAACTGCTGAGGCTCGTTGCCAAACCTCGTTCAATGACGAAGGAGAGACTGCAATCTGTCAGATCCATGTGGAGGGAGGACATCTGCTCCCACGTCTCCAGCCGGCCGGTGGAAGACCGTTGTTAGACATAGCGGACTTGGACATTATCTATGTGAGATGGAACTTCCTGGTCCAGTCGAACCACGTGACCAAACAGACAGGCGGCGGCGGCGGACCAAAATGTCCGAGAAGGAGGGAAGACCCGTATTTGGAGACACTTTGACATTAGGGACGAGATCGAACCATTGGATACAGAAGATGCGTCGCTGGTTGCGCCAATGAAAGGCACCGAGTCATGATATATCCAGTTTAAGTAGGGTCTAAAATTATGAACAATACAGGAAGACAGGAATCACACACGTCTGGTAAAACCATGGGGTTTCGACAACTACAATTGTAACTGGATCAACCATAACATATTTTCTTCACTTTATTTTTAAATTAAACACTTGGGGACGGCGTGGGCTATTGGTTAAGCGACACGGCTCACAACCAGAAGGTGCTGGGTTCGATTCCCATCACAGCACCGGCCGTTACCCCGGGGAAGTAAACCCTTAGAAAATGCAGGAGGAAGCAGACCCTTACATAAAATGCATGCTGAAGTCGGATGCACTGGGCCGACAGGCGCAAAAATAAAAACCACAGTGTAACGCACACACGCCTTGGGGAATAGATAAATAAGGCGAATGCAAAAAAAACAAAAACAAAAACAAACATTAGAAAATGCACAGGAGGAAGCAGATCGGTATATAAAATGGATGCAGACTTAGGATGCACTTGACCGACAGGCGCAAAATAAAAACGCAGTGCAACGCCCACCGCGTTATGGAATATAGAGACTAACGGCGGACTAACGTCCGTTCAAGCAAAATATACTGATCAGAAATGTTAGTCAGGTTCAGGCAAAATATATTGATCAGAAATGTTATTCAGTATCAGGCAAAAACAACTACTGGCAAAGACCCTCACCTCGGCTTCCTAGTAGCCCTCCCTGAAAACGGGCTGTTTTCGTGGCAACATGGCTAACCTCGAAGGATCGACGCGATCCCCGTAGTAATGAATGACACGCAAATAAAGCCAAGCATAGCACAACCATCTGGATGTCCCTGGTCCACCTTCATCAGCACGCTCGGGATGTGAGGAAAGCTACTGCAACCCACCACTTAACGTCCTTTTCAAGGGGTACAAAAGAGTAAACTACTCATTGTGGGCATTCACAAACCACAACAACAACAAGAACAAAATACTCTGAGTGATTCACAGTTTCTCAGCATGTTTTGCGCAAGATTCACACTTCATATCCGTAAATCATTGCTGGGATGACCTTGGAATGAAATGTATGTGTTCTTGCAGTGGTGTCTTTCATCTCTTGGAGTAATGGCTTAATAGAGTGGAAGCAATTTCAAGCTGTTTTTTGTCTAGAGATTTCGAGATCAATTTTGTGATTGACATTTATCTCTTGGTCTATGTAGATATAGGAGTTTTCATCCTCGATGGTTTCCTCTTGGTTTTACAGGACGACACAGGCCGATGATCGGCCCAACTTACGTTAGCGAAAGAGAAAGAACGCTTCTGTATGGCTAACTAAAAATAGTATCAGCCAATCAAATGATCTCTTTCATTTCTTGTGCATTTTACCATTAAATTGAAAGTTTTCACGCGAGTTTGAGAATTATATTGAATTTTTGTGTGTGTTGTTGTAAATTGTGCTGCTTTGAAAAATGTTTTCCGGGGATTATGTAAATGAGATATCGAGTGATTCAAATTTAAATGATGTTTCTGTGTCAGTTGTTAATGCTTATGATATAAATGACAGTGAAAATAATGAGGCAACAGCACTCTCCAAGACTATATTTATTTTCTATATTTTTTCTTGTTATTAAATTGTTTCATTTTTTCCCAAAACATCACCCTTGTCTTCTTTTTATGTCCTAGACTTGGCTCCGTCTTTTAGGCAGTCACACCCTTATATTAAGCTCCGTCTCCAAAGAGCTGTTCTGCTTTAAGCAGTAACGATTTTTGAGGCATTGTGTTTTACTTTTATTTATCTTCAGACTAGCATCACTACCAACCCAACTTGGATCTTTTAACAATTGTTGGGCTTCATAATTAGTATGACTGATGAGCACGAAGTCATCAGTAAAACGTAAATAGATATCACCCCAAATATATTTCTGCTAAATGACATTTCCCTCCAAAACACGTCAACCAAAATCACAGATGCCGTGATAAGAGCAACAGCAAACATACAACATTAATGTCACAGATTGGAGAACGGGGACAGCTCATTCTTCTTCTTCTTCTTCTTCGTTCGTTCGGAATCTCCCGCTACCAAACCCTAAAAGGGCTTAAGCAGCAGAATGTAGTCCAGAGAACGGAATGCGTTGTGTGTTAGTTTACAGCTTGACTGCGATATTTGCACCTTTCGGTCCAACACATCCGACTTCAGCAAGCATTTTTTGAGTACCGGGTTAGCATTCCCTCTTCGATCCCTTCTCCTTAGCCAGTCTGCCCTGCTGCAGCCTGTTATCCAGGATCACCACGTGGAGGTGTAGAAGGGTCTTGGCAGCTCTGGTTCACTGGCCCTGATGCTAGCAGTCAGCTATGGGTCGCTGACCACTGCAGCTCATGCGCTGCTCAGCATCTTGATCCCGGGCAGCTCATTCAAACAGATACACTTCACAATTGGGAACAATTCTGATGGATATTATTTGAATAAATAACATCTACAAGATTCCAGAGTTAGGATACGCAGATGACACAGTGATACTATCAAGAAGTGCAGAAGGGCTAGAGCAGCTACTTTCAGCCGTTAATTGATATAGTAAAGATCAAACCCTGTTTATAAACGAAACAAAGATCATGACCACTGACAAAACACAATGTCAGTATAAATTTACAGTGGGTGGTGAGGAAATAGATCAGGTCACACATTTTGAATATTTGGGCTCCAGAACTGACAAAAATGGTGACTGCTCGAAAGAAATCAGAAGAAGACTAGCTATGGCAATGCAGAGACTGAACAGCCTGAAGAAAATATGGCAGGGCACCAACAAAATGATAAAAGTAAAAGTCTTGAGAGCCTGTGTTTTTCCTGTGGCAGCTTATAGCTGTGAATCATGGACGATTATCAAAACTTCTAGACAAAGAATCGAATCCTTCGAGTCAAAATTTACAGAAAGATCCTCAGAATACTCTGGACAGAGAAAAAAACAAAATGTAGACATTCGGCAAGAATTGAACATAGAGAAGAACTGGTTTATCAATTCCATTTTGACCAGAAAATGCAAATACTTTGGTCACATCAAGAGAGACAACGGTCTTGAGAGAACAGTGATGGAAGGTATGGTGCCAGGCAAAAGAGGAAGGGGTAGACCAAGAAGACGATGGCACCAAGATATCCAGGAATGCCTGGGTATGACTGTGGCGGAGGCTAGAGTTTTGGCAAGAGAACGAGTTTCTTTCAGACAGACTGTGATGGGAGCGACGTTCTACAAAGGACATACTACATGCTAGAACATCTAACTCGAAGCTTTATTTTTTTTCATTTCAGAGCAATTTGGATGCTGACGTCAGGGTCTAAATTGTTTCCGTATTTTGCTTTCAATGTAATAAGACTATAACAATATGGCGGACACGAGTTCGATGAAGTGACTATCTTCGTTCGTAATCTAATTTCAACCAACTGGTCATTGAAAAATGTATCAGTGAAAGCTGTATTGAAATATCCATGTTCAATTTAATTCTGAATTGAAATATCCACGTTAAATTCAGTTGCTGAATTCAAATATTAATGTTCAGTTGATGTTGCTGAATTCAAATTCAAATTTTCAGTTGAGTGACTGAACAGAAAGATAATGAAGCACACTGATATTCTTTTGATTTGGTTACGAGCCAGTCGATTTTAAAATTGAAAATGTAAAATTGTAGATTATTCACGCGATATCATATGACATCATTTGAACTACAAACGATTTGTGGTGTATGTTCGATAGTTTGGAATAGAAAAAAATATTTATATCGTTTAAAATCGCATAAAATGTTATATATTTTTATCTATATTTTGCTAAAGTCTTCGTTACCCACTAAAATTGTAATTTCAACTCCACTGGGGTAATTCATTCCTGTTTCGCGACATTTGTTAAACAAATTACTAAACGAACGTGAAAATATGCACAAGCCGTTCCCCGGGTCGTGGTTTCCCTATTAATTTGATTTGTGGCATTATCGAAACATTGAGACAACAATGGGAAATAACTTACTGTTATCACACTGGAACATATTGATCTCTTTAAGATCTCATGCTGAATTCCCTAGCGATACATGAAGACAACTCAGAACCAAACTCATGATTCCTTCATCGTTACTCTGGCACTGATCAAAGCAATCGTGAAGTAAAGTACAGTATAACATATTGTATTTCTTCTTCTTTCTTTTCACTTATCCTGTTATGCATTTCAACGTCAGGTTCTGAAGAGATCTCTAGAACGAGTTGAACTTTGTGGCTCTGGCGCAGTGGAATTGCCCGCCTAGAATTTTTCCGTAATCCGCCATTTTCGTGGTCGGCCTTTGGCTTTGAATCCCCGCGTTGTATCTAAATATAATTTCTTGTTGAGGAAGATGGGAGGGGTGTGGGTGTTGGTTGGCTTGTTACGTGGTCAAACTATTTTAGTTGCTGTCTTTTAATGTAGTCTAATACTGGTGTTGTTCCCACCAGTATCAAAATTATATCAAGAATAAAGGAGGTTATCCAGAGACGGGGAAGGGGGGGGGGGGGGGATTTTGGGTTGGGGTTTTCTATTTCCTTGTTCTAAGTGCAGACGACAGTTCATGGCTCTGATTGACGTTATTAGCCATCTTTGAACTCATACGAACAATGAATGTTGGCAAAGTGGTTCTCATCAAATACAATAGGCGTACATCAACACACTCCTGTCTGGGAATGAAGTTAGGGGCTCCAGTATACAAGGCCACAGCTAGTATGAGCTAGGGTGTCCAGTTCTTTTCCTCACTCCCTTTTTTACTAGCCATGTGCCAGATGTCCATCTACAGCTGCGTCGACTACGGGTTTCGTACCCCGTACCTTTGCCATGACAAGTCAGTGCTCTGCAACTACGCTAAATTTAACAAGTTAACATACGTACGATTCCCACGATGACGTCACTTATAATGTAAACAGCACATACCAACCGTCACGTTTGCAAAATTTCATTATCCTCCTACTTAAAGTTTTCATTAGCAGAACGTTGAAAACTTGGTGGGTGTAAAAATGGAATCTGTCCAGAGTTGATCAGCGAGCGGTGATTCGGTTTCTAACAGTTGAAGGATGTCGACCAGTTGACATTCATCGCAGAATGAAGGTCAGATTCCTCTGTCCTGTTCTGAGCTCACCGTGTAACAGCTGCTTAGGGATGCGCTCATCGGACAACATACCCCGTCCATCTTATCTACGGTTTTTGCAGAAGTGTATGGTTGCTCAACACGTGAGTCTTTCTAAGAATTTCAGAGTTAGGCACTGTGTCCTGCCGCCTGATTCTGACCAACCTATACACTGTGTTCTGTCGCCTAATCCTGACCAACCTAGGCACTTTGTCCTGCTGCCTGATTCTGACCAACCTATACACTGTGTTCTGTCGCCTAATCCTGACCAACCTAGGCACTTTGTCCTGCCACCTGATCCTGACCAACCTAGGCATTGTGTCCTGCCACCTGATCCTGACCAACCTAGGCACTTTGCCCTGCCACCTGATCCTGACCAACCTAGGCATTGTGTCCTGCCACTTGATTCTGGCCAACCTAGGCATTCTGTCCTGCCACCTGATTCTGACCAACCTAGGCACTTTGTCCTGCCCCCTAATCCTGACCAACCTAGGCACTTTGTCCTGCCACCTGATCTTGGCCAACCTAGGCACTGTGTCCTGCCACCTGATCCTGACCAACCTAGGCACTGTGTCCTGCCACCTGATCCTGACCAACCTAGGCACTGTGTCCTGCCACCTGATCCTGACCAACCTAGGTACTGTGTCCTACCACCTGATCCTCACCAGCGAAGGCATTTTGTCCTGCCACCTGATCCTGACTAGCCCAAGCAGACATCTCATTTGAAAACGATTTAGCTGTTTGGCGTGTCTGCTATACGCTGTCAATGTCTCGCAGGCATGCATCACCGCGACACAGTTTAACCTTCATGACGACTTGATGACATGTGGACCCCAAACGTCTGCTTTGAGCCTCCCAGAAGCAGAGCTTACCTATGCAATCCTGATGTTATGAATCCATATTAGCCTCTCTAGTGAATGTGCTGCCTAGGTAGATGAGGTTATCGACTGCTTCGAGACATTCATTCTGTACGGTGTTATTTGGTTCGATGCATTGATTCCCAGGAGCAGGATGTAAAAGTTCTCCCCGTTTTTCTAGCGTTGATCGTAAGACCATAAAACACCATAGAGCAAAGACGAATATACGTAACGCCTGACCACTCTCCTTTTCAATTCATTTGTTCATTGTCTGGATGTAAATATATTTTTCATGTTTTTAAATTAGTTTTTGGTCATTCCTATTCTCTTCTTCCCCTCCGTTTCACACCTGCTATAATCTGTATTGATCATCAATAATCATGAAACACAATTGACTTAAACATATTACCATAGCCTAAGTGGTATCACAGCTTAAAATAATAAGAGGACTGCATATGATAAAAGGCGACTAAAGAGTCCACGTGGCTAGCAAACTCTTCATGCAAAACTATTGATAAGAAACCGCAGTTGCTATTTCTCATATAGAGGTTTCCTATTAAGGGGAAAATTGTAATAGATGGCACTGAGCTACAATTGGAGCAAAATGGGGAAATCAATCAAACAATGAATCAAATAATCAGCCAAGAAATCAATCATTTTGTTTGGCTTGGCTTCGTTCGTTCTCAATCTCCCGCTACTAAACCCTGACACGGGCTTAAGTAGCAGAATGTAGTCCAGAGAACGGAATGCGTTGTGTCGTAGTTTACAGCTTGACTACGATATTTGCACCTTTCGGTCCAACACATCCGACTTCAGCAAGCATTTTTTTAGAACCGGGTTAGCATTCCCTCTTCGATCCCTTCTCCTTAGCCAGTCTGTTCTGTTTCAGCCTGTTATCCAGGATCATCGCGTGGAGGTGTAGAAGGGTCTTGTCAGCTCTGGTTCGCTGGCCCTGACACCTAGCAGTCAGCTATGGGTCGCTGACCGCTGCAGCTCATGCGCTGCTCAGCATCTTACAATTAAATCAATCATTTACACAGTTATCCCCATCTGAGTCCTAGTCCCGTCAATAAGGAGTAAAGAAAAGACCCACGCATGTCGTTGTTGTTGTTGTTGTTGCTGTTGTTGTTGAATGCCAACAATAAGTAAGATTACTCTTTTGTGCAACCTAAAAAAGACGTTAAGTGGAGTTTTTTCGCAGCTTTCCTCCCATCCCGAGCGTACTGATGAAGGTGGATCTGGGTCCTCCAAGCGATTGTGCTATGCTTTGTTTCATCTGCGCATTGCTCACTACTACGAGGATCACATCGAACCCTCACCTTGTTAGCCAGTCTGCCACGAATATAGCCTGTTTCTAGGAAGACCTGCGAGGAAGCCAATGTGAATGTCTTGTCCAGTATGTTTTGTCTGAACATGACTAACATGTCTGATTAGTATGTTTTGTCTGAACATGACTAACATGTCTGATTAGTATGTTTTGTCTGAACATGACTAACATGTCTGATTAGTATGTTTTGTCTGAACATGACTAACATGTCTGATTAGTATGTTTTGTCTGAACATGACTAACATGTCTGATTAGTATGTTTTGTCTGAACATGACTAACATGTCTGATTAGTATGTTTTGTCTGAACATGACTAACATGTCTGATTAGTATGTTTTGTCTGAACATGACTAACATGTCTGATTAGTATATTTTGCCTGACCAGTCTACTTCCCAGTATGACGTAAAAAGGTTGACAATAGAAAGTTGTACAGGGAGATAGTAACGTAATTTTAAAAAATTGCTATAGAAACCAGCACTGCACGAGCATGCAAAGAGCTTTAGCGCAAGGATCCTGCAAGTGTCATGGACTTCTCAGTTGTTGGTTCTATCTGCACTGGGAGAGACCATCGGCTTTGTAGCGTCCGTTTCCACGTCAACACTTCCTAAGTTCCGACGCTTGCATTCATGTAGGGGATCAGCGACACTCGTTGTTGCTGTTGTTGTTACGAATCCAGCAGCATCAGAACTCTTGCACTTCGAGCCAATGCAATTTATTTTTATCTGCACGTGTTTGTCAGTTGTTTTCTAGTGCCATACAAAGTGTTCCATTTGTCTTGTCTCGGAGGAAGAAGCATTTTCCAAACATCGTTGAGCGACGAGCACTCAGATGATGGTCAACGGTTTCGTATTGGTGTGTACACATCTAGTACTCTTCAGTGTGTTGTGGTTGGATTATGTTCAGGTGCTTGTTAAGTGGGATGTGTTAGAATCTTAGCCGGAAAAACTTGCCCTGATCTTTCCGTGTGAGTTGATTAATCCTGCCACTTAGATTGAAGCTTGCGATATGTACGTAGACCTTCATGACCTCCTTCCCATGACCCATCTGTTCAGATCAGGTTAGGTCATCCTGTAACCGGCGAGGTCGCTAGGGCATACATGAAAACATCATCACAACACCACGACACCCTTCTCTGTCAGCGGCCACTGCCTGTGCCTCTTCTGGTCGGAGATTGGTCCATTTTTTTATGTTGTCCTCCCACCTCTTTTTGGGACGGCCTCTTTGTCGTCTGCCTTGCACCTTTCCGTGAAGAACCGTATTTGTAAAAAACTTTGATCTCGATATGTGACCGTAGCAAACCTGTTTCCTTCTTTTGACATTTGCCATCTGTTCAGCCAAGTGTTTTTGTTTGCTGTTCTTCTTAGCTTCTGGCTGTTTGTAACGTTGTTGCTGTGTGTGGCTATTCTTATCTTGATCCATTTTTTCCTAGTCTGTCTGCCTTGTCACTGTGAGGTGTGTTTCTTCTTATTTTTCGTACGCTGTCAGACGTCAACTTGAATTTGTTCGAAGAAAGCAGCAGTCATCCTGAGGCTGTCGACACTGCCATAGAGCTTGTCTAGTGTTGGCACTGGTGATGGCCACATGTGCTTTCTCTGGTCCTCGTATCGGGCAATTTTGCAGCAGATGTTCAGCGGTCATTTTCCCTGTACCACAAGTGCATTTGTCAGTGCCACCTATCTTCAGTTTATGAGGTGTGTTTGAGTTTCTAAGGATCCACTGTAGAACTAGTCTGACGACATTGGAGATGGTAATGTTGTTAATGGTTAGAGATATTTGGATAG
Source organism: Ariolimax columbianus (assembly GCA_036924085.1). NCBI lineage: Eukaryota > Metazoa > Mollusca > Gastropoda > Stylommatophora > Arionidae > Ariolimax > Ariolimax columbianus. The sequence continues at coordinate 45,808,075 of JAVGWX010000013.1, forward strand.
GGTCAGTTCTACAATATCCAGTATCTTCTAATTTTTTAAGAACGGACATCATTGATTTTATTACTGCTGCCACCCGCGCTGCAAGGAAGCAACTTGAAGTACTGAGAGACACCGGCATAGATACTTTCTTTGCTAATCTAATTTTAACGGTTACATCTATCTCAAAAGCTGCCAGTCGTCTCGACCAATAGTCTTGCCACTGATCCAAGGTAACTCGGGATAAGAGTGAGATTGATGACCAGCGCATAGCTCCTACTCACTATAATCCAAATACAGCGCGCATAACTTTTTAAAGACAAAACCATCTGATGTGTGGCCATCATCGCTTCGAGATGGGCAATAACTTTATTATTATTGATATAATTGTTATTATTGCTTTAATTGTTGTTGCAGTTTTTGTTTTGTTATTATTATTATTGCTATTATTTATGTTGCTATTGTTATTGTTGCTGTTTTTTGTTATGTTTATGTTATTCTTAGTATTGTTATTAATGCTGTTGTTTTTGTTGTCATTGTTGTTATCGTTAATGTTATTGTTTTTGTTTTGATGTTGGTGTTATTGTTGTTTTTGTTACTACTTTTCATGTTATTGTTATTACTTGAGTTTGTTTTTGTTATTATTGTCGCTGTTATAGTTGTAGGTAATGTTATTATTGTTGTTATTATTATTGATTTTGTTACTGCTGCTATTATTGAAATCGGTATTACTATTTCTGTTGTTATTGTTACTGCTGTTACTGTTGTTGTTCCTGATTTTTTAAAATTGTTTCTGTTGTTTGAAGCAATGTATCTTTGAGTTCCTCACAACTGACGGACTTTCAATCGTACGTTCACAGGCAGTCTTTTTGGTTAGATAGGCCACATGTAGGGACATAAATAAACAGTACAAGTTGAAGCTTACGCTACACTGAAACATACTTAACCCTAAAATTGGCTGTCCTTCTAGGAAAACCACGGGACTTGAAAGCTGAAGTGTAAACAAACCGACAATCGCATATTATCGCTACTAGGTATACGTGGAAACAGCTGTTACGTCCTGTCGTATGCTAATTGCACACACATCCATACCTTCCTCACAATGTCAGCGATTATGTACTTAATTGTGTGCCATACGCGTGTTAATACACGTACCACTTTGAGGGGCATTTAGAACTGTTAAGGTTCTTGTCTCAACACGCTCCAGTTAACCTAGATGAGACTAGGTAACTAGCTTAAAAAGTGGAGGAAACAAGTACCAGATTTGTCGAGCATTTTTTTAAGAAAAACTACAGACTCAGTTACTAAGTATGTTGCTAATCCCAAACCTTATCCATCAATCACTACGTAGATGAATAATAATAATAATAATAATAATAATAATGTTCACGTAGGTGTCAAAAGACCGTTGCCTGGATTAACCACTACCATTCCCAACTGCTGAGGCTGTGTTCATGCGTAGCGTGTTGACTGAAATCACTACAGACTCTCCAGGTGGAGCCGTGTACTCCGCAGCCTTGTGATGTGGGCCGTGAGGAGTATGTTAGACCAATGTTTGTGTCAAGCCTTCCGTGTCTGTCGGTGTCAAACTCCCTGGTTTGACGTGTCCTGCCGCCGAGGCGTCTGATTGTGTCCACCTTTTGGTCAGTGTGATCCTTGGTGTGCTGAAAATACTAGGTTGGAAGAGGTATCGTGTAACCTCCGATGGATGGAGGGGCTGGCAGGAGGAAATCGGCTTCAATCCGAGCAGAAATGTCCTTGAGTAGTGATAATCTGGACAGGATTCTGGTGTGCAGTTAATGGACTGGTTTCCCACGGATTGAGCCAGGCATGAAATGCAGCTAAATGCAGCATAACAAACAGGATAACTAATCAAAAGCACATCAATTTCACAAAATTAAGTTCTAAATACCACCTGGCGAAGGAGTTGTGAAATATAATCCGAAGAAGAACCACCAAACATCGGAAAACTAGACACAAACAGCGGAGAGATTCGAGAGCGCAGCCACCAAGCCGTGGCCATCTTACTTAGTCGACTAAGTAAGACGTAGATTACAGTTGTATTTTATTGCGCCGGGTAATACGCAGGTGGTGATACGTTATAAATTTATGAGTACTGGTACTTTATTGATTGTGAATTTCGGAATTGCTTATTAGTTTGAGCACAGCCACGTCCGATCAGTAAACTGAGCACGACGAGCTTCGAACCTGGTACGTTGGGATTGTAAGCCAAGCTCCCAATTCCTAAGCCACAAAATCTCTTAATGCTAAGGAAGAAAAGTTGGCGAGAAGACGAAACTGGCTGCCAATATTCCGTCATCTAAACTGAGGCCGGGTAGTTGTTGTTGTTGTTAATGCACATGATGAGAATGTTTACTCATCCTGTGCGCCCTGAAATAGGCATTAAGTGACGAGTTGAAGTAGCTTTCCTTGAATTCCGAGCGTGCTGATGAAGGAGGACCGGGGTCCTCCAGGCTGATGGGCTATGCTCGACTTCATTAGCGTCCAACTCACTACCACGGCCCACGTCGATTCCCCACCTCGTTAGCCAGACTGCCATGAAACAGCCAGACAGAACTGAATAGAATTGAGGTGGGGGGGGGGGGCGTACTTGGTCATTATATTTCACCAGACTGACTAACATTGTCTGATCAGTATGTTTTGCCTGACCATACGTTAGCCTCATCTCCCCTGTGTACGGTATAAAACATGATCAACCACTTTATCCCCGACAACAGTGTCTGTTATGACATTACCTTTGCACCTTATAGTTCTCCATATAGCATGCCCATCCCTCCCCCCCACCACCCCCCCACCCCTAACTACGGATACTTTTGAAGCCAACACAGCTAAAATTCGAGAATGACCTGTAAGCTGGCAAACAGACTTTAATGTAGATAAATGTACAGTCATCCATATGGGTAGATCCAATATGGAATATAATTACAGAATGGGCGAGAACAATATTAGAAAGATAGATAAGGAAAGGGATCTAGATGTTATAATAGATCATACAGGTAAGGTGAGTGAGCAAGTTCAGGTAGCAGTGAAAAAATTAAACATATGATATGCGTAAGGAAGTGATAGTGAAACTGTATAAAGCATTAGTTAGACCTAGATTGGAGTAATGTGTGCAGGTGTGAAGTCCTTATCATAGAGGGGATATAAACATGATGGAAAGAATACAAAAAAGAGCGACAAAGCTGATTGTGGGATTTCAGAATTACATTTATGAGGAAAGTGTGTAGAAAAAAGAAGAATTCGTGGTGGCTTAATACAGTTTTATAAGATGATCAGAGGAACGAATAAATTAGACTATAACAAGTTTTTCAAAATATAACCACCGACAAAAACAAGAGGGCAAAGCTACAAATTAACTAAAGAGAGGTCCAGATTAGATATTAGGAAATATTTTTTAGTCATAGATTTGTAAATGATTGGAATGCATTGCCACAGGAGGTAGTGGAGGCAGGGACAATTAATGCATTAAAGAATACATTGAATGCTCATAACTTTTAGAGCAAGGTAATATAAATGAAACTGGCTGTATTCAGACTCTCCTGAACCACAAACAGATACTAGTATGACGTACGAAGAGTCAAAACGGCTTATCAAAGCCAGATACATGACCAAATGGGAAACCGAACATAATGGCTACACCAAAAACGATGCCTATTACCAGGTGAACCGAAGAGAGCAGGTCGTTGTCTTCAGACTTCGCACTGGTCACAATAGACTGAGGTACCACCTATTCAACAAATTGAAGATAGGTGGTACCGACGAATGCCCGGGCGGTACTGGTAAAATGACCGCTGAACATCTGCTGCAGAACGGCCCGACATACGAGGATCAGAGAGAGCAGATGTGGCCATCACCAGTGGAACTGCAAGAAAAGCTCTATGGCAGTAGCGACAGCCTCAGGATGACCGCCGCTTTTTTCGAAAAAATAATGGTTACTGTCTGACTGCGTACGAAGAAGAAGAAGAAGAAGACTCTCCTGAGTCTTCTAAACCAGTTTAAAGTCGTTAAGTTAAGTTAAATATCAGATGAAAGATAGAATTACGAAATAAAATCTACAATAGGCCAAGACAAATCAGTCTTCCATACCATGAAAGGAATATTGTATAACAAAACCTTGTCGCTGGAACTGAGAAAGAGTCCTAGGATGCTACGTGGGACCACTACTGACGTATGGCAGTGAATCATGGACAATCTGCAAGCAAGCGCATAGAACAGAGATGTGATTTTTACAGAAAAATGCTGCGGATCCCATGGACTGCAAAGAAGAGTAATGATACAGTACTCGAGGAGGCACGAACACAAAGACAACATATTGCAAAGATCAGAACAAGGTAGTCATAATTTTTCGGGACATGTTATGAGAAGAGGAGGCTTAGAGCACGTCGTGACAACGGGGAAGATAGCAGGAAATAAAGACAGAGGAAGACCGAGAGCGAAGATGTTCGACAGCCTAAGAGAATGGCGTGGGCGAAAATAAACAACAGAGTTGGTAAAAGACACACGCGATAAAAGTCGATGATGTTCCATGATCGCTAATGCCAACCGGCTGGCACCTGATGATGATGATGATGAAGATGATGATGATGATGATGATGAAGAGGATGATAACGATGATGAAGCAGAGGATGATGATGACGATGATGAAAAGGATGATAATGATGAAGAAGAGGATGATGATGATGATGAAGATGAAGATGAAGATGATGATAAAGAGGATGATGATGATGATGATGAGGATGATAATGATGAAGATGATGATGATGATGATGATGATGAAGAGGATGATGATTATGAAGATGATGATGATGATGATGAAGATGATGACGATGATTAAGAGGATGATGATGAAGCTGATGATGATGATGATGTAGAGGATGATGATGATGACGATGATGAAGAGGATGATGATGATGAAGATGATGTTGAGGAAGAGGATGATGATGATGATGAAGAGGATGATGATGATGATGATGATGAAGAGGATGATGATGAAGATGACGACAATGATTAAGAGGATGATGATGAAGCTGATGATGATGATGATGATGAAGATGATGATGATGATGATGAAGATGATGATGATGATGAAGAGGATGATGATGATGATGAAGAGGATTATGATGATGATGATGATGAAGATTATGATGATCAAGAGGATAAGGATGATACTGATGATGAAGATGATGATGATGATGAAGATGATGATGATGAGGAAGAGGATGATGATGAAGATGAAGAGGATGATGATGATGAAAAGGATGATGATGATGAGGAAGAGGATGATGATGAAGATGAAGAGGATGATGATGATGAAAAGGATAATGATGATGATGAAGAAGAGGATGATGATGACGATGATGATGATGAGGATGATAATGATGATGAAAAGGATGATGATGATGATGAGGAAGAGGATGATGATGAAGAGGATGATGATGATGAAGAGGATGATGAAGAGGATGATGATAATGATGATGAAGAGGAGGATGATGATGAAGAAGATGATGATAAAGAGGATGATGATGACGATGATGATGATGAAGAAGATGATGATGAAGAAGTTGATGATAATGATGATGAAGAGGAGGATGATGATGAAGAAGATGATGATAAAGAGGATGATGATGATGAAGAGGATGATGATAATGATGATGAAGAGGATGATGATGATGAAGAAGATGATGATAAAGAGGATGAGGATGACGATGATGATGATGAAGAGGATGATGATAACTTTCTCACTTGGACTATCTTGGGTAAGGGAATGATACTCTGAACAAACGTGTTAAGACGAGGGGGGGTGGGGGGGGGGGGGGGTGGGGGGGGGGGGGTGGTGGATTGTAGCTAAAAAGTTCAGAACCACTGTCTTAGCAGGTCTAGGTCAGTGGGACAACGTCAGTTCTTGAAGCTTTGAGACCTCTCAGTCTGCTATTCCACTCGCGCCGAAACAATTCCTACTTTGGCTTCCGGATAATGTCATTACTTATAGTTCTAAAACATGCATGCTACCGGTACCGAAAAGGGGAACAACGGAAAGCAACACTGTAACCTGCTAGGCATGTCCAAAAAAGCTACTGAGAGCTGGATATTGGAGCGGTTCTTGTCCATCCAACAGAAACTATAAGCCACAAGGAAAAGAACATTGAACACGGCCTCCCACGGTTAAAGACGAGCAACTAAGTAAGTAAGTAAATTACTAAGGAAGTAGATAAGTGAGAAGGTAAGTAAGTCAGTGAGCAACTAAGTAAGTAAATTACTAAGGAAGTAGATAAGTGAGAAGGTAAGTAAGTCAGTGAGCAACTAAGTAAGTAAATTACTTAGGAAGTAGATAAGTAAGAAGGTAAGTAAGTCAGTAAGCAACTAAGTAAGTAAGTAAATTACTAAGGAAGTAGATAAGTGAGAAGGTAAGTAAGTCAGTGAGCAACTAAGTAAGTAAGTAAATTACTAAGGAATTATATAAGTGAGAAGGCAAGTAAGTCAAGGAGCAACTAATTAAGTAAATTACTAAGGAAGTAGATAAGTAAGAAGGTAAGTAAGTCAGTAAGCAACTAAGTAAGTAAGTAAATTACTAAGGAAGTAGATAAGTGAGAAGGTAAGTAAGTCAGTGAGCAACTAAGTAAGTAAGTAAATTACTAAGGAATTAGATAAGTGAGAAGGCAAGTAAGTCAAAGAGCAACTAATTAAGTAAATTACTAAGGAAGTAGATAAGTAAGAAGGTAAGTAAGTCAGTAAGCAACTAAGTAAGTAAGTAAATTACTAAGGAAGTAGATAAGTGAGAAGGTAAGTAAGTCAGTGAGCAACTAATTAAGTAAGTAAATTACTAAGGAAGTACATAAGTGAGAAGGTAAGTAAGTCAGTGAGCAACTAAGTAAGCAAATAACTAAGTAACTGAGTAACTAAGTAAGTAAATATCTAAGTAACTGAGTAACTAAGTAAGCAAATATCTAAGTAGCTGAGTAACTAAGTAAGTAAATAACTGAATATCTTAGTAACTAAGTAACTAAGTAAGTAAATATCTAACTAACTGAGTAACTAAGTAGGTAAATAACTTGAGTAACCGAGTAACTAAGTTAGTAAATATATAAGTAACTGAGTAACTAATTAAGCAAATATCTAAGTATCTGAGTAACTAAGTAAGTAAATAACTAAGCAAATAGCCAAGTAACTGAGTAATTAAGTAAGTAACTAAGTAAGTAAATAGCTAAGTAGCTGAGTAAATAAGTAAGTAACTAAGCAAATAGCATAGTAACTGAGTAAATAACTAAGCAAATAGCTGAGTAACTAACTAAGCAAATATATAAGTAATTAAATAACTAAGTCAGTAAATAACTAAGCAAATAGCTGAGTAAGTAGCGCCCTATCGGATGCTGTCACCCTTTGTCCAGTTGTTTGTATGATTCGATCTGCTTCGATCACTTGATGTGGATTAATTTTGCTATATCTATGGCGGAAGGCTAATGGTGGATCATATTTGGATTCGTTTTGTGCACCATGTTTCATTGATCTGTGTTTTTCACTTTCATAGAATCAAAGACATATTTTGCCTCATGCTTTCAATAGCAGCAATGCAGTCATTGAAGTCAATTACGTTCCTTTATCATTTGTTGAACTCTCGAGCGAGTTCGCACAATATTTTATGTCATAACGTCAATCAATATCAATTTTGGACATGAATTCGTGCATCGGAATCCTCCATTTTGTTCATTATTCAGTGTGATATTAATTTCGTTCGTCACTTTTCTTCATGCTCAGTGTTCTACGTCATCCTTTCACGGCGGTTTGTGTTGGCTACATCATTGACTGATGTAGGTCACTGAGACCTAGTCAACTATCGTTTTGCGGTCAATATTGCAAGCATTTTCTTTACACAACCCTTTCTCGTGCAGATATCATGAGGGAAACCTATGAAATATATTAAAATCATCCAGTGCCCTCAATAATACACAGCCCAAAGGGCTACTGAATTTCATAGTACCCAATTAAGGTTTGAGCTAGGCGGAATTATAGAGAACCCATCGTCCCTGGTCAGTAGTGGCCCTCTAATTAGGAAAGAGCTGGCTAATGACAACTCCAGATCTATCAGCCAAGACCCCAAAAGCGCGAGCATGACTGCGCGGAGTTGACTTGGGGTTGGCGGAGCGGAGGTTGGAAGCATGAACATCACAATCGTTCGCTGGTCACTTTGTGACGACACTACACGACTGGAATGTGACACTGGTTGTCTACAGACTCTGCAAATTCTTATGGGGGTCGCTGTGGGGTCGAGGGTCAGACCTTCTCCTCCCAAACCGATGAACGGAAACGGTGGAATATCGAATTCCACAAATTTTCAAGTGACCCCCCGTGGTCTCGTAGAAGGTGGAACCAAATTGCCTATATCCTGAGTTGCCTCCAGTCGTCTTGACTATTAAGTAAGTAGTAACTAAGTAAGAAACTAACTAATTAAGTAAGTCACTAAGTAAGTAAGTATGTACATATGTAAGTAAGCGAGAAACTAAGTAACTAACTAAGTAACTAATTAACTCAGTAAACAAGTATGTAACTAAATAACTATTTAAGTAAGTCCATTAGTAAGTAAATAATGAAGTAAGCATTTAAGTTAATAAATATTTTCTAACATTTCTTACATCTGTTAAAAGCTTACGAAGATCTTGACATCATTAGTCCGATGGGAACATAAAAACTCACAACAATAAAACCTTGCTTTGAAACAAAACTATCTTAGCATGTCGTATTGAACAGAGCAATTCGCATTATTAGCACACAATGGATACACTTCTACGCGTTAATGAGATTACAATATTCTAAATGTGATATCAAATAGAACATCATCTGAAAAGGTTGCTCGTCCGATTTATATTCCACAGTGTTGACTAACAGCGCGAGTGACTACGCCAGAAAGCCACATTAGGAATACAAGGTCACCACCACAATTGAAATTTTCAGCTGTTCGTGACAGATTATCCCGGTACCAAATCCGGCCTCACAACTCAAACGCGGTCGCAGATCACGTTGTGCCGACCATGGCGTACGACTACCCGCCTATCCAGCTAACGGGTGATTCAAAGCTACAGCTTTAACCTGCTGGCTGTGTGACAAGGAAAGAGATTCTTAAATAAAGCAGCGGTTCTCAAAAACGAGAAGCCAAACATTAACTCAACGTTTTTATACTGGTTTAGAAGTGTGACTGGGTGTGGTAGAGTATATCCCATACCAAGACTTGTCTTTGCAGTCATTTGAGAGCATATTTCACAGCACGTCTGATGCTGTTACTATCTTCGCTTGCCATACTGTCATCTGTTATTACTACCTGAGTGGTATTGCAAACAAAAACTGCCAGACTGAAAAAGAAAGGAGAGATACTACCCTAAGCTTCATAAAGAAAAGCTACCCAAGCATGGACTGGACCCATGCATACACCGACGGTTCTGTAACAAACACTACACAGAACGGAGGGGCAGGAGCATTCCTGAACCTACCAAATGGCAGAAAAATAACACTGTCATTCGCTACTGGTAAGTACACAAGCAATTTCAGAGCGGAGGCAGAGGCCCTGAGGGCGGCAGTGGAAGAAATGGTGACACACAGTGAAAATGAGAGCCATATAGTCCTGCTGACAGATGCTCTCGCCGTAGTCACAGCGCTAAAAAGCCAGAAAAACACTGAGCTCAATGACTTAAGAGCAGCACTCTGCAAACTGTGCCAGCAGTCCGCACCAAAAAGGGTAGTGGTACAGTGGGTTCCGTCACACTGCAACATCCAAGGCAACGAGGAGGCAGACAGACTGGCAAAAGAACGTGCAAGACTACCACAAACAGATACCAGTATGACGTACGGAGAGTCAAAACGGCTTATCAAAGCCAGATACATGACCAAATGGGAAACTGAACATACTGGTTACACCAAAAACGATGCCTATTACCAGTTGAACCGAAGAGAGCAGGTCGTTGTCTTCAGACTTCGCACTGGCCACAACAGACTGAGGTACCACCTATTCAACAAATTGAAGATAGGGTGTACCGACGAATGCCCGTGCGGTACTGGTAAAATGACCGCTGAACATCTGCTGCAGAACTGCCCGACATACGAGGATCAGAGAGAGCAGATGTGGCCATTACCAGTGGAACTGCAAGACAAGCTCTATGGCAGTGGCGAGAGCCTCAGGATGACCGCAGCTTTTTTCGAAAAAATAATGGTTAATGTCTGACTGCGTACGCAGAAGAAGAAGAAGAAGATTACTACCTGAGTGCAGCGTTTTGATTTAATACAGTTTTTCCTTCTCCTAGGTGAATTACCACATATTTTTTTTTTTTGCGTTAGATTTATTTCTCTAATCCCCAAGGCGGTGTGCGTTGCACTGTGGGTTTTTATTTTGCGCCTGTCGGCCCAGTGTATCTGACTTCAGCTTGTATTTTATGTAAGAGCCTGCTTCCTCCTGCATTTTTTAAGGGTTTGCTGCCCTACGGTAACTTAACTTAACTTAACGTCTTTATACTGTAGAAGACCCTGCAGAGTCTGTATACAACCAGTTACATTTACATCACCTTGCTCTGAAAGCTATGCCGGTGTTGTGATGGGGATCGAACCCAGCACCTTCGGGTCGTGAGCAAACCACTTAACCACTAGCCGACGCCGTTCCCATACAAATAATGATAATATGGGTCTAATTTGTATACTTTGGGAACCACTCGGATACAGGCTGCAGCGCGACTCATCTCTATATGAGATACCATGAAAACAATACTGCACTTTTAAATATCGGGACATTAAGAACACATGCGTCTGATTAACGTTGGGGCAAAGCACTTTCTTTTCGTGGCAATGGTACGGGATACAATTCTCATTACTGGCACGCCCCAGGCTGTTTTTGTTGTTGTTGTTGTTGTTGTAGTTTCGAATGTCCACAATGTGTAGGTCTACGCTTTTGTGCCCCCTGAAAAGGACGGCTAAGTGGCGAGTTGCAGCAGCTGTCCTCAAATCCCGAGCTGGCTGATGAAGGTGGATAGGGATGCTACAGGCGGTTGTGCTTTGCTTGGCTTCATCTGCGTGTCACTCACTACTACGGGGATCACGTTGTTTCCTCACCTGGTTAGCCAGACTGCCTTGAAAACGGTGTGTCCAGAGAGGGCTACGAGGAAGCCAAGGTGAGGGTCTTGGCCAGTAAATTCTACCTAACCCTGACTAACATGTCTGATCAGTATATTTTGCCTGACCCTGACTAACATGTCTGATCAGCATATTTTGCCTGACCCTGACTAACATGTCTGATCAGCATATTTTGCCTGACCCTAACATGTCTGACCAGTATATTTTGCCTGACCCTGACTAACATGTCTGATCAGTATATTTTGCCTGACCCTGACTAACATGTCTGATCAGTATATTTAGCCTGACCCTGACTAACATGTCTGATCAGTATATTTTGCCTGATCCTGACTAACATGTCTGATCAGTATATTTTGCCTGACCCTGACTAACATGTGTGATCAGCATATTTTGCCTGACCCCGACTAACCTTTCTGATCAGTATATTTTGCCTGACCCTAACATATCTGATCAGTATATTTTGCCTGACCCTAACATGCCTGATCAGTATATTTTGCCTGACCCTGACTAACATGTCTGATCATCATATTTTGCCTGACCCTAACATGTCTGACCAGTATATTTTGCCTGACCCTGACTAACATATCTGATCAGTATATTTTGCCTGACCCTGACTAACATGTCTGATCAGTATATTTTGCCTGACCCTGACTAACATGTCTGATCAGTATATTTTGCCTGACCCTGACTAACATGTCTGATCAGTATATTTTGCCTGATCCTGACTAACATGTCTGATCAGTATATTTTGCTTGACCCTGACTAACATGTCTGATCAGTATATTTTGCCTGACCCTGACTAACATGTCTGATCAGCATATTTTGCCTGACCCTGACTAACATGTCTGATCAGTATATTTTGCCTGACCCTAACATGTCTCATCAGAATATTTTGCCTGACCCTGATATGTCTGATCAGTATATTTTGCCTGACCCTAACATGTCTGATCAGTATATTTTGCCTGACCCTGACTAACATGTGTGATCAGCATATTTTGCCTGACCCCGACTAACCTTTCTGATCAGTATATTTTGCCTGACCCTAACATATCTGATCAGTATATTTTGCCTGACCCTAACATGTCTGATCAGTATATTTTGCCTGACCCTAACATGTCTGATCAGTATATTTTGCCTGACCCTAACATGTCTGATCAGTATATTTTGCCTGACCCTAACATGTCTGATCAGTATATTTTGCCTGTCCCTAACATGTCTGATCAGTATATTTTGCCTGACCCTGACTAACATGTGTGATCAGCATATTTTGCCTGACCCTAACATGTCTAATCAGTATATTTTGTCTGACCTTAACATGTCTGATCAGTATATTTTGCCTGACCCTAACATGTCTGATCAGTATATTTTGCCTGACCCTAACATTTCTGATCAGTATATTTTGCCTGACCCTGACTAACATGTGTGATCAGTATATTTTGCCTGACCCTAACATGTCTGATCAGTATATTTTGCTTGACCCTAATATGTCTGATCAGTATATTTTGCCTGTCTAGACGTTAGTCTTCCTCCCCTCGACCCAGCTGTAAATGTGTTCCTGACTTCCTTTTATGGTAGAAAAAATCAGCAAGAAACGCACCTTGTCACTCAATCTCACAAATTAACTGGATGCTTGGGTCTAAATTACCCCAAACAGAGTTCTTTGGGTTCCCATCGCACTCCACCGGTCATTCCATTTCGGGTTTAGGGGAGAACTGGTCGATATAATGTTGTTGTAAATAAATAAAGAAAGACAGATAAAAACAGAAGTTTCGAAAAAATGGATATATTTAGTTTTGTGGAGGGGTAGGATTAGAGTTAGGTTGATGGTTAGGTTTAGGGTTAGGGTTAGGGTTAGGGTTAGATAACATGGTTATTATTAAATCGTGTGACAGCAAGGATAATGCCAAGCTGCCGTAGATACATGATGCTATTCTCTTTATCATGGACCAACGTTTGACAGATTCAAGAAATGCATTGCTAAGGCGACTGGAATAAGCAGAAATTCTCGTCTATTCTCGCATAATTTTTGACACCCTGAACAGTTAAAAAATGAAATATTTGGTGCCGTCATTACCTAGAATTTGGTGCTAAAATTAGGCGTGTTTTTTTGTTTGTTTAGTGTGAATTAAGACGCAAGTACGACTTCAAATAATGAAGTTTCTATCTCTTCGTACAACGGCGTCCGCATGTTACTACGCTATACTAGAAAATAAAATGAGAGTTGCAATTCCCAGGGAATAACTGTTGGTGGACACATCAGAAAAATATAAATGAATTCACTTACATGGATGGCATGATCACACGAAAAGGGCGTAGCAACTCAGATAAATCAAGGCGGATCGGGATTTCCGCTTTCGCAATGAGTGAACTTCTGCAGGATGTGAAGTAACAGCTGGCTCTCCCTTCAATCGAAACTACTTATCTACCAGTCATATATGGGATTCATTTAATCATGTACGGTGGTGATGCATGAACCCTACGTAAATGCCACATATCAAGACCCGGGGTCGCAAACGTTTTCTCCTAATTCACTGAAACGTCTTTGTCCAGAATTTAAAAAATACCGCAAAGACAAAATGACCTTTACGTCTGTTATAACATTGGATCGTCGCCGCCTCTCATGATTAGACCATGTCGGTCACCTGGCTGAGAATGTCCCAGGTTATTAGATTCTCCAAAAGTCTGTCCTCTGTACCTGCGACCACACCCGGTTGACTGGAAACGCAGAAGCGAACGCCCCGCCTCGCATCATACCATCGACAGTTGGCAGAGTACTGCTTCACTTGGACGTGACGTTGGCCGGCCGATGCAACGAACCTTTGAAGCCCATCCAACTTTATTTTTTTTAAATAATTCTTACAAACTGAAAAGTGTTCTATTGTTTTTTTATTGTTTTTTTTATTTTAATTTTCTTCTGCGTTCGTCTTATTTTCTCTAATCCCCAATGCGGTGTGCGTTGCATTGTGGTTTTTATTTTGCGCCTGTCGGCCCAGTGCATCCGACTTCTACGTGAAAGTGTTCTATGAAAATCGGTATCTTCTTCTTCATCGATCAACTGATGCTGTGCTTCTAGTCCGGTGGGGTTCACTAAAGAGACGGTGCGTTTCAGGCCTTTGTCGGTCCCTCTCAGCTTTTCGAGCATGGCTGCTCCCCCAGGCCAGACTGCTTCTCTTCGGTCTGCATAGGTAGAGCGTTCTTGTAGAATATATTCTGGTGTTTGCTTCGGTGATCCACAAACGCACGTGGTAGTGTCTCTGAGACCCATTCTGTGGAGGTGGGCCTTGAGTTTACAATGTCTCGTTCGGAGTCTGAAGATCTTTGTCTGCCCTTCTCGCGTAATTGTCGTATTGCAGCCTTCGAAGATTTCCTCAACATTTGTGTACAGTTTTATGAAATGTCTGTTTTTCTTTTTAGAACAATCGCCACTGTATGTGTTTCGATACTCTGAAAGGCTTTCTCGTAATCAATAAATAAAAAATATAACGATTGCGTCGTTTGCTACACTAGATTATATCAGGTCAAGTCAGGTCAGGTCAGATCATCCCGTAGCCAGTCAGGACGTTGGGGCACACATGAAGACATTTCCTCACAATCCCACGCCACCTTTTTAAGCAGCAGCTGCGATCGCCTCTTCTGGTCTGAGATTGGTCCATTCTTTTATCTTGTCCTCCCACCTCTTTTTGGGACTTCCTCTTCGTCGTCTTCTTTGCATCTTTTCGTGCAGGATCGTATTTGGGCGTATCCATGTGGGACAAGACTTATTACTACCCTTGATTTAGACAGTCATGTGCAGGATCCGGCGAGCTAGAACATATTGCGGGACCGTAGATTGAGAAGCAGCAACGATCCATCATACAAATACTGCTCTCAAGATGTATTTGTCGAGCGACCACAGCGCTTGTAATCAGATCATACTAGTGGATTCATTTTGCTTTCTCCCTGACTGCTCTTACGGAAGGCCTCAAAGACCTGTGAAGACCTGAAACGCACATTCTCTTTCTTGAACCTCGAGGGACTAGAAGTACAGCACCAGTTGATCGAAGAAAAAGAAAACCATTTCTCAATATATCTATCCTGCTGACATTAATGGACTTTATCATGACGTTTTATATCATGGGTTATATGTTTCCTTGCATGTGCTTTTGAGAAGGACTATATTTAATATGTGTAGCTAAGATATTGTTTAAGTTCAGGTTTATCATTTGTGTTGGAGAGATAATAACGATTGGTCAGGCAAAATATTACTTAGCGGACATGTTAGTCAGAGTCAGACCAACTATTACTTATCGGACATGTTAGTCAGAGTCAGACAAACTATTACTTATCAGACATGTTAGTCAGAGTCTGACAAACTATTACTTATCGGACATGTTAGTCAGAGTCAGACAAACTATTACTTATCGGACATGTTAGTCAGAGTCAGACAAACTATTACTTAGCGGACATGTTAGTGAGGCTCAGGCAAAATATATTGGGTAGACTCCCAACTCAACGTCCCCTTCGTCACCCTGAAAACGGATTGTTTTCATGGCAGCCTGTCTAACCATGTGGGGGATCGACATGTTCTTCGTAGTAGTTAGTGACACGCAGATAAAACCAGCATAGAACAACCGAATGGAGAACCCCAGTTCACCTTCATCAGCAATGTGAGGACAGCTACTGCAACCTGCCACTAAACGCCCTTTCCAAGGCGCACAAAAAAGTAAACTTGCTCATTATGGCCATTCATAACAATAACAGCAACAACAACAACAACAACATCAACAAAATCAAAAACATCAGTTTGTCTCTGTGGAGTTCGAGTGACTACATCTTAGAATACTCTGTATAAACTAATCCTAATTTGTCGTTTAGGAGTAACAGTGACTTCAGTTTAAAATACTCTATATAAACTAATCTTAATTTACTGCTTTGGCGTCTAAGTTACTCCAGCTTAAAATACTCTATATAAACTAATCCTAACTTGTTGTTTTGGCGTCCAAGTGAAACCAGCTTAAAATACTCTATATAAACTAATCCTAACTTGTTGTTTTGGTGTTCAAAGTGAATCCAGCTTAAAATACTCTATATAAACTAATCCTAACTTGTTGTTTTGGCGTCCAAGTGAAACCAGCTTAAAATACTCTATATAAACTAATCCTAACTTGTTGTTTTGGTGTCCAAAGTGAATCCAGCTTAAAATACTCTATATAAACTAATCCTAACTTGTTGTTTTGGCGCCCAAGTGAAACCAGCTTAAAATACTCTATATAAACTAAACCTAACTTGTTGTTTTTTCTTGTCCAAAGTGAATCCAGCTTAAAATACTCTATATAAACTAATCCTAACTTGTTTTGGCGTCCAAGTGACTCGACCTTAAAATACTTTATATAAAATTATCCGAAAATGTATATTAGCGTTGCAGCAATTCCTACATCTAAAGAATACATAATAAATAACCGCATTAAACTACCAATATTACTAACCATAGATTAAGTGAAGAAAAAGTAACACAGTTAACATAAAAGTTGTTATTTTCAAATAGAAAAACAAGAATGTAAAAGAAATTTGGAACAGTCTAAAAGTTAAAGCTACAGTAATTAAATGGTTAATGCATTGGCTTGTGAGGTTCGCTGCGCAAGTTGTGCTGAATATTTTCTCGATCTCACAAATTAGGTACCAGAGCACTGCCGAAGACACATGTGTCGCACCGAAAGGTGCAAAAATCGCAGTCAAACTGTAAACTAGCGACACAACGCAAATCCGTTCTCCGGACTACATCCTGCTACGTGCAAAGCCCTGTTCAGAGCTTGGTAGCGGAAGATTGAGAATGAACGCAGAAGAGGAAGAGGTACCAGAGCCTGTCTGGGATATACAGGCAGCCGGAGTGATGGTGGGCACATCATTCCTAAACTGCTATTGGTCAAGGAACTATGGACCTAACACCGTATCCTAAGTGTGCCACATCCCTTGTAAACGGAATGAGAGACAAATGTAATTAAATATGTTTTAAAAGCGGAAGCCTTGAATTCCATCTTCTCCGCCTTCTTCTTCTTCTTCTTCTTCTTCTTCTTCTTCTTCTTCTTCTTCTTCTTCTTCTTTCGTTCGCTGGACAATATAATTTTTAAATCTGCAATGGTGTCGTCTCTTGAATGGACTCTAATATCTTGTGTAGTTCTTATTCAGGTCCATAAAGTTTATGTTTCAGTGGTATTTCAAGTTCAACTTCTTCTATTCTTCTTCTTCTTCTTCTTCTTCTTCTTCTTCCTCTTCTTCTTCGATCAACTGATACTATGTTTCTAGCCCAGTGAGGTTCACGAGGGAGACTGTGCGTGAAAGGTCTTCGCCGGTCCTCACAGCTTTTCAAGCATGGTAACTTTCCCAGACCCGACTGCCTCTCTTTGGTTTGTATAAGTGCGGCAGACCTGCAGAATATGATCTGGTGTTTGATTGGGTGATTCCCGATCGTACTTTCCGGTGTCTATAAGACCCATTCTGTGGAGGTGAGTCTTGAGTCTGCAGTGTTTCCGTTCGTTTTCTGCCCATCTCTGTCAAGTTTGTCTATGCTGTCAATTTGTGGCTTGTATTATTTGTGAGGAAATAGATCCAGTCACACATTTTAAATATATGGGCTCCAGAATTTACAAAAATGGCGACTGCTCGGAAGAAATCAGAAGAAGACTAGCTATGACAATGCAGAGACTGAAAAGCCTGAAGAAATTATGGCAGAGCACCAACAAAATTATAAAAGTAAAAGTCTTGAGAGCCTGTGTTTTTCCTGTGGCAGCTTATGGCTGTGAATCATGGACGATTACCAAAACCTATAGACAAAGAATCGAATTTTTCGAGTCAAAATGTTACAGAAAGATCCTCAAAATACCCTGGACAGAGAAAAAAACAAATGTCGACATTCGGCAAGAGTTGAGCATAGAGGAGAACTGATTTATCAATTTCATTTTGTCTAGAAAATGCAAATACTTTGGTCACATCAAGAGACACAACGGTCTAGAGAGAACGGTGATGGAAGGTCTGGTGCCAGGCAAAAGAGGAAGGCGATGAAGACGATGGCACCAAGATATCCAGGAGTGCCTGGGTATGACTGTGGCGGAGGCTGGAGTTTTAGCAAGAGAACGAGTTTCTTTCAGACAGACTGTGATGGGAGCGATGTCCTACAGAGGACATGCTACATGATGAGAATTATTTGTGCTGGTCTCTCAATTCAGTCCTAATGGATCGTTTTAGGGCTGTCTTTGTTCTTTTATAGCTCTGTGGGTGGCAAAACTGCATTCTATGATTTCCAGCTTTTGAGAAGTCCAGCTATCATTATGTTTCCAAGGCTAGCACTGCGGGCCAGAATCCACGGAAGGATTAAATGGTTTTGTGTGCTCTTTTTTTTTTTGGGGGGGGGGGGGGGGGGTGCGGGGGGGGGGGGGAGAATGGGGGACAGCAATCCGATGTTATCATTTATTTTGTGGGACAGTATGGGCCAGTGAGTTTGTCTCTGTATATCATTTTGGACAGTTCTGCAGTGTGTGATTTGCAGTCGTATGTGCATTTTCGCATGTACTCGTAACTGAGTTACCAATCTTCCATTTTGTGTACATATGGCTGCCGAGTCGGTTGTGTGCTGTTCTTGGCTTGGCTTGGCTTCGTTCGTTCTCAATCTCCCACTACCAAACCCTGAAAGGGCTTAAGTAGCAGAATGTAGTCTAGAGAAACGGAATGCGTTGTGTCGTAGTTTACAGCTTGACTCCGATATTTGCACCTTTCGGTCCAACACATCCGACTTCAGCAAGTATTTTTTAGCACCGGGTTAGCATTCCCTCTTCGATCCCTTCTCCTTAGCCTGTCTGCCATGCTGCAGCCTTTTATCCAGGATCACCACGTGGAGGTGTAGAAGGGTTTTGGCAGCTCTGGTTCGCTGGTCCTGACGCTAGCAGGCAGCTATGGGTCACTGACCACTGCAGCTCATGCGCTGTTCAGCATCTTGATCCCTCATGTGCTGTTCTGAAGCGCAACACAATGGTTTGCTCTTGTCTGTGTATCGTATGGTAATCGTTTCGTGTTATTATTAGTGGCTCTCTGGTTGATTTGACCATCCTTTTCTAACGCTGGTATGTAGCGTGTAAGTATGGGGGAAATATAAAGGCAGCACCATAACAAACATTGCTGTCGGCGATGATAGGTTGGATACTTCATTGTGCTTAACTTCCCCTTTTATTATGAGGCTGGGTGACCAGTTCCCTTCTTCATGCCTTTCTATTTCACCTCAAACCGGCGTTCCTGGAAATAAGCTGAACTTGTGTCGTCTGGCTAAGAAAATAAAGATCACGGTGAGAAGAGAAACTCGGTGCCAACAGAACAGTCAGTGGAAACCTAATGAGTCGGGACCGGAAGATACAGATAAATTACGACACAACGTCACCGGGTGCTCGTCTGGACGAACTATGACGAAGAAGAAAAAGAAGCAGAAGAGGACAAAGAAGGGGAAGAAGAAGAAGAAGAAGAAGAAGAAGAAGAGGAAGAAAAAGAGACAAAAAAGAAGACCAAGAAGAATAATAAGAGAAGGAAGAAGAACAGGTAAAGGAAAAAGAAGAAGCGGAAGAAGAAGAAGAAGAGGATTGATGAGGAGAATGAAAAAGTTGAAGAAGACAAAAAGAAGAAGAAGAACAACAACAAAAACAGCAACAGTAAATACAATTACAATAACAACAACAGCAACAATAACTAAAGCAACATCAACTACAACAACAATAATAACAATTACTAAAAATAACAAAAAACAAAAATAGCAACAACAACAGCAACAATCCAATCCCTTATACATTGGACAAGCACTCTACCATTCATATGAACTATTTATAGCACTTCTATTAAATGTATCTTATTTTCTTTGAACGCCAAAAACCACGACCAGATGTTACCTGATGTTTACGTACAAGTATCACAGCGGTCACAGGTGACCTCCAGCTGTGTCCGCTCCGGTAACTCAGCCACCTGGTACACGGCAATCGAATTAGTTGTCCTTTATCATAGTTCGCTCTCTAATAACCTTATCTTCTTTCTTTATTTCGTTCCCTTCAAAGCATAGGACATCACTGTATTTAGATATATGCAGAAAATTTGTCCAGAACAACGTTGTGTGAATTTGCAGTAGTTGTTTCCATAGTAACACGTTTTGGGACGATGAGGGATACCGTCTGGTCAGGCAAAACACGCTGATCAGACAATGTAAACCAGGTTCAGGACAAATACACTGGCCAAGACACTCACCAGACCTCCTTGCCGGTTGTCCTGGAAACGGGCTGTTGTCGAGGACAACAGTCTGGCTAACAAGGTGAGATTCGAAGTGATCCCTGTAGTAGTGAGTGACACACAGATGAAGCAAAGCATAACACAACTGCCTGGAGGACTCCGGTTCACCTTCACCAGCAGGCTCGAAATGTGAGGAAAGCAACTGCAATCCGCCACTTAACGTCCTTTTCGAGGCGCACAAAAGAGTAACCTTCTCATTGTGGGCATTCACAAACAACAACAAAGTAATATGTTTTAAATGAACAGGTTGCTAGTTACTACCATTGTTATAGGAGGACCAGAGAAAGCACATGCGGCCATCACCAGTGGCAACACTAGACAAGCTCTATGGCAGTGTCAACAGCCTCAGGGTGACAGCTACTTTCCTCGAACAAGTTGACGTCTGACAGCGTACGAAGAAGAAGAAAAAGACTACCATTGTTAGTCGGTATCAAGGGAGGTGTGACCAGAGTGTCTGCAAATTGAGTTGCCTCCAGTCATCTTGACTTAAGTCTTGCAATTGGTTCGATGCGGTGAGAGAGAGACCAGCGCAGCTAACCCTCACTATAATCCAAATACAGCGGAAGTGACATCATCAAGGCAAAACCGTACAATGGTGTCGCCATCATCGTTTGCGATGGACAACTAACTTTTGTTCTTGTCGCCATCATCGTTTGCGATGGACAACTAACTTTTGTTCTTGTCGCCATCATCGTTTGCGATGGACAACTAACTTTTGTTCTTGTCGCCATCATCGTTTGCGATGGACAACTAACTTTTGTTCTTGTCGCCATCATCGTTTGCGATGGACAACTAACTTTTGTTCTTGTCGCCAGTATCACATAATGGGGTCATGACTGGATTCGTACTATTTTTGTTTGTTTTTGTTGCTTTCGCCTTATTCCTCTATTCCTCGAGGTGATGTACGTTCCACTGTGTTTTTATTTTGCGCCTGTCGGCCCAGTGCATCCTACTTCGGCAAGCATTTTATGTAATGGCCTGCTTCCTCCTGTATTTTCTAAGGGTTTGCTTCATCGGAGTAACAGCCGATGCTGTTATGGGGAGCGAACCCAGCCCCTTCGGATTTTGAGCCGTGTCACTTAACCACTAGCACATGCCGTCGCCGCTGGGTTAATATAATAATAATAATAATATTATTAATAATAATAATAATAATTTGCTTAAGCGACCAAGTCCCGTCGAAAGTTTGTAATCTCACGATATATGGACGACGTCCACGACACTACCAATTTTGATGAGTTGCATGCGATTGGTCAGTCAGATGTTGGGCGGAAGACCTCGGGGGAGTCTTCAAGTGGGACAACGTCTTTTCCCAACATTAATTTCGATAGCTAAGTGCGGGCCGGAACATCCTAGTGTAGGCGGGCCACATCACCGAAGATAGAGAGGCGACGACAATCCATCATAGAATCAATACAACAGAAAGTGTTTGTTGGACGACCTCAGTGTTAGTAGCCAGGCCATATTGCCCGTATGGATATCATGAAGCATCGTCTGATCCCTTCGCAAGACAGACACAGTTTGTAGCTTCACAGAAAGATTTAAGTGATGATAAATTTCTAAAGATTTAGATTAATGAAAAAACTAAAATAAACACCTGTTCGGGGAACTAATAGAAGACGGCACAAAACAACTACAGCGTCTTTCTTATTCATTCTGCCCTTGGCATGAAGCGTCGCACAGGGGCGGGATGCGTACATTTCTTGTTATCGCCAGGTGGGAGACTTGTGCTTGTCGTTAGGTGTAATTTCCTGAGAGTGTCAGAGACACCCTCGATCAACCGATGTCGGGGTCTACCTCTTGCTCGTGGACTTGAGACCTGCATATGATATGCTCTTGATGCAGGCTGGCCATAATACATTCTGACTAAAGGACCAAACCCATTTGATTTGTTGAGAGCCAATGTAGGTACTAACTGGGGTTGTCTCCACTGTCTGCCCCAACATGCTGTTGTGGATTCGGTCACGGATTGTATTTCCGGCTGTATTTCTTTTTTCTCGGGCTAATGCGTCTCCACGTACGGAAAGTAAGGGCAACCTACCGTACTGCGCAATAGCCAAGAAACTTATAACAGCCAAATAGCAAATAGGTGGCAGTTGTAACAAGCTATGTTCTGTAAAAAGGCATGCGACTTACTTTTACTTTTCATCAAAACATCTCACAGCTCTGGATCTTACTCGTATGTGTTTCTAGTAAGGACCAAGATTGACATTGGTAACACAATGTATAAATAAATATTGTATTTATCAGCCTCCTCTGAGTTGAAAGAAGCACTCTATGGTGTTTCAAAATCTGTGCGATTTGGTAGTGGGCACTTCGCCTTCTGAATTTTATATGTGCATTTTCTCTGTCCACTCTGCCGTTCTCAGTGAACCTAGGTATTTTTTTTTTTTTTTTTTTGCGTTCGCCTTATTTATCTATTCCCCAAGGCGGATGTGCGTTGCACTGTGGTTTTTATTTTGCGCCTGTCGGCCCAATGCATCCGACTTCAGCATGCATTTTATGTAAGGGTCTGCTTCCTCCTGCATTTTCTAAGGGTTTGCTTCCCCGGGGTAACGGCCGGTGCTGTGATGGGGATCGAACCCAGCACCTTCGGATTGTGAGCCGTGCCACTTAACCACTAGGCCACGCCGTCCCCCCGAACCCAGGTAGTTGAACTCCCGTACTTGATTGATATCGATGTCACAACTACCACAAATAATTGTTTGTTTTCTGTTTATTTGCGTTCGCCTTATTTTCTCTAATCCCCAAGGCGGTGTGCGTTGCAGTGTGGTTGTTTTTAATTTGCGCATGTCGGCCCAGTGCATCCGACTTCTGCATATATTTTATGTAAGAGTTAACAAATTATAATAATAACTGTTTACAAAGTTACAAGTTCACTAGGCGTTAAATGCAAATTGTCGCCTCCTACCGTAACTTACATGACTCCAGGCCTTTAAGGCACCTTGACCATGTCATTCTCTGTGGACTTAAAAAGACTACAGAATGATGTTCTATGATGGTTGGGTAGCAGATTGTCTTTGTCACCTGTATTGTGTTAACCACTTTGCTCCATGCTTGCGAAATGTGGACAGTGTATATGGAGAGGTAAGGCGCTGACCTCTCAAAGCCTTCAACGGAAACGGTGGGGGTCGAGCCCAGCAGGCTTCAAGCCACCCCTAGGCCCGAAAGAGGTGGGACCAGAGTGCATGCATCCTTATTTATCTCCAGTCGTCTTGACTTATGTCTTGCCACTGGTCATAGGTAGCTCGGGACCAGAGAATGAGGTCGATGACCAGCGCAGTTCCTTCCTCACTATAATCTAAAATGCAGCTCAACTTACACCATCAAGAAACACCCGCCTGATGATTGCGATGGACAACTAACTTTGAACAGAAACACTCCCGACAACTAAATCGTTTTCCCATGACCTGTCTGTGTAGGCTGAATCGTGTTCCCATGACCTGTCTGTGTAGGCTGAGCAGGATCAGCTCGCAGGATAAAATACCTAACTCTGAAATTCTTATCAAGTCAAACATGTTATGCATTCATACTCTTCTACGAAAACCCTAGATAAGATGGACAGGACATGTTGTTCAGATGTCAGATGAGCGCCTCCCATAGCACTTGTAATAAGGTGAGCTCAGAATAGGCAGACGATCATCAAGAGAACAGAAAAACTGCTACAGATAATCATTGAAAGTGTTTCTGAAAAGCGTCAACATCGAAGCCACCTCAGTTGGTATGCCTGCACAGAACTGTTCCAACTTTCACGCTTGCATCACACAGGATTCTCAGATCGAAGGTTCGAAACTTCATCGTCGACACTCGGAGAAAGTCTGCAGCATCTACCGTGTTAAAATTGATCTTTATAGTCATATAGGAACACATCTCACAGCACAAACCTCATCCTGTCTCCATCTTCGCTTCCGATGGACAACTATTATTATTATTTCTAATGTGTTTGGAGTTTCCTTGTCCTTGTCAACTGTCATATTTTGATAGTAATTTGTCTATGTTAAATATACTGTTTTAGTAGCAGCTTGTCCCTGTGAATTGTAGTGTTCTGGTAGTAGCTTGTCAATGTCAACTGTACAGTTGTGGTAGTAGTTTGTCCTTATCAACTATACTGTTTTGGTAGTAGCTTGTCCTAATCAACTATACTGTTTTGGTAGTAGCTTGTCCTTATCAACTATACTGTTTTGGTAGTAGCTTGTCCTAATCAACTATACTGTTTTGGTAGTAGCTTGTCCTAATCAACTATACTGTTTTGGTAGTAGCTTGTCCTTATCAACTATACTGTTTTGGTAGTAGCTTGTCCTTATCAACTATACTATTTTGGTAGTAGCTTGTCCTTATCAACTATACTGTTTTGGTAGTAGCTTGTCCTTATCAACTATACTGTTTTGGTAGTAGCTTGTCCTTATCAACTATACTGTTTTGGTAGTAGCTTGTCTCTGTCAACTATACTGTTTTGGTAGTAGCTTGTCTCTGTCAAGTATACTGTTGTGGTAGTAGCTTGTCCCTGTCAACTATACTGTTTTGGTAGTAGCTTGTCCCTGTCAACTATACTGTTTTGGTAGTAGCTTGTCCTTATCAACTATACTGTTTTGGTAGTAGCTTGTCTCTGTCAAGTATACTGTTGTGGTAGTAGCTTGTCCCTATCAACTATACTGTTTTGGTAGTAGCTTGTCCCTGCCAACTATACTGTATTTGTGTAGCAGCTTGCCGCTCTCCATTGTGCTGTGTTTAGGTAGCAGCTTGCCACTTTGCAAGTAAAACCTGGATTGTGAATGTGAGCGACTGAGGAAGGCAGCTAGCTAGGGGCACCATCCCTTGGCTGTTTTGAAGGCACCAGGTGCAATTAATCCGGTCTTGTGTGAAATGGCTCTGGTACGGCGCCATGCAGTGGCGGGTGTGATTGTAAGGAGGCGGGGCGGGGGGGGGGGTGGTGGAAGGAGCTCTAACGTGTGACGACGTGTGACAAGGAAGGAGGGAGAGGGACGGAAGAAATATGACGTCACATGATGAATCTTAGCATTGTCTTTTTACGTTTTTTCGTCAAGAAAAGATGATTGGGACACGATTGACTTTCATTTTCTATGTAGTTTTTTCGTTCTGAATATTAAATTTGGCTTTTTCTCCTTTCATATTGTTGGTGTATGCTTCGTTTATATAGCCTCGATTAAATGGGTCTAAATAAACGAAGTACACACCAACAATAAGAAAAAATAATAAGCTAAATGTAATATTCAGAACAAAATAATTACATAGAAATTTCAAAAGCTATAATAAAAAGGAAACGGACAAAGAGATATTAGAGAGAAAGACATACATAAGAGCAGAATTTCGACCTTTGAAATGACGTGTTTGAGGAAGATCATCGGTGTTACCAGGAGAGACAGAAGGCGGAACGCTGACATTCGAAGTATGGTCGGCACTACGTCTTGTGCAGAATACATTTCCAGGTAGAAAATAGGTTGGTTTGGTCATCTAATGAGAATGCACCCTCATTAACTTAACTTAACGTCTTTATACTGGTTTAGAAGACTCTGCAGAGTCTGTATACAACCAGTTCCATTTACATCACCTTCCTCTAGAAGCTGTAAGCATCCAATCTGTTCTTAAATGCATTGACCGTCCCAGCCTCCACCATCTCACTTGGCAATGCATTCCAAGCATTCACAACTCTCTGGCTAAAGAAATACTTCCTAATATCTAATCTGGACCTCTCCTTAGTCAACTTGTAGCTGTGCCCTCTTGTCCTTGTTGGTGGTTGTACTTAAAAAACTTGTTATAGTCTACTTTATCCATTCCTCTGATCATCTTATACACCTGTATTAAGTCACCACGAATTCTTGTCTTCTAGACACTGATGGCTTACAACGCTGGTAGATCTGGCTACAGGGTAAGAAGGCGGCCGCGAGGTAGATGTATAGATGGCATAAGAGTGATTGTGCAGCGACACGGGCTCACATTGACCGACGCAACGCACTTGGCGCAGGACAGTCGACTTAAGCTCCCCACGCTGCTCAACAGCACAAGTGGAAAGAAAACTAAGTAACTGACATACATAAACACACATTACAAAGAGTGAAGCACTTGGAGATCTTCTGAAGCAGGGATTTAGTTTAATGAATATTTTCAATGTACTTTTGTTCAATTGTCCTTGTACTTATTTTTCCCGCATCAAATGCTTTGAAAAGGAAACAATCTATTTTTATTTTTGCTTCACAAAGCATTTACTAAAAATTGACCTGAACAGAGATGTAGGGATCCCATTATTTTGTAACTTTCAAGGTCGTGAATTAAAATAAGCGCAAATATTAAATGTAAACTTCCGGATTGTTTAAACAATCCACTTCCGTAAGTAAAACATTCCTGGATCAAATATCCGAGTTCCATTCAGGAGGTGTCAGCGGGCCGTGGGAAGCTACTGAAGGTCGGATGAGTATAAACGAGTGTAAAGTGTTTGGAGACGCTCAAAAACCTAACAAAGCTAGTGGTTTCTTGATCGTTTAATGGTCCTGGATGCAAAGGAATGGGTGACGAAATAAAAAGAAGACAGAAGCGGTGTGAGACAAAATGACAAGATGATTACAATAATTATATTGCTGTGGAGAGATGACTAACGTCTGGTGAGGCAAGGTAAAATATACTGATCGGACATGTTAGTCAGGGTCAGGTAACATATACTGATCGGACATGTTAGTCAGGGCCAGGTACTTACTTTACATTTACTTTCCGTATCCAAGCACCACGTCATACAGTATGCATCCAGTATTCAGCCACATGGATTGCCTTGTCCACGCACCACGTCATACAGTATGCATCCAGTATTCAGCCACATGGATTTCCTTGTCATTTGCCTCAAGCATGTCGCATCTATTGCACGTTACCTGGAGGATGGGGTAGGTCATCATGTGGTCAGGATTCTGTATTACGCCAGAAGGTCAGGTGAAATATACTGATTGGACATGTTAGTCAGGGTCAGGTGAAATATACTGATCGGACATGTTAGTCAGGGTCAGGTGAAATATACTGATCGGACATGTTAGTCAGGGTCAGGTGAAATATACTGATCGGACATGTTAGTCAGGGTCAGGTGAAACATACTGATCGGACATGTTAGTCAGGGTCAGGTGAAATATACTGATCGGACATGTTAGTCAGGGTCAGGTGAAATATATTGATCGGACATGTTAGTCAGGGTCAGGTGAAATATACTGATCGGACATGTTAGTCAGGGTCAGGTGAAATATGCTGTCGAAGACCTCCACGTCACTTCCACGCAGGTCTCTCTGGAAACGGATTGTTTTTATGGCAGCCTTGCTAACAAGGAAGAGGATCGACGTGATCCTCGTAGTTGTGTGCCACTCACTGAAGAACTCAACATAGCACAACCGCCAGTAGGCCCTCCTGTCCATCTTTATCAGCACGCTCTGAATGTGATAAAAGCTACTGCAACCCACCATTTAAAGGGCGGACAAAAGAGTGATCTTATCTATTGTGGGCATTCAACATCATCATCATGCTGGTGTAACTCTTAAAAGGTTCGTAGCTCTTGTGGGGAAGCGAGGTCTGAGCTGGACGTCCCGCTCGTTAAAGGCAAGTGAAGGGTCTGATATAGCCTTTCCTTTCCAGGTGTAGAGATCGTCGCTGGATTCACTGTTCGGCTTGCCGTTCAGGAGTTTCCATGTCAAAAGCCTCTCTTATATTATTATGTCTCCAGCAGCACCTTCATGAGACGACCCCTGTTTCTTACAGAGCCTGCTGTGGGGCGAGACCTAGTACCCGGTGGTATAACTGGGGGGGGGGGGCAGATTGGGCTCATTAGCCTTGGTTGGCAGCCAATCTAAGAGAAGGTAAACTCTGGCTCTAAAACCGGTTAGACGAAGCTCTTTAGTCTGCTCAGGCAGTTCGCCTAGGAGAGAGGGAACTCTTTTTTGAAAAAAAAGACAAGTGCCAAGGAGTGCTGGCTAGTCATGGGACGATGAGAGTATCATCGGATGTCTGGAGTACTTAGCATCTGTGGGCAACGATTCCACTGCCCTGTAGCAACATTGCTAGAGGACACGGTGGTAGCACCTAAGGCGTTTCACTAATTCCAGCAGCCCTCGCAATTGAGTTGATGCTAAATTGTCCTGCTTTTCATTCCTCTGGATTACACCAGAGAAGCCCAGAGGGCGATCCTGCAGTATAGGCATCCCGAGGTCACCTTATTCAGCGCCCAGTCTTGCGTCCTGAAGAGGCTTCTCACACGGCGCCATGCGCATGGTCTACAAAGACTGTGACGCCTATGATCTCATAGCTCTAATATACGTGTCACACAGAGTGGCGTTGACATGTTATTTACTTTGATATACTTTGATCATTTCTGTTTTTTAGATACGCTCTGTTTTCTAATTCAGTTTTAAATTCCACTTCAGATTTATCTGCCGTCATCAGCATCTCTTGTCTTCAATCTTTCTTGTTGTCTAGATATATTTCAGGTTTTCCTTCCTGAATATGTGACCTTTTAATCTTGTCCATCTTGTATATCTGTGTCTATCTGCTGTACGTCACCGAGACCTAGTCAACTATCGTCCTATCATCAATATTACAAGTATTTTCTCTACACAATCCGTTCTCATGGAGATATCACGAGGGAAAACTATGAAAATCATCCAGCATCCTCAATAATAAAAATCTCAAGGGGCAGGGCATTTCCAAGCAAATAACATGGGGTGGAGGCTGACGGAGTGGTATGAACTAAAGGGCGGAACTAGTGAAACCATCGTCCCTGATCATTATTGCCCCTCTGATCAGGAAGGAGCTACCAATGACAACCCCAGATCTGCCAGCCCAGATCCCTACAGCGCCAGTACGACTGCCCACAGGTGCCTCGGGGCCAGGGCATAAACTTCCCAATCGTCAGCTAGTCACATTGTGACCTCACTACACGACTGGAATGTAACAATGGTTGTCTACAGACTCTACATAGTCCTCTGGGATCGAGAGGTCAGAAACTCGTCTCTCAGAGCGATGAACAGACACCGAGGACTATCGAATCTCACAAGTGTTAAAGTAAAGTGGAAATGTGTGTGTGTGTGTGTGTGTGTGTGCGTGCGTGTGTGTGTGCGTGTGTGTGTGTGTGCGTGTGTGTGTGCTTGTGCGTATGTGTGTGTGTGTGTGCGTGGGCTTGTGCGTGTGTGTGTGCGTACGTGCGTGTGCGTGTGTGTGTGTGTGCTTGTGCGTGTGTGTGTGTGTGCGTGCGTGCGTTCGTGCGTGCGTGCGTGCGTGTTTTTGTTTTTGTTTACAAGTAGTTGTTTTGTTTCCAAGCTGATGTTGTGATATTCAATTAGAGCAATCGTGAAGAAATCAGAGAAGACGCTTTTTAACTTCTTGCAACAGTTTCTCAATCAACCATTTCATCTTCTGTAAAAATACTTACCTACCTAAGCATAACTTAGCTACGCTTGAGGACAGATAATAGTTTAACACCACCAATGGTAGCCAGTCTGGATTATAGCCCTAACCGCAAAGGAAGGGACAGGAAACGATATGTAGTTTAAGGCAGAGGCGGCCCTGAGAGCGGCAGCATTATATAAAAAATTGTAGAGACACGCTTTGATGTCATTAGCAAACTTTCGGATATCTAAAGGACATGAAGTCACCAAAAATTGTCATGAACTTTGAGAACAAAGAAAATTACATACTTTCGTAAAGGTGTGACCGTGAGCAAAATGGAAGGACTTAACTGATCCACTCCAGGTCAGGTCATCCCGTAACCGGTGAAGTCGTTGGGACACACATGAAGACATCCTCACAACCCCACGCTATCCCTCTCTGTCAGATGCCGCTGCCTGTGACTCTTCTGGTCGGAGACTGGTCCATTCTTTTATGTTGTCCTCTCCACAGAGCCGATATGTTGGCTTATAAACCTTCTTACGGGATCAAGATGCTAAGCAGCGCATGCGCTGCAGTGGTCAGCGACCCATAGCTGACTGCTAGCGTTAGGGTCAGCGAACCAGAGCTGCCAAGACCCTTCTACACCTCCACGCGGTGATCCTGGATAACAGGCTGCAGCAGGGTAGACTGGCTAAGGAGAAGGGATCGAAGAGGGAATGCTAACCTGGTACTCAAAAAATGCTTGCTGAAGTCGGATGTGTTGGACCGAAAGGTGCAAATATGGCAGTCAAGCTGTAAACTACGACACAACGCATTCCTTTCTCTGGACTACATTCTGCTACTTAAGCCCTTTCAGGGTTTGGTAGCGGGAGATTGAGAACGAACGAAGCCAAGCCAAACGTTCTTACAAAGCTATAGAGCCGATGTACCGGCTTGTAGACTGTCCTACAATGCTACAAAGTCGATCGATATATTACAGCTTTTCGCAAATTTATAATTGTACTAATACTTCATACCGGGAGATTTACATTTCAAATGTGAATGTTCTCGGAAGTTCCAAATATTGGCGAGTGAATCAGTTCAATTTACTACTCAAAATAATGCAAGGACCATTTTCCAAATCTTACCTTATTAACAATTTTTAAAATGAAAAATCAATAATATTTAATCGCAAGTTTCTTTAGTCATTTTGTCATCAGCGAATGATTAGTATGGCACTAATCGCTGGTTAATTATAGACACCCGTCGTTCTGAAATTCAGACGTTGAAATAAAGATGGCCAGCATCACTCGATAACTCCAGGCATTGCTATAGACTAGGGAACGTTGCTTCCATGATAATATCAGTTCCCTGATAATGTGTCAGGTGATTTCCTGCAACTCCTGTTGCAAATTTTCAAACAGTAGTTTGCGATCACCAGCTAGTGGATGGATAATAAAAATAATAATAATAGTAATAATAATTCGTCTATCGTCTTCGAAGAGGACCACCAAGATGATGACATGTCATAACGCAACCTTGAGTATGTTTGTGCGCTCATGGCTGATCAAACCAGTTCGAGCCTGGAAAAGTATGTGACACGACTAGCAACCGTAGCCAGCAGTTGTCTCTGCTATTTTATGTGCTCTTCACTTCCTGGTTGCACGTCAATTCTGGACTGCATTGATAAGGAGACCCTCGCTGATTTAAACGCCGTTTGTAACCGTTCTCTTCCATGTTGAGCGATTTTGAGCCACGTTCTACCAGGTGTTAATGTCTGCACTTAAGGATTCCTTCAGACTGTCCTTGAAATCCTTTTTTTAACGCCCTTGTGATCGTTCTCCTTCACTCAGTTCGTTATTCAGGATCCTCTTTGGAAGCTTTTCGTTTGACTTTCGGGCAAGGTGGCCAGTCCATCTCAAATGGGATTTAGTGGATGGATATCACTTGATAATTACCATTAGACGTCCCAGCCAGTTTAAATAGAGCTGAGGTCAGGCGAGAGTGTTAACCAATCCATCTTGGTGACAAGCTACTGCTGGAGAACGTCATTAACAACACCAGCTCGTTAGGGACAGACTTTGTCATCTTTTGTAAGATGGGTGCGTACTGCAGGACGTATTGAGTCAAGATGTGCCTCATGACGTCTCCGAGCAACAGTCAAGTCTGAAGTTCAGAACCAAGGGAGCAATTACAGAGCGGAGGCAGAGGCACTGAGAACTGCAGTAGAAGCAATGCTGACAGGCAAAAGAAATGAAAGCCATATAGTCCTGTTTACAGATGCTCTGGCATCACTAAAAAGTCAGAAAAATACTGAACTTAATGACTTAAGAGCAGTACTCTGTCAACTATGCCAGCAGTCCGCACCAAAAAGAGTAGTGGAACAGTGGGTCCCATCACACTGCAACATCCAAGGCAACGAAGAGGCAGACAGACTGGCAAAAGAAGGTGCAAGACTACCACAACCAGATCCTAGTGGGACATATGAAGAGTCAAAAAGGCTTATTAGAGCTAGATACATGACCAAATGGGAAACAGAGCATACTGGCTACACCAAAAAACGATGCCTATTACCAGTTGAACAGAAAAGAGCAGGTCGTGGTCTTCAGACTTCGCACAGTCCACAATAGACTGAGGTACCACCTATTCAACAAATTGAAGATAGGTGGCCCTTACGAATGCATGTGCGGTACCGGGAAAATGACCGCTGAACATTTGCTGCAAAACTGCCCGACATACGAGGATCAGAGAAAGCAGATGTGGCCATCACCAGTGGCAACACTAGACAAGCTCTATGGCAGTGTCGACAGCCTCAGGATGACCGCTGTTTTTTTTAGAAAAAATAAAGGTTCACGTCTGACAGCGTACGAAGAAGAAGAAGAAGAAGAAGAAGAAGAAGAAGAAGAAGAAGAAGAAGAAGAAGAACCAAGGGTCTGTTCAATGAACCGTCAATCAATCAATTGCGGCAAAACATATTCGTTCTTTGCATGAAGCTGTCATGCACTAATGTCCAAATGGTTGAAGAATAATATGATTATATATTATTGCTTTCTTGTTTCTGTAATTGTAATGTGGTGTAATATGATAAGGGTCCCTGGAATTACTTTGAACAGTCTCATATTATTATCACCCTTCTCATTACTATTACATCATCATCAAGTGCCGTCTCCTCATCGGAGGCTGACGGCAATGGATCTCCAGCTGTCTCAGTCCCTTGCCAGATTGTTACACTAAATCAAACTGTGTTTGCCACCATATCTTGATGTTGTCTGCCCATCTCCACTCTTTCCTCCAACATATTCTTCAGCTTCTTCTTATATTTCTACTTCTACTCTACTTCTTCGATCACCTGACGCTATGGGTCTAGGCCGGTTATGTTAACGAAGGAGACTGTGAGTCTCAGGTCCCACACAACTTTTGGAGCATGGTCACACTTCCTGGCGAGGTGCCTCTCTGTAGTCTGCATAAGTGGGGCAATCCTTCATGACATGTTCTGGTGTGTGTTTGGTGCTCCGCTATCGCACATGGCGGTGTCTCTAACACCCATTCTGTGGAAATGAGCATTGAGTCTGCAATGTCCTGTTCTGAGTCTGAAGATCTTTATCTGCCAACCTCTGCCATGTTTGTCTATACTGCAATTTCCTGGCCTGTATTCTTTGTGTTGATCTCTCTATTCTGACCTTATGTATCGTTTGATGAGTGTCTTTGTGTACCCAAGACAAACATATTTTAATCATACCAAGAGCATATATAAACACGCATGGTTTCATTTGTGATCATCCAAGCGTTTTCTGGGAGGTGAAATAAGGGGAGACGACTCTATATGATACAGATGAAAGAAGAATATGCCAACTGCCACACCGAAAACATGTAGAAATAGACGAAAAGCATTGAGGTCCAACAACTTTAAGCATAATGCTGATGATGATGATGATGAGGAGGAGGATGATGATGATGAGGATGAGGAGGAGGATGATGAGAATGATGATGATGATGTTGAGGAGGAGGATGATGATGATGAGGATGAGGATGAGGAGGATGATGATGATGATGATGATGATAATGATGATGATGATGATTGTGATGAGGATGATGAGAGGATGATGATGAGGATGAGGATGATGATGATGAGAATGATGATGAGGAGGAGGATGATGATGAAGATGAGGAGGAGGATGATGATGATGATGAGGATGATGAGGATGATGATGATGATGAGGATGATGAGGATGATGATGATATCCCTTTAGACGTAAGCTGATAGTTCTTGACAGCCCAAAGCCTGCAAGATAAAATATATATTTTGCGAAGCGGTATGGATATAGAAGGATTAAGATCAATCTGTATTACAGAGGAAATGGTTTTTTAAAAATTGGAGGGGTTGAAAGTGGATAAATGTCCAGGTCAAGATGGTATTCATCCAAAATTTATGTTTGAAATTAGAAACCAACTAGCAAAACCATTGGCTATATTATGTTCTCAATCACTTACAAAAGGGATTGTTCCACGGGATTGGAAAGATGCAGGAGTGATCCCCTTATTCAGAAATGGTAAAAAAATCAGGCTCAGCGAATTATAGACCAGTGAGTTTAACGAGCATAGTCGGTAAATTGTTTAGAGTCAATAATCAAAGAAAACATTGTAATGCATTTAGACACATTTAATCTAATTGCAAATAGTCAGCATGGGTTTACTAGACGGAGATCATGCTTAACAAAGCTATTAGAATTCATGGAGGAGGTTACTAAAATGATAGATAAAGGGGAGCCAGTGGATGTTATTTATCTAGATTTTGATAAGGTCTTTCATAGAGTATCTCATCACAGATTTTTTAGAAAGTTAAAATCACATGGAATAGGTGGGGAAGTTGCGAAATGGATTGAAAATTGGTTAACGGGAAGAAGGCAGAGAGTGAGCATAAATAAGGGGTACTCTGTGTGGGGTGAAGTGAAAAGTGAACTGCCACAAGGCTCGGTTTTGGGACTAATTTTATTCTTGATATATATATATATATATGATTTGGACATTGATATGGGATCCATGATTGCAAAATTCGCTGATGATACAAAACTATGCAGTAGTGTCTCATCTAAAGAGAAGTGGATATATTGAAGTCGAATTTCGATCAAATTCGAGAATGGTCTGCGAGCTGGCAAATGTAGTTTAATGTACATTCATCCATATGGGTAGATCAAATATGAAACATAATTACAGAATTGGCGAGTACGATATTAGAATGATAGAAAAGGAAAGGGACTCAGTGGTATGGTGTCCGTCTCAAGTGCAGTAGACGTGTGTTCTTCTTCTTCTTCTTCTGCGTACACAGTCAGACAGTAACCATTATTTTCTCGAAAAAAGCGGCGGTCATCCTGAGACTCTCGCCACTACCATAGAGCTTGTCTTGCAGTTCCACTGGCAATGGCCACATCTGCTCTCTCTGATCCTCGTATGTCGGGCAGTTCTGCAGCAGATGTTCAGTGGTCATTTTACCAGTACCGCACGGGCATTCGTCGGTACACCCTATCTTCAATTTGTTGAAGAGGTGGTACCTCAGTCTGTTGTGGCCAGTGCGAAGTCTGAAGACAACGACCTGCTCTGTTCGGTTCAACTGGTAATAGGCATCGTTTTTGGTGTAACCAGTATGTTCGGTTTCCCATTTGGACATGTACCTGGCTTTGATAAGCCGTTTTGACTCTTCGTACGTCATACTGGTATCTATTTGTGGTAGCCTTGCACCTTCTTTTGCCAGTCTGTCTGCCTCCTCGTTGCCTTGGATGTTGCAGTGTGACGGAACCCACTGTACCACTACCCTTTTTGGTGCGGACTGTTGGCACAGTTTGCAGAGTGCTGCTCTTAAGTCATTAAGCTCAGTGTTTTTCTGGCTTTTTAGCGCTGTGACTACTTCGAGAGCATCTGTCAGCAGGACTATATGGCTCTCATTTTCACTGTGTGTTACCATTTCTTCCACTGCCGCCCTCAGTGCCTCTGCCTCTGCTCTGAAATTGCTCGTGTACTTACCAGTAGCGAATGACAGTGTTATTTTTCTGCCATTTGGTAGGTTCAGGAATGCTCCTGCCCCTCCGTTCTGTGTAGTGTTTGTTACAGAACCGTCGGTGTATGCATGGGTCCAGTCCATGCTTGGGTAGCTTTTCGTTATGAAGCTTAAGGTAGTGTCTCTCCTTTCTTTTTCGGTCTGGCAGTTTTTGTTTGCAATACCTGGTATATTTTCTACCACCTCTGGAAATATATCCTGCCTCCAAGTAGGTTTTCGTACAGTAGTGATGGGTTTTGGTGTTGTTAGTGCGTTTATGGGATCTTCGTGCATCTTTGCTTTGGCTATTTCTGCAAAGTTTCTCCGCTTTAGTTTCCCAGTTCCCAAATTGTTTAGCCTCTGGTACATTGGATGGTCCGTCAGTCTTCGGAGTTTCTCTGACTGCAGCTGGGCTCTGCAGTCTCTTCTGTCGGTCATGGATTGCAGTTTTGTAGTCTTTTCAAGTTCTACAATTGGCGTTGACTTCATGCCACCTGTTATGATTCTCATGGCTTGGTTTTGAAGTTTGTTAACTTTATCGAAGTTCGCCTTCGCTGCTGTTGTCCATGCCGCGATGCCATACTCGAGAACTGGTCTCACTCTTCCAGTGTACAGTTTCTTTAGTATGCCTTCGTCTGCTCCCCAGCTTGTGCCAGCAAGTTTCCTCATGATCGCCATTCTTTCTCTGGCTTTCATTCGGTTTCTCTCAATCTGACTTTTCCATGTCATGCGCCGATCAAATGTGACTCCCAGATAGGTTGGGTTGTCGTTTGGCTGCAGGATTTTGCCATTTAGGCTTAATTTGGTACTTTGGGGTTTTAATAAGAGCGAGAATATTGTGCACGTGGTTTTCTCCTCGTTTATTTTGACCAGCCATGAGTTCGCCCACTCTTCCAGCGATGTTAGGGCCGTTTGCATCCGATTTCTTGCTATGGTGAGATTCTTTTCAGAGGTCCACATAGCCAGATCGTCTGCAAACATTGAGCTATGGACTCTTCTTGGTATATTCTCTGTAATATCGTTTATATATACCAGGAAGAGTGTGGGTGACAGTACTCCCCCTTGGGGTACTCCCTGCTCGAGTGTCACCTTTTTGCTCATCTGCCCTTGTACTTGGACTCTGGCCGTTCTTTGTTTGAGGTAGTGGTTGATCCACTTGTACATCTTCCCACAAACATCACTTCTTCTTAGCTTGACTCTAAGTCCATCCTTCCAGACTTTGTCAAATGCCTTTTCCAGATCCACCCAAACAGCTACTGTGTGTTTCTGTGCCTGGTAGGCATCTTCTATCTCCTGGGCTATGAGGATGACCTGGTCCTCAGTGGATCTGTGCTGTCTAAAGCCGGCTTGCTGTGGAATTAGTATTCGTTTTTCTTCCAGATGCCACATCAGTCTGGTGTTTATCATCCGTTCCATCAGCTTGCCGACACAGCTCAGTAGGCTTATGGGCCTGTATCCATTCGGATCTGTTTTGTCCTTTCCTGTTTTTGGTACTGGTACCAGTATTGCATCTTTCCATGCCTGGGGTACAATACCCCTTTTCCAGCTTTGGTTCAGGACTGATAGTAGTTTTTCCTTCGCTGTTTGGCCCAGCCCCATCAGCATTTCGTTTGTTATCCCGTCTTTTCCGGGAGATTTCCTTCTCTTTAGTGTTCTCATAGCCTCTTCCATTTCGCGCATTGTTAGTTTGGCCATCATGTGCTCTTCAGGAGCCGTATTTATGTTTTCGTGCCCCTTTAGCTCTTCGCTAATGTCTGTATGCTTATCTGCAGGGACCTCGATGTGGTTTGCTCTGGCATAGTGATCGACAAAGGCGTTTGCGGCTTTCTTACCTGTGATCAAGTTCTCGCCTTGCTTGATAGTAATTTGTTTATTTGACGGGGTTTCGTCGTTCATGGCTCTGACTAGCTTCCATAGCTTGTTCCCTTCTTTGTCCAGGTTTAAACTTTCCGTTTTATTTTTCCAACTTTCTCTTGCTGTTTGCTTGAGAGTGTGTTTGTACTTCGCCGCGGCGGCTTTGAGGGCGATGTTTGCCTCCACGGATTTTTCTCGTTCTGCCATGTTCCTAGCATTTGTTACTGCATCTTCCACTTTCTGTAACTCATCATTCCAGTAGGGCTTATAGTTTTTCCTAGCTCCTCTTGGGATGGTTTCAGTGGCGGCTTGCATTATTGCCTTGCTTAGGCTCTCTACCATGGGCTTCATTTTGGTGTTTCGTGTGTTGATGGTTTCACACAGCCCATCTGTCAGGATTGCAAATCTGTCCCAGTCGGCTCGTTTGTAATTCCAACGTGGGAGCGGTTTTGTTTCCTGTGGGCCTACTTCCATGTCAATGGTTAGCCTGATCGGCCTGTGGTCGCTACCTGCCAGTTGGTTTAGCACCTGGCGGTCTATTTTATAGTGTATGTCCTGTGTGGAGAAGGCCAAATCTGGAGTCGAGGTGGTATGCCAAGTTCTTGAATAGAAGCTAGGGCTATCCTCCGGCCTATTGATTAGGGAGAGATTTGCATCTATCTCCCAATCTTCCACTTCGTCACCTCTGCTGTCTGTGTCAGAGTATCCCCATCTCTCCGAGTGGCTGTTGAAATCTCCAACCACTATGCAGTTGGAGTCTCTGACCTCCATACTCGAGAGCGATAGGTCTCTGTTTGGTGGTCCGTACAGATTGAAAATGCGGAGCTTCGTCTCTTGAGCCATTATGTCAACTCCTACAATTTCTGCTTGTCCGGTGTGATTGACAGGTACCGCGCTACTCGGTATGCTGTTTCTGGTCAGTATCAGGACCCCTCCTTTGTGGCCTTCTCTATCTAGACGGAAAGTCTGGTATCCTCTGATTGAGAATTTATGGTTTTTGTTGAGGTGCGTTTCCTGGATACATGCCACGTCAATCTTACCTTCATGCAGGTGATGTGTTAGGGAAAGTTTTTTGTTAATGACTCCCTCCGCATTCCACTGTAATATTCTGAGGGTCTTGAGGTTTTGGCCAATAGTCGTTTCCCCATAGCCATGTGCCTTGACTCCACGACACATGGGTGGGTGACCACCAGTAGTCAAGGGTGGGCCCCTTCGAGGCATGGGGCCCGGCGCTATCGCTGCCTGGCGGGTCTCCTCAGGATGAGCGCCATACGTTTTTCGAATAGGTTGTGCTGCCATCATACTGTGATTTATGTTGCACTGTTTTGTTAGGCTTGCGGCCCCGTGCATCCGATTTCAACAGGCGTTTCTGTAGGGATGCCCTCCTTAGCCTTTGGCTGTCCCCAGCCTATCTGCAAGGCAGCAGTTGTTTACGATCAGAGTTTTCTCTCCTATGGAAGTTGTCTTACCAGACTATCGAGTCTTCACTACTCGTGTCTATAGGGTGCAATGATGGTATGTGATATATGAGATGGACTGGTTTACCCGGAAGAGAGGCAGTCCAGTGTGTCTGTATCCCAGGATCGTCACGTCCTGCCAGAAACGTAGCATTTGCATGTGAGTGGGGTATCTCTTTGTCCCTTTATTTTCTTGGCTTCTATGCAGGGATGGTACGCCTAGCATTCCCCGCCACCTGGGGTGTTGACACAGTGGGGCAGGTGTGCAATGTCCGCTGGTCTGCATCTCTTCTGCGTCCAGCATGATAGTTATGGCTGATAACGTACAGAGGTAGATATCGTAACCGGAGTGCATTTAGCCAGAGGACAAGCCTGGTAATGTCACAGAGATGTTGATCGCCTGGTGTGCGGACAACTCTCATGGTCAGTGGTTGAGTCTTGACAGTTCACAGTGTGGTGGCTGCTCTACTGTTTTCGACACCCCGACCAGGTTCTAAGTCTTTGGTTGGTGTTTTTCGCACCCCATCGCCGTATAGGGTGAGTATCAAGCAGTTTTCCGCCCGCTTTGATTTGCGGGCGGCAAGGACCTCTTACTGTGGCTCTACCTGATAGGGCTGGGGCGCAAGCCCCAGGTCCCGAGCATGTAGGAGCCTCCCGTTGCAGTGGTGCTGAGATTTTGGGCGGGATTGCGGCTTTCAAGGGTTCGGCCGTAATCCCCCACATGGTAGCCTCGCGCCCTAGGCTTATCAGCCTGGTACGTGCACCAAAGTGTCTGCGGCTCCTCTCGATTTGAGCTGGTTTTCCGTAGCAACGCCCTGTCATTTGTAGGGTAAAACTGACCTGTCTTCAGATCTATTTCCAGCACCCGTTCACTATTTGGTCAGACGAATTTATTGAGGGCTTTTGTTTGTCAATGACCAGGTATTTGAAATCTGCGGAGTTAAACACGATTTCCGTAGCGTTCTTTTATTTGGGCTGACTTGTCGTCCGTGAGTCTAATACCAGCGTACGTTCATTATTAGACCCAAACGGCAGTGCTCTCAATTTGTCAGTTGTTCTACAGTATTGGCGTGTTCAGTCAAATTAAGCCGCAGGTTCCACACCTGGTGGTGCCCTTCCGTCAATTCCCTTAGCGAGATAATCAAGTTTCTTAAAGGGTAGCCCCAAAGATTTTCGAGGGTCTAATTCCAGCACATGTTCTCTATTAGACCCCACTAAGGTGTACTTTTTGATAGTCATTCTGCAGTATTGGCGTGGTAAGTTAACTTAGGTCTCAGGCTCCACTCCTGATAGTGCTCTTCCGTCAATTCCTTTATCAAACACTGGATGCAGACAAAACCGAGCCACATGGGACATAACCCCAGATTTCTGGGGGTCTAAATCCAGCACCAGTTCCATATTAGACTCCAGAAGAGTGGTCTCGGCATGTCAATCATTTCAGTGTTGGCCGTGTTGAGTCAAATTAAGCCGCAGGCTCCACTCCTGGTGGTGCCCTTCCGTCAATTCCTTTAAGTTTCAGCTTTGCAACCATACTTCCCCCGGAACCCAAACACTTTGGTTTCCCGGAAGCTGCCCGCAGAGTCATCGAAGCAACTCCTGCGGATCGCTAGTCGGCATCGTTTATGGTCAGAACTACGACGGTATCTGATCGTCTTCGCGCCTCTGACTTTCGTTCTTGATTAATGAAAACATTCTTGACAAATGCTTTCGCAGTAGCTCGTCTTGCGGCGATCCAAGAATTTCACCTCTAACGCCGCAATACGAATGCTCCCGTTTGTCCCTGTTAATCATTACCTCCAGTTCCGAAAACCAACAAAATAGAACCGAGGTCCTATTCCATTATTCCATGCACCATTATTCAGGCAGCCGAGGCCTGCTTTGAACACTCTAATTTTTTCAAAGTAAACGCGCCGGCCACCCAGGACGCTCAGCGAAGAGCACCCGTGGGAGAGAGCCGGCAGACGGTAGGGCAGGAGACAACGGGCAGTGAACCGGCGCGAGCCGGACCGCCCGCCTGCGCCTGAGATCCAACTACGAGCTTTTTAACTGCAACAACTTTAATATACGCTATTGGAGCTGGAATTTCCGCGGCTGCTGGCACCAGACTTGCCCTCCAATAGATCCTCGTTAAAGGGTTTAAAGTGTACTCATTCCAATTACGGGGCCTCGAAAGAGTCCCGTATTGTTATTTTTCGTCACTACCTCCCCGTGCCGGGAGTGGGTAAGTTGCGCGCCTGCTGCCTTCCTTGGATGTGGTAGCCGTTTCTCATGCTCCCTCTCCGGAATCGAACCCTGATTCCCCGTTACCCGTTACAAACATGGTAGGCATGTCACGTACCATCGACATTTGATAGGGCAGACATTTGAAAGATGCGTCGCCGG
Source organism: Ariolimax columbianus (assembly GCA_036924085.1). Classification (NCBI taxonomy): domain Eukaryota; kingdom Metazoa; phylum Mollusca; class Gastropoda; order Stylommatophora; family Arionidae; genus Ariolimax; species Ariolimax columbianus. The sequence goes on from JAVGWX010000013.1 coordinate 45,849,544, forward strand.
CACATGAGGCCATGCGATCAGCACAAAGTTATCCAGAGTCACCAGTGGGGACGCCGCAACCCCGCGAGGGGAAACGACGATTGGTTTTGAACTAATAAAAGCGCTCTTTCCGCGAGGGTCGGAGCTTGGTAAGCATGTATTAGCTCTAGAATTGCCACAGTTATCCAAGTAGGATCGTGTCATCTAAGGAACCTCGACTGATTTAATGAGCCATTCGCGGTTTCACCGTGAGACAGTGTGAACTTAGACATGCATGGCTTAATCTTTGAGACAAGCATATGACTACTGGCAGGATCAACCAGATATCTGTCGGAGACGTACGTATTGCGCACACCGGTCGGCGGAGGAAGGGTGTGTAAAAAGCCTCACTGGGACGGCCGCAGGGACCGACTGACGGGACGGACGGACGGTTGTTCCACCCGTCCCTCACTCCGTCGACCTAGGACCGCCTGACAGGGGCCTCCCACACGCACCAGACGACCGACCGACCGGGCTCGCTCGAGGAGGGATGGCAGCGCTCTGTGCAGAACGGATCCCAACGACCTCGGCGATGAATTTCACTGGGACTAGAGACACAATTTGGCCTGCCGGCCTGCCCTTCTCCGTAGGGAGAACGCAGGGCCTCGAGGCAACGATTCCTGCTTTCCATTTGCCGGTCACAAGCTCTTTGCGAGAGTCGGACCACCAGCGAGACGTACTGTCGAGCTCTGCTATAAGCCTTAGATAAATCACCACGGACGGACCACGTTTCCTGATACGGACCAGACTAGCACACCTCGGTGGAGGAGCCACTACCACAAACCGCACCCAATTCGCACTACGGGGAAAGGCAGGCGAGCGTTTTCCGCAAGCCCGCGCTATCGCTCCGCCTGGCGGGACTGAGATCGCTTTACGAACACTGGTTGAAATTGAGTCGCTGCGGCGAGACAACTACCCCAGATAGACGTGTGTTCGAATCACGGTGGAGATCGGGAATTTTTTTCACGGGAATCTTCTGGAAAAAAATGTCCCTGATCTCTGAGTAGTGAGATTGGTCTTCCGTGTTCAGTGTCGCGCACGTTAAAAATTCATTGGCAGCTTAACGGTCGCTGCCCTGACAAAATTCAAAGTGAAAATCTACCGAACGATTATTTGTTCCTTTCCCCGGGTATTTTGTTAAGAGCAGCTATAGATGGCGCCTTACTGGCTGGGGGTCTACTTGGCTTAGTGTTTGAGTCTATTAAGATTGACTCGCACATCGGTAAAACAAAAACTACCCTCCAAGAAACTGGTTTTATACAGACTCTGTAGAGTCTTCTAAACCAGTATAGGGACGTTAAGTTAAGTTGACTTTCCCATTTGCATTCACAGCCTAAGGCTATGATGACTATTTGGTAATCTGCCATTTTATCGCCAGTGTGGACACACTTTGCTCCACTCTCTGCATTCTCAGCCTAAGGCTATAATGTTTTGTTTTGGTAATCTGCCATTATGTCACCAGTATGGACACATTCTTTTCCCTTGACTATCGTCTCGCTGTGATCACATGCTCGAAGGTTCTCACCGTGAAACTCATGACACCCTCTCTTGATTCTTGATAACTAAAAGTATGTTGTAAGGGGTGACTACCATAATAGTCTAGCCCAGTGCTTCTCAACCTTTTTACACTCCCGGACCGGTAAAATAGAACAAATTGTTCACGGAGGGGTGAAAATAGGAAAAACAAATTGTTTACGGAGGGGTGAAAATAGGAAAAACAAATTATTCACGCAAGGGTGAAAATAGGAAAAACAAATTGTTTTCAAAGGGGTGAAAATAGGAAAAAAAAATTGTTCACGGAAGGGTGAAAATAGGAAAAAAAATTGTTCACAGAACGGTGAAAAAAGGAAAAAAATTGTTAACGGACCGGTGAAAATAATTACAATTTTTCGTGAATCACTCAGCCCAACTTTTTCTTCTTCTTCTTCGTACGCAGTCAGACAGTAACCATTATTTTTTCGAAAAAAGCGGCGGTCATCCTGAGGCTGTCGCCACTGCCATAGAGCTTGTCTTGCAGTTCCACTGGTGATGGCCACATCTGCGCTCTCTGATCCTCGTATGTCGGGCAGTTCTGCAGCAGATGTTCAGCGGTCATTTTACCGGTACCGCGCGGGCATTCGTCGGTACCACCTATCTTCAATTTGTTGAATAGGTGGTACCTCAGTCTGTTGTGGCCAGTGCGAAGTCTAAAGACAACGACCTGCTCTCTTCGGTTCAACTGGTAATAGGCATCGTTTTTGGTGTAACCAGTATGTTCGGTTTCCCATTTGGTCATGTATCTGGCTTTGATAAGCCGTTTTGACTCTTCATACGTCATACTAGTATCTGTTTGTGGTAGTCTTGCACCTTCTTTTGCCTGTCTGTCTGCCTCCTCGTTGCCTTGGATGTTGCAGTGTGATGGGACCCACTGTACCACTACCCTTTTTGGTGCGAACTGCTGGCACAGTTTGCAGAGTGCTGCTCTTAAGTCATTAAGCTCAGTGTTTTTCTGGCTTTTTAGCGCTGTGACTACGGCGAGAGCATCTGTAAGCAGGACTATATGGCTTTCATTTTCTTTATGTGTCACCGTTTCTTCCACTGCCGCCCTCAGTGCCTCTGCCTCCGCTCTGAAATTGCTTGTGTACTTACCAGTAGCGAATGAAAGTGTTATTTTTCTGCCATTTGGTAGGTTCAGAAATGCTCCTGCCCCTCCGTTCTGTGTAGTGTTTGTTACAGAACCGTCGGTGTATGCATGGGTCCAGTCCATGCTTGGGTAGTTTTCCGATATAAAGCTTAGGGTAGTATCTCTCCTTTCTTTTTCAGTCTGGCCGTTTTTGTTTCCAATACCTGGTATATTTTCTACCTCCTCTGGAAATATATCCTGCCTCCAGGTAGGTTTTCGTACAGTAGTGATGAGTTTTGGTGTTGTTAGTGCGTTTATGGGATCTTCGTGCATCTTTGCTTTGGCTATTTCTGCAAAGTTTCTCCGCTTTAGTTTCCCATTTCCCAAATTGTTTAGTCTCTGGTGCATTGGATGGTCGGTCAGTCTTCGGAGTTTCTCTGACTGCAGCTGGGCTCTGCAGTCTCTTCTATCGGTCATGGATTGCAGTTTTGTAATTTTTTCAAGTTCTACAATTGGCGTTGACTTCATGCCTCCTGTTATAACTCTCATGGCTTGGTTTTGAAGTTTGCTAACTTTATCGAAGTTCGCCTTTGCTGCTGTTGTCCATGCCGCAATGCCATACTCGAGAACTGGTCTCACTCTTCCAGTGTACAGTTTCTTTAGTATGCTTTGGTCTGCTCCCCAGCTTGTGCCAGCAAGTTTCCTCATGATTGCCATTCTTTCTCTGGCTCTCATTCGGTTTCTCTCGATCTGACTTTTCCATGTCATGCGCCGATCAAATGTGACTCCCAGATAGGTTGGGTTGTCGTTTGGCTGCAGGAATTTGCCATTTAAACTTAACTTGGTATTTTGGGGTTTGATTGAAAGCGAGAATATTGTGCATGTGGTTTTCTCCTCGTTTATTTTGACCAGCCATGAGTTCGCCCAATCTTCCAGCGATGTTAGGGCCTGCTGCATCCGATTTCTTGCTATGGTGAGATTCTTTTCAGAGGTCCACATAGCCAGATCGTCTGCAAACATTGAGCTATAGACTCTACTTTGTATATTCTCTGTAATGTCGTTTATATACACCAGGAAGAGTGTGGGTGACAGTACTCCCCCTTGGGGTACTCCCTGCTCGAGTGTCACCTTTTTGCTCATCTGCCCTTGTACTTGGACTCTGGCCGTTCTTTGTTTGAGGTAGTGGTTGATCCACTTGTACATTTTCCCACAAACATCACTTCTTCTTAGCTTGACTCTAAGTCCATCTTTCCAGACTTTGTTAAATGCCTTTTCCAGGTCCACCCAAACCGCTACTGTGTGCTTCTGTGTCTGGTAGGCATCTTCTATTTCCTGGGCTATGAGGATGACCTGGTCCTCAGTGGATCTGTGCTGTCTAAAGCCGGCTTGCTGTGGAATTAGTATTCGTTTTTCTTCCAGATGCCACATCAGTCTGGTGTTTATCATACGTTCCATCAGCTTGCCGACACAGCTCAGTAGGCTGATGGGCCTGTATCCATTTGGATCTGTTTTGTCCTTTCCTGTTTTTGGTACTGGTACCAGTATTGCGTCTTTCCATGCCTGGGGTACAATTCCCCTTTTCCAGCTTTGGTTCAGGACCGATAGCAGTTTCCTCTTCGCTGTTTGGCCCAGCCCCATCAGCATTTCGTTTGTTATCCCGTCTTTTCCGGGATATTTCCTTTTCTTTAGTGTTCTCATAGCCTCTTCCATTTCGCGCATTGTTAATTTGGCCATCATGTGCTCTTCAGGTGCCATACTGATGTTGTCGTGCCTATTGATTAGGAAGAGATTTGTGTCTATCTCCTAATCTTCCAATTCGTCACCGCTGCTGTCTGTGTCCGAGTATCCCCATCTCTCCGAGTGGCTGTTGAAGTCTCCAACTACTATGCAGTTGGAGTCTTTGACGTCCATTCTCGAGAGCGATAGGGATTTATTTGGTGGTCCGTACAGATTGAAAATGCGGAGCTTCGTCTCTTGAGCCATTATGTCAACTCCTACAATTTCTGCTTGTCCGGTGTGATTGACAGATACCGCGCTACTCGGTATGCAGTTTCGGGTCAGTATCAGGACCCCTCCTTTGTGACCTTCTCTATCGAGACGGAAGGTCTGGTATCCTCTGATTGAGAATTTATGGTTATTGTTGAGGTGCGTTTCCTGGATACATGCCACGTCAATCTTACCTTCTTGCAGATGATGTGTTAGGGAAAGCTTTTTGTTAACGACACCCTCCGCATTCCACTGTAGTATTTTGAGGGTCTTGAATTTTTGGTCAATAAAAGTTGCCCCATAGCCATGTGCCTTGACTCCACGACACATGGGGGGGTGACCACCAGTAGTCAAGGGTGGGCCCCTTCGAGGCGTGAGGCCAGGCACTCTCGCTGCCTGGCGAAACTCCGCAGGATGAGCGCCATACGTTTTTCTGATCGGTTGTACTGTCATCATACTGCGATTTACGTTGCACTGTTTTGTTAGGCTTGCGGCCCCGTGCATCCGATTTCAACAGGCGTTTCTGTAGGGATGCCCTCCTTAGCCTTTGGCTGTCCCCAGCTTATCTGCAAGGCAGCAGTTGTTTATGATCAGAGTTGTCTCTCTTATGGAAGTTGTCTTACCAGACTAACGAGTCTTCACTACTCGTGTCTATAGGGTGCGGTGATGATATATGAGATGATATATTAGATGATATATGATATGGACTGGTTTACCCGGAAGAGAGGCAGTCCAGTGTGTCTGTACCCCAGGATCGTCACGTCCTGCCAGAAACGTAGCATTTGCATGTGAGTGGGGTATCTCTTTGCTCCCTTTATTTTCTTGGCTTCTATGCAGGGATGGTACGCCTAGCATTCCCCGGAACCTGGGATGTTGACACAGTGGGGTAGGTGTGCAATGTCCGCTGGTCTGCATCTCTTCTGCGCCCATTGGTATGGCTGATAGCGTACAGAGGTAGATATCGAAGCAGAAGTGCATTTAACCAGGGGGACAAGCCTGGTAATGTCACGGAGATGTTGTTCGGAAAAACAAATTGTTTTCGGAGTGGTGAAAATAGGAAAAACAAATTGTTCACGGAAGGGTGAAAATAGGAAAAAAAAATTGTTTTCGGAGGGGTGAAAATAGTAAAAACAAATTGTTCACGGAATGGTGAAAATAGGAAAAAAAATTGTTTTCGGAGGGGTGAACATAGGAAAAACAAATTGTTCACGGAAGGGTGAAAATAGGAAAAACAAATTGTTCACGGAAGGGTGAAAATAGGAAAAAAAAATTGTTTTCGGAGGGGTGAAAATAGTAAAAACAAATTGTTCACGGAATGGTGAAAATAGGAAAAAAAATTGTTTTCGGAGGGGTGAACATAGGAAAAACAAATTGTTCACGGAAGGGTGAAAATAGGAGAAAAAATTGTTCACAGAACGGTGAAAATAGCAAAAAAAATTGTTTACATACCGGTGAAAATAATTACAATTTTTCGTGAATCACTCAGCCGAACGATAAGTTATCCTATTTTTTAGGTACTATTTTGTGTGTACGCTTTTTAAAGCTAATATAAAACATGAACATTCTATAGCCATTTAAAATAACCAAATTTGGAGCAGTAAATAGATAAGGGGTTCAGCAGCAATTTGATTTTTTTCTCGGACCGGCAGGAAATTTCTGTGGACCGGCAGGTGGGAATCGTTGATCTAACAATTTGAGGGAGCATTTCAAACTGGTGTTCGCGAAACACTACACTAGGGTTATGCGAGAGGTTGATTGGGTTTGGTAAGAGGTTGATTGGGTTGTGTGAGAGGTTGATTGAGTTGTGTGAGAGGTTGATTGGGTTGTGTGAGAGGTTGATTGGGTTGCGCGAGAGGTTGATTGGGTTGTGTGAGAGGTTGATATGGTTGCGCGAGAGGTTGATTGAATTGTGTGACAGGTTAATTTGGTTGTGTGAGAGGTTGATTTGGTTGTGTGAGAGGTTGATTGGGTTGTGTGAGAGGTCGATAGTGTTGCGCGAGAGGTTGATTGGATTGTGTGACAGGTTGATTTGGTTGTGTGAGAGGTTGATTTCGTTGTGTGAGAGGTTGATTGGATTGTGTGAGAGGTCGATTGGGTTGTGTGAGAGGTTGATTGGGTTGTGCGAGAGGTTGATTGGGTTGTGTGAGAAGTTGATTCGGTTGTGTTAGATGTTTATAGGGTTGTGTGAGAGGTTGAATGGGTTGTGTGAGAGGTTGATTGGGTTGTGTAAGAGGTCGATTGGGTTGTGTGAGAAGTTGATTGAGTTGTGTGAGAGGTTGATTGGGTTGTGCAAGAGATTGATAGGTTTGTGTGAGTAGTTGATAGGGTTGTGGGAGAGGTTGATAGGGTTGTGTGAGAGGTTGATTGGGTTGTGTGAGAGGTTGACTGAATTATGTGAGAGGTTGATTGGGTTGTGTGAGAGGTTGATTGGGATGGGTGAGAGGTTGATTTGGTTGTGTGAGAGGTTGATTGGGTTGTGTGAGAGGTTGATTGGGTTGCGCGAGAGGTTGATTGGGTTGTGTGAGAAGTTGATTGAGTTGTGTGAGAATTTGATTGGGTTGTGTGAGAGGTTGATTGGGTTGTGTGAGAGGTTGATTGGGTTGTGCGAGAGGTTGATTGGGTTGTGTGAGAAGTTGAATGGGTTGTGTTAGATGTTGATAGGGTTGTGTGAGAGGTTAAATGGGTTGTGTGAGAAGTTGATTGGGTTGTGTGAGAGGTCGATTGGGTTGTGTGAGAAGTTGATTGAGTTTTGTGAGAGGTTGATTGGGTTGTGCGAGAGGTTGATAGGTTTGTGTGAGTAGTTGATAGGGTTGTGTGAGAGGTTGATATGGTTGTGTGAGAGGTTGATTGGGTTTTGTGAGAAGTTGATTTGGTTGTGTGATAAGTTGATTGGGTTGTGTGAGAGGTTGATAGGGTTGTGTGAGAGGTTGATTGCGTTGTAAGAGGGGTTGATAGGGTTGTGTGAGAGGTTAATTGGGTTGTGTGAGAGGTTGATTGGGTTGTGTGAGAGGTTGATTGGGTTGTGTAAAAAAATGATTGGGTTGTGTGAGGTTGAAAGGGTTGCGCGAGAGGTTGATTGGATTGTGTGAGAGGTTGATTGGGTTGTGTGAGAGGTTGATTGGGTTGGGTGAGAGGTTGATTGGGTTGTGCGAGAGGTTGATTGGGGAGAGATGGGGATACTCTGACACAGACAGCAGAGGTGACGAAGTGGAAGATTGGGAGATAGATGCAAATCTCTCCCTAATCAATAGGCCGGAGGATAGCCCTAGCTTCTATTCAAGAACATGGCATACCACCTCAACTCCAGATTTGGCCTTCTCCACACAGGACATACACCATAAAATAGACCGCCAGGTGCTAAACCAACTGGCAGGTAGCGACCACAGGCCGATCAGGCTAACCATTGACATGGAAGTAGGCCCACAGGAAACAAAACCGCTCCCACGTTGGAACTACAAACGAGCCGACTGGGACAGATTTGCAATCCTGACAGATGGGCTGTGTGAAACCATAAACACACGAAACACCAAAATGAAGCCCATGGTGGAAAGCCTAAGCAAGGCAATAATGCAAGCCGCCACTGAAACCATCCCAAGAGGAGCTAGGAAAAACTATAAGCCCTACTGGAATGATGAGTTGCAGAAAGTGGAAGATGCAGTAACAAATGCTAGGAACATGGCAGAGCGAGAAAAATCCATGGAGGCAAACATCGCCCTCAAAGCCGCCGCGGCGAAGTACAAACACACTCTTAAGCAAACAGCAAGAGAAAGCTGGAAAAATAAAACGGATAGTCTAAACCTGGACAAAGACGGGAACAAGCTATGGAAGCTAGTCAGAGCGATGAACGACGAAACGCCGTCAAATAAACAAATTACTATCACGCAGGGCGAGAACTTGATCACAGGTAAGAAAGCCGCAAACGCCTTTGTCGATCACTATGCCAGAGCAAACCACATCGAGGTCCCTGCAGATAAGCATACAGACATTAGCGAAGAGCTAAAGGGACACGAAAACATGAATACGGCACCTGAAGAGCACATGATGGCCAAACTAACAATGCGCGAAATAGAAGAGGCCATGAGAACACTAAAGAAAAGGAAATCTCCCGGAAAAGACGGGATAACAAACGAAATGCTGATGGGGCTGGGCCAAACAGCGAAGAGGAAACTGAACCAAAGCTGGAAAAGGGGAATTGTACCACAGGCAAGGAAAGACGCAATTCTGGTACCAGTACCAAAAACAGGAAAGGACAAAACAGATCCAAATGGATACAGGCCCATAAGCCTACTGAGCTGTGTCGGCAAGCTGATGGAACGGATGATAAACACCAGACTGATGTGGCATCTGAAAGAAAAACGAATACTAATTCCACAGCAAGCCGGCTTTAGACAGCACAGATCCACTGAGGACCAGGTCATCCTCATAGCCCAGGAGATAGAAGATGCCTACCAGGCACAGAAACACACAGTAGCTGTTTGGGTGGATCTGGAAAAGGCATTTGACAAAGTCTGGAAAGATGGAGAATGTTGATAGGGTTGTGTGAGTAGTTGATAGGGTTGTGTGAGAGGTTGATAGGGTTGTGCGAGAGGTTGATTGGGTTGTGTGAGAGGTTGATAGGGTTGTGTGAGAAGTTGATTTGGTTGTGTGAGAGGTTGATTGGGTTGTGTGAGATGGTGATTGGGTTGTGTGAGATGCGAATTGGGTTGTGTGAGAAGTTGATTGGGTTGTGTGAGAAGTTGATTGGGTTGGGTGAGAAGTTGATTTGGTTGTGTGATAGGTTGATAGGGTTGTGTGAGAAGTTGATTGGGTTGGGTGAGAGGTTGATAGGGTTGTGTGAAAGGTTGATTTGGTTGTGTGAGAGGTTGATTGGGTTGGGTGAGAGGTTGATTTGGTTGTGTGAGAAGTTCATTAGGTTGTGTGAGAAGTTGTTTGGGTTGGTTGAGAACTTGATTGGGTTGGGTTCGAAGTTGATTGGGTTGGGTGAGACGTTGATAGGGTTGTGTGAGAAGTTGATAGGGTTGTGTGAGAGGTTGATTGGGTTTTGTGAGAGGTTGATTTGATTGGGTGAAAGGTTGAATGGGTTGTTTGAGAAGTTGATATGCTTTGGTGAGAGGTATATTGGGTTGTGTGAGAAGTTGATAGGGCTGTGTGAGAGGTTGATTGGGTTGGGTGAGAGGTTGATTGGGTTATTTGAGAGGTTGATTGGGTTGTGTGAGAGGTTGAAAGGGTTGTGTGAGAGGTTGATTGGGTTGTGTGAAAGGTTGATAGGGTTGTGTGAGAGGTTGATTGGGTTGTGTGAGAGGTTGATTGGGTTGGGTGAGAGGTTGATTAGGTTGTGTGAGAGGCTGATTGGGTTGGGTGAGAGGGTGATTGGGTTGTGTGAGAGGTTGATTGGGTTGAGTGAGAGGTCGATTGGGTTGTGTGAGAATTTGATTGGGTTGTGTAAGATGTTGATAGGGTTGTGTGAGAGGTTGATTGGGTTGTGTGAGAGGTTGATTGGGTTGTGCGAGAGGTTGATTGGGTTGTGTGAGAAGTTGATTGGGTTGTGTAAGATGTTGATAGAGTTGTGTGAGAGGTTGATTGGGTTGTGTGAGAGGTTGATTGGGTTGTGTGAGAGGTCGATCGGGTTGTGTGAGAGGTTGATTGGGTTGTGTGAGAGGTTGATTGGGTTGTGTGAGAGGTTGATAGGGTTGTGTGAGAGGTTGATTGGGTTGTGCGAGAGGTTGATTGGGTTGTGTGATAAGTTGAATGGGTTGTGTGAGATGTTGATAGGGCTGTGTGAGAGGTTGATTGGGTTGTGTGAGAGGTTGATAGGGTTGTGTGAGAGGCTGATTGGGTTGTGCGAGAGGTTGATTGGGTTGTGTGATAAGTTGAATGGGTTGTGTGAAATGTTGATAGGGCTGTGTTAGAGGTTGATTGGGTTGTGTGAGAGGTTGATAGGGTTGAGTGAGTAGTTGATAGTGTTGTGTGAGAGGTTGATAGGATTGTGTGAGAGGTTGATTGGGTTGTGTGAGAAATTGATTGGGTTGTGTGATAAGTTGATTGGGTTGTGTCAGAGGTTGATTGGGTTGTGTGAGAGGTTGATTGGGTTGTGTGAGAGGTTGATTGGGTTGGGTGAGAAGTTGATTGCGTTGTGTGAGAAGTTGATTTGGTTGGCTGAGAGGTTGATTTGGTTGTGTGAGAGGTTGATTGGATTGTGTTAGAAGTTGATTGGGTTGTGTGAGGTTGATTGGGTTGTGTGAGATTTGATTGGGTTGTGTGAAAAGTTGCTTGGGTTGTGTGAGAAGTTGAATGGGTTGGTTGAGAAGTTGATTGGGTTGGGTGAGAAGTTGATTTGGTTATTTCAGAAGTTGATTGGGTTGGTTGAAAAGTTGATTGGGTTGGGTGAGAAGTTGATTGGGTTGTGTGAGAAGTTGATTGGGTTTGGTGAGAAGTTACTAGGGTTTTGTGAGAGGTTGATTGGGTTGTGTGAGAGGTTGATTGGGTTGGGTGAGAGGGTGATTGGGTTGTGTGAGAGGTTGATAGGGTTGGGTGAGAGGGGGATTGGGTTGTGTGAGAGGTTGATTTGGTTGTGTGAGAGGTTGATAGGGTTGTGTGAGAGGTTGATTGGGTTGTGCGAGAGGTTGATTGGGTTGTGTGATAAGTTGAATGGGTTGTGCGAGATGTTGATAGGGCTGTGTGAGAGGTTGATTGGGTTGTGTGAGAGGTTGATAGGGTTGTGTGAGAGGTTGATTAGGTTGTGCGAGAGGTTGATTGGGTTGTGTGATAAGTTGAATGTGTATTGTGAGATGTTTATAGGGCTGTGTTAGAGGTTGATTGGGTTGTGTGAGAGGTTGATAGGGTTGAGTGAGTAGTTGATAGGGTTGTGTGAGAGGTTGATAGGATTGTGTGAGAGGTTGATTGGGTTGTGTGAGAAATTGATTGGGTTGTGTGATAAGTTGATTGGGTTGTGTCAGAGGTTGATTGGGTTGTGTGAGAGGTTGATTGGGTTGGGTGAGAAGTTGATTGCGTTGTGTGAGAAGTTGATTTGGTTGGCTGAGAGGTTGATTGGGTTGTTTGAGGTTGATTGGGTTGTGTGAGATTTATTGGGTTGTGTGAAAAGTTGCTTCGGTTGTGTGAGAAGTTGAATGGGTTGGTTGAGAAGTTGATTGGGTTGGGTGAGAAGTTGATTTGGTTGTTTGAGAAGTTGATTGGGTTGGTTAAGAAGTTGATTGGGTTGGGTGAGAAGTTGATTGGGTTGTGTGAGAAGTTGATTGGGTTTGGTGAGAAGTTACTAGGATTTTGTGAGAGGTTGATTGGGTTGTGTGAGAGGTTGATAGGATTAGGTGAGAGGGTGATTGGGTTGTGTGAGAGGTTGATAGGGTTGGGTGAGAGGGTGATTGGGTTGTGTGAGAGGTTGATTGGGTTGTGTTAGAGGTTGATGGGTTTGTGCGAGAAGTTTATATAAGTTCCCATTGAGGTTGAGATTGGGTTGTGTGAGAAGTTGATAGGGTTGTGTGAGAGAATAATTGGGTTGTGTGAGTGTGATAGGGTTGGGTTAGAGGTTGATTGGGTTGTGTGAGAGGTTGATTGGGTTGTGTGAGAGGTTGATAGGGTTGTGTGAGAGGTTGATGGGGTTGTGTGAGAGGTTGATATGGTTGTGTGAGAGGTCGATATAAGTTCCTATTGAGGATGAGATTGGGTTGTATGAGAGGTTGATATAAGTTCCCATTGAGGATGAGATTGGGTTGAATGAGAGGTTGATATAAGTTCCCATTGAGGATGAGATTGGTGCCGAGACAGTTGATAGGAGTTAAAAAGATTCAAACGGAGCAAATTAAATGAAAACATCTTCAATGCTGGGGAGACCACCCGTTGTATTGAAGACATTCCTTGACCAAAAATACGTTGATTATATCATCTAATGAGAATTCAGCCTGGTCGACTGCACACTGATCGACTGCACACTCATAACACAGAATTTCCCTACTACATGACACGATGGAGCCCTCACGGTGGATGGATAGATGACATAAGAGTAATCCCTCAACGGCACGAACTTTATCATCATCAGGTGTGCTGCCGGTTGGCGTTGGCGATTATGGAACATTTCTATCACGTGTGTCGTTGATTGTTGCTCATGCCATTCTCACAGGTTGTCCAGTATTTTCTCTCTCGGCCTTTCTCTGTCCCTCTTTCCTGCTATCTTACCCGTCGACACTAAGTGCTCCAAGCCGGCTCTTCTCAAAACATGCCCAAAAAATAATCACTGTCTTGTTATTATTGCTATTTTATCTTTGTGGGGTGTCTCCTCGAGTATTGTATCATAAGCGTTCTTTGCCGTCCATGGGACCCGCAACATTCTTCTGTAAAACCACATCTCCGTTGCTACCAAAGATCTAACCGCTTGCACGAAATTACACCAACCGAAAGAACGCACTTCGCACAAAAACGACTTTTTACACTCCGCGCGCCTTTAACATGCACATATGGAAGGACAACCCTGCTTGTTCTGGTATTATTATTTTATCTGTTTCTAGGTACCATTTCCGTCTTCTGTAGACCATCCTCTCCATTCTCTTACAGAGACAGCTGGTTAAGCTTATTGGTCTATAACTGGTGGCCTTTTTCTGATCTTTTCCTTTCTTTATAATGGGACACATATAGGCCTCTCTCCATTTCGCGGCACTTTGCCTGTCATCCTGCTATAATTGCATATTTGTAGCATCTTGTGCATTGCTGCATGTCCAAAGTGTTTGACCATTTCGTTGGTTATGCCATCTGAACCTGGTGATTTCTTGTCTTTCAGTTTCCATATGACTGTTTTAACTCTTCCATAGTGAAAGGTTTTGACATTACATCCGGACTGTTTTCGCTGTTTTGTGTGTGTGTTATTTCTAATACCAGAACAAGCAGGATTTAGACAGTGTAGCAGCACAGAAGACCAGATCACATAATCGTCCCAAATTATTGAAAACGTCTTGGAAGAAAAGACAAAGGTCCTAACACCATCGATAGACTTCAGAAAGCCTTCGATAAGGTATGAAAAGATGAACTAATGACAAAACTGCAAAAGAATGGCATCAATGATAACGTTACAAAATGGATCAAGGCATTCCTATACAACCGGAAAGTTAGAGCTACCATCGATGGTCATAACAGCAAAAAATCCTCTTGAAACACGGAGTTCCCCAGGGATCAGTACTGTCTCTCACATTGTTTCTCGTGTTTATCAATGATCACACCCACAATCTGCCACAAGAGGTGAGAGCCGGTCTATACGCAGACGAATTGGTGGTGTGGTGGGTAGAAGAACACCTAACAATTGCAAATAAAAGAATACACGGAGTAACAAACATTATCGCAGCATGGGCTGAGAAATGGATGGTACAGATCAACGCCGAAAACTCTGCAACAACACTCTTCACACTCTCAGACAAAGAAAAGGCAAAGATAAATACGACTTGAAATATATATGTCCAAATAGACGATGAGCCGGTATACCTGGGCATCAAATTTGATAAGAGAATTACGTGGATGCTTCACATTGAAAAAACAGTAGCAAAGGCAAGGGGAAAACTCTCAATATTGAGGGAAATAGCGGGTTCAAACTGGGGAGCGAATGAAACAACGCGTAAGAAGGTCTATAAAGGCACAATAAGACCAATAGTGTAGTATGGATCAGCAGCATGGTCCACAGCAGATACAAATCAAACCTACAAACTTTAGATAAAGCGCCTAGAATATCGAATCTGAGGTCAACAACAGGATTGCAAACGCGATCTGCGTGTTATGTGAGGCTATAACCAACAAGCAATCAGTGTCGCCACCTTTGTAAAAGTGTATCGTGCTGTAGTGTTGGCATCTCCGCTGAATACCTGCCAAACATGGACAATGAATAGCTGACACGACAGACAATTAAATGGCTGTCACTTGAGTTTTCCGTGTAGGCTGCTTCTAAAAGCGTTTTTAAAAGATAGTTGTCCATCGCAGGCGACACGATCATACGGTTTTGTCCTGATGATGAAAAGTGCGCTGTATTTGGATAACAGTCAGGAAGAAGCTGCACTGGTCATCAGATTCACTCTCTGGTCCCGAACTACTTTGGGCCAGTAGCAAGACATAAGTCAGGACGACTGAAGCTAATTTATGATGCAGGCATTCTGGTCCCACCTCCTTTGAGACCTGGGATCGCTTGAAAACTTTGAGAGGTGAGTGCCGATAGGCTGATTAAGATCAGGTGATAGAACAAAGTGCCTAGTTCTAAAATTCTGACAAAGTGCCAAGTTCTAAAATTCTGACAGTCTTATATGGTGAGCATTCACAGGCTTCTTTTACAAGCGCAGACAAGATGGACAGGATATGTTATTTGCCTGTCCGACGAATACGTCTTCAAGCAACTGCTATACTGTGAGCTCAGAACGGGCAGATGGTCATCAGAGGGACAGAAAAGATGCTACAGAAACTTCTTGAACGTATCTCTGAAGAGCTTCAAGACTGATGGTAGCCCTTGTGAGTTGCTAGCACTGAACCGTCCAACCTGTCACGCTAGCACCACCATAGGTGCTCAGATCGTAGAGAGAAAATTCTTCGCGGAGGCTCAGCGAAAGTGTGTTGCCGAATGAACAAAACTTCACATCCTCACGTGTTTACATTACAGTAGAGTCTGCTGAGCTCGGATTGGGCTTTACAGTAACACGACAACACATCCTTCAGCACAAGTCTGATGATGTCGCCATATTAAATTGCGAAAAGCAACTATTACTATTACCTTGACACCCTACATTAAGTTCTTGGGGAGAGCGAGGGGGGTGTCTCTGTGGTGATATGGTCAAGCCGTTTGCCTCGTGTTCATACACTCGGGGTTCGATTTCGAGCTGCGATGATCGGTTCATAATGGCAATTATTACGGAGATCCCTGGGTCATCGCTGGAGCTACGGAGTTCGTGATTTGTGTGATACTCTCGGCAGATGGGAAGCCGTTCTGCTGAGAGAGACGGAGCCATATGGGGCACCTGCTGCGATGAAAGTGAGCCCTCGCCTTTAAACCTTGAAGTTGTTGGGATTTTTTGGTTTTTCTTTTTTTAAATATCGTTTCTGGTGCATAAAGGTGGGTGGAGGAAAAACAAGAACATTAAAATTGTATATTTTGTCAATTAAGGAAATATTTAGGTTGCGTTTTGGATTTCCATTTTATATCAATCAACATCAGGAAAAACAATTCATGTGCAAAATTAATTTAATAAAAACTGGGCGTGTGTCTTACATCGATCATGACACACTGTAGGAGAATGTTGGTATTTAAAAAGCGTTTTTTTATGCAGCTGTAAACGAAATGTTTATATACATTGCTTGGTTTATGGCGTTCAGCAGCTTTAGTATGTAATATTGTTTATACCTGTCTTTGTAGCCAATAGAGTTCAGATAAATCTATTGGGATGAAGATGCTGAGCAGTTAGCTGACTGCTAACTTCAGGGCCAGCGATCCAGAGCTGCCAAGACCCTTCTCCGACTCCACTCGGTGATCCTGGATGACAGGCTGTAATATGGCAGACTGGCTAAGCAGAAGGGACTGAAGAGTGAAGGCTAACCCGTTAGACAAAAATGTCTGCTGAAGTCGGATGTGTTGGACCGAAAGTTGCACATATCGTAGGTGAGCTGTAAACTACAACACAACGCATTCCGTTCTCCAGATAGCATCCTGCTACTTGTAAAGCCCTTCTCCGGGTTTGGTAGTGGGAGTTTGAGATCGAACGACGACGACGACGACAACGAAGAAGAAGAAAAGAAGAAGACGAAGGAGAAAAAGAAGACGAAGAAGAAGAAGAAGAAGAAGAATGAGAAGAATAAGAAGACGAAGAAGAAGAAGAAGAAGATGAAGAAGAAGAAGATAAATTTACCAAAATATCCAAAAATGGGTCGTTGACCACTGCAGCTCATGCACTGATCAGCATCTTGATCCCTATTTAATATGATGAGGAATATATTGACATTCAAATAACCAATACATTAAATTTGAGACTCGTCAGGTGTTTTATATATTCAAAATAATTAAGCGATGCAGAAACATGGACTATGTACAAAGGAAACAACAAAGTAGAGGCCTTTAAAATGTTGTTGTACAGACGAATGTGTCGCACTTCTTGGAAAGAGAAACGAATGACGATGTTCTGACAGGCGTAGGCATGGGTAGAGAGCTTTTGTCAGATATTAACATTCAGGTCAGGTCAGGTCATCCCGTAACCGGTGAGGTCGTTGGGACACACATGAAGACATCCTCACAACCCCACGCCACCCTTCTCTGTCAGCGGCCGCTGCCTGTGCCTCTTCTGGTCGGAAATTGGTCCATTCTTTTATATTGTTCTCCTAACTCTTTTTTGGGACGGCCTCTTCGTCATCTGCCTTGCACCTTTCCGTGGAGGATTGTATTTGCAAGACCATTTGATCTCGATATGTGACACTACCAAGAGAGTTTCCTTCTTTTGACAGTTACCAAGAGATCTTCGAAAGGCCATATCTCGTATTTCCTCATTTGTAACTCGATCTTTGTGCGTGGCGTTAAAAAGTCTTCGGAAATATCTCATCTCCAAGGCCTGTATCCTTCGCTGAAGGTCAGCTGTAACTGTCCATATCTCACAAGCATAGAGGAATATTGACAGGACCAGTATACGCATTAAACTGATTTTCGTGCATAGTGCTAACCATTTATCTTGCCAGATTTTGTTAAGCCGTGCAAGCGCCGCTATTGTCTGTGCTATTCTGGCCAACACCTCACATTTTGATCCTTCATCACTGACAATCGACCCAAGATATTTAAAACGGTCAACCACTTCGAGTTCCTGGCCATTAGCTTTTATCCTGCTGTTTAGGCAAGTCAAATATTTAGGTTATATAAAACGACACGATATTTTCTGGAAAACAGTACTGGTCTGGGAAGGTTAAAGGTCGGGGAAATGAGAGGTGGGCAGCGCTATAAGTGGAAGAGCAACATCAAAAGATGGACTAATGTCAGTCTGGCCGACAAGAGAGAGAAGATATTGGAAATCCATTGCAGCCAATCTGCACTTGAATTTAATTGTATCAAAATATAATCCATATTATAGAGCTTACAATCTCCACTATGGGAATGGAGACAATAGCAGTAACCTCAGCACTGAAATGGATATCTGAGACTTCTATAACAAGGGCAGTCATCGTGACAGACGCGCAAGCCGTACTTTAGAAAGTACAGAAGGGATGGCTTAGGTACGAGTGGATAGCAGCTGTTGAGGCTCAAACCTCCAGGCGTTTACAGGGATACTACTGTCCTGCTCATGCCGGGGTTCAGGGCAATGAAAGAGCTGACATCGTGGCTTTACAAGCTTCCATCATGGGCACATTAGTGATGGATAGAAGTGACATTTTGAAATCAACCAATGACAGCCTGCTGGATGAGGACACCTCAATAGATGAAGAGCAATCTACAGACTGCAAGGTTTCGACATTAAACGAGGTTTAAGCGGAGTGGGGCGCATGAGAGGACGGCGCAGGAGAGTGTACAGCCAGCGAGCTACAGGGACCATCAGCCTCCATACCTTAGCACCTATGGGTATCTCCGGAGTACAGTAACGTCGATTCTTAGAAACAGAAACAAAGTTTACTAAAAAATCTATCAAAATATCCTCGTTAGAGAGTTTTTTAAATGTATTAATATATCTACCATATACCAAAATCTTTCTAGCGTCCCATCTCTGACTGTTAGTGTAAAGAGCCAGCGAACAAGAGCTGCCAGACGCTTCTACACCTTCACGCACTGATACTGGATAACACACTGCAACAGAGCAGACTGGCTAAGGAGAAGGGATCGAAAAGGCTAACCGGGAAATTAACAAATGCCTGCCCTTGTCGGATATGTCGGATTGAAAGCTGCAAATATCGCAGTCACGGTGTAAACTGCGACACAACGCATTCCAACGCAACACGGGGAGTTTGGATTCAGTAGGGGTCCAAAACTTGTCTCCATAATAAGAGGCGCAGGGATCCAGTAGGGGTCGAAAACATTTCTCCATAATAAGGGGCGCAGGGATCCATTATGGGTCTAACACTTGTCTCCATAGAAGAGGCGCTGGGGTCCAGTACGGGTCCAAAACTTGTCTCTATAATAAGAACCGCAGGGATCCATTAGGGGGTCCAAAACCTGTCTCCATAATAAAAGGGAGATTGGGATCCAGCATGGGTCGAAGACTTGTATGCTCAAATGTAAGAGCGCTGGGATCCAATCGGCTGATATTGTTCTTCCACAATAAGGGCACTGGAATCAAGTAAAGGTCTATACGTTTTCTTCAATGTAAGGGGCGCTAGGATTATGTTGGGGCTTATATCTTTCCGAAATAAGGAGGGGCGCTGGAATCCATTTGGGATCGAGAGTTGTCCTTGTATGTTCCTGTTACATTAATTTTATAATTGCTCATTTGTTACGACACATGTTTGTTTTTTGTGTGGTTTTTTTCAGTTATTCTTATGTTTATCCCGGCATAGTACAATAGACATCTTGTTACAACGTACCGGCCCTTCAAATGGGAGCCTACCTTGCCAAGGTTGGATTGCCCTCTACCCTTCCTTATGTGGCCCCTCTACTTGTGAGCCGGCCCTACCGAAGTTGGATAGCCAGCTACTCTTCCTTAGTAGGCCCCTCTATTTGTGAGCCTGCCTAGCCGAAGTGGGAGAGCCTTCTACCCTTCCTTGTGATGCCTATCTACATGTAAGCCTGCCTTGCCGAGATTAGAGAGCCTTTTACCCAACATGGCTGACTTTTACATATGTGAGCCTGCCTTGCCGAGAATGGAGAGCCTTCTACCATTCCTTCGGTGATCTCCCTACATGTGAGCCATGCCGAGATTAGAGAGCCTTTTACCCAACATGGCTGACTTTTACATTTGTGAGCCTGCCTTGCCGAGAATGGAGATTCTTTTACCCTTCCTTCGGGGATCTCCCTACATGTGAGCCTGCCTTGCCGAGGTTAGAGAGCCTTCTACCCTTCCTTCGGTGATCTCCCTACATGTGAGCCTTGCCGAGGTAAGAGAGTCTTTTACCCTTCCTTCGGGGATCTCCCTACATGTGAGCCTGCCTTGCCGAGGTTAGAGAGCCTTTTACCCAACATGGCTGACTTTTACATATGTGAGCCTGCCTTGCCGAGAATGGAGTCTTTTACCCTTCCTTCGAGGATCTCCCTACATGTGAGCCTGTCTTGCCGAGGTTAGAGAGCCTTCTACCCTTCCTTCGGTGATCTCCCTACATGTGAGCCTTGCCGAGGTAAGAGAGCCTTATACCCTTCCTTCGGGGATCTCCCTACATGTGAGCCTTGCCGAGGTTAGAGGGCCTTCTAAGTTAGTTAGCCTTCACGGCTGACGAGGTGAGTGATTGACGTGATCCCAGTCGTAGTGACTGACACCCAGATAAAGTCAAGCATAGCACAACCGCCTGGAGGACCCCGGTCCACATTCATCAGCACGATCGGGATGTGATGAAAGCTACTACAGCCCGCCACGTAACGTCCTTTTCAGGACGCACAAAAGAGTAATCTACTCATTGTGGGCACTCGCAAATAACAACAACCCTTCCTTGGGGGGGGGGGGGTGCTCTCTACATGTAAGCCTGCGTTACAGAGAGATGCAGAGATGCAGATGGAGCCGTTTAGGAGTAGCAGTATCACCCAACCGGTGATTGGTTTCATGCTCTGGGCTGTTCAAACCCATACCAACTCCATTGGTTAAATGCATGTTGTTTTGTTTTCTGCTGTTTGCCTTCAATCAATAATCTTCATGGATGTTGAGGAGGTGTCATCTAACAAACATCTCCAAGATGGCAAGGAAGGCCAGAAGTTCCGTCACTGCACATCTCCAAGATGGCAAGGAAGGCCAGAAGTGCCGTCACTGCACATCTCCAAGATAGCAAGGAAGGCCAGAAGTGCCGTCACTCCAGATCAGCTGGCACCACTGACTGGGGAAGGAAGGGATGGTCGACTCAAACGTCTGTGCTTCGTCCCTAGGAGGACATGACGATCTTTAAACACCGACACATTTCAAACTCGAAAGATACGTCCTTCCGTTTGATATTATTATGCCTCTAAGGCAACATTTATACGAACATTAAGAAGACGTGCGCTTTTATCTAGAAGACATTTGGTTGTCAAGAGCTCAGTTGAGTTCATCCCGTGATCTCTTTAGATTGTTGGGGTACCCCTGGTGACACCTCCACAATCCTGCGCCATCGCTCTCTGTCTGCGGTTGCTTTTTGTGCCTTTGGTGGTAGGTTAGTCTATTCATGGATGTTGTTTTCCCATCGTTTTCTCGGACATCTTCGCCTTCGCCGACCCTTTCCTGTGTCCTGTAGTATGGTATTTGCAAGTCCATTGGACCTCGAGACGTGGCCATACCAAGTCAGCTTTCGCCTTTTGGTCGTTGTGAGGACGTCGTTGTACAGTCCATTTTGCATTCTCGATTCTACGTCATACTTGATCATTTGTGATACGGCATTTGTAGGTGGCTTTTAGAAGTCTTCAAAACATCTCATTTCAATGGCTTTGATTCTTCTCTGCAGGTCTGCAGTAATTATTCACGTTTCGCAGGCGTAGAGAAAAAGATCTAGCCGACACCTACACCAGGGTACTATAGCGCCGAGCGTAGACACGCCATTACACACCAAGAGCTACCATTTTCCATATGTAGGAATTACGTCATTTTTATTACAACTTACCTGAAAGGCGAACCACTGAATATGTCTTGGCAGTCGCATGTAGCCCACGGGCCGCATGTTTCAGACTGAGGAGAAACAGAAATCTGGTTAAAGTTGTTAACAGTCACCAGGTAATTACTCACGCAAATACTTCCCTGACCTTGACCTAACATAGTGTGTCACGCTAGAGCGAGGCAATTCACTGTGTGTATAATGCACGCTCTGACTCGTGATCTTAATCGATATCAGGGGAGACGAACAGACTGCCTATCAACTCTATCTTCGTACCATCTCCATGTTATCAGTGTCAGACGTGCACCTTGATCCAGACACTGCATTAAAATAATGCAGCTTGTGACACGAAACTGTTGTGAAATCCGGTCACAGTGTCATTAGAATCGACAATGAGGCACGAAGAAATGTAGCAGAAATTAGACACAACGACGGGCATGACATAAGAGAAATTCATAGTTTCGACATACAGCGTGACATAAGAGAAATTCATAGGTCCGACATACGGCAAGAATGCCTCCCAAAATAGCAGTTGCCCATTACACAATTCAATCTTGACATTACGAGAAAGAACAAGAAAATGATAGATTGACAGCGGGAGAAGATACTAATGTTAGTCTCAGTCAGGTGAAACATACTGATCAGACTATCTTAGTCGGAGTCATGTGAAACATATTGATCAGAATATGTTAGTCAAAGTCAGGGGAAACATACTGATCAGACTATGTTAGTCAGGTTCAGGTGAAATATACTGATCAGAATATGTTAGTCAAAGTCAGGTGAAACATACTGATCAGACTATGTTAGTCAGGTTCAGGTGAAATTACTTGATCAAAAGCCGATCTCACTTCCAAGCAGTTCACCCTAGAAACACGTCATTTCATGACAATCTGACCATCAAGATGGGGAAAAGCGAAAGGACCTCCCTGAGTTTACTGAGGAATTTCACAATGCACTACAGCCAGGAGAACCCTGGTCCACCTTCTCAAATATAATTTGATGACAACCACTGTAACCTGCCATCAAATAAAGTCACCACGATTACCAAACTTAAGTACGAGGGGGATTGCAAGAATAGCAACAGCAGAGATAAAGATTCACTATTAATTCGTGGATTGGAAATAACGAACGAACACGCTGATGGCACTCGACATATGACATACAGCTTCATACATAGTCAATTAACATAAGTGAACGGACAGATGGAATATGAGATAAGATGAGATGGAATATGAGATAGGATGAGATAAGAATGAGAAGAGATGAGATGGAATTTGAGGTAAGATGAGAAGAGACGAATTATCAGTAAGATCAGCTAGCATATGAGATGAGATAAGTTGTGATGAAATATGAAACGACATGAGATGAGATGGAGAATGGCAATAAATGAGATGAGTTGAGCTATGATAGTATAGGAGATGATATGGCAGATGAGTTGAGATAAGATGGAATATGAGATGAGATGAGATGGATTTTAGGTGAGATGGAAAATGAGATGAGATGAGATGGAATATGAGATGAGATTAGATGAAACATGAGATAATATTAGATGAGATGAGATGGAAAATGCGATTATATGAAATGAGATGGAAAATGAGATATGAGATTAGATGCAATATGAGATGAGAAGAGATGTAATGAGAGCAGCTGATATGAGAAAAATGGAATATGAGATAACATTAGATGAGATGAGATTAGATGATATGTTTTAACCCTAAGCTCTATTAAGATGTACTTGCATATCGGTTAACCACCCACAACGCAATGGAGTATTAGGCTGCTAGAGCCTAGCCCGCTAAGCAGGAAATCCCTTCTCCGGCTACATCCAGCACATGCCAGGGCTGGGACCTGCACAGGGACATCTGCTGAAGTAGAAGTGCAGGTCGACTAAAGACTAAGAGGAACTAAAGTTGGCTGAGCATGTCTCTCCATTTGACTTTATCCTCTGGTTGGTCAGTCCTAAGACTGGTTGTAAGGGTGTCTGAGCATGTCTCTCCATTTGACTTTATCCTCTGGTTGGTCAGTCCTAAGACTGGTTGTAAGGTTGTCTGAGCATGTCTCTCCATTTGACTTTATCCTCTGGTTGGTCAGTCCTAAGACTGGTTGTAAGGTTGTCTGAGCATGTCTCTCCATTTGACCCTATCCTCTGGTTGGTCAGTCCTAAGACTGGTTGTAAGGGTGTCTGAGCATGTCTCTCCATTTGACCCTATCCTCTGGTTGGTCAGTCCTAAGACTGGTTGTAAGATTGTCTGAGCATGTTTCTCTATTTGACTTTATCCTATGGTTGGTCAGTCCTAAGACTGGTTGTAAGATTGTCTGAGCATGTCTCTCTGTTTGACTTTATCCTCTGGTTGGTCAGTCCTAAGACTGGTTGTAAGGTTGTCTGAGCATGTCTCTCCATTTCACTTTATCCTCTAGTTGGTCAGTCCTAAGACTGGTTGTAAGGTTGTCTGAGCATTTCTCTCTATTTGACTTTATCCTCTGGTTGGTCAGTCCTAAGACTGGTTGTAAGGTTGTCTGAGCATGTCTCTCCATTTGACTTTATCTTATGGTTGATCAGTCCTAAGACTGGTTGTAAGGTTGTCTGAGCACGTTTCTTCATGTGACTTTATCCTCTGCAGCTGGCTCCTTTTCAGCATAAGTTCCTTCCTCTGCATGCTTGCATATATGAAGGTGAATCTTTATCCCCACCATTCTGTTTTCCTCTCGATATTGTCGTCCAGTATCTTCTGCAGAAGACTTTCATGTCCCATATTCTGTCCCAGCCAACTCAATCTTGGTTTTTGTATCATTTTCAATATTTGCCTTTGCGCGCATACCTCAGTGAAGTAACAATCAGATTATACATTTAGGCAAAAGTGGCAACGAAACTTTGAATGAATGCACATATTTTATTCAAACTTGGACCGATGTTCGAGGAGAAACAATTTTGCCACCAAATAAATGCTTCCTTGCAGGTACGCTAGGGACAGTCATAGTGTAGGTGTACGGCGACAAACACAAACATATTTAAGACGATCCACTGGACCCCAGGATGCAGACATACGCCCTTTTCTTGGAACCATGGACGTGGATAAACAAACTGTTTACATATATACAAATCAAAATAAAACTGAATTTATAAAGAATAGCAATCGCATGACATATTTCAAGTAACAGTGTAAATAAGTTTCATATTTCAGCACCTGCGGTTATCAAATGCCTGGTACGTCAGCTTATAGTGTTAAGCAAACACGCCCTATTGTATTAGATCTATTTTTAGACATTGCTGATTAGTAGAGGCAATATCCTATACAAACACACTTTAGATTGTATTTGTCTGACTGCGTCAGCTGTTACAGGTTTAAACCACAACAATTTTCTTCTTCTTCGGTTTCTAACAGCTGAAGGATGTGGAATAGTTGACATTCATCGCAGAATGCAGTCAGTGTATGGTGACAAAAGTGTGGTGAACGTAAGCTCTGGTGACGGTCAACCCGAAAAGCCGCATCAATGTTGGCAATTGTCGGAGGCAAAAATATGCGCATGACCTGGTCTCGGAAGATCTTTCGTTAACTCAAGTCCTTCTTTGAACATCGTTGTCCAGTGCTGCACTGTTGTCTTCTACACACTTTTGTCACTGCCTGCATTCTGAGATGAATGTCAACCTGGTCGACATCCTTCAGCTGTTAGAAACCGATTCACCGCTCGCTGATCAACTCTGAACGGATTCCGTATCACACCCATTATGTTTTGAACGATCTGCTGAGGAAAATATCAGTCGGAGGATAATACAATTTTGCAAACTCGACGGTTGGTATGTGCTGTTCACACCATAAGTTGCGTCATCATGCGCTTAGTGCGTATGTTCACTTAGTGCAGTTAGGTCCAGTTTCGTTTGAACACGGTTTCGTAGAACAGAAAGTTCATAGCAAATCTGGCATTGCTAATCCTTTTGTTGAAATGTTGTGTTGTTCCACATCTGTTGCAATGATCCGTATCATTATCAGTATCATTATCAGTACCATTATCAGTATCATTATCAGTACCATTATCAGTATCATTATCAGTATCATTATCAGTATCATTATCAGTACCATTTTCAGTATCATTATCAGTATCATTATCAGTATCATTATCAGTATCATTATCAGTACCATTATCAGTATCATTATCAGTATCATTATCAGTATCATTATCAATATCATTATCAGTATCATTATCAGTACCATTATCCGTATCATTATCAGTATAATTATCAGTATCATTATCCGTATCATTATCAGTATCATTATCAGTATCATTATCCGTATCATTATCAGTATCATTATCAGTATCATTATCAGTATCATTTTCCGTATCATTATCACTTTCGTCAATAACCAAACCATTAATCTGTACGCGATCATGTGCTGTTAATTATTATCAATTCCTAAAACAGATTATGGTTCTTCTTCTTCTTCGTACGCTGTTTACAGCGATATTTACGTTGCACTGATTTAATTTGTTAGCCAGTGGCTCAGTGCATCCGATTTCAACAGGCGTTTCTGTAGGGTTGCCCTCCTTAGCCTTTGGCTGTCCCCAGCCTAACTGCAAGGCAGCAGTTGTTTTTGGTCAGAGTTGTCTCTCTTGGGAAGTTGTCTTGCAGGACTATCGAGTCTTCCCTACTCGTGTCTATAGCGTTTGGAAATGATATGATGGACTATGTACTAGTTTGTACTATCCCGGAAGAGAGGCAGTCCAGTGTGACTTTTTCCCAGGATCGTCACGTGCTGCCAGAAACGTAGCATATGCATATGAGTGAGGTATCTTTTTGCTCGCTCTATTTTCTCGGCTCGTCTGCAGTGATGGTACGCCTAGCATTCCCCGCCACCCGGGAGCTTGCCACCATAGGACAGGAGGTGCAGTGTCCGCTGGACTGCATCTCTTCTGCGTCCATTGGAATGACTGATAGCAGACAGATGCAAAGAGCGAGGAAGGAGTGCATTTTACCAGGTGCATTCCTGCGGCTCGATCGGGCCGGGACACAAGCCCCAGCCATGTCGTAGCCTCCCATCTCAGCGGTGCTGAGATTTTGGGCGGGATTCTGGCTTAGAGGCGTTCGGCCGTAATCCCTCAGATGGTAGCTTATCAGCCAAGCACGTGGACCAAATGTCAGCGACCTGTGATTCCTCTCGAAATAGTGCATTTGACCAGGTGACAAGCCTAGTCTTGCACGGAGATGTTGTCCGCCTAGGGAGCGGACATGGTCAAGGGTTGAGTCTCAGCAGTTCGCAGTGAGGTAGCTGATCTACTGCTTAGGGCACCCGACCGAGAACTAAGTCTTCTACAAATGATTTCATTCCTCATCGCCGTATGGGGTGAATATCGAGCAGCTTCCCGCCCGCTTTTATCAACGGACGGCAGGGACCTTATTCTGCGGCTTGACCGGGCGGGGCTGGAGCGTGACCCCGAGGTCCCCACCATGTCGAAGCCTCCCGTTGCATTCGTGCTGGGCTGCTTTTAGGCGGGATTTTTGGCTTAGAGGCGTTCGGCCGTAATCCCTCACCTCGAACCGTTGGCTTATCCGCCTAGTACGTGAACCAAAATGTCTGCGGCTCCTCTCGGGCTTAGCAGGATTACCGTAGCAGAGCATTGTCATTTGTAGGGTAAAGCTGACCTGTCTTCAGAGGGTTTATTTCCAGCACCCGTTCAATATTATCCAGACCGTATCAATAGAGGGCTTTTAGTTTGTCAATGGCACAGTTTCTGGAGCCTGTGATTTCCGCAGGGTGAAGACCAGATTACCGTAGCAGGCGCTCTTTCATTTGGGGGTTTGGAGACTGGCCTGTTTTCCGTGGGTCTAATACCAGCACATGTTCACTATTAGACCCCACGAAGGTGATCTCTTTTGACAGTCATTCTACACTATTGGCGTGTTTAGTCAATTTTCGCCTCAGGCTCCACTCCTGATAGTGCTCTTCCGTCAATTCCTTTATCAAACACTTGATGCAGACCAACCGAGCCACAGAGGGCATAACCCCAGATTTCTGAGGGTCTAAATCCAGCACCAGTTTCATATTAGACCCCAGAAAAGTGGTCTCGGCATGTCAGTCATTTCAGTGTTGGCCGTGTTGAGTCAAATTAAGCCGCAGGCTCCACTCCTGGTGGTGCCCTTCCGTCAATTCCTTTAAGTTTCAGCTTTGCAACCATACTTCCCCCGGAACCCAAACACTTTGGTTTCCCGGAAGCTGCCCGCAGAGTCATCGAAGCAACTCCTGCGGATCGCTAGTCGGCATCGTTTATGGTCAGAACTACGACGGTATCTGATCGTCTTCGCGCCTCTGACTTTCGTTCTTGATTAATGAAAACATTCTTGACAAATGCTTTCGCAGTAGCTCGTCTTGCGGTGATCCAAGAATTTCACCTCTAACGCCGCAATACGAATGCCCCCGTTTGTCCCTGTTAATCATTACCTGCAGTTCCGAAAACCAACAAAATAGAACCGAGGTCCTATTCCATTATTCCATGCACCATTATTCAGGCAGCCGAGGCCTGCTTTGAACACTCTAATTTTTCAAAGTAAACGCGCCGGCCACCCAGGACGCTCAGCGAAGAGCACCCGTGGGAGAGAGCCGGCAGACGGTAGGGCAGGAGACAACGGGCAGTGAACCGGCGCGAGCCGGACCGCCCGCCTGCGCCTGAGATCCAACTACGAGCTTTTTAACTGCAACAACTTTAATGTACGCTATTGGAGCTGGAATTACCGCGGCTGCTGGCACCAGACTTTCCCTCCAATAGATCCTCGTTAAAGGGTTTAAAGTGTACTCATTCCAATTACGGGGCCTCGAAAGAGTCCCGTATTGTTATTTTTCGTCACTACCTCCCCGTGCCGGGAGTGGGTAAGTTGCGCGCCTGCTGCCTTCCTTGGATGTGGTAGCCGTTTCTCATGCTCCCTCTCCGGAATCGAACCCTGATTCCCCGTTACCCGTTACAAACATGGTAGGCATGTCACGTACCATCGACATTTGATAGGGCAGACATTTGAAAGATGCGTCGCCGGCACATGAGGCCATGCGATCAGCACAAAGTTATCCAGAGTCACCAGTGGGGACGCCGCAACCCCGCGAGGGGAAACGACGATTGGTTTTGAATTAATAAAAGCGCTCTTTCCGCTAGGGTCGGAGCTTGGTAAGCATGTATTAGCTCTAGAATTGCCACAGTTATCCAAGTAGGATCGTGTCATCTAAGGAACCTCGACTGATTTAATGAGCCATTCGCGGTTTCACCGTGAGACAGTGTGAACTTAGACATGCATGGCTTAATCTTTGAGACAAGCATATGACTACTGGCAGGATCAACCAGATATCTGTCGGAGACGTACGTACAGCACACACCGGTCGGCGGAGGAGGGGTGTGTAAAAAGCCTCACTGGGACGGCCGCAGGGACCGACGGACGGACGGTTTGTTCCACCCGTCCCTCACTCCGTCGACCTAGGACCGCCTGACAGGGGCCTCCCACACGCACCAGACGACCGACCGACCGGGCTCGCTCGAGGAGGGATGACAGCGCTCTGTGCAGAACGGATCCCAACGACCTCGGCGATGCATTTCACTGGGACTAGGAGACAATTTGGCCTGCCGGCCTGCCCTTCTCCGTAGGAGAACGCAGGGCCTCGAGGCACGATTCCTGCTTTCCATTTGCCGGTCACAAGCTCTTTGCGAGAGTCGGACCACCAGCGAGACGTACTGTCGAGCTCTGCTATAAGCCTTAGATAAATCACCACGGACGGACCACGTTTCCTGATACGGACCAGACTAGCGCACCTCGGTGGAGGAGCCACTACAACAAACCGCACCCAATTCGCTCTACGGGGAAAGGCAGGCGAGCGTTTTCCGCAAGCCCGCGCTATCGCTCCGCCTGGCGGGACTGAGATCGCTTTACGAACACTGGTTGAAATTGAGTCGCTGCGGCGAGACAACTACTCCAGATAGATTATGGTTCTATAGCATGCACTACTGCAGGGAATGAAGTAACCACTCCCTTTCATCTGTAGCTTTCCTTAACTAACAGTAATCCAGTTACTAAATTTCAAACGGTTAGCTAGCCATTATGTCGAATGACTTTACCACTTAATTTGTTATTCTCTCTATACATTCCATGTATGGTTTTCTTTCCAGTTTATGTTGAATGATTTCGAATTCACCAATACTGTTTTGAAATATGTACATATTTTGTTGTTCAATTATTAAAATCTAGTCGGGACATCGACTTTCTGTCCCCCCACCACCCCCCCCCCCCCCCGTTAACCCTCCTACGTCGTCTATGTCTGTCTGTTCTTCTTTCATACCTTTTAACCCTCTATCCCAATAGTCGTATTCGTTTTTGGACATAATTATTACTGGTTATTGTCTATATGTGTTACTGTTTATTGTCTATACCTGTTACTGGTTATTGTCTATATGTGTTACTGGTTATTGTCTATACATGTTACTGGTTATTGTCTATATGTGTTACTCTTTATTGTTTATACCTGTTACTGGTTATTGTCTATATGTGTTACTGGTTATTGTCTATACATGTTACTGGTTATTGTCTATATGTATTACTGGTTATTGTCTATACATGTTACTGGTTATTGTCTATATGTGTTACTGGTTATTGTTTATACCTGTTACTGGTTATTGTCTATATGTGTTACTGGTTATTGTCTATACCTGTTACTGCTTATTGTCTGTATGTGTTACTGGTTATTGTCTATACCTGTTACTGGTTATTGTCTATATGTGTTACTGGTTATTGTCTATACCTGTTACTGTTTATTGTCTATATGTGTTACTGGTTATTGTCTATATGTGTTACTGGTTATTGTCTATACCTGTTACTGGTTATTGTCTATATGTGTTACTGCTTATTATCTATATGTGTTACTGGTTATTGTCTTTATATGTTACTGGTTATTGTCTATATGTGTTACTGGTTATTGTCTATACCTGTTACTGGTTATTGTCTATACCTGTTACTGGTTATTGTCTATATGTGTTACTGGTTATTGTCTATACCTGTTACTGGTTATTGTCTATACCTGTTACTCCTTATTGTCTATACGTGTTACTGGTTATTGTCTGTATGTGTTACTGGTTATTGTCTAAATGTGTTACGGGTTATTGTCTATATGTGTTACTGGTTATTGTCTATACCTCTTACTGGTTATTGTCTATATATATTACTGATTATTGTCTATATCTGTTACTGATTATTGTCTACATGTGGTACTGTGGAACACCAAGCAAGAAGCATACATGCACGAGCCATTAGATGTGTATGGGAAAAACGCAAAGAAATGAATTCACAATGGCTGTCCAATGGTAACACAGTAGTCTATGAACCATATGTACACATGCTAGCAAAGTTGTTCATTAGACGCTAGAAGAACAGGCCTGGGAAGAAGTAAGAGAGTGTGTACAATAAGTGAGCTACAAGAATTTCAATTAACCATATGATTAAAAATTTTTTGAGAGAGGTTGTGATCACATAAGAGTCTTCGTGGAGTGTAGTGATGACATGTTTTTTTATCGATAATTCAACATCAAACGTGACTTTAATTATACCAGCGTCAGCCCTCTTGGTGGTGTGGCAGCTGCTTGGGATTAATCTAGAAATTTCCTGAATGAAAGTGTATTATAATATTTCAACTCTTTCCCACAAGAATAGTTTCGATTTCTGGAGACATTTATTCTTCAATTGTAAACTGCCACAATGCAGTGCAGCTACATTTATAAATTTAAGAAAACTGTTTAGAGAACGAGAGAGAAGACCAGAAAAGCAATGAGACCGGGAAGAAAAACAGATGACGAAAAGAAGAAGAAAAAGAAGAAGAAGAAGAAGAAGAAGAAATAATACGAAGAAGAAGAAATAATAATAATAATAGTAAGAAGAAAAAGAAATAAGAAGAGACGTCGAACAAGAACCAAACAAATGGAAGAATTAGAAAAGAACTAGGAGATTATTAAGGAGGAGATAAGGAAGTGGAAGAGAAGAACATGGATGGAGATAGAAGAAAGGCAAAAAGAAGAAAAGGAAGAAGAAGAAGGCAAAGAAGAAGAAAAAGAATAAGAACAAGCAAAACGTTGAAGGCAAAGAACGTCAACTTATGACACTTGTTCAAGCCAATGCATCAGCTGTGTGGTATTGTAAGAAAGTTTTTTAGCCGATATTTCGGCTTTACGAATGAATCACTTAAATAATGCGGAGCATGTATACAATGACATGTGTTAATCCAAACCTAAAGCGATATTATTTTTAATCCAGGAGCTTTGTGAAAGACAAATAAGAAACAAAGCAGTTACTATTTTTGTACTTCTATTCAAATAAAGGCTTACAACTAATTCAAAGTATTGAATTGAAAAGACCATTTCTGATGGTATATATTTTTGAACCAGAAGGAGGCATATGTTAGCTCTACATTTTATAAGTACGGGGTAGGGCAAACACAGAAACGTGATCATTAGAACCACTACATAAGAAAATGCTATTTAGATTGGAATATATTAGAGCTTGTAAAACATAGTCTCTTTCTAATCAGATCTTCAACAACGTGGTCTGACAGGCTGAAATCTTCAGGTATTTAGAATGCACTCATTAAAGTAGCTAACTCGACAATTTCTTCCAGCGTCCATTGGCTTCCATTCAACCGTTGTGAATCTTTGTGTTTGTCAGACTCTTATGTATCGCAGACACACGCATTTAAATTGTTTAAATACGAAGTATAGCGGACAGTAGATCTTGTGGATTCAGTGTTCATTCTTGTCTGTCTAGCATCCCATTGGTGTCTGTGTCTGTCATGCGTTTACTTGGTGTCTGTGTCTGTCTAGAGCGTTCCCTCGGCGTTTGTGTATGTCTAAAGCGTTCCCTCGGCGTCTGTGTCTGTCTAGAGCGTTCCCTTAGCGTTTGTGTCTGTCTAGAGCGTTCCCTGGGCGTTTGTGTATGTCTAAAGCGTTCCCTCGGCGTCTGTGTCTGTCTAGAGCGTTCCCTTAGCGTCTGTGTCTGTCTAGAGCGTTCCTTCGACGTCTGTGTCTGTCTAGAGCGTTCCCTCGGCGTCTGTGTCTGTCTAGAGCGCTGCCTCGGCCTTTGTGTCTGTCAAGAGCGTTCCTTTGGCGTCTGCGTCTAACATTCACTCGGTGTTTTTTTCTTTTTTCTGTTCACTCGGCGTCTAAGTCTGTCTAATGTACACTTGGAGTCTGCGTCTGTCTAGCGTTCCCTCTCGTCTGTGTTTGTCTAGCGTTCCGTCTGTGTTTGTCTAGTGTTCATTTGGCGTATGTGTCTGTCTAGCGTTTCCTCAGTCTGTATCTGTCAAACGTTCTCTAGACCTTTTAATTGATACCTTTACGGAGTTTAAGGAAACTAGGATAACAGTCCAGAGCTAGCCTAGTTCTTTATCTCCGGGAACACAAATTAGTTCCCCTTTTATTACTGTATTTCATTTGAAATTCTTAGAATCCTGGTATTCAAACAGGCAGGTGCATATCTGCTACCAGGTAGCTGAAGGCTATTAATAGTTTGTTTCTTTTTGTTATTGTACTTCCTGCGACTTGCTTGGCCTGTAGGAGGATAGCGGCTACTAGCCGGTTCTTTTCTATTCTCAACAACCTAAAACATTTTTTCTTGCTCAGCGTGTACATAGGGCTTCCTAGTGTATCGTCCGTTTCCGAAAGATCATATAAAACTGTGTAAAACAGAATAGTCAAATCAACAGCGATATCCAGATCACCATGAGAAGTAAAAGTAAAGTAAAGTAACCTATACCATTACTGCCGTAGGAGTGTGAGATGCTAGCGATCTCACATTTCAAAGGCTCAGCTATATGAGGGCGGTAGCCATCTCCTCTCTCTCGCCGCTTTTACTTCCCGGACTGAACCGGTACCCATTTAATTCTGGGTCGACCCGGGAGCCATTTCGGTCTGAAAAAACATTACCGCTTCAACTGGGGAATGAACCCAGGACCACTCAGATGTGAAGCCAGAGCGCTAACCACTGAGCTACACCTTCTGACATGAGAAGTATGTGAGGAAAATTACAAAATTTGAAATGAAATGCTTAAGAAAAGTCGAAGAGCAAGCAAATGTATATATGTCCTCCTTTGGAATTTCACATTTTGCCTCACAGAGTAGAAGGCCTCCTAGGTTTGATCGGTAGATTTATAAATGTCCCTAAAGTGTGTATAGTGCTGGGATTAAAGTTGTGAGAATTTATTCCTTATTTTCCTTTGTGATTTGATGAAGATGATGTATAGGATGATGAACAACTTTAAGGACGGCGGAGATGGAAGAAAAGGTATGGAGAGATACGCAAGGAAAGGAGAGTATAACGTACAATATGAATTAGTGGGGGAAGAGGAAAGGGAGGAAAGCAGATTACTGAGGAAAGAAAAAGATGACGAATAGAACAAGAAGCAGTAGATGAAGACTGAAAAAAGACAGTAGGTGATTATTAAAGGAAGAGATGATAAGGTGGAAATAAAGAGAAAAAATAGAGGAAGTGCAGATATTCACCAAAGAAGAAGAAGAAGAAGAAGAAGAAGAAGAAAAAGAAAAAGAAAAAGATGAAAAGGAACGGAATAATGAGAGAAAGAAGTAGAAGCGCAGGGATAAGATGAAGTGGGAGAAAAGATAATTTTTTAAGGGACTTTTAAAAAAGGAAAGACATCAACAAAAATAAGAAGAACAAGAGGAAAAAGCAGACAAGAAGAAGGCAAAGAAGAAGAAGAAGAAGCAATGGTGGGATGAGACAGAAGTATGATAATAAGACGGCGATTAACAAGTATAAGAAGGAAAATAAAAGACGTGGAGGAAAAGGACAAAGATATGAAGAATAAGGAGAAGAAGTAAGAGAACAAAAAAGACGAAGACATAGAAGAAAAGAAAGAAGCATAAGATCATTATGAAGAATAAGACAAAGAAGAAAAAGGAGAAGAACAAGAAGAAATAGAAGAAGAAAAAGAAGAAAGTTGTTGTTGAATGCCTACAATGAGTAAGTGTACTCTTTTGTGCGCCCTGAAAAAGACGTTAAGTGGCGGGTTGTAGGTGCTTTATTCACATCCCGAGCATGCTGATGAAGGCGGACCGCGGTCCCCCAGGCGGTTATGCTATGCTTGGCTTCATCTGCGTGGCGCTCACTAAAACGGGGATTACATCAATCCCCATCTCGTCAGTCAGACTGCCTTGAAAACAGCCTGTTTCCAGGGAACGCTACATGGAAGAAAGATTGTGGTCTTGGTCAGTGTATTGGTCCTGACCCTGACACAACGTCCTGGTCAGTATATTCTGCCTGACTGGACTAGTGTTTCAGTTCCCAGCACAGAGGACAGAGAACGTAGAAATTAAACGTCTAATGTTTCGTCGCCTAATTTGTTGAAGAAATTGGCACCCTTTGACGTGTGTGGCCCTTTGTTCCTGCCAACTAAACAGCTGTTACCAACCTCCCATGATGCTGTCACGTCGTGACGAATCATTCAATCCGTGAAGCAGTGCCAATTTAAGACGGGAGCGCCCTTAACTTTCGTGTATGTATTACTTAACTGACGGTCCTGTCAGGATTGGGGCGCTGCCCGTAAAAAAACACGTCCGCATTAGTCACTCTGACGTACATGAGATGTCATACTGTACCTTACCTTATCGGTCAGCGTGACCGCAGGTGGAATTTGCAGGAAATCTGCTGTTATATTTTGTTTTTGTTGTTGGTTTTGTTGATATATCTGATTAGTAGATTGGTGGGTTGGCTTCCCAGTGGAAAGGTACGTGACTGTTCCCCGTAGGCGTACGGGGGATAAGGAGGCGTTTAAGAGGCGTCAGAAGGAAGAGAAAGACGAAGATGAAAAAGGAAAAATGCACGAAGAGGACGGAAAAGAAGTAAGAGAACAAAACAAAAACGTACATAGAGAAGAAGGTCAATAAACAGTAGATGATGATGAATAAGAAGAAAAGGAAGAAAAAAAAGAATTTGTATTTCCTTAACGTACACGTTAAAGTAGGGAGAAAAATAGCCATGGCACTACAGAGGTCAGCTAAAATCAAAAACGTATGACAGGAAACTAACAAAATGACAGAAATTAAGATCCTGGGGACTTGTTAAGATACTTTTCGAGGTTAAAAAGTAGCTTTCAGTTTTGTTAGTTATCACTGATCCTTTTAAGTCAAAATGCAGCTAGAAGAAAAACGGTAATTTTGAAAGACTCCAGGAGCGTACTCCAAGCCATCTCAAACCCCAAACAAGAAAGACTATTGCATGAAATAAAATATAACATCGGATTGCTGTACCAAAAAACATAGGCATACGAGCTCGCAAAAACCGGAAGTGGCGGAATACAGACTCTCCATCCACAGAGCTATAAAGAAGCAAAGACAGTCATCAAATGATCAGTAAGGACAAAATAGAGAGGCCAGCACAAAGAAAACAAGCCAGAAAATGACAGCATATACAAACTTGGCATAGATGAGCAGACAAAGATCTTCAGACTCAGAACGGGACATTGCAGACTCACAGCCCACTTCAACAGAACGGGTCTCAGAAACACTGCAACATGCGAATGCGGTGCACCCAAGCAAACACCAGAACATACCCTGAAATGATTGCCCCACATACAGACCAAAGAGAGGCTGTCTGGCCAGAGCAAGCGACCATGTTCGAAAAGCTATGGGAGACAGGCGAAGACCTGAAACAGTTTTCCTCTTGAATCTCACCGGACTCAAAGCATAGCATCGATTGATAGATGAAGAAGGAGAAGAAGAAGGAGAAGAAGAAGGAGAAGAACAAGGAGAAGAAGAGAGAGAAGAAGAAGAACAGGAAGACAAGGTTCTTGTTTGTTGTTTCGAATGCCCACAATGAGTAAGTTTACTCTTGTGGGCGCCCTGAAAAAGACATTAAGTGGCGGGTTGCAGTAGCTTTACCCACATGAAGAGCGTGCTGGTGAATGTAGACCCGGGTCCTCCAGGCAGTTGTTCAATGCTTGACTTCACCTGCGTGTCGATCACTACTAAGGGGATCAGAAGACGAGGTAGAAGGAGAAGAAGAAGAACAAGAAGATGAACATGATTCATTATGCTTGTGCATGGGGGAAGATGTTATCAGACAGGTTTTGCCAATTTGTATTCTGCCTGCCGACAAGGAGGGCAGCGGTTTGAATCCCTGGTATGGCATATGTTGTGTTTTTGTTGGGGGTGAAATAAACAAACATAGCCAGCACACGACGTGGCGACAGCAGTGGTGAAGCGGCCTGTAGTCATCGGCCTTCAAAACCCTTCGACTATCCCAGCAATGGGAACAATATCGTATGATGACATTTTCCTAACCTCCGACTAAAATCTAAATTCAAGAACATTTCACTGAGTCTATATATTTTGCATTTTTTAATACATCATCACCATCATGTGGCATGTCCTTTGCAGAAAGTCGCTCCCATGACAGCCTGCCTGAAAGAAACTCGATCTCCTGCCAAATGACCATCCTGCTGCACAATCATGCCCAAGCATCCCTTGACACCTTTGTGCCATCACCTTATTGGGTTGCCTCTGGCTCTCTTGCCTGGCACCATACTTCCCTTAACCGTTCTCTCAAGAGCCTTCTGTATTTTGATGTTGCCAAATTATTTCAATTTGTTTGTTGTATATGATTTTTCTTCTTTCGTTCACTTTAAAATGGTGTCTATATCTGCAATGTTGTCTCTTGTATAAACTTCACTGTCTTTTGTAGTTCACATACAGGTCCATAAAGTTTCTCTTCCAGTGTTGTTTCTATGGGTCTTTGAGATTTACTCTGTATATCATATTCGGGGCAGTTTTGTAGTATATGCTCTGCTGTCTGGGGCGCCTGTCCGCATGTACACATGGCTGAGTTGTCAATCTTCATTTTTGTGTACATGTGGCTGAGGAGTCGGTTGTGTCTTGTTCTAAGGCGCAACACAACAGTTTGCTCTTGTCTGTTCATGTTATGGTAATCGTCTGGTGTTACTGTTGGTGGCTTTCTGATTGATTTGATCATCTTTATCTTCTTTTGGTATGTAACTGGCACATCTGGTTGCTCGTCTGCAGCACGCTCCTTTGTCAGTCGATCTGTTCTCTCGTTTCCTGGTACTCCACAATGAGAAGGTATCCACTGCATGACAATCTTTCGCTGGTTATTCAGTTCAGACAGTAGAGCCTGTAAATCTAGCAGTTTCTCAAATTTAAGTGCTTGAAGTGCTGATTGTGTATCTGTCAGAAATGCTACAGGTTGTGAATTGACATTGGTGTTCAACAGTTTCTTAGTTGCCACCTTGATTGCCTGTATTTCTGCATCATATGTATGACGTTGTATATGATGAAATTTGTTATCTCCGTTCTCCTCTGTGCCAAACCATTGTTGGATGTCTGCATGCTTCTTTTTTTTCTGTGCGTGGTATCCTGATAACCGTTTTATAACAATGACTCGATTCTCTTTCTTGAGGTTTATGTAACTGTCCATGATTCAGACCGCGTGCTACCAAGTTAAATACACAGGTTCTCAAAATTGTGTTTCTTCTTCTGTTTCTTCTGCGATCGTTCTCAATCTCCCACTACCAAGCCCCGAACAACGGAATGCGTTGTGTCCCTAGTTTGTAGCTTGACTGCGATATTTGCACCTTTCGGTCCAACACATCCGTCTTCGGCAGGAAATTTGTGTTTGTTTGCTGGAATTCTTCCATATTTTTCTCAGGATGTGTAGTATCTGCATCGCCATAATAATAATGATAATATTTTTTTTTTTTCAACTGTCAAAACGACTTTTTTCCCATTGCTGGGGTAGTCAAGGGGTCTTTTAGGTTGAGGACTGCAGACCGCTTCGCCACTGCTGTCGTCACATCGTGTGCTGGCTATGTTTGTTTATTTCACCCCCAACAGAAAAACAACATAAGCCATACCGAGATACAGAGGCTCGAACCGTTGCCCTTCTTGTCGACAGGCAGGCTTTGAAACCATTCGGCCACGCGCTCCTCAATAATAAAAATAAGATGTTTTTAAAACAGAATGTAATTATTCTGCGACGGCCAAACCGAAAGCTGAAATTGCCAACTAGTTTTTTTCTGAACACACTCACCGCATGGTCTGGATTTTCCGTTCCAATACTGCAATTAATCTTCATATGGTCACAAGCACATAAGTACACAAAGAGGATCAGTGACCCCATTATATTGATTTTAGTGATAAGAGATATGTTGCTATGTCTCGAAATCGACTTTAGTAACGTAAGATTAGCAAACTTCATTCGAATTTCCGCACTGATACGCTCGCGCATTGCTAATAACAATACGATCAATAGCAGGATCAGGCGATCAGGGCTTGTGACATCTTCTTCTTCTTCGTCTTCTTCTTCTTTTTCTTATTCTTCTCCTATCAACTGACGCTTTGCTTCTAGCCTGGTGAGGTTCCCGAAGGAGTCTGTGCGTTTGAGATTTTCGCCGATTGTCAC
The DNA here is from genome assembly GCA_036924085.1 of Ariolimax columbianus. NCBI lineage: Eukaryota > Metazoa > Mollusca > Gastropoda > Stylommatophora > Arionidae > Ariolimax > Ariolimax columbianus. Next base: position 45,888,294 of record JAVGWX010000013.1, read on the forward strand.
GGCTTTTCGAGCATGATCTCTTCCCCAGTCCAGACTGACGCTTTTTGTTCTGTAAGTGGGTCAGTCCTGCAGGAAATGTGCTGGTGTCTCCTTGGATGCTCCACAATCGCAGTAGCTAGTGTCTCTATAAAACGTATTCAGTCAGTACATCAACCTTTTTTATCTATAATTATTTAATCAATTATCTACCTTTCTATTGTTCTTCTGTTCCTGAGCCTACCACACATTCAACACATAATTTACTGCGAGAGCTAGAGGGCACAGGTGAGATGAGGGATCTACAAGGTGACACACAAATCAGTGAATCGCTTACAAGTTGGAGTACATGAATGCGATGGAAAAATATGAGAGCAGGCAAAACCTGATACACCAAGACCAGACAGAAGGAAGTCAACACAGATGGGCCTCACAACAGAAGGAAGACACTTTTCAATTAATTTATATTGTACTCTTAATCTCTATGTATCAAGTATATTGTTTGTTATATTTCCCAATCATTCCATCTCATTCATTCTCGTTGTACACCTCACTACACTGCTATCTTCACAATTGTGTATAAAATGTATGATGGGGTTTTATATTTTTTTATAAAATAGAAGGAAAAAAAAAAAAAAAAGAAGAGGGGAAAAAAAAAGAAAAGAAAGAAACAAATCAGGAAACAAAAAAAAAGAGATCCGAATCAAGTATGACAGAAAATAAATATACTCAATCCCAAAATGGTCCCAGGAATACTATTGTGCATATTTATGCAAATACCTACGGCGGACAACTAGGAACATCAAAAGCGAGGAACAACGGGAGGAACATCACGGAAACACCAGGTTAGGTACAAACAGATACACACACGCATCCAAGCACTGGTTTATGCGTCTTAATATCGCCCAAATTGACTACGGTCTGGGGTGGAATAGGCGCGCCTCCGCCAGTAGAAACTAGTGAGGCAAACACATAAAATAAAATAAAAAAATAAAAAAAAGGTGGACCTTGAGTCTGGAATGTTCTGTTCTGAGTCTGTCAATTTTTGTCTGCAGATCACTGCCTAGTAGGTCTATGCTGTCATTTTCAGATTTGCTGTCTTTTATACGTCAAATGACCATGCCGGTGACCACTTCTGATGGCCGAGTTCCTAGACTGCCTGCAGTTCTGTTGGGGTGGTAGAGCTGTTTCAGTCAGGTGTTGCAAATGCGGCCAATATGAGCAAAGACGTTTTCCTTCCTCCCACGTTCGCACAGCCACGCGTATCATCTCGTGGGTGAGCTAATGGGAGGATGAGACGATCCACGTGACCGAAGAGGGATAGACGACGGTGCTCTATTGTTGACGTAATGTGACAGTAACCGAGTGACACTGTTGTGTATGCCTATCTGAAGCTGTTGTCAAAGTGATAGGCCCACTAGACGGCGCTCAAGTGAGGCATGTGTTGTCCTTAGTTAGGCATACTATTAGGGAATGAAAGGCAGCGAGGAAGGGAATTGGCCACCCCACCTCATATAAAGGGAAGGAAGACTAACGTCTGGTCAGGCAAAATATATTTGACAAGTTCCTCACCTTAGCTTTCTCATAGCCCTTCCTGGATACGAGTTGTTTTCATGGCAGCCTAGCTAATGGGGTGAGGGATCGACGTGATCCCCGTAGTAGTGAGCGACACGCAGATGAAGTCAAGAATAGGACAACCAGCTGGAGAACCTTGGTTCACCTTCGTCAGCACTCTATTGATGTGAGGAAAACTACTGCAACCCGCCACTTGACCTCCTTTTAATGGCACACTAAAGAGTAAACCTACTCATTGTGGGCATTCGAAACAACAACAACATTATATAAAAACTGAAGCCGAGCAAAACCAAATCTCTAACACTCCATCCCCGACAGCAGTGCGTACCGCGTGACTTCCTTTTAACGATATAAATGTCGTCATTATTTTGACGATCATGTCACTGTGTCAGCTAATTCACGTTGACAGGTAGCAAGCTGATCGCTGCTTTCGTTGGGGTTTCTCCAACTAGTTTCGAGTGTCAGAGAGCCCTATGTGACAATCAGGCGAGGCCTTGTGAGGTTTATAGAACAGGCTTCACAATAGGGACCGATTCTTCAAGATATTATTGTATACACAACAATTCGTCAATAATTTTCTAAGTGGATTCGGTCTCCTTTTATTGAGAAGGCAGGCATCGCCCCACTTCACTGTACTATCGTCATTAAGGTGATTAATGCCATTTTTGAAGTCCTCTGGATTGATTTATAAAGCTGATGAATAAAGGCCGCTTGTCCTTGCTGACGCCACGCTTTGCACAAGTTAGGTTTTTCATTTCTCAGATATATTTTAAACAACTAAAAAAGTTTTATATTTTAATATCTGATTTAAAAACGTATTCACAAAATACTACTCATACATAAATAATGGGTTGTTTTTTTCTATGAGATCTTTGCACGAAAATGTTTTCTGTTCTCACCAGTCCGCGAAATTTATTTCATATTTCCACCGGTCCACATGTGTAGATAGATTAGGATACACTGATATATTATATATATAAATATACAAGGTGCTTGTCATGTCTTTACCCTGACTATGAAGGAGTAGAAGAAGAAAGTTGAAATTTGACACATATGTAGCTCATTCAATTTGTACTGGTCTTGAGAAATATGCATTTCCCTCCTCGACGGGTTTACCCGGAATGGTGCATGGCGCAACACGCCTTATTGACCGGATCTGCTACACTAACGTCTTGTCAGAACAATGGAGAGATCAGGGGCCAGAACTGTGATAAAATTCTTGAAGTTGCAGGGAAAAACACCTACAGAAATATACAGGGAGATGGAACCAGTGTTTTCGGATATCTGTCTTTCGTATGCTTATGTAAAAAAAACTGGTGTGGGCAGTTTAAGTGTGGCCGTTCCCATGTTGCTGATCTTCCAAGATCAGGAAGACCATCCTCAGATTGCAGTTATGCAAATACTGCAATAGTGAAGAAAATCGTTGACCAGGATAGAAAATGACAATTGCAGAGATATCTAGATCAGCTAAACTGAATGAAAGTACAGTTTTTAGAATTTTACACAACAGACTGAACATGAGAAATGTGTGTGCCCGCTGGGTCCCGCGTCTGCTGACATGTGAACAGAAACAAATGAGGGTTGATTGCCGTGGCCAGTTGCTCAAAATGAGTCGGTCGAAAAACATGTTTCTGACCATGGTGACAGTAGATGAGACTTGGGTTCACCATTATGACCCAGAATTCAAAATTTCCAGCATGCAATGGGAAAACCACGGGCTCACCAACACATGTCAAGTTAATAGCACAGAAATCTGCAAGAAAAGCTGTTTTTTTGGTACGCCAAAGGTGTCATATTGAAAGATTACCTGCCTCATGGCAACACGGTTAATGTGAATTTTATGCAGATCTCCTTACCAAACTAAGAAAGACTGTGACCAGAAAACGAGGGATAGCGGGCACTCAAATAAATTCTGCGTTTGCTTCAAGATAACGCGCTCTACCATGCTGCAAACAGCCACCGATTTTAATATTTAAATTCTTCCACACCTACCATATTCTCCGGATTTAGCTCCATCAGACTTTTTTTCCCCTCAAAACATAAAAAAAAACAGCTGAAAGGAAATTATTTTGACAGTGACGAAGATGTCATACTGGCTTGTGATAACTGGTTTAGTTCGAAAAATAGGTTACTTTGTTATGAAGGTTTTTTTCATGCTCACGCAGAGATGGCAGAAATGTATAATTTCAGGTGGTGGCTACATTGAGAAGGAATAAGCACTGTGCCGAATTTCAACTTTCTCCTCCTACTCTTTTATAGTCAAGGTAAAGACTTATGACAAGCCCCTTGTTTATATATATATCATCATCATCATGTAGTGTGTCCTTTGTAGAACATTGCTCTCATCACAGCCAATCGATATTAATCTCGGTCTGCAGTCAATCTTCCTGCCTGCTCCATGTTTATGTTTAGAGTTTCCTTGATATCTTGTATTCACTTTAGCCTAAGTCGACGCCTGCACCGTGGTCCAGGTACCGTGCTCCTCGTGACCATTATTTCCAGTCCGTCACGACATTTGACGTGGCCGAAAAAATTCAATTTATGAAACATAACATTGTTTATGAGCCAGTTTTCTTCAACATTCAGGTCTTCTATGATGGCTTTATTTGTCACTTCCTTTATCCAAAGAATTTGTATGATTCTTCTGTAACATTTTGTTTCGAACGCTCCAATTTTCTTCCTTGCTGCTTGTATCATAGTCCATGTCTCGCACCTGGACATTGCCACAGAGAATATGCATGTTCTCAGGACCTTCAGTTTTAGTTGTTTGTTAGTATTATGCCATATATTGTGCATGTTGGTTAGGGAACACGGAGCCGAATGGTTTCGATGTCTGCCTGCCGACAAGGAGGGCAGGGGTTCGAATCCCCGGTATGGCATATGTTTTTTTTTCTCTTGGGGGTGAAATAAACAAACATAGCCAGCACGCAACGTGCGTGGAACAGCAGTGGCGAAGTGGCCTGTAGTTTGACTGTGTCATCTGTGTATCTTAGCTGTGCCATCTCCCTCCCTCCTAGTGTGAGTGGATCAACATTCCCGTAGCTGCCATCTGTTTTTTACCTTTCGCATGACGTTTTCTGTGTAGTTGTTAAACAGATAAAGTGAAAGTGTGCAGCCTTGTCTTCTTCTTCTTCTTCGTTCGTTCTCAATCTCCCACTACCAAACGCTGAAAGGGCTTACGTAGCAGAATGTAGTCCATAGAACAGAATGCGTTGTGTCGTAGTTTACAGCTTCGCTGCGATATTTGCACCTTTCGGTCCAACACATCCGACTTCAGCAAGCATTTTTTGAGTATCGGGTTAGCATTCCCTCTTCGATCCCTTCTCCTTAGCCAGTCTGCCCTGCTGCAGCCTGTTATCCAGGATCACCGCGTGGAAGTGTAGAAGGGTCTTGGTAGCTATGGTTCGCTGGCCCTGACGCTAGCAGTCAGCTACGAGTCGCTGACCACTGCAGCTCTTGCGCTGCTCAGCATCTTGATCCCACAGCCTTGTCTGACTTCCTTGTAAATCTTAAACCAATTTGTTGTACCTTCATTGATTCTAACGGTGGCTTGTTGTCCACTGTAGAATGTTTCTATTAGATGTATCAGGTGTGTTGCAAAACCCATGTCCTTTATTACTTACCACAGTTGCTGATGTTGTACACAGTCGAAAGCTTTCATGTAATCTACGAAGAACGTAAAGAGGTTCACATTGTACTCTCTACACTTCTCGAAGATATGTCTCATATTGAAGATGTGATCTTGTGTGCCTCTGCCTTGTCTGAATCCTGCGTTCCTTTCGTGTATTTCATACGTTAACTTTTTTTCAAATCTCTTCGTTATACGTAATAAGATTTTTCTAGCTTGTCTTAACGAGGCAATATTGCAGTAATTGGCAATATTGCTGCTCCATGCTGTGGGCTATTCTGAACTGTACAGAATCTTCCTCCATAATGTGTGGTACATGCGGATACATACATCTCTTACTGCCTGTATTAGTTCAGTTAGTATATCGTCACATCCTGGTGACTTCCCTTTTCTCCATGCCTGTATTGCCATACGAACCTCGTCCAATGTGGGTTATGGCTTTCTCCTTTCATAACGTGTAATCAAGTCTTTATTCTTTGTGTTGTCTTCATACATCTCATTACAGTACTCCTTCCATTTTTCCTTCATACATCTCGCTACAGTATTCCATCTTTCCTACATACACCACGCTACAGTATTCCATCTTTCTAGTATATCTTTGCTCTGTCATCACATTGTCATTGTTCTGGTTGACTGCTTGTAAGTGAAGGCTTGAATTCTCCTGTCGGTGTTATGGTTGATTGCTTGTAGTGAAGGCTTGAATTCTCCGGTCAGTGTTCTGGTTGATTGCTTGTAGTGAAGGCTTGAATTCTCCCGTCGGTGTTCTGGTTGATTGCTTGTAGTGAAGGCTTGACTTCTCCCGTCGGTGTTCTGGCTGATTGCTTGTAGTGAAGGCTTGAAGTCTCCCGTCGGTGTTCTGGTTGATTGCTTGTAGTGAAGGCTTGAATTCTTCCGTCAGTGTTATGGTTGATTGCTTGTAGTGAAGGCTTGACTTCTCCCGTCAGTGTTCTGGTTGATTGCTTGCAGTGAAGGCTTGAATTCTCCCGTCGGTGTTCTGGTTGACTGCTTGTAGTGAAGGCTTGAATTCTCCGTCGGTGTTCTAATTTCTCTGAGTAGTTCCCTGTCTTTCCCTTGTTGTTAGAGATTTTCTATTGTGTTGCAGGTATTTGTTATATATTGTTTCTTGTCATTTCTGATCTTTTTCCTGATTTCTCTCGTGCAGTCTGTATTCGTCCATGTTGTGTTCTATTCATGTTTGCCTTAATCTTATATACTTTCTTGGGTGTCTTATCTTGTGCTGTTGTGAATAAGACGTCTCTCGCGTGTGCTGCCAGCTCATCGGTTGACATGTACTCATGACTCGCAATTAATGCTTAGAATTTGTTTCTTACTTCAATGCGGTATTCGTTTGGTATTGCGTCTACATTGAAGCGTATCGGTCTTTCCTCTTTGATGATTTTCGTCAATCTTTTTTTGAATTCTGCTACAAGTAGTTGGTGACCAGCGTCACAATCTGCTCAACGGAGTGTCTTCGTTGAAACTATGATTGGCTTCCATCTTCGTTGTATTAGGATGTAGTCTATTTGGTTTCTAGTTTTCCCATCTGGAGATGTGCATGTATATAATCTTCAGGAATGTTGTCTGAACAAGATGTTAGTGGTTGTAAGGTTGTTCTCCAAGCAGAAATCAATTAGTCTTTCACCTCTTTTGTGTTTGTGTTCTAGGCCGAAAGATCCGCGTGCTTCTTTCTCATCTTCTGCTCTTTCTGCTCCTATTTTTGCATTAAAATCTCCAGTTATCGAGACAGTGTCTCTCCGTTCGATTTTAGTCTCTCGTAGTCCATCGTAAAATGTGTCTATTTCTCCATCTTCTGCCGCATTTGTTGGTGTATATTTAAATGTGATGTTTATTGTCTTCAGTCTGAACACGTCTATCCTTAACAGAGTTATACCCAAGTAATGCCGTAGATATTTTCTTTGTTAGAAAGAAGCCAACTACTCCCTGTCCGCTCTTTTCCTTACCTGAGTAGATAAACATGCCTCCAATATATGCTTTAATGTCCTTGGTCTTTCCACCTGTGCTCTGACATTCCCAGTATGTATATCTTTGTTCTTTCCATCTCGTTAGTGACCATCATGAGTTTTCCGGCGAATAAACTCCTAACGTTCTACGTACCTATGTTTCTTCTCTTCGCTTCTAGCCCAAGGCTGAGTTTTCCTAAGCAGCACCGTCAGGCTTCTGGCCGTCATCATAATTACTTGAACTAGCTCTGTCCGTGCGTACAGTCGATCCATCTGGCCTTGTGTGTCTCGCTATCTGAGTTTCAATTTTTGTGACAGTCATGAGTTTCCTGGAAATTATATAATCTGTAGTTTACCGTTGCTTTCGGAATGGTTCTGGTCGATTACCATTTTTTTGTCCATGGTGCGCTTTAAACCCGATACCAGGACTTTTCGCTCCTACCCTAGCGGCCGTTGCCAATATGCTTGATCCTTCACCCGTACAGCCAGCAGCTGCGAATGTATGTTTAGAAAAGACCTCTTCTCAGAATGTGCCACCTGACCAGGGCTTCCGTACATCCTGTTTTCCCTATCTCGCGTAGTTTATCCGACCAGTCAAAGCCCTTGCCCGAGGGGTGGCGCGTGGAGCCATACGTGAGATAGGCAGGAGTGAGGGAACCAAATAGAATCCAGGCCAACTTATCTAGCTAGGAAGTGAGTTTCTCTCACCCTTAGGTGCTATCCCTTATCCACACTTGACCTATTTATATATTGTCCCCATTATCTGTTCTCTTGAAGCCAGCATTTAATGTCATGAATTACTTCGAACCTTTTGCGTGACTGGGAAAATAGAAGATCCACAAATGTTCCTGGAGGCGTCTGACCTCAGCAGTGGATATTCCCATAATGATATCCACTTCCAGACTTGCCAAACGAAAGTATGATTGATATTTAGTACTCACAGAATTATGTAGCCCGAACCAAAGTGACTACTGACCTTTAGTAGGGCCGTACTTCATCATGGATCTCATTTGTAAAGTTTACCTGTCAGCTACAGTGTTCTTAAGGTTATAGTTTCAATTAGTATTTGACGTGGTTTCCTGTGGAGTCAAGAGAATTCCGCGGGCCTCGGGCGAAGCACTTTTATTGCCTTCTTAGAATAATATATAGTTACAATGTCTCAGACATCCGATGAAGTTGTAGTGCCATCCGGAATTCTGGACTTGAGGTGAGTTATCAGAGACATTGCACCTTTTGAGCTGAACTTTGCTTTCCCAGTTCGCCCTAAAAAAATATAGACATTTAAAAAAAAATATCATTACGACATTATTTATATGGTCTAGAAATAACAACAGTTTGTCTCAGTAGTTATTGCTCAGTCAAATAGTGAGCCCCTTGAATTAAGGAGAATATATAAATTCCTTACTCAGTTTGAAAAACTAAAGAGGTTACCTGATCATCCTCTGCACCAGAAAATGAACAAAAAACACGCAGACATCCTTGACGCTGAAACCAAAAAGTGCGAAGCATTCATTTCAGAAGCCTGGACACGGAGCCAGGACACAGAGCCAGGACACAGAGCCAGGACACAGAGCCAGGACACGGAGCCAGGACACGGAGCCAGGACAGGTCCAAAATAATATTGGAGGTTCCAGGGCTAACGAAGAAAAATGAGCAGCCGGCAACAGAGCAAAAAATCCATGTCATACAGGAGCTCAAGAGACAGGACCCTAGCAACTCTTTGACACACGTGGACACAGATGGATCTACCTCGGTGAGGAAGTGGAATCTACATTAAACACTCCAATGGCGACATAGAAAATCCCTCCATACCGGCAGGAGAGACTTGTACCGATTTCAGAGCTGAAGCAAGAGCTGTTCTAGCAGCAACTTAGATTCTTATCAGCCAAAACATAAATACAAGGAAAACTGTCGTTCTAAAAGACTCCAGGAGTGTACTCCAAGCCATGTCAAGCCACAAACAAGATAGACTCCAGGAGTGTACTCCAAGCCATCTCAAGCCACAAACAAGATGGACTCCAGGAGTGTACTACAAGCCATCTCAAGCCACAAACAAGATAGACTCCAGGAGTGTACTCCAAGCCATCTCAAGCCACAAACAAGATGGACTCCAGGAGTGTACTCCAAGCCATCTCAAGCCACAAACAAGATAGACTCCAGGAGTGTACTCCAAGCCATCTCAAGCCACAAACAAGATGGACTCCAGGAGTGTACTCCAAGCCATCTCAAGCCACAAACAAGATGGACTCCAGGAGTGTACTACAAGCCATCTCAAGCCACAAACAAGATAGACTCCAGGAGTGTACTCCAAGCCATCTCAAGCCACAAACAAGATGGACTCCAGGAGTGTACTACAAGCCATCTCAAGCCACAAACAAGATAGACTCCACAGTGTACTCCAAGCCATCTCAAGCCACAAACAAGATGGACTCCAGGAGTGTACTCCAAGCCATCTCAAGCCACAAACAAGATGGACTCCAGGAGTGTACTCCAAGCCATGTCAAGCCACAAACAAGATAGACTCCAGGAGTGTACTCCAAGCCATCTCAAGCCACAAACAAGATAGACTCCAGGAGTGTACTCCAAGCCATCTCAAGCCACAAACAAGACAGACTCCAGGAGTGTACTCCAAGCCATCTCAAGCCACAAACAAGATGGACTCCAGGAGTGTACTCCAAGCCATCTCAAGCCACAAACAAGATAGACTCCAGGAGTGTACTACAAGCCATCTCAAGCCACAAACAAGATAGACTCCAGGAGTGTACTACAAGCCATCTCAAGCCACAAACAAGATGGACTCTCACATGAAAGAAAATACAACAAAGGATTGCTGTCTCAAAAAAAAACAGATTTAGTCCTACGATGGATTCCGGCTCACTGTGGTATCCATGAAAACGAGAAAGCAGATGAGCTCGCAAAAGCCGGAAGTGACAAGCAGATTCTCCATCGGCAGAGCTATAAAGAAGCAAAGACACTCATCAAACGATCCATGAGGACAGAATGGAGAGAACAGCACAAAGAATACAAGATAGAAAATGACAGCATAGACAAACTCGGCAGAGATGGGCAGACAAAGATCTTCAAACCCAGGACAGGGCATTATAGACTCAAGTCCCACCTCCACAGAATGGGTCTCAGAGACGCTGCCACGTGCGATTGTGGAGCACTCAAGCAAACACCAGAACATATTCTGCAAGAATGCCCTACCTACGTAGACCAAAGAGAGGCAGTCTGGCCTGGGGAAGTAATGCTCGAAATGCTGTGAGAGACATGTGAAGACCTAAAACGCAGTCTCCTTCGTGAACCTCACAGGACTAAAAGCATAGCATCAGTTGATCGTGAACCTCACCGGACTAGAAACATAGCATCAGTTGATCGTGAACCTCACAGGACTAAAAACATAGCATCAGTTGATCTTGAGCCCAATCGGACTAGAAACATAGCATCAGTTGATCGTGAACCTCACAGGACTAAAAGCATAGCATCAGTTGATCGTGAACCTCACCGGACTAGAAACATAGCATCAGTTGATCGTGAACCTCACCGGACTAGAAACATAGCATCAGTTGATCGATGAAGAAGAAGAAGACTGCACAGTCGACATGCTAGTTTTTGTTCTAATTCACTATCGCTTGACAAATATGAGTACTACTAGGTCTCGTGCCGTTTGTTGATTTTTGTTGTTGTTTGTCCATCAGTATCAAAGATGATCACTTTCTCTACATTCACTGTTCGCACAAGTTCGAATTTAGCTGAATAGGATAATCAGAGCCCTGAACTGTATGATTAAATAAGCCAATCAGAGCCCTGAACTGTATGGCTAAATAAACCAATCCGATCAGAGCCCCAAACTGTATGGCTAAATAAACCAATCCGATCAGAGCCCCAAACTGTATGGCTAAATAAACCAATCCGACCAGAGCCCCAAACTGTATGGCTAAATAAACCAATCCGCTCAGAGCCCCAAACTGTATGGCTAAATAAACCAATCCGATCAGAGCCCCAAACTGTATGACTAAATAAACCAATCCGATCAGAGCCCCAAACTGTATGGCTAAATAAACCAATCTGATCCGAGCCCTAAACTGTATGGCTAAATAAACCAATCTGATCAGAGCCCCAAACTGTATTTCTAAACAAACCAATCCGATCAGAGCCCCAAACTGTATGGCTAAATAAACCAATCCGATCAGAGCCCCAAACTGTATGGCTAAATAAACCAATCCGATCAGAGCCCCAAACGGTATGCCTAAATAAACCAATCCGATCAGAGCCACAAACTCCATGGCTAAATAAACCAATCCGATCAGAGCCACAAACTCCATGGCTAAATAAACCAATCCGATCAGAGCCACAAACTCCATGGCTAAATAAACCAATCCGATCAGAGCCACAAACTCCATGGCTAAATAAACCAATCCGATCAGAGCCACAAACTCCATGGCTAAATAAACCAATCCTATCAGAGCCCTGAACTGTTTTGCACCTAGTGCAAGGAAATAGGAGACCCCCTTCCATGGAGGTGGAGAATTTTTTTGCGCATGATCCATGAGTGTGTTAATGTTCCGTGCAGTAAATATCAAAGGCACTTTCATTGTCATCAATGAGACCACCAACATCATCACGTGTCATGATACAACATTGAGTTTGTGTGTGCGCTCATGGTTGATCAAGCGAATTTGAGCCTAGAAAGATCTTTGACATGACCGACAAACGTAGGGGACAGTTAACTCTGATATTTCTGATATTTCCTCTGCTCTAGACTTCCTGGTTGAATGTCTATCCTGGGCAACCTGGATATAAAGACCCTCGCTGAGTTCAATACCATTTCTGCCTGCACTCTTCCATGATGAGCGATTGTGTGCCAGGTTCTCCCAGGTGTTAATGTATATTTGACAGCACTTAAGAGACTCCTTCAGACTGTCATTGAAACGCTTTTGTGGACGTTTGTGTATACAGGAGCCTCTTTGGAAGCCTTTCGCTTGACATTCGGGCCTGGTGCCCAGCCCATCTCAGTTGGGATTTTTACAAGAGTGCATGAACACATTGTATGTTGGCTCTGGACAGCATTTCAGTATTTGTGATATGGTCCTGTCAGCTTATATTCAGTATCCATCTCAGACAGTTCATTTGAAAATGAATTAGCCTCCTGGTGTCACCAGCTTAGACAGTCCAACTCTACAACGCGTAGAGCAAGGTGGGGACAATGCGGCTCGGTAGTCCTTTAGCTTAGTCATGACTGTGACTCGTCACAGAAGATCGTTGTGTAACCAACGTGAAACTAAAACGAAATGACTTGGTCTAATCCCTACCTACCATGATTCAGGGGCGACATAGTCAAGACGATAGAAGGCAGCAGGGGATGCATATTTTTCTTATGGGTTTTCTCTTGAAGCCTTTCCTGCGATTAGAAATCCCACAAGGAGGTGGGCGACAGAAATGCAACTGCTGAGGTCACGAGTTTCTACTCAATTGTATCATACACACATAATTCGGCATAAGTGAAACCCCTAAGAGGCAGCAGAGGTAGTCCAACCAAATTGTTATAATGTGAGCGAACCAAAAATGTAGTTTGAAACAGAAATGCCTTTGAAAGCGTACTAGGCATCAACAATTCGTGACCGATGCTCTAATGCGGAATACGTCACGATAATGTATAAATCTACTTAAATTTATTCTTGGATTCTCGCCCCACATAGAATATGTAGGAAAAAAAGGTGACTGTGTTGCCATAATTACAGGCCTTGGTTATGTGGTTAGCGGAGCGGCTTAGATGGCGCCTGACAGGCTGCGGTTCTACCTTGCTCTAATTTACGCTTCCACCTCTACCAGTCTAAAAAAATAAGCGATCGTATATTCCAGGAACTAACATATGCTGGGATTAACTGGGAAGTCACCAGTGGGTTTTCACCTGCCAAAAGAAATGAAATAAAGGACTGTAGATAGATAGATATATAATTATATAGATAGATAATTAGATAGATAGATAGATAGATAGATAGATAGATAGACAGATAGATAGATAGATAGATAGATAGATAGATAGATAGATAGATAGATAGATAGATAGATAGATAGATAGATAGATAGATAGATAGATAGATAGATAGATAGATAGATAGAGACAGACAGACAGACAGATAGATAGATAGATAGACAGACAGACAGACAGACAGACAGACAGACAGACAGACAGACAGATAGATAGATAGATAGATAGATAGATAGATAGATAGATAGATAGATAGATAGATAGATAGATAGATAGATAGATAGATAGATAGATAGATAGATAGATAGATAGATAGATAGATAGATAGATAGATAGATGGATAGATAGATAGATAGATAGATAGATATAATGCGTATATCTCGCTATGCTCTATCTAAAGAAGGCAATGCTGGGTCCTGAATTTTCTTCACACCTGTCAAAAGCCAGAAACGTTCTGTAGCAACATTAAGTAATTCAGAGAGTGCATTTGCAACGCTCGAAGAAAGCTAGGCCAGTTATAGAGGTCTTGTTTAGCACTGGTAGCACATGGTCGTCATAAATATACTGTTTATCAGCTGTTGCTATGTTGCCAGACAAAGCTCGGCTGTCTAAGCAGTGGTGACAGCTGATAAGTTACAGTAGATGCTTTCTGACACCTAGTCTCGATTTCCCTGTCTGCTGAAAAAACACTGCCCACATACTTGAAACTCATGGGTCTGTTGAAGAGCAATACCATACACTTATGTTTAGTGGCCCAGATGTTATACTGATCCTCATATTTTCTGTTTTGTTCTCTTTATTTGTTACATTGCATTTAGCACAGATAGTCGAATGCGCGTTTATGTGATTTTGCAGTCTATTTTCATCGTCTTTTCACTTGCACGGCTTAACAAAATCTGGCGAGATTAAACGGTTAGCATTATGCGTACATTGTTTCTGTCAATATTCCTCTATGCTTGTAAGACATTGACAGTTACAGCTGACCTGCAACCAAGGATACAGGCCTCTGAGATGAGATGTTTCCGAAGACTTTTAAACGTCACGTACGAAGATCGAGCTACAAATTAGGAAATACGAGATAGAATTACAACAGCAATAGGGCCTTTTGAAGACCTCTTGGCAACTGTCAAAAGAAGAAAACTTGCTTGGTACGGTCACATATCGAGATCAAATGTTCTTGCAAATACGATCTTGCGAAGAGGCCGTCCTGAATAGAGGTGGGAGGACAACATAAAAGAATGGACCAATCTCCGACCAGAAGAGGCACAGGCAGCGGCCGCTGACAGAGAAGGGTGGCTCTCGTTTGTGAGGATGTCTTCATGTGTGGTTCAACGGCCTCACTGGTTACGGGATGACCTGACTTGAACAATAGACACTGATCATCTGCAAAGAGCATGTCGTCGTATTGAGATCAGTTCTACTTCAGATGCCTCTATTTGACTATTCTCTGATGAACTGAGAAATAAAGACTGCTTGCCCCTGCAATCACCGAGCAATGTACACCAACGAGGAAGTGATAGTCAAACTGTATAAAATATTAGTAAGGCCTAGATTGCAGTACTGTGTTCAGGTGGGCAGTCATTATCGTGGAGGGGATATAGATTTTATACAGTTTCGTCATATAATCAAGAAAAAGGATAAATTAGACTAACAAGTTTTTCAAAATACAGCAGTTGTAAAAACAAGAGGGAACAACAATGAATTAAAGAACGATCCAGATTACATATTAACAGATATATATTTTAATCAGAGAGTGACGAATGCTTGAAATGCATTGTCACAGGAAATTGTAGGGCCAGGGTCAGTTAATACATTCAAAAATAGATCAGATTCCCATAGTTACCTTTGAGTAGAAGAAACTGGTTGTATTCAAACTCTGTGGAGTCTTCTAAAATAGTATAAAGAAGTTAAGTTAAGGTTGTCCTTTTACTCTCGAATTTTCATCTTCTTCAACTTCAGACCCACCTGGGATTCCGATATTTTCTTTCATATATATTGCAGTATGTCGTTGAACGTTTTGTCAAACACATAAAGCCAACAATACTCGCTATTGCCTGAAAAGTTAAGAGTTGTGAAGCCTTCTACCATAAAGGGATTTATTTTACTCCGAGTAACAGTATACCAATACCAAAATTGGATTGAAAGTAATGTTTTCACACTAATAGACCAATATCTTAACCACTCGACCAGACATTCCTATTTGCTGTCTACCACCGGCAGAAATGTATGTCAGCAACTGGCTTCCGGTGCTCCAAGGATAGTTGTTAAGTGCCTCGTGCACCTGTGGCTTCTGTCTCAAGTACACACGCTGCTACCTCTGTAAATGTTTGTACGTGTTGTCTGTGTGCGTGTTATAGAATGATTGAGAGAAAGAGGAAGATCTAAGCTCGCTCATGTGTGATATAATTGAAGCTTAGCGTTAAGTACTTTCTTGCACACCTGTACCAGGTACAATGAATGCTAATCAGTAGGAAGCCATATTTCTAGGTCACTAACAGGAGAACACAATTTCCTGCACTTGAACTGTCTTTGAACATATTAATACTTTCTTTAATAGATCTACTTCCTGGGCAAGCTCCAATTACATGCCCACTTGCATCTTTTCAACTTTTCTGTAGCTTTCTGTTTGGTAAAAAAAAAATGGAAAACGACTCAAACAGTAGACTTCAATTGCACCTAGTCGCACTCACGTGTTTTCAGTCCTTTTAATCGATGAAAGAGCCGACGACGGAACAGCTACACTGTAACTTTTGAATAGAAATTGTCCTCTGACTTTGCCATGTACCCGTTTACAACTGGGTCAACTGGGAGAAGCTGTCATTCCATAACAACGTCTACGTCGTGTCCAATTTGTCAAACCGTGAGCCTTGTGATTTGAACGTGATACTTTGGAATTGTTGGCTTCCGGTCAAGCGCCTGACAGGCTGGTTGTCGGTTCAGTCCGGTTGTTTTTCTCCCATTCTATCTACTTCCATTGCCTGATGTGGATTCATTATCTAATTCCATTGCCTGATGTGGATTGATTATCTAATTCCATTGCCTGATGTGGATTCATTTTGATATATCTATAGCAAGCCAAAAATAGTGGATAATTTATGTGTGCCATCTTTTTCACTGTGCTGTGTTTCTTCAATTACATCGAACCAAATATTGTTCTTCCTGTTATCAAAAACTGGTGATAGTCTAGACATTGAAGTCAACCCGTAGAACCGTTCCCTCATCCACCTATCCATTCTCTGGTGGGTTCCAAAAGTAGTTTTAAGTTCAACCATCACTAAATTACCATATCAGAAATGAATTCGGGATTCCCCAATGTGCTCATTACGGGGTGTGCTAATTATTTCGAACAAAAATGTAATCCTACTCATCGCTCCTGATCGTGCGTTCACGCCGGGTCGAGATCAGCGTCATTGAATGTCGCTGTGACCTCGTCAACATTGCTCGCCTAGCCGATAATATTACCATACATTTATTTTCTTTACACAGCCCGTTTTCATGGGGATATCATGCAGAATACCATGTTCCAGCTTCCTCATTAGTGCACTTACCCATGGGGCAGCCCAATTACAAGTGAACAAAAGGTAACTGAGGCAGATGGTGCACTGCAGCAGCCGGATAAATGCAGTGAAACCAACCGCTTTGCTCAAGGCTAGCACGCTGATCAGGTAAAGGGATGGTCAATGTCAATCCCAGAACCAGCAGCCCAGAACACTTCAGAGCCAGCATGACACCACAGGGAAGGTAGGAGAAAAGGGGGGGGGGAGGAAGGCTGTGTGCGACTTCAGGAGACATGAACAATCCAATCGTCTAATGTCCCCGTTGTGACAAAACTATACGACTGGAGACAGGGTTGGACCCGCACGAGATTAACTATCTTGTCGATAACGGGTCGCGTGTGACTTATGACGTTCGAATTGTAAACCAAATACCCAACCACAAACTTCTTGTTCTTTGTATTGTCCTTTGTTCATCTTTTTTCTTCTTCTTCTTCTTCTTCTTCTTCTTCTTCTTCTTCTTCTTCTTCTTCTTCGTTATCAAACTCCCGCTACCAAGTCCCAAATAGGCTTTGCAAGTTGCAGGATGTTGTCCGGAGAACAAAATGCGTTGTGTCGTAGTTTACAGCTTGACTGCGATATTTACATCTTTCAGTCCAAAACATCCGACTTCAGCTGGCATTTCTGAGTACCTGGCTACCATCATCATGTGGAGGTGTAGAAGGGTCTTGGCAGTTCTGGGTCTCTGGTTCTGACGATAGCAGTCACTTTTGCCTCGCTGGCCGCTACAGCTCATGGACTGCTCAGTATCTTGCTCCCCATTCCCTTGAACCTCCCTTCTTATATTGTTCCTGTTAGTTTCTCGTGGCAAATGAACCAGGTCATGAATTTTGGTTGTGGTACTCTCCAGTTTGCCCAGCTGAATTGTGGGTACTTGACTTATAATTGTGGAAGATATGGCAGCGAAAAAAAGTAATTTTACGCCTCGAACATAACGCTGAAGATTAGTACAATCCCAGACAGTATATTCGATTATCTTTCCCGTCTGCACTACGAATATTGCAGTTTAATTCCTTATGTCATTTTGTGAGATAAGAGAATTCAGAGCAACAGATAATATATAATATAAAACTGTGCACTATCTCTCCATCTTCTGAGGTGAAAAACTTAAGCCATTCGTTGCCATAAATTATACTACTGGTCACGTGACAATATCTATCAAGATGCAGTTGCTATGAAAATGTTTCGTGGCAGGAAGTGTCCGTTGCTAAGTAACTGTTCGGCGCCCAAATGTGTTGCAAGGTCAGTGAAAATAGTTGAGGAATAACAGGTTTCTCAGACAAGAATTTGGTTGCTATAAGTCGTGACAAAATTGTTTGCACAAATATATGTCTATGAAGCTGTCATCCGATTGTCGAGATACGTAGTTATGGTTAATAGAGCTGAAGAATGAACACCGCAACTCTAGCAGTTGTCAGGATATATTTTCTATTGTATCTATGATAAGAAATAAAGCGGTGCTTTAACGATGTTTTGAACGAAGGTAATAGGGGATATAGGACCGACTTCTAAGCCACTCGGCCAGCCACAATCTCGTGTGTATTTACGGGGGTGTGTATATATATATGTATGAATATATACATACATATATACATTAATACATGCACCCACACACACACACACACGCACGCATGCACACACACACACACGCACGCATACATGCATACATACATACATACATACATACAAACATACATTTAAATTCCTCCTCGGCTTCATCTTCAAAAGGACGTTGTTATATTGTATCACAGTTTATAGCGAGGCTGCGATAGCTGCACATATCCACCTAACACAACCGATTTCAGCACGTCATTCTTGGGTTATGATATGCCTTCCCTCGCCGATCCTTAATCTGTCAGCTGGGCTGTGTGGTTGCAGTATGTTTCCACCTGGATGCTCAACCGGGTCTATGTCAGCTATGTGTCATTGACCATGATGCAAACAGCCAGCTTTGAGTCGCTGGCTTCGGTCAGCTCATTTTCTGCTCTTTCTTCGTGTATATGTGTTTGTGTATGTGTGTGTATGTGTGTATTTGTGCATGTGTGTCAGTGTGTGGCTTCGTGTGTCTGTGTGTGTGCGTCTGTGTATGTATCTGCGATGTGTCTGTGTGTGAGTGTGTTTGTGTGTGTCTGTGTGGCTGTGTATTTATGAATGTTTCTGTGAGTGTGTGTGTCTTTGTATATATATATGTGTGTGTTTGTGTATGTGTGCTGTGTGTTTATGTGTGTGTGTCTGTGAGTGTGTCTTTGTATATATATATATATATGTGTGTGTGTTCGTGTATGTGTGGCTGTGTATTTATGTATGTGTCTGTGAGTGTGTGTCTTTGTAAATATATATGTGAGTATGTTTGTGTATGTGTGGCTGTGTATTTATGGGTGTTTCTGTGAGTGTGTCTTTGTATATATGTGTGTGTGTGTTTGTGTATGTGTGGCTGTGTATTTATGTGTGTGTCTGTGAGTGTGTGTCTTTGTATGTATGTGTGTGTGTTTGTGTATATATTATGCTGTGTATTTATGTGTGTGTCTGTGAGTGTGTGTCTTTGTATGTATGTGTGTGTGTTTGTGTATATGTGGCTGTGTATTTATGTGTGTGTCTGTGCGTGTGTGTCTTTGTATATATGTGTGTGTGTTTGTGTATGTGTGGCTGTGTGTTTCTGTGTGTGTCTATGAGTGTGTGTCTTTGTATATATGTATGTGTATGTGTGTCTGTGTATTTGTGTGTGTATGTCTGTGTGTATGTATGTCTCTCCCCTTACACATGCTAGATAGTTACTCTACGAAGAATAGTTCAACAATGTATGGAATGAAATTCGCCACTAGATGTTTGCTTCAAGGGCTTCTGACAGATCAGACATACAGGCATTCCGGAAACGTCTTCCTCATTATTGCTTGCCCGAACAGATTGCAAACCTAATTGGGAGAACTAGCGAAGACATATCAAGTCGAAATATTCCACGAGGAACATTCTTCACCATTTAATATCCAGATTGGTACGCGATAGTGGTGTCTGTTATCGTAATCCATCTTCCTGCTGGCTTTTAATTGGATCCTGGAGCAATGAGCGAAATGGAAGAGGCCATGAGAACATTAAAGAAAAGGAAATCTCCCGGAAAAGATGGGATAACAAACGAAATGCTGATGGGGCTGGGCCAAACAAAGAAGAGGAAACTGCTATAGGTCCTGAACCAAAGCTGGAAAAGGGGAATTGTACCCCAGGCATGGAAAGACGCAGTACTTGTACCAGTACCAAAAAAAGGAAAGGACAAAACAGATCCAAATGGATACAGGCCTATCAGCCTACTGAGCTGTGTCGGCAAACTGATGGAACGTATGATAAACACCAGACTGATGTGGCATCTGGAAGAAAAACGAATACTAATTCCACAGCTAGCCGGCTTTAGACAGCACAGATCCACTGAGGACCAGGTCATCCTCATAGCCCAGGAAATAGAAGATGCCTACCAGGCACAGAAACACACAGTGGCTGTTTGGGTGGACCTGGAAAAGGCATTTGACAAAGTCTGGAAAGATGGACTTAGAGTCAAGCTAAGAAGAAGTGATGTTTGTGGGAAAATGTACAAGTGGATCAACCACCACCTCAAAAACAGAACGGCCAGAGTTCAAGTACAAGGGCAGATGAGCAAAAAGGTGACACTCGAGCAGGGAGTACCCCAAGGGGGAGTAGTGTCACCCACACTCTTCCTGGTGTATATAAACGACATTACAGAGAATATACCAAGAAGAGTCCATAGCTCAATGTGAACCTCTGAAAAGAATCTCACCATAGCAAGAAATCGGATGCAGCAGACCCTAACATCGCTGGAAGAGTGGGCGAACTCATGGCTGGTCAAAATAAACGAGGAGAAAACCACATGCACAATATTCTCGCTATCAATCAAACCCCAAAATACCAAGTTAAGTTTAAATGGCAAATTCCTGCAGCTAAACGACAACCCAAACTATCTGGGAGTCACATTTGATCGGCGCATGACATGGAAAAGTCAGATTTAGAGAAACCGAATGAGAGCCAGAGAAAGAATGGCAATCATGAGGAAACTTGCTGGCACAAGCTGGGGAGCAGACGAAGGCATACTAAAGAAACTGTACACTGGAAGAGTGAGACCAGTTCTCGAGTATGGCATTGCGGCATGGACAACAGCAGCAAAGGCGAACTTCAAAACCAAAACCCATCACTACTGAACGAAAACCTACCTGGAGGCAGGATATATTTCCAGAGGTGGTAGAAAATATACCAGGTATTGGAAACAAAAACGGCCAGACTGAAAAAGAAAGGAGAGATACTACCCTAAGCTTTATATCGGAAAACTCCCCAAGCATGGACTGGACTCATGCATACACCGACGGTTCTGTAACACACACTACACAGAACGGAGGGGCAGGAGCATTCCTGAACCTACCAAATGGCAGAAAAATAACACTGTCATTCGCTACTGGTAAGTACACAAGCAATTTCAGAGCGGAGGCAGAGGCACTGAGGGCGGCAGTGGAAGAAATGGTGACACACAAAGAAAGTTAAATCCATATAGTCCTGCTTACAGATGCTCTCGCCGTAGTCACAGCGCTAAAAAGCCAGAAAAACACTGAGCTTAATGACTTAAGAGCAGCACTCTGCAAACTGTGCCAGCAGTCCGCACCAAAAAGGGTAGTGGTACAGTGGGTCCCATCACACTGCAACATCCAAGGCAACGAGGAGGCAGACAGACTGGCAAAAGAAGGTGCAAGACTATCACAAACATATACTAGTATTACGTACGAAGAGTCAAAACGGCTTATCAAAGCCAGATACATGACCAAATGGGAAACCGAACATACTGGTTACACCAAAAACGATGCCTATTACCAGTTGAACAGAAGAGAGCAGGTCGTTGTCTTCAGACTTCGCACTGGCCACAATAGACTGAGGTACCACCTATTCAACAAATTGAAGATAGGTGGTACCGACGAATGCCCGTGCGATACCGGTAAAATGACCGCTGAACATCTGCTGCAGAACTGCCCGACATACGAGGATCAGAGAGAGCAGATGTGGCCATCACCAGTGAAACTGCAAGACAAGCTCTATGGCAGTGTCGACAGTCTCAGGATGACCGCCGCTTTTTTCAAAAAAATAATGGTTACTGTCTGACTGCGTACGAAGAAGAAGAAGAAGGATCCTGGAGAAAACGATTTATATCAATGAAAGGGGACGGCGTGGGCTAGTGGTTAAGTGACACGGCTCACAACTCGAAGGTGCTGGATTCAATTCCCACCACAGCAGCCGTCGTTACCCCGGGGAAGCAAACCCTTAGAAAATGCAAGAGAAAGCAGACCCTTACATAAAATGCATGCTGAAGTCGGATGCACTGGGCCGACACGCGCAAAATAAAAACCACAGTGCAACGCACACCTTCTTGGGAATTTGAGAAATAAGACAAAGGAAAAAAACAAACAACAAAATATCAATGATAACTGTACTTCAACATACGTTTAACATACGTTTAACATACTTCAACATACGTTTAACATACTTTAACATACGTTTAACATATTTTAACATACGTTTAACATACTTTAACATACGTTTAACATAATTTAACATACGTTTAACATATTTTAACATACGTTTAACATACTTTGACATAATTTAACATACGTTTAACATACTTTAACATACGTTTAACATACTTTTACATACGTTTAACTTATGTTTAACATACTTTACCATACGTTTAACATACGTTTAACATACATTTAACATAGATTAACATACGTTTAACAGATTAACATACGTTTAGTATACGTTTAACATACTTTAACATAATTTAAGTTACTTTTTAACATACTTTAACATGAGTTTAACATAGATTAACATACGTTTAACATACGTTTAACAAATATTAACTGTTCTCTGGCAGAAAAAAATGGAGCATCTGGACTTTTGTGATGACTCAGCACTTCTGTCACAGGACTGCCGTCAAACGAAAATTGAAATTAGGACTGATTTTTCGTCCTTATCCACCTGTACTTCTACAGGGGGAGATGCCTCTGTGCAGGTCACAGCTCTGGTATGAGCCCGATGTAGCCGGAAGAAGGGTTTCATTTTTAGCGGTCTAGGCTAGATAATACTCCGCTGCGTTGGGACAAGCGCTTACGGAGGGTGGTTAACCAATGTGGGAGTCCATCTTGATAGACTCAAACGCTAGGGCAAAGTAGACCCGCAGCCTGTTAGGCGCCATCTGTGCTGCTCTTAACAAACCACCTAACCATGGCCGGTGTTATGCCATGTCACACAGTTAGCCGTTTCTTACGACATGCTCTCTGTGGGGCAGGGGTGTTATTCTTGTCCTTGTCATTCACAAAGACCCCGGCATAACACTGATTCACAAAGACCCCGGCATACCACTGATTCACAAAGACCCCGACATACCACTGATTCACAAAGACTCCGGGCATAACACTGATTCACAAAGACCCCAGGCATAACACTGATTCACAAAGACCCCGGCATACCACTGATTCACAAAGACTCCGGGCATAACACTGATTCACAAAGACTCCGGGCATACCCCTGATTCACAAAGACCCCGGGCATACCACTGATTCACAAAGACTCCGGGCATAACACTGATTCACAAAGACCCCGGCATACCACTGATTCACAAAGACCCCAGGCATACCACTGATTCACAAAGACTCCGGGCATAACACTGATTCACAAAGACCCCGGCATACCACTGATTCACAAAGACTCCAGGAATACCACTGATTCACAAAGACTCCGGGCATAACACTGATTCACAAAGACCCCGGCATACCACTGATTCACAAAGACCCCGACATACCACTGATTCACAAAGACCCCGGTCATACCACTGATTCATAAAGATAAAAACCATGATTTTGAGTATCAAAACTGTTGACAATATTTTAATAGATTTGCGGTCAGGTGAAATATTCTGACCACCTCTCTTCCACTGAGGCCGCCCTAAAAACAGGTGGGGGATCGACATGATCTCTGTTGTAGTGGGCAACACGCAGATGAAGCCAGGCATAGCACAAAATTCTGGATGATCCCGATCCACCGTCACCAGCAGGCTCGGGATGTGAAGAAAGTTGCTACAACCCGCCACTTAACGCCCTTTCACAATGCACAAAATAGTAAATTTGCTAATTGTGTGTTTTCAACAATATCAGCAGAAGTAGGGATCGGTTAGATATTTGGTAAGCATTCTAGAATGTGTTGAAAGTACAGAACATTATACCAGACTAAGAATGCAGAACTTGACAGGGGTTTTCATTGTATTGGCGAATTTGTGGAGTTCTAGAGAAATCAAATCTAACATTTAGCATTTTCAAATCTTCGTTTTCTTCATCCTTCGTTCTCAAACTCCTCTACCAATCCCAGAAAATAGCTTTGCAAGTAGCAGGATGTAGTCCGGAGAACGGAGTGACTAGTGTCGTAGTTTACAGCTCTATTGTGATATTTGCACTTATCGGTCTGACATATCCGACTTCAGCAGGCATTTTTATGTACCGGGTTAGCCTTCCCTCTTTGATTCCTTCTACTTATCCAGTCTGCTCTGTTGCAGCATGTTATCCATGATCATCTCGTGCAGGTGTAGAAGGATATTGGCAGCTCTGGGTCGCTGACCCTGGTGCTAGCAACCATCTCTGGTTCGCTGACCCTGGTGCTATCAGCTAGCTTTTGGCCGCTGACCCCTGGTGCTAGTAGCCAGCTTTTGGCCGCTGACCCCTGGTGCTTGTAGCCAGCTTTGGGCGACTGGCCCTGGTGCTAGCAGTCACCTTTGGGCCGCTGACCCAGATGCTAACAGGCATATTTTCTCCGCTGACCGCTGCAGCTCATACACTGTCCACCATCTTGACCCCATTTTCAACTCTAAAATTGAGGCAGTACTAATATATGGATGGATCTGAGACATGGAGGTCAACAATGGCACTACCGCAAATTGTGCAACCATTCATGAACACATTCCTTCGTTTAATATTAAGAGTGAGATATGATGATATACTTGCTAAAGTGGACCTATAGCATAAACCCAGGCAGCTAGAAGCTAGTTGGGAGAGGAGATAAAGTAAAGGCTTTGGTGATGGATTGTTAATGTTGGATGTTCACAACGAGTTAGACTACGGTATTGTGAGACGGGAAATGGCGTTACGTTGCGGGTTGCTTTAGCTTTTCTCACATCCCGAGCGTAATAATGAAGGTGGACCGAAGTCCTAAAGGCGGTTTTGCTTTGCTTGACTTCATTTATGTGTCGGTAACTAATAAAAATAGTTGCCCATTGCAAGCGAAGATGGCGAGAACACCATACTTTTTGCGAAATATATTTTCTGATGGCTTTATAGACCAATCATGGAAGGGCATACCCGGTCACATTTAGGGCACATATGCACGGAGCCGGCTGTGGAATCGTTGTAAGTATAGTTTTTATTTCGGCAGCCTGCTTTTGCTGAGTCTAACCGATGACTGTACACTCTGCGATCTGAGCACCTTCAATGACACTAGCGCGACAGGTGGTATGGTCTTGTGCAAGCATCCTCCAATAAATTACATCAATATTGAAGCTTTACAGAGACACTTTAAGGGAGTATTTCTAGCGTTTCTTCTCTCCTCCCCTCCTCCCTCCTCCTCCTGGGAATCCAGCGACTGTCTGTTGTGAGCTGACCGTATAACAGCTGCTTGTGGATGCGCTTATCTGGCATGCAAACAACATCTTAACTGAGCCAATTTGTGAAGGGTATAGATACTCAACATGGCACTCATTACCATGGGGATCACGATATAACATACTTTGTGTCAATTGGAGAATGACATTGCGAGACAGTCGTTGTTGTGGGATCCGAAAGATATGAGACAATGAGCCAGACTAAGATACATTTGCAAAGAGAGCTTGATAAATCCATGAGGAAGGCGGAACAGACATGGCAGATGGTGGGGATGAGAGCGAAAGAAAGACTCGGCAGATGGTGGGGATGAGAGCGAAAGAAAGACTCGGCAGATGGTGGGGATGAGAGCGAAAGAAAGACTCGGCAGATGGTGGGGATGAGAGCGAAAGAAAGACTCGCCAGATTTGGGGATGAGAGCGAAATACAGACGGACAACGTTTGGTTGTCGAATACATATGCTCCGCAGGGGATGCCAGGATTGTGATTGATTTGATTTATTGATCAATGTTTCAAATGCATCTTCCTCTGAGGATTCCATATAAAAACATGTCTGACTATGTTGGACAGTGCCTTCCGTAGCGTATGTGCTATCCAGCACTATTTCCGTCGTTCAATTTGTTGATCCAGTGACTGTTGTTGCCTCCTTTCCTGTCACGTTATGTTCAGTATCCGTCGTAGACATCCGTTAACGAAGGACTGGGCTCCCTTGTTGTATGGTCTTGGTCGTCACCCATGTCTCTGCACAATACAGCATTGGTATCAAAACGCTGAACATCGCATGAGCTGCAGAGGGTACAGCCCATAGCTGACTGCTAGCGCCAGGACCGGCGAACCAGAGCTGCCAAGACCCTTCTACACCCCCACGCCGATCTTGGATTACATACTGCAACAGAGCATGCTGGCTAACGAGAAGAGATCTACCCCAGTATTTAAAAAAAATACCTGCTGAAGTCGAATGTGTCGGACCGAAATGTGCAAATATCATAATCAAGCTGTAAACTGCGACTGTAAACCGTTTAATGGACTACATTCTGCTACTTAAAGCTTCTTCAATGCTTGGTAGCGGGAGATTGAGAACGAACGAAGCCACGCCAATACATCAGCACAGACTTGACATTTGTGTTCAATATTCTAAAACTTTGTTGTGAATCTTGATTTCCCTGGATCTCCATATATTGTTTATTGTCAGATATGTTCCTCTTGCCGTTTCAGTTCTGACCCTTACTTCTGCATCTGAACCTCCTGATGTGTCTATTGTGCTGCCCAAATAGGTCAAGCTATCCACTTCTTCCATCTGCTCTCCCTCCATTGTGATTGGTTCTTTGCTAATAGTGCTGAGTTTAGGGAGTTTGCATTTCTTTATGTTTATATTCAGTTCCAATTTGGCTAATTGTTCTTTCACTCTATGAAGCATCTCTTGCATTTGGCTATTTGTATGAAGAAAGTACCAGATCATCTGTGAAGTACAGACGGCGTGGGCTAGCGGTTAAGTGACACGGCTCACAATCGAAGGTGCTGGGTTCGATCACCACCACAGCACCGGCCGTTAGCCGGGGAAGCAAACCCTTAGAAAATGCAGGAGGAAGCCGACCCTTACATAACATGCATGCTGAAGACGGATGCACTGGGCCGACAGGCGCAAAATAAAAACCACAGTACACGCACACCACCTTGGGGATTAGAGAAATAAGGCGGACGCAAAATACAATATATTTTTTTAATCTGCAAAGTCCAGGTTCTTCAATTGTGATGATAGTGTCCACTGAATATCAGTAGTTGTTGTTCACTCGATTGACGTCTTTATTATCCAGTCTATATCCAACAAGTCCAGGATGAGCGAGAGCAGATATCTTTGTCTCAACCATGTCTGCACCCTGGATATGTCAGTCAGTGTTCCTTCAAGTACCACTCTTTCAGCTGTATCTTCGTAAACATTCGCTTTGATGCAGGTTATGTATTGAGGGGCCAGCTGTAGTGGTCGGTTGTCATAAGTTTGTGTATGGTAGGAAATTGAAACAAGACAAGAAGCGATTGGTTGGCTGGTTGGTTGGTTGGTTGGTTATTGATCCAGCAGCCTGTGGGTTCCTGCCTGATTCAAGTGTTATAGGAGTATCTGCAAGTGTTTGTGAGCTGTTCTTTAATTTTTTATAAAGTGTTCCATCTGTCAGGCCTCGGTAGAAGAATCTTTTTCTATCAGTCAAGCATCGGACACCTAAAATAGATGGTCTTCCATAATGCCATAGGGATGTGTGCACAGCCGGCACTCTGGATTATGTTCTGGATCGATTCTGTTCAAGTGACTGTTAAGTTGTAAGTGTTAAGTGCGAAGTCGGAAAATGGGGGTTTGATCATTTCTTTTCAGGAAGTTGATATTGTCTTTTGAGATTAGAATGGCTATATGGTTGTATATTTCTCTCCCAGTATTTGCTCATCAATTTAGCCATGCCTCTTTGTTCGCATTCTTCACTAGCTGTTTAGTTGTTTGACTGTCTGTGGGGGTGGGGTTGTTGGTGTGTATTGTTATTCTTGACGTGATCTCTTCTTTACCAGTCTTGCTGCTGTGTCATTGTCAGATGTATTTGATGGCGTGGGATCGATTGCATAACTATCCTGCCTTCATGGAATGTGATAAGTTGGTTGGCATCTAGGGATATTTGGGTAAGTTCAGGCTTACAGTGACCACCATCTTCCAGAGCTTGAAGGGCAGATAATGAGTCTGTAAAGATTACGATGCTTTTGGATTTTGATGGGAAAGCCTAAAATACAGTCCTCAAGTGAAGAGCTACTTCCAATACTGTTATTTATGCCTCACAGTTTGAACATATTTTCTTCCATGCATCAAACAGCTCCTTGGATGTTTTTTTCTGAAAGCGATCGAATCTACAAAACTAATACTAATATATATATTTTAACTTTGCTCACAAGCCAGAAGTACAAAATAAGGATGATTCTATCGGCTGGAAAGAAATAGTAGATAGTTTAACGCATTCTATTTCAGCTGTTATGCGGTGTTGATGGACTTCTTTGTCCTGCTAATATTAATTCAGATACCTTTTTTCTAATAAATAGGCTATAGAGTGTCTGCCACTGGGACACGAATCTTATCCCTCTTTGGTGGGACATATGCGTTCGTAGCTTTTGGCCACTTAGTAGCGGCAGGAAGTGCTATTCCATAAAACTGCAAGGAAGATGTGGAGGATAACAAGTGCGAATTAATCAAACGTTCAATGAGCATGTATTTTCCTAATGTGAGTGTATTTACATGTGATTACAAAGACAGTGTTTCTCAACCTATTAGTCCTTGCGGAACCCTTGAGATATTCGTACCTTAGGGAACCTCTACATACACATTCACATACTTCGGGAATAAACCGTAAGAAAAATCTCGACTATGTCTTGCCACTGAATCAGGTTAGTTGAGGACGAGAGAGTGAGGCTGACGTGCGTATCTATCTTTCACTGCAATAAAATTCACACGCAAGTTACTTTGTTTTAATTTCACGTTCGTTACACCACTTTATAATATGAAGTGTCCAATGGAGATCATTTGATATTTAGTGCGGGAAACATTCGTACCCTCATTTATAGTTTGCAAAAAATCCTCCACGCCGGTGCAATGGTGTGTCCTACTTTCTTGTGCAGTAGACAATTTATGACTCGGATTGGCCAATTTAGCAAACTTCGAACTAGTGCGGATGATACAGTTTTAATAACAAAATGTGAGCAAGAATTACAGGAGCTTGTGACAACAATATACACAATAAGTCAAGAGTTTGGATTAGACATAAACATCAAGAAAACACAGACTATGATAATTGGGAAAAGTAACAAGAAGCCATGTATGCAAATAAAAATTAATGATCAACTACTTGAACAGGTACATCATTTCTCCTATCTAGATCATATAATAACGGTAGAAGGCAGCTGTGAAAAAGAAATCAGAAAGAGAATAGGTATGGCCAAGATGGTATTCAACAACATGCGACACATACTGACATCCAAATAGAAAAATCTGAATTTGAAAATGAAAATTTGCAGGTGTTATGTATACTCGTCACTACTTTATGGACAAACATGGACAATGAATAACAAGTTGGGAAAGAGTATCGAAGCCTTCGAAATATCGGTATATAGACGATTGGATCGCATTTTGTGGATAGAGAAGAAAGCAAATTTGGAGGGATTGAAAAAGTGGGGTGAAAAGAGAATTAATGACCGAAATCAGGGTTAGGCAGTTACGTTATTTTGGTAAAATAACAAGACATACCTTCTTGTTGAAGACCATACTGGAGGGTAGGGTGGAAGACAATAGTTCAAGAGGTAGACAACGTTTTAAGTGGGTGTATACTATAAGAAGATTAGCTGTAAAATGCATCTCCCAAACGTCAGAGCCTCGTTTCCGACACAGCACCCCAGGGCATCGGAACCCTAGGTCCCACTGCGGAGGGCACCAATGAATTCATCCAACTCGGTAGCATGATATCATCTGATATGTCAAGATGGATCGGACTAGCTGCGTCTGCTATGCATGACCTCCGACGTATGTGGAGTAATGGTGAGATCTCCATTGAGACAAATATCCGGATCTACCAGTCCTGCGTTGTTCCAGTCTTGTTCTACGGCTCCGAAGCCTGTACCTTGCTGAAACACGACATGTCGAGACTAGAGGCCTTCCACATGCGCAACAGCGGCGTATCCTAGTTATCCGATGGCGTGACTACATCCGCAACAGGCCTTCTCTCAATCTCAGAAACACTTGACTGCCGCCGAGTTTTTTTGTTCGGTCTGGTTGAACGGCTGGACCAGGAATCTTCCGCACACAAGATACTACACAAGTCGTTCATCAGCGCGAAAAGACATCCCCCGACCGTCTGGAGGCGCAGAAGAAGCCGTCCCTGTACGGTATAGCTCCAGCAGACATCAACCTCCATCTCCGCCCTAGACGAGGCCTGGAACCACGCCGTAACAGTTATTATTATTACTATTATTATTATTATTACTAGTATTATTATTATTATTATTATTATTATTATTATTACTAGTATTAGTATTATTATTATTATTATTACTAGTATTATTATTATTATTTTTATATTATTGCCCTAATACAGCAAGGAAAGCGTACACTGGAGAATCACTGCAGCCGATTGTCGATGCAGAGATGGCAAATAAACTGAACTGAACTATTGTGAACAGTCAATGCTTACAAATTGTGACTCATCAATTATGATGGACGAACAACAGCAACTATAACAACAACACCAACACAAACACATTTTTATTAAAGATCTTTATTTCTGCTTTATAAACTTGAAGTTCATAAGAAAAACATATATTTGTTTATGATAGCTGGTCTACGCAGCGAATGTCTA
Organism: Ariolimax columbianus; assembly: GCA_036924085.1. Classification (NCBI taxonomy): domain Eukaryota; kingdom Metazoa; phylum Mollusca; class Gastropoda; order Stylommatophora; family Arionidae; genus Ariolimax; species Ariolimax columbianus. The sequence goes on from JAVGWX010000013.1 coordinate 45,919,042, forward strand.
ACATTTGTCTCAAGTATTGACAATACCAAAAGAATATAACCAAGCAAACTACGTACTTATAAACAAACACAATCAACAGTTAATATACAGTATCATACATAACCGATTTAAACAGAACAAAAACAGATAATATATCTATGAATCTAATATATAAAAAATAACAGTCGTTTATTGACCATGTTGTAAGGACGTAAGATAAATCAAGGTCAAATGTCATATGAATAAATATATATGTTAAGGACATTTCATTTTTTAAGCCAATTTTGATCAAATTTACTTTTATAATTTGAAGCATTTGCTTGTCTTCTTAGTTCTTGTTTTTGTTTAGTTGTTTCTATTGTTCATAATGAGTAGGTTTACTCTTTTGTGCGTCATTTAAAGGAGGTTAAGTGACGGGTTGCAGTAGCTTTCGTTACATTCCGAGTCCTCCAGGCGGTTCTGTTATGCTTGGCTTCATCTGCGTGTCACTCACTTCTACGGGATCGTGTCGATATCTCACCTTGTTAGTCAGGCTATCATGAAAACAACCTGTTTCCAGGAAGGGCTACGAGGATGCTAAGATGAGGGTCTTGTCCAGTATGTTTTGCCTGACCCTGACTAACATTGTCTGATCATTACATTTTGCATGACCAGGCTTTAGTCTTCCTTCCCTAATTCTTAATCGACCTGTACTTCTACAGGGGTAGATGCTCCTGTGCCGGTCCCAGCTCTGGTATGAGCTGGATGTAGCCGCGAGAACGGTTTCCTGCTTAGCGGGCTAGGCTCGAGCAACTTAATACTCCGCTGCGTTGGGAAAAAACGCTTAACCAATGTTCGAGTCCATCTTAATAGACTCAAACACTAGAGCAAAGTAGACCCGCAGCATGTTAGGCGCCATCCATGCTACTCTAAACAAATCACCTAATCATGCCCGCTGTTCTGCCATGTCACACAGTTAGTCGCCTCTTACGACACGCTTTCTGTGGGGCAGTGGTGCTATTCTTGTCCTAGTTATACACAAAGACCCCAGCAGACCACTCGGGCTTGTCTTGTGATTCACAAAAACGTAATTCTGAGTCGATTATACTTCTAAATGAAATACTAATATAATACCCAAGAATTCTCTAAGAAATCGTACTTCTTTCTTTTTTCTTTACACTATTTTGTCCTGCTTGTGCCTTTCAGCGTCAGGTTGTAGACAGGTTTCTTGCCCGAGCCCTAGTATGTGCTTCGTACATGGGAAGCTTGACTGCTTCTGTTATTTCTTTTAAGTAGACGGTCCTTGACGTTATATCCATTGTATCTGTATGGCATTGCTTTCTGGTGGATACTATCTGGTGTTTGGAATGTGACGTGGCCGGATCATTTGGTTTGTTGTCTTCTTGATAACCTCTAGCACTGGTGTTGTACCTACTTGTCTCCTAATACCTTCGTTTCTAATTCTATCCTTTCTTATTACTTCACGCATTCTGTGCAGACACAGTTGTTACAATTTTTCTTTTATCTTTATTTGTTAATGTCTAATTCTGGCACTGGTAGCACAATGTGGGTATATTTTTTTTTATTATTTTTTTTTTGGCGTTCGCCTTATTTCTCTAATCCCAAGGTGCTGTGCGTTTTACTGTGGTTTTTATTTTGCGCCTGTTGGCCCAGTACATCCGACTTCAGTATGCATGTTATGTAAGGGTCTGCTTCCTTCTGCATTTTCTAAGGGTTTGCTTTCCCGGGATAACGGCCAGTGCTGTGATTGGGATCGAACCCAGCACCTTAGGGTTGTGAGCCGTGTCACTTAACCACTAGCCCACGCCGTCCCCAGCCCACGCCGCCCCCATTATGTGGGTATACGACTATGTTGTAAGGTGTTCTTTGTGCATTCATTGTCACGTGCTTACATAGAAATATCTTGGACATTTGCCCAATGTTTTGACTTGCATTTTTACATTTGTTTTGGATTTCGGTGTCACCTTTGCCAGCTGCTGAGACTGTGTTACTCAGGTACGTGAAATAGGTCGTACGTGTATTAGTAAAATTGTGAATATTAAATTTATCCAAAAAATGGCTGAAAAATAAATTTACATATGATTAGTCTATTCCTCACTATTTCTCACGGAACCTCAATGGTTCCAGGGAACATCGGTTGAGAAACGCTGTTCTGGGATATGAAATAAGTAATTCTTTTTCTTAGACAATTCTGGGCCATGTCAGCATTTTGGACCAAACAGATATGCAACATGAAACCTCTGTGTCTAGACACATGCATTAGCTCCCCTACATTCAAGTAGGCTCTGGGCCCTATCTGATTCATGTAAATTGCAAATTGACTCGCTCTCCAGACAGTATACATCGCGTTCCGTCTGGCCTCTATTATCACGTACTAAGTGGTTGAGCGTTAGTGTATGTTACAGCTGTTATTGGGCTAGCAGTTATCAAAATGCGATTAATGAACATACACATTTATGCGAATGAGTTGTATTGTTGTTATGGGGTGCATGCAGTGCTAACGAGATTGCTTGAGAATGGACTTTGGCAATAATGCTCGCGTACTGCGAGTTGATTAGCTTGCAACTCTGACGTCATTTTAGGAAAACGTCATTTGAATGTTCATAAGTGCACGTGTATTTGTTGTTATGTCAAGAATCGACGCCATTGCACTCTGGGAAGAAACGTCAATGGTTCTATGTCTCCTCCAGCAAATAATTGTTGTTGTTGTTGTTGTTGTTGAATGTCCACAATGAGTATGTTTGCTAATTTGTGAGCACTGGAAAGGAGGTTAGGTGGCGGGTTGCAGTAGCTTTCCTGACATCACGAGTGTGCACAGTAAGATGGACTGGGGTCCTCCGGGCTGTTGGGAAATACCTTATTTCATCTCCGTGTACTGATTGTTATAGCCAGGAGTGGGGTTAAGGACGAACTCTCAACCCCAACTAAATGTTCTTATAGCCGGGGGTTGGGTTGAGGACGAACTCTCAACCCCAACTAAATGTAGTTATAGCCGGGGGTGGGGTTGAGGACGAACTCTCAACCCCAACTAAATGTAGTTATAGCCGGGGGTGGGGTTGAGGTTGAACTCTCAACCCCAACTAAAAGTTCTTATAGCCGGGGGTGGGGTTGAGGACGAACTCTCAACCCCAACTAAATGTTCTTATAGCCGGGGGTGGGGTTGAGGATGAACTCTCAACCCCAACTAAATGCTCCTATGGCGTGCGTCTCGTATAGCCTCTGACAACAAAGTCCAACTCCTGGCCTTCGCGCGGCAGAACTGTTTTGAGTTACAGGAGAAGGGGCGGAAGGCGAGTCACTGGTGCCTTAAAACCAGTAGTTTCGGGCAGATGGGGCTCGAAAGCCTAGGAAGGCAGCTCATCTAGGAGACGGTAAAATCTGATTTCAAACTATCTGAAGCCTTGCAGATAAGATACTGGCGTATCTTGTAGGGTGTTGTCAGATATGGCTGTGGAACCTTGTTCTCGGAACAAGCCCGTACTTCATCTTCTATAATAACATCATGACTAGTGTAGACATTCTGCTTGTCGCATCCATTTATTCTGAGCACTTTCCAACTGTTCACAGTGTAACTTAATAGTTTGAACCTGCACGATCGATAACAAAACACTCTTTATGGCAGCTTTTCATAGGGAAATAATCTTGGAACTATTTTTAAATAGTTCATAATGTTGTCATAATCCGGGATGGGGTTGAGGATGAACTCCCAATGCCAAGTAAATGTTCCTATGACGTGCGTATCATATATGTCTTCGTACCCAAAATAAAAAGGTCCATTTCCTGGAATCAATGCGGCAGAAGTTTTTTCACTACCAGGAAAAGAGGCGAAAAGCGGGTCCCTTGCGCCTTAGATCCAGTATATTCAGGCAGATGGGCTCGAAAACCTAGGAATAAAGAAAATTCTGATTTCAAACCATCTGAAGGTTTGCACGTAAGATACTTGCGTGTCTTGTTAGGTTTTCACAGACATAACTGAGCCACGTGCATTGGTAGTCGGTACCAAATGTTTTCTGGTAAATCTGCAGGTGTTTTGTCCTTTCTTCCTCAAAGCACAACATCGTCTGATAAGCGGGAGAGAGTCAATAAATTATTTCAGATAGGGCCACGAATAAAAATTATAGAACAAGCAACATTATTTCAGGGCAACTCAATTTGGATTTCGTAAGGGTATGGGCTTCACTAACAACTCATTCATCTTAAGATGATAGAGCAGCAAAGAAAGCGCCGTACTGGATGTGGGTCTAATATTGCTCTAATGTTTTAGTTCATTATGGAAGCTGGCAGGCCACGGATTTGCCTGGAATTCACACTAGACGAATTATACTTGTGTTTTCCATTTGGACTGGTTAATTCGTTCATTTTGTTGTGCTTTCTTCCTTCCGATTATCCTGGCCTGAACATCGGCTAAATGCTTCGCATTTTCACGGTCTAGTACACACGGCTCAACTTCTCGATTTTATCGCCATTTGCCCTAGCTCCAGATAGAGTCGCTTTTGGTGCAACTGTGAAATGTAGACACGTGACTATATTGAACTAGAACACGTCGCCCGGAAGAGATGCCCAACAATCACTCACATGCTGCGTGATGTTCCTACAACCTATTTAAAATCAAGACACACAGCGATATGTCATTCCGCCCTCCATCGCCTTGCGGGATACCTGTCTACAGAAAAGGCATCGGGAGTAAACCGTGAGCAAAAAATCTGCATCATGTGCTATCTCCAGTCGTCTCGATAATGTTTTGCAATTAGCCAAAGATAGCTCAGGACGAGAGAGTGAGGTTGACAAAAGGTGCAGTTTCTTCCTCGCTTTAATCCAAATCACCGCGCAAGTCACACATTTCAGCAGACACATCAAAAGGAAAGAGAATAGTCTTCATTACATGTGCTGGACGAACGAACATTGACTTTAAAACAATTAAATGAGAGGACACTAAAATATGACATGCATTTCAGATATGTGTGTTGTCACCATAACTGCTCGTCATGTACATGAGCAAAATAACAGACATGTCTACTTCCGTCATTACAGTTCAGCTTATCCAGTGACCTCTAGAGATCGTTGGGGCACTTCTGATGACACTTCCGCAATCCTGCGCCATCCCTCTTTGTCTGCGATTGCCTTTTTGTGCCACCTCGAGTCATAGGTTAATCCGTTCATGGATGCTGTCTTCCCCTCGAGTCATAGGTTAATCCGTTCATGGATGCTGTCTTCCCCTCGAATCATAGGTTAATCTGTTCATGGATGCTGTCTTCCCCTCGAGTCATAGGTTAATCCGTTCATGGATGCCGTCTTCCCATCGTTTTCTCGGACGTGCTCGCCCTCGCTTGTCCTGTACCGTGCCCTGTAGCAAGTCCATTGAACCTTGAGACGTGGCCATTCCAAGACAGCTTTCTCCATGTTTCGCAGGCGTAGAGGAATGTCGAAAGAACCAGTAATCGCATTAGTATGACCTTTACTACGAGGAAGTCGTTTGTATTTCTATATATAGTTCAATAGTGCGAGCGCTGCTGTTGTCTGTGCTATTCTGGCCAGCACCTCTGGTTTTAAACCCTGGTCACTTATTGAGCCCAGTTATTCGAAACAGTTCACTGTTTCAAGATACAGTCCATTTACTTTGATTACATCGTCGACTGCTGCCCAAAATAACTAGGGAGACCAGCTAAATTGTAGTTCCAGTTATGGAGCCTAACTCGTATCATAAATTACTTTTTGCTGGCTAACAAAGCCTAATGTACGAGGGTGTCGATAAACTACAAAATCACATGACGTAGTGTTCCACATATTGTGAAAGATGCAATATGGAGATTAGCACATCGAAGACGGAAGCTTCGAGGATTAGTAGATCGCATCTGAGTGGTCCTGGGTTCATTCCCCAGTTGAGGCGGAAATGTTTTTTCAAACCTCAACGGCACCCGGGTCGACCCATCCTTAAATGGGTACCGGTTCAGTCCGGGAAGTACAGGCTGCCGGCGTTATGCTGACCACATCATCCACAGAGTGCCGGGGGTTACACAATAGTTTAGGCCTAACACCATATTTCCTATTAGCCGCTTGGCGTGACGGGATATTTACTTACAAATCTACAAAACATACATCAGTGACACGATCTTGCCATCGGATGTGGAATATTCGCCTCAGGCAACCTGTGTGGAAGTGGTTTAACATCCTTGCATGTCCAGAGTATACAGTCCAGCTTTCGCAAGCGTATAGTAGGGTTGGAATTATGGTTGCACGGTAGACTTTGAGTTTGGTCTTGACGCTGATGCCACGACGTGCCCAGACTATCGAGCGCATTCTACCAAAGGCTGTGCTGGCCTTTGCTATTCTGCTTGCCACCTCATCGTCTAGGATGACATATCTCGACAGCGTGCTGCCCAGATATGTGAATTTGTCTACGGCATTCAACGTCTGCCCGCTGACTGTAGTCTCTGGTTTTGTGTACGGCTGGTTGGTACATGACCTCTGTTTTTTTTACATTTATGGTCAGGCCAAAATTTTTGCATGCGGCAGAGAACTGGTCCATTCCAACCTGCATTTTCAGTTCTGAGTTGCTCATTAGAGCGCAGTCGTCAGCAAATACAAGTTCCCTGATTATGTCGCCAGCCACTTTGGTTTTGGCCTTCATTCTTCTGGAATTGAGTAATTTGCCATCTGTGCGGCATTCCATTTATGGATATTCCAAGCTCCAATGATCTGAAGGCGTCTGTCATCGTGGCCGCGAACATCATGCTGAACAAAGTCGGGGCGAGTACACATCCTTGTTTTACTCCGTTTGATACTAGAAACGTTTTAGAGATTGCACCGCTGTCCAGTACACGAGCACACATGCTTTCGTGTAGCTGTTTTACCATTGTTATGAACTTGTTGGGGCAGCCAAACTTAGACATTATAATCCACAGCCCTCCTCTGTTAACTGTATCCAATGCCTTTGTCACATCAATAAATGTGGTGTACAAGGCCTGATTTTGTTCTCGATACTTCTCTTGTACTTGGCGAGCGGCAAAAATCATGTCCACTGTTCCTCTTCCGGCTCTGAATCCACATTGGCTTTCTGGGAGGTGGTGGCTTTGTTCAAGGTGTTTGTTGAGCCTGTTTAGCAGTAAGCGAGCTAGGATCTTGCCTGCTACGGGAAGTAGCGATATTCCACGATGATTGTCGCATTCCTGACGGTTGCCTTTTCTTTTGTACAGGTGAACGATTGAGGCGTCCTTTAGCTCCTGCGGAATTTTTCCTTCCGCCCACGTGTGACAGAAGAGTTCAGTGATCCTTCTGGTGAGGGATGGGCCAGCTGTGTTATATACCTCTGCTGGTATTGCATCAGCTCCTGGAGCTTTTCCTATAGATAGTGAACTGATTGCCATGTCGACTTCCTCCTCAGTAATGACTTCATCCAACGCCAGGTTCAGTTCCACCTGCGGCATTCGCCGGATGGCCTCTTCATTTATGGACGATGGGTGGTTTAGTATTTTGCAAAAGTGGTCTGCCCATCTGTCTAGAATCTGAACCTTATCTGTTAGCAGTACCCCATCCGCACTGCGAACTGGAGTATTACTAGAGGGCTGCGGGCCATAGAGAGCTTTCAGTGCCCCGTAAAACCGTTTGGTGTCATGACGCTCGGCGAACATCTCAATTTCGTCAGCTCTTTTGCTGAGCCAGGAGTCTTGCATCTCTCTAAGCCTGGTCTGGACAGCTTTACGAACAGTATTGAAGGCAGCTTTTGTTGCCGGAGATGGTGTGTCCCTCTGGTATTCCCTGTGCGCTTCATGTTGTGCATCGAGAAGGCCCTGTATTTCCAGATCGTTCTCATCAAACCAGTCCTTATGCTTGCGCGTGAGTGGGCCAGTGTGTTTAATAGCTGTATCGTAGAGTGTGTTTCTCAATGATGCCCAGTTCACTTCGATGTCGTTCATTTCAAAACGAAGCTCAGATAGTCTGCCCTCAAGCTCTTCCTGGAAGCCTCCTCTCGGGGGTTCGTATTTCAAGATAAGTATTATAAGGTAATCAAAGGAAAGGATATATTAGACCATAAAACGTTTTTCTTTAAAGTACAGACATCTACAAGAACAGGAGGACACAGCTAGAAGTTAATTAAAGAAAGGTCCGGATTAGATATTAGGAAACATGTATTTAGTCAGAGAGTGGTAAATACTGGGAATGCATTGCCACAGGAAATAGTGGATGCAGGGTTAATTGTGCACTCAAGAATAAATTTGATGCGCGTAGTTTTGTTTAGATCAAATGAATTAAAAGAGGTTGTACCCAGACTATGCAGAGTCTTCTAAATCAGTATAAAGATGTTAAGTTAGTTTTGTTTACTTTAGTATAGTTTAGATTAGTTCAGTCGAAGAATCAACGTCATTGCACACGGTTTAACCAATAAGTGCTCTGCTCTTCTCCGTATTTTTGGAGAACTCAGCACAATGCACAAACTCCGTAGCACCGGTGAGAATCTCGTAATAGATTATTTATAAATTGTTAACATAAATATAAATTTTCCATGGACAGCCGCCGTTAATCCCACTTTTTTGTTTATTTCCAACTGCCGAGGAATTGTTAACGTGCACGACACTTTACACGGGCGTCCGATCTCTACTACCCAGAGATCCGGGAAAAACTAGAAAGTTGATGGGAAAAAATCCCGATCTCTACCGTGATTTGAACCCACGACCTCCAGCACCAGAGGTAGATGTTGAGTTAAGAAGTTAAGAAGTCAATGTAAACTGTACTGAACTGAGCAAGCAACACCTGCTCACAAAACTCACCAGTCAAACTTAGGAATCAGCATATCGCTATCATTAAATAGCATATTTTCTCAACATCGACCTGTCTTCTAAAGCAGAACACATATTTTGTCTTGTTTTCCATCTTTTTCTGGAATCTGCAGAGCAAGTCTGGAACATTCTGTTGCGAGTAGACGACGTTCGTGAATCTTATTTACACTTTTCCTTCTACAAAAGAAGGTCACATTTGTAGCCGGAGAGACAAGACATTGCATGACTTCCAATTGGGAAAGCTTAGCCTAAAGGGATGCCCTATATCCCTAGAGTGATGCTAGTAATAGTGCCGATGGTATCAGTGACCCAACAATAAATACAAATACTAGAACTAGTTACAAGGGGTAAGTTTTAGGTGGGCTAGGTTCGAGGGAGGATTCACAGGGTGAATAACTCCAGGTCGAAAATTATGAAAAACAGGTGTTGAGTGTCGGTGCAGAAATTATGTTCTGGAACGATGGTCCCAAAACACGTGGCCCGTATACGTCACGTGAGACCTAGTTTTGTGACCCACATTATTAGTAGTGCCCTATATTGGAATAAGTGATCATAATAGTTATAAAAGAATATAGGACAATGTACGATACCAGGTGGTCCAGAGTCCCCATTCAAAGGGAAATGCAATTTCGCGCGAAACATCTGATGTATGAACGCGAGTTGATCATGAATGGGAGATTTACATCGGTATGCGCTTTGAAAGTAGTGGCAATCATGTTAAATTCTACTTCTGCTTCTATCCACTTAGTGTCGTTAGTCGACGTGGGGAGATACAGTTTTCTTTCGTGTCCCAGATGTCACCCATGTGTTGCCGTGTCGTATTTCTTCAGTATCTCACTTACACAGTCTGTCCATCGTTTACTTAGTTTTCCACTTGAAATACAACCCTTTTATCTGATGGTGTTGATCAGCACAGCTGGTAGATGTGTTTGTATTCAGGGCCGACGACGCAGCAGGGAATGAGATGACATGCCCATGACATATCGCTCACAGGATGACTGATGTTGTTGGTCGAGAGATAAAACACTTGCCTCTGAAAGCGATGAACAGAAACGGTGGACGATCGCATCCCACAAGATGGCAAGCGACCCTTGGTCTCAATGGAGTGTCTGCATCCTGAGTTACCTCCAGTCATCTTGACTTATGTCTTGCCACTGGTTCAAGGTATCACGGGACAAGATAAAATTTAGATAAAATTAGAGAATGGTCTGTAATTTGGCAAATGGAGTTTAATGTAGATAAATGTACAGGCATCCACATGGGTAGATCCAATATGGAACATAATTACAGAATGGGAGAAAACAACATTAGAAAGATAGATAAGGAAAGGGACTTAGGGGTTATAATAGATCATACAGGAAAGGTGAGGAAGCAAGTTCAGGTAGCAGTGAAAAAGGTAAATGCAATGTTAGGGATGATAAAAAAGAAATGTTAAACATAGGAGCAAGGAAGTGATAGTCAAACGGTATAAAGCATTAGTTACACCTAGATTTGAGTACTGTGTACATGCATGGAGTCCTTATCAGAGAGGGGATATAAACATGCTCGAAAGAATTCAAAAAAGAGCGGCAAAGCTGATAGTGGGATTCCAGAATTACAGTTAAGAGGAATTTGGGAAATGGGAAACTAAAGCGGAGAAACTTTGCAGAAATAGCCAAAGCAAAGATGCACGAAGATCCTATAAACGCACTAACAACACCAAAATCCATCACTACTGTACGAAAACCTACCTGGAGGCAGGATATATTTCCAGAGGTGGTAGAAAATATACCAGGTATTGGAAACAAAAACTGCCAGACTGAAAAAGAAAGGAGAGATACTACCCTAAGCTTTATATCGAAAAGCTACCCAAGCATGGACTGGACTCATGCATACACCGACGGTTCTGTAACAAACACTACACAGAACGGAGGGGCAGGAGCATTCCTGAACCTACCAAATGGCAGACAAATAACACTGTCATTCGCTACTGGTAAGTACAGAAGCAATTTCAGAGCGGAGGCAGAGGCACTGAGGGCGGCAGTGGAAGAAATGGTGACACACAATGAAAATGAAAGCCATATAGTCCTGCTTACAGATGCTCTCGCCGTAGTCACAGCGTTAAAAAGCCAGAAAAACACTGAGCTTAATGACTTAAGAGCAGCACTCTGCAAACTGTGCCAGCAGTCCGCACCAAAAAGGGTAGTGGTACAGTGGGTCCCATCACACTGCAACATCCAAGGCAACGAGGAGGCAGACAGACTGGCAAAAGAAGGTGCAAGACTACCACAAACAGATACTAGTATGACGTACGAAGAGTCAAAACGGCTTATCAAAGCCAGATACATGACCAAATGGGAAACCGAACATACTGGTTACACCAAAAACGATGCCTATTACCAGTTGAACAGAAGAGAGCAGGTCGTTGTCTTCAGACTTCGCACTGGCCACAATAGACTGAGGTACCACCTATTCAACAAACTGAAAATAGGTGGTACCGACGAATGCCCGTGCGGTACCAGTAAAATGACCGCTGAACATCTGCTGCAGAAATGCCCGACATACGAGGATCAGAGAGAGCAGATGTGGCCATCACCAGTGGAACTGCAAGACAAGCTCTATGGCAGCGGCGACAGCCTCAGGATGACCGCCGCTTTTTTCGAAAAAATAATGGTTACTGTCTGACTGCGTACGAAGAAGAAGAAGAAGAAGACCTAGATTTGAGTATTGTGTACATGTATGGAGTCCTTATCAGAGAGGGGATATAAACATGCTCGAAAGAATACAAAAAAGAGCGGCAAAGCTGATAGTGGGATTCCAGAATTACAGTTAAGAGGAAAGACTCCGAAAAATCGGCCTACAGTGTCTGGAAGAGAGAAGAATTCTTGGTGACTTAATACAGGTTTATAAGATGATCAGAAGAATGGATAAATTAAACTATAACAAGTTTTAATACAACCACCCACAAGAACAAGAGGGCATAGCTACAAGTTGACTAAGGAGAGGTCCAGATTAGATATTAGGAAATATTTGTTTGATAACTACTGTATTCAAGCACAGAAAAAACGGTTTAGGCGTTTAACAAGGATGCAGTATGATCAACCTGCAAGGAGGTCACGCTACATGGAGGTTTCAGAACCACCAGCAAGAGGACGACCTCAGTAACAATGGATAGATGGATCAAAGAAACACTGCAACAATTCAACAATATCAGCAGCCAAAGTCTTCCCTCCACCCTCCCCCAGGGCAAACCAGAAGTCTACGCATCCCTTCTCTGTGTGACACTGCAATGCAAGAGTAGTAGGGCAGAAGAAGATGAAGAAGAAGAAGAAGAAGACAAAGAAAAAGAAAACGAAAAGAAGAAGAAGAAAAAGAAGAAGAAAAAGAAGAAGAAAAAGAAGAAGATGAAGAAGAGGAAGAAAAAGAAGAAGAAGAAGAAAAGAAGAAGAAAAATAAGAAAAAGAAAAAGAAGAAGAAGAAGAAGAAGAAGAAGAAAAATAAGAGGAAGAAGAAGAAGAAGAAGAAGAAAAATTAGAGGAAGAAGAAGAAGAAGAAGAAAAATAAGAGGAAGAAGAAGAAGAAGAAGAAAAAGAAGAAGAAGAAGAAGAAGAAAAATTAGAGGAAGAAGAGGAAGAAGAGGAAGAAGAGTTAGAAAAGGTCATTGTGGAGTTCAGTGCGGGGAAATTTGTCAAGATCAGTTTTATTCATTGTGAAATAGTGTCTGCTCGTCTTGAACAGCGATCAAGTGGCTGAGAGGATAGAGCCTGTACATTGGAATGCAAAGCTGATCGAGTTGATAAACTTGCGTCGTCATCCTACGACTGTGTCTACCCAGCTGGACATTTGGTACCTGACTGTTAAGGTTATGGAAGTCAGGACAGCGAATATGTAAACTGTTCACTATATCTCTTCTTCTTCTTCTTCTTCTTTTTCTTCTTCTTTTTCTTCTTCTTCTTCGTTCGTTCGTTCTCAATCGCCCGCTACCAAGCCCTGAACAGGGCTTCGCAAGTAGCAAGATGTAGTTAAGAGAACGGAACGCGTTGTGTCGCTAGTTTACAGCTTGATTGCGATATTTGCACGTTGCGGTCCGACACATCCGTCTTCGGCAGACTATATCTCTTAAAACCAGAACAGTTGTCTAGAATCGACATCAATGCACTCTGGGAGACTGATTGTGCTCTGTCCTTCTCAGAACAAAGCAAACGATGAACAAACTAATTCTTACTCATGGGTAGCCCATATGCCTGCTCTGTCCTGCCAGGAAGCTCCTCCATGACTGAAGCACTCATGATTTTAAATTATTCTAATCCGTAGATTTTGCGGTATAAATTATGTGAAATCGTACACCACTATCTCTAACACATTACAATTTCCTGGTGTACGTCACCGATACTCGTGTGTACCCCGTCATCGATACTAGTGTGTACTAAATCATCGATACTAGTGTGTACTACGTCATCGATAGACGTGAGGAGGCTCGAAATTTGCCATTCTAGAACGGCGTATTTTCAAGTTTTTCTGAAAAATAATTTTTGATAAAATATTAACTGATTCCATATATTGGCTCACAAAATGTCTTACAATGCCCCACATCTAATATATTTGCTTGAGCAACTGTAATACAGGTTCCAGAGTGGTCTGCCGGGATCTTTGTGTATGACATGGACAAGGATAGCATCACTGCCCCAAGGAGAGCTTGTCGTTAGATGCGACTGTGTAACACGGTATGACACCGGCCATGGCTTAGTTCGTTTGTTTATAGCAGCATTAATGGCGTCTAACAGGTTGACCTAATTATTAAGAATAATACTCGGGAAATCTGGATGAACGGGTGCGCGACGGGAACAACAGGTTGCTGTGTATTTAGCGAAATGTCACAGCCAAAAAGTAATGATGACATAAATATACTACATAGAAGAGATCAAAGTCTCATCTTTCAGTTCCGAATAGGACACACCAGTCTCAATATCCACTTGCATCGCATCAATCTCCAGCACCTGCCCCTGTGAAGACATTGCTCTTATACTAATGAAATAGTTTGACATCTACTCATTGAGTGCAAGGCTTTTGCGTGCATTAGGACAAGATTCTTACAGCACTACCGACAATTACCAATACACTGTATGTAGCAGTTACACAACTGAAGAAAATCTGTATATATATTAGAATGTCATTGGGCTGCCAAGAGCAGGCTTGCTCAGCAGCTATGGGATAAGAACAACAACAACAGATACAAGGAAATATTTTTTTAGTTAGAGAGTGGTGAATGCTTGGAATGCAAAGCCACAAGAAATAGTGGAGGTAAGGTCAATCAATCCATTCAAGAATAGATTGAAGAATACAGTGGTAGAATCAATAACACAGAAAGCTAATTCTGTTTTCTATCAGCTCTCACCATTACTAAGACACAAACACATTCCATTGTAGACAAAGAGACAGTTGATAAATAGTATTTTTATACCAGCTGTCTGCTACCAGTGTCAGACATGGAGTCTCATCAAGGCACAAGAGGAAAAATCATGGTATGTGAAATTAGGTGTTTGAGAAAGGCTGTCGAGGTCACAAGCCTGGACCGAGGGCAAAACAAAGTAATCAGACAGGCGGTGGTACAACACCGTGGGTGGAATACATGGAAAGGCATCGAATAATATGGTTCGGACATCTGACAAGATTGCAACCAAAGTTACCAGTAGCTCGTATCTACAATACCACACCTCAGGGTCGCAGAGCAAGAAAAAGATGGATAGATGGTGTCAGTGAGACACTGAAGAAACACGGAATTTCAACAACATTGGCGACAAAGCTGGCACGTGACAGAAAACTGCACCTCCCCACGGCATCTAGCGACACATGTGGAAATAAGATAATAATGATGAAGAATAGATTGGATGTGCAAATGCATTTTTAGATCAAGGGAAAGTAAAAGAAACTGGTTGTATACAGACTCTGCAGAGTCTTCTAAACCAGTATAAAGATATTAGGTTAAGTTATAATATATAAGGACAGTGAAAGTCTGACGGATTGTGCCATCATGGCATGAGGCATAGGGCGTTGTAGATCCATTATAGCCCCATCTTCCATGTGGAAATGGTACTTGACCTGGACTGCGCATCCAAGCGGGATATAGTAACTCCTGTAAACACAATAATAGAGGAACAAAACAACCTCAAAGGTATATACAATTATTTGTTCCCTGTAGGGACTCATTTACAATATCATCCTTATTCAATGTAAGAAGCCACATGGATAAGAACATATAGACTTGTAACGAACCACGCATTATTGTAATCACCTTTTGGAAAGAGAGAACGCGTGCCCTCCGTCTATGTGACACATTACTAACATAACTAGGTCAGATCGTGTGGGGGTCAAGGTCGGGCGTAGCAAACAGACAGATACGAGGGAAGAAAGCAGTTGTGGCATTTCGACGAGCAAACAATGCCACAGAATGACATTTACCGCTAAATGGTATATTCCTACAAGTCACGAGTTTGCGCAAAGTTTGTACCTCAACTTTGACAACTACGGAAGATCAAGAAGGGAGAACACTCTGGGGTGGTTTCTGGGAAAGTCTGATATGTACACTCCCTTCCTCTTGCTCACGGAAAGTTTATTCTAATTAATTAAACTTATGGTATGTCAGTTTGTCTCTCAAGTCCAGTCACGACATGTCCGTTATGTTATCTTAAGACAGGTTGTGTTAAGTGTTTTGTTATATCATGTAATGTTGTTATTTTATTATGGTATGCTATGGTATGGTATCGTTAGTTATGGTATATTGCATTATGCTACATTATGTTATGATATGTTAAATTACACTATGTTGTATTGTTATATTACGATATATCATGTTATGTATTGTGTTGTTATGTCATATTATGTTATGTTATAGTTTGTTTGTTTCATTATGTTATGTTCTATTATGTTGTGTTCTAAACAAACATCTAAGTAAGTGCACCAAAATCAGTTTATTCCCAGAATTGACCTTGAGACTCCATATATTTAAGAAAACAGTTTAACCAATCCGGGATAGCCGGGATACTCGAGAGATGGATGCAATAGACTGACAGAGATCAAGGAGAGATGGATGCAATAGACTGACAGAGAGCAAGGAGAGATGGATGCAATAGTCTGACAGATCAAGGAAATACTCGAGAGATGGATGCAATAGACTGACAAGAGAGCAAGGAAATACTTGAGAGATGGATGCAATAGACTGACAGAGAGCAAGGAAATACTTGAGAGATGGATGCAATAGACTGACAAGAGAGCAAGGAAATACTTGAGAGATGGATGCAATAGACTGACAGAGAGCAAGTATATACTCGAGAGATGGATGCAATAGACTGACAGCAAGTATATACTCGAGAGATGGATGCAATAGACTGACAGAGAGCAAGTGTATACTCGAGAGATGGATGCAATAGACTGACAGAGAGCAAGTATATACTAGAGATATGGATGCAATATTGCAGAAAAATGTGTGAATCCACAGAAAGAAACACCAACACAACATCTAAGAACCAGGGCCTGGAGCTAGAACCTAGGATAGATGAAGTTCGAATAGCAATCGAAAACTTGAAGAAATGGAGATCACTGGGGTGTGATCATATGCGGGTTGAATTTATACAGACAGAAGGAGATAACTTCATCTACATCTACTACGCGCTATGCATGAAGATCTACTGAGCTGTGGAGCATTGGTTAGTGCACTGGCTTCCCACTCAGGCGATCAGGGTTCAGTCATCAGGTGTATTTTTTTCTGATCGCAAACCGGCTCCTGTGGTCCACCCAGCCACAGAAATTGGGTACCAGAATAATCTGGTAATGGCGTAAGTAATATGTGCCGGAGTGATACTGACCACATCATCCACTATGTGCCGGAGTGATACTGACCACATCTTCCACTATGTGCCGGAGTGATGCTGACCACATCTTCCACTATGTGCCGGAGTGATACTGACCACATCATCCACTATGTGCCGGAGTGATGCTGACCACATCATCCACTATGTGCCAGAGTGATACTGACCACATCATCCACTATGTGCCGGAGTGATGCTGACCACATCTTCCACTATGTGCCAGAGTGATACTGACCACATCATCCACTATGTGCCGGAGTGATGCTGACCACATCATCCACTATGTGCCGGAGTGATGCTGACCACATCATCCACTATGTGCCGGAGTGATACTGACCACATCATCCACTATGTGCCAGAGTGATACTGACCACATCTTCCACTATGTGCCAGAGTGATACTGACCACATCATCCACTATGTGCCAGAGTGATGCTGACCGGATCATCCACTATGTGCCAGAGTGATGCTGACCGGATCATCCACTATGTGCCAGAGTGATGCTGACCGGATCATCCACTATGTGCCAGAGTGATGCTGACCACATCATCCACTATGTGCTGGCGTGATGCTGGCCGCATCATCCACTACGTGCCGTGGGTTACAAAATAATATGGGCCTAACATGGGAGCCGCGAAGCGCAGTGGTTAGCGAGCTGGCTTCGCATCTGAGTGGTGCTGGGCTCATTTCCCACTTGAGGCGGAAATGATTTTTTTTCACACCGCAATGGCTCATGAGTCGACTCAGCCTTAAATGGGTACCGGTTCAGTCCGGGGAGTAAAAGAGGCGAGGGAGAGGAGATGGCTACCGCCCTCATGCCCTGATATAGCCGAGCCTTTGAAATGTGAGATCGCTAACACCTCACACCCCTACGGCAGTAATGCTATGTTTTACTGTACTTTTAGCACTTTATATTTCCTACGCGCTGCTTCGCGTGACGAGATCTTTCCTTTTTTACTTAGGCAAGACGATCTGGCACAAAACAAAATGGCCAAGCGCATGGAAAAGATCTGTGTATAACCCACGCCACAAGCTTTTGATCTGAAGTAATGTACTAATTACAGAGCCAATAGCTATAAACAACATCCTACTACCGATCACCATTAAGAGGCTGGTAAACAGACCCTCAAGAGGAAAGTGCATGATGCACATGTGGGATTTAGACAAGGCAGAGGCTCGAGCGAACACATCTTTAAATTGCGAAATATTATCGGAAAGGACAAAGCACATTGTAGACTTGCACACTTGCTGTATAGTTTACACGAAAGTTGTTTCTTGTGTCCAACATGAAATGATATGGAGAATAATACAAGACAGGTGTTTCCAACGCACTTGATTCAATTAATTGAAACACTGTAACAAGAACAACAAACAGCAGTCAGAATAGACGTAGAGCCATCGGACTGGTCTGAGGTGCAAAAGGGAGTAAGACAAGGATGCATACTCTCGTTTTATCTTTTCAACATGTAAGTAAGTCAATTGCTCATCGCAAGTGAAGATGGCGACATAATCAGAC
Organism: Ariolimax columbianus; assembly: GCA_036924085.1. Classification (NCBI taxonomy): domain Eukaryota; kingdom Metazoa; phylum Mollusca; class Gastropoda; order Stylommatophora; family Arionidae; genus Ariolimax; species Ariolimax columbianus. The sequence goes on from JAVGWX010000013.1 coordinate 45,937,154, forward strand.
TGTCCTCGATCTAAAAATGTAACTTGCGCTTAATTTGGATTATTGTGAGAAAGAAGCTGCGCTGGACATCAATCTCACTCTCTCGTCCTGAGTTACCGGGAACCAGTGGCAAGATATACAATCAAGACGACTGGAAGTAGCTCAAGACGTAGACATTCAGGTTGTACAATCCGTGAGACCAGGGGTCGCTTGATACTTGTGGGAGTCGATCGTTCACCGTTTCCTTGACCATTTGAGAGGCAAATGTCGTACCTCTCGACAGCAGCAGCCCACAGGCGTAGACTAGAAGACGCTGTTGCTGATCAGCGCCTACATCTGTAGGTCTAGGTGAGGGACCATTAACCCATGGCTGATGGGAGATTCCGGTCGTGGCATGCAATGACAATTGACACAATTTCCAAGTAGGTCGTGCACACCAACCAAGGGCGGTGCGCAATCTGTAGTGACGTACTATCCAAGAACTTGTATTCTATAACACATGAAGAACAGATCGTGTTTTCTCCGAATTCCGAGGAAAACCACACACATAGGCTTCCTGTGAATAGCGTAGGATGTGCTAGAAAATGATCGCCACATAACACTACATCCATACATTAAGTGGAACGAACAAACCACACGAAAATTGCAGACCATGAGAGCAACTGTTGCTTGGTCGCCATCTTACCGGAACTCAACATGTATGCCAGTACTGGAAACCTATTAAGAAACACGTGGACACTGACACAGAGCAGGGCAAGTTTGACCCGTTCACAAACGGCGGAAATGGAATACCAGAACTAATATGCAGATCATACAGACATCCTTTCTGGATCAAGATGCTGAGCCGCGCATGAGCTGCAGTGGTCAGCGACCCATAGCTGACTGCTAGCGTCAGGGCCAGCGAACCAGAGCTGCCAAGACCCTTCTACACCTCAACGTGGTGATCCTGGATAACAGGCTGCAGCAGGGCAGACTGGCTAAGGAGAAGGGATCGAAGATGAAATGCTAACCCGGTACTCAAAAAATGGTTGCTGAAGTCGGATGTGTTGGGCCGAAAGGTACAAATATCGCAGTCAAGATGTAAACTACGACAACGCATTCCGTTCTCTGGACTACATTCTGCTACTTAAACCCTTTCAGGAGATTGAGAACGAACGAAGCCAAGCCAAACAGACATCCTTTCGACGAGCTCTGTAGGGCTGGAGTTAACGATCGTGCAGGTTAAACAACAGAGCGAGAAACAAACTATTCGTCATTCACGAGATGTTTCTCTTCTCGTCGGGCTGTCAGTGCACCAAACAGGTGAAAATGGTTCAGACGCTAGGTCTGGGCTGTAAAGTGGATGTTCAAGACTCCATGTTATAATGGGCTGCGCACGTGCATGCGGCACAAAGCGTCTGCTGCCTTACATTAACCGCAAAGCTGGACTTTTCCATGTCAGTTTGTGGCCTAATTACTGACTTACCATCTTTCGTGTATGTGTTTACATTTATGTATAAGTGTGTATTTATACATATACATATATCAATCTAAGCTTTTCAGACCACTGAACAAATGCGCACCAAGTGTTTGTATGTATGCGTGCATATATATATATGGGGAACTGAGACGCGTCCAGTCACGCATAACACACTGACCAAGATGTCGAGTCAGGGTCAACCACAAAACACTGAACAAGACCACAATCTCTCTTCCATGTAGCATTCACTGGAAACAGGCTGTTTTCAAGGCAGCCTGGTTGACGAGAAGTGGATCGATGTGATCCCCGTAGTAGTGAGCACCACCCAGATGAACCCAAGCATAACACAACCACCTGGAGGGCCGCGGTCCACCTTCACCAACACGCTCATGATGTGAGGAAAGCAACTACAACCCACCACTTAACGTCCTTTTCAGTGGGCACACAAGAGTAAACTTACTCACTGTAGGCATTTAACAACTTACTCAATGTAGGCATTTAACAACTTACTCAATGTAGGCATTCAACAACAAACAACAACTTACTCACACACACGCACACACACACACACACACACACCACACACACACGCACACACGCACCACACACACGCACACACACACACGCACACACACCACACACACACGCACACACACCACACACACACACCCGCACACACACACACCACACACATCACACACACACCACACACACGCACCACACACAGACACACACACACCACACACACACACACACACATATACACACACACTACACACACATACATACACACACACACATACACACACACACACCACACACACACACACCACACACACATACACACACCACACACACACACCACACACACACACACACCACACACCACACACACACCACACACACACACACCACACACACCACACACACACACGCACATACACACACATACATACACATACACACACACACCACACACACACACTCACACATACATGAATGCGCTGGAATCGTTTCAGTCGTCGTGATTACTCCCTGTCAGCTGTGAATGGCATCATAACGTTTCCCGCGCTCTTGCACATCGTGAGGACAGCAATTCATCACAAGCACTAAGGGACAGTGTTCCTGTGTCACACTGATGCTCTAATGCCCTTAGAAAGGTCAACACGCGACACATTAACCTTTCCTCGTTTCTGGATCATTGCATGCCCCGACACTTCCGGGAAATACCATCATCTCATTCATTTCGTGCTCTCGGCCAAATTGAGATCCAGAGAAATCAAGATTCACACCGAAGTTAGAATATTCAAAGTCAGTGTCAAGTCAGTGGTGCTGTATTAGAGCGGAGACACAGAGAACGACCAAGGCCATTCAACAAAAGATTCCAGTCCGTCGTTAACAGATGTCTACGAAGGATAATTATCATAAAGTGGCAGGATATGGTGAGGAACGAAGACTTATAGGAAGGGAGCCAAAAACATCCCCTGGAACAACAAATTATGCGAAAATGAAATTGGATAGGACATACGCAACTTAAGACACTGTCAAACATAGTGCAACTGGCTCTTACATGAAACCCTCAAGGGAAGAGAGTGAGAGAGAGAGAGAGAGAGAGAGAAAGAAAGAGAGAGAGAGAGAGGTAGACCCAAAAATACATGGAGGAGAGAATGTGAGAAGGAACTAAGATTAAATGATTACACCTGGAGAGAGGCAGACAGAGCAGGCCAGGGTAGTGTAGGCTGGCGGGATGTTCTCTATGTACCGAGAGGAGAGACGGACTTTGATTGATTGCTTGACACTTGATTATATTGCGTACTACACAATAATAACACAGGTCGTTAGTCCAGTTAACACACAATTTCTTTCTCTCTCTCTCTCTCTCTCTCTCTCTCTCTCTCTCTCTGTAAATATATATATATAATAGCGGATGTGTACACTGGGTCTACTCTGTGAGTTTCTCACGGCAACTCCTGACACAGACACCAGCCCAAAAGGCCTCTGCCATTGCTGAAGTAAAGGCAACCACACATAAACTGAAAGATGGCAGAGCCGCGGTCCCCCGGCAGTATTTCGCCTGAGCTATTAAAGTACGCCTTGAACACGATGACCACCATCCAGTACCAACTCTTCGCATCGGTCCATGCCCGTGGCATGAAACAACCATTTCCCTGTACAAGGTAAAGGACTCCCAACTGGAATGCGGCAATTACAGGCCCTGTACCTTACTGTCCGTCACACGCAATGTCTTCTCACATGTGCTTCTCTCCAGACTGCAGCCTCTGGTAAATGCGAGACGTTCGTCGACCACAACAGTCAGAATTCATCGCCTCGCGCTCTACTATCAATGATATCCGGACACGCTGCCCACTCACAGAACTGCACCATGAGTTTAACCACTCTCTCCACGTCGTCTATGTTGACCTACGGGTGCCATCCATTCTGTTTATAGATACTCCTGCCAAAGTCTTTTCAATGAGTGAGTTTGCTAGGCCTTAATGAGAAACTCCACAGTCACACCCGAGTCAAAATTCGGTTTGGGTGGCATCTTCTTCTTCTTCTTCGTCTTCGTTCATCCTCATATCAAGGTTCCAGTTTCTCTTACAAAAGACATCGTGGATTGTAAGGCTGTTTTATCTCCATAAAGTTGTTGTCTCATATCTGTCTCTCGGGGCCATTATTGTTCTTTCTTTTCCTGCGTGGGCGTGCAGCTTTGTAGGATGTGTTCCACGCTCATGATATGCTCCCGACATGGGCATTTGTCATCTGTCCCAATCCACATTTTGTTGTAAAGATGACCCATGAGTCTGTTATGCCCAGTTCTCAGTCTGAAGATGATGACTTGCTCTTCTCTAGTTAAGTTAAAGTAGCTGTCTTCTTTTCGGAAGTCGGGGTGTTGATCCGCCAATTTTAACCTGAAGTTGGCTTTAATTGTGGTCTTGGCCTAATAATATGTGATACTCAAGTATGTTTGTGGGGATGCTCCTCCATACTTTGATAGTTTGTCTGCAGCTTCATTGCCTTCAATATTGCAGTGGGATGAGATCCATTGTATCACCAACCTTGTTCTCATGAGAGCTGTGTCAGGGAGAACATACATTGCTCGAGATCTTCATCTTTGTGTTGTTTTAGCGCTGCTAATACTGACGCGGCATCGGTCAGGAATTCTATGTTTTCTTGGTGGATATCTTTATCTTGGATTACAATCTGAGCTGCGGCCGTCAGTGCCTCTGCTTCTGCCCGGAAGTTATTGGAATATGTTCACGTTGATAATAATACTCGAGTGTTTTTCTTCTCCATTCCTTAGTCTAAATCTGACGCACGAATTCGTTAAATCATCCGGTGGCCAACAGACTGCGTCCTTGCTCCTTTGATTTTCTGCTGCACCACCGACTGGATCTTCGCATCGAATTCTGCACAAAACAAAGGGGTCATTGTCGGCGACTCTGTTGACCGATCTTGTTTACGCTAAAGACGTAAGGCCACGCTCCTTAGGCCCTAGTAGGCCTCTTTGAGGCACTGGATCGATTGTCTGCCTACCTAGACTTGCACATGACCAGGGCGAAGAAGAAAATCAAGAAGCTCAGCCAGGGTCCTTCCGCATTGAGCATCACCATGAAGGACAACTCTGTTGCAGCCACCGAGAACTTTCATCTATCTGGATAGCAGATAGTCCTCTGACGCACGCAGCAGCCACGACATCACCCGTAGGATAGTCCTAATAGCTTGATCCATGCATTCCCTCCTCAGAGTCTGATTCCAGCCACCAATTCCGGGCTGTTCACTACCTCACCCTCTGTTCTGTTGTTCGTGCCACATATCACCCGAGTGCAAGAACATACTTGTCGTGTAATCGTTGTCATGAACAAACATTCTTTGTTTACAACTTGCTGCCATCAAGTTTCAGTATATTGTCCTAATAACCCGTTCATATCATTATTGACAGTATACATGACTAATTATATTATAAATAATGTTAGCAAAGAAAAAGAACATTGTCTGTTTCATAATGGAACGAGCTATATGCCAAGCCTTATGCTTTATAAAAAGTAAAATGAGGGGGAGGAAGAAGAAGAAGAAGAAGAAGAAGAAGAAGAAGAAGAAGAAGAAGAAGAAAAAGAAGAAGAGGAAGAAGAAGAAGAGGATACTGCCGAGAAAAATCGTCCTAGGCTTTTCTTGTCACAGTACCTCTTCTATCTCTTTGTACATGCTCAGACCTAGGTCCTGGTTTTTCTTACAAAGGACACCGTTGTTTGTAAGGCTTTTTTATCTCCGTTCCAGCGTGTGTCTCCTATCTGTCTCGCGAGGTCAGTATTGTTCTCTCTCTTCATGCGTTAGCATGCAGCTTTGTAGGATGTGTTTCATTGTCATGGTATGCTCCCAACACGGACATCTCTTCTGTCCTAATTTTGATTTTTTTTTGTAAAGAGGATTTTTGAGTCTATTATGACCATCTCTCAGTATGAAGATGATGACCTGCTCTTTCTTTGCAACTGGTCTTGGTCGGTCAATTGTACCCATAAGTCGGCTTGAATTACGGTATTTACCGTATCATACGTGATACGCAGATGTTTTTCTGAGGAAGCTCTTACCCCGTTTACTAACTTAACTTTTTAAAAAAAATTTTATTTGATGTGTTTGCCTCACTAATTTCTACTGGCGGAGGCGAGCCTATTCCACCCCAGATCGTAGTCAATTGGGCGATATTAAGACGCATAAACCAGTTCTTGGATGTATTTGTGCATTTTTATGTACCTATGCTAGGTTAGTGCGCTCTCAGAAGCTAGCCCAACCAAAGTGCAATGGAAGGGCTTCACCCTGAGGGCGCCTGTGAACGTTGTGCAAGAGTGTGATTGTAGGACAGAGTCAAATGAAACAAGAGTGTGATTGTAGGACAGAGTCAAATGAAACAGAGTGAGTAAGAAGAGGGAGGAACGGAAGAGTATTTATAACGATTTAGAAGACTCCACGGAGTCTGTATACAACCAGTTTCTAGGAGGCTGGCTTAACAGATGTGCGAGTCCATCTTAATAGACCCAAATACTAGGGCTAAGTAGACCCACAGCCAGTTAGGCGCCATCTATAGCTACTCTTAGCAAACCACCTGGGTAAGGTACAAATAACTTGGGTAGATTTGTAACTTGAATTTAATTGTCCGTGCTTCTGCCGCTAAGCCTACTCTTTTCGATTTCCAACTGCCAAGGAATTTGTAACATGCCCGACACTGAATACAGTAGTCCGATCTCACTACCCAGAGATCAGGGGAATTTTTACCATAAGATCCACGCAAAAGAAATCCGGTTTTCACCGTGATACGAAAAAACGACCTCCGGCACTCAAGACGGACACCATACCCGGAGTCCACTGAGCCCCCAACTCCCCCGGCCCCCCACCCCACTTCGATAACACTAGTCAATCTGTAACTTCATTCCCTTCCATATTGCCTTGGGATGGAATACCTTGGGTATTCTGACCTGAGCAGTGCCAAGGAGTACGACCCCATATAGATAATCCGTCACATGACAGAGACATGCAATCCTGTATTCGCTGCGAGGGTGTGTCCTGGCTGAGTTATTTCTACCAGAGCTCGTTTTCGACAGAAACTAGAATGTGTCCACTGCCACGCTGAGGGCATGACGAGAGAAGCAACTGACACTGCAGTATTAAACCGCTAGGGAAGATGTTCACCACTTCAGGGAATAGCATGCCCAGCCACACGTACAGTCAACATGACTTTTGAATGATTAGCAACATCATGCGATTGAAGGAATGAAAGAGAAAGTTACCAGTATCAGGAGAAGTAAAAATATAAACCACTTTCAAGCTGGTCGCTAAAGAGAAGTACAGAAGGTTGTGCATGGGACTAGCAACCTCATCATGAAAAAGGAAATACAACATAAACGGGCAATTGTAGGGAGTGCACGTAAAGGCTTTGGTAGAAGTTTCATTGAGTCAGTTGCCGTCATGGATGCTAGCTGCAGTAAGGGAGGGAGGCCATTTGTAGTTAGGGGGAGGGGGCCGCAGCTGGAGTCAAAAGGCCAGCTGCAGTCACAGAACAATCTACAGTCATGTGGTCAGCAACAGTATGAGAGCCAGTTGCAGTCAAGAAGCTAAATGCAATCGTTCGGACCAGTTGCAGTCTTTGGTCAGCTACAGAAGGGGGTAAGCTACAGTAGGGGGTCAGCTACAGTAGGGGGTCAGCTACAGTAGGGGGTCAGCTACAGTAGGGGGGCAGCTACAGTAGGGGGTCAGCTACAGTAGGGGGTCAGCTACAATAGGGGGGCAGCTAGTGTAGGGGGTCAGCTAGTGTAGGGGTCAGCTAGTGTAGGGGGTCAGCTAGTGCAGGGGGTCAGCTACTGTAGGGGGTCAGCTAGTGTAGGGGGCAGCTAGTGTAGGGGGTCAGCTAGTGTAGGGGGGGGAAGCTAGTGTAGGGGGGGCAGCTAGTGTAGGGGGGTCAGCTAGTATAGGAGGGGCAGCTAGTGTATGGGGGGGGGCAGCTAGTGTAGGGGGCAGCTAGTGTAGGGGGGGCAGCTAGTGTAGGGGGTCAGCTAGTGTAGGGGGCAGCTAGTGTAGGGGGGCAGCTAGTGTAGGGGGTCAGCTAGTGTAGGGGGGCAGCTAGTGTAGGGGGGCAGCTAGTGTAGGGGGGCAGCTAGTGTAGGGGGGCAGCTAGTGTAGGGGGGCAGCTAGTGTAAGGGGGCAGCTAGTGTAGGGGGCAGCTAGTGTTGGGGGGGGTCAGCTAGTGTAGGGGGGCAGCTAGTGTAGGGGGGCAGCTAGTGTAGGGGGGCAGCTAGTGTAGGAGGTCAGCTAGTGTAGGGGGTCAGCTGCAGTAGGGGGTCAGCTAGTGTAGGAGGTCAGCTAGTGTAGGGGGTCAGCTAGTGTAGGGGTCAGCTTGTGTAGGGGGCAGCTAGTGTAGGAGGGCAGCTAGTGTAGGAGGTCAGCTAGTGTAGGGGGTCAGCTAGTGTAGGGGGTCAGCTAGTGTAGGGGGCAGCTAGTGTAGGAGGGCAGCTAGTGTAGGGGGTCAGCTAGTGTAGGGGGTCAGCTAGTGTAGGGGGCAGCTGCAGTAGGGGGACAGCTAGTGTAGGAGGGCAGCTAGTGTAGGAGGGCAGCTAGTGTAGGAGGGCAGCTAGTGTAGGAGGGCAGATAGTGTAGGGGGCAGCTACAGTAGGGGGGCAGCTAGTGTAGGGGGCAGCTGCAGTATGAGGACAGCCTGCAATAGGGGAGTGGCTTCAGTCATTGCGCCAGTTGCAGTCACGAGCCGGTTGGAGGCATGTGGCGAGCAGCAGTCATGAGACCAGCTTCAGTCAGAGGACCAGCTGTAGATGTCAAACAACTAGACTTTCTATGGCTCAAAAACGAGGCTAAGAGATTTAAAATATTACATATATGATACATAAGCGACAAAGTGAGCATCCCCGTATTCCCAGAGATCAGGAGACGAGCGAAAGTTGCCAAGTAACAGCTATTCCACATTCAAAGACTCTAATCAACAGATTAAAAAATATAACAATAACTGAAGCAATGTATTAAAAATTCTAAATTAGCAAATCGCGATTCGGAATTGAAACAAATATATGTCGGACTTCTTTTCTCAGATTTCAATTTTGTCACTTTCTAAGCACTAAAGCAACACTCCTACAAGGTTATCGCGTGTGATCAAGCTAGTATATCGTTTAATATCGAAACGAATAGATTATAGGTCTTACATATTAATCCTGTAGTCAAAGTAACACTCGAGATATTTGGAGATAGAATGGAGTGTTAGAGAACTGGAGTGCTTGTTGGTGCGGTATTGTTGGGGTAAGATAAGGTTACTATAGTGAATGTAAGTTGTTATACTTCTATTATTACTATGTTCTTGAATACCAACTACGAAAGACGCAGAAATAATAGAAATGGAAAACTTTTTGTGCTGAAAAATCTCAGATTTTTAATGTGGCACTATTCAGACTGAACAGATCGTTATTTTTTTCAGACTCAAAATCTGCGCTTAGAACCTTGAACAGAACGTGTCCAGATGTTGATAACATTACAAATTAATTAACGGTTCAACTTTTATGGAGCGGAAGTAGTGCTGTGGATACTTGGCCATCTTGGAGTCCCAGGAAATGAGAAGGCTTATCAGCTCGCCAGAAGTGGGGAAACGCTACCACAGCCACTACCTAGTATCACACTACAGATCTGCAGACATATCCTGAGAGACAACAGGGGGACGGAGTGGCTAGATCTGTGGGCCACATCCCAGAAAGGCTGAAAATGTTTCAAACAGCAAGCAAAACAAAATCCATAGGACTCCTCGAAGAATCTAAAACGAAGTTGTTGTGAGTTTAATCTTCAAGCTGAGAACAGGCCATGCCCCTCTCAACAAATATCTGATTAGATTAGACCCACTACGTGAACCAAACTGCAGACTCTGCATCGACGACGAAGAGTCAGTCGAGCACCTCCTGACTGTGTATTCAGGGCTGCTCCAACCACACCTCACCATACACAATACACTCTACACATCACCACAACAATTGAGGAGGGCATGTGCTTTTGTCCAGTAGTCAAGCGCTGCCCGCTCACCGCTAAAGGGATTGTATCATCATCATGTACTTGACCAGAGTAACTTATATACTTCAATGAAATGGTTTTTCGTTCGGCTGCACTAGCGGTTCCAAAGTTTTGGTGGTAGGGCAACTTACTGACTAATACCCAGCCTAACCCACACGCTGTTGATGTTATAGCAGCCTAGTCAATGAGGCTCAATCTTGACTGTTGATGTTATAGCAGCCTAGTCAATGAGGCTCAATCTTGACTGTTGATGTTATAGCAGCCTAGTCAATGAGGCTCAATCTTGACTGTTGATGTTATAGCAGCCTAGTCAATGAGGCTCAATCTTGATTGTTGATGTTATAGCAGCCTAGTCAATGAGGCTCAATCTTGACTGTTGATGTTATAGCAGCCTAGTCAATGAGGCTCAATCTTGACTGTTGATGTTATAGCAGCCTAGTCAATGATGCTCAATCTTGACTGTTGATGTTGTAGCAGCCTAGTCAATGAGGCTCAATCTTGACCTTTTATCGCCATCATTATTTATTTCACAAATTCGTTAATCCCTGCTAGTTGTTAGTTGCTAGTTGTTAGTTGTTAGTTGTTAGTTGCTAGTTGCTAGTTGTTAGTTGCTAGTTGTTAGTTGTTAGTTGTTAGTTGCTAGTTGTTAGTTGTTAGTTGTTAGTTGTTAGTTGCTAGTTGTTAGTTGTTAGTTGTTAGTTGCTAGTTGTTAGTTGTTAGTTGTTAGTTGCTAGTTGTTAGTTGTTAGTTGTTAGTTGCCCACCGCAAGCGATAATGGCTACAACATCAGACACGTTGTATTGATGATGTAACTTGCGCTGTATTTTGATTATAGTGAGATAGAAACTGCGTTGGGTATCAACATCACCCCCTGGTCACGAGCTACCTTGGTCCAGTGGCAAGACTTAAGTCAAGAAGACTAGAGGTAACTCAGGGTACAGGAACTCTGGTCCAACCTTTCTTGAGACCAGGGGTCGCTTGAATCTTGCGAGATTCAATCGTCCACCGTTTCCACTCATCGCTTTTAGAAAGAGGCAAGTGCCTTACCTCTCGACCACAGCGCAACCCATCGCCACCCCTCCCCCCCCCCCTTCCTCCTTAATCTCGGTACCATTCAACATTCACAACAATGTACATCTCTCTCTCTCTCTCTCTCCCTAAATATGTGTCGATATATTCCTCCATCTCTCTCTCTAAATATGTGTCGATATATCCCTCCCTCCCTCTCTTTCTCTCTCTCTCTCTCTAAATATGTGTCGATCTATCCCTCCCTCTCTATCTCTCTTTCTCTCTCTCTCTCCCTAAATATGTGTCGATCTATAACTCCCTCTCTCTCTCTCTCTCTCTCTCTCTCTCTCTCCCTAAATATGTGTCGATATACCCTTATTCCTACGATGAATATGATGTAAATAGCACATATCAACCGTCAATTTTGCAAAATTTCATTATTTTCCGACTCATAATTTCCTCAGCAGACCGTTGAAAACATGACAGGTGTGATTCGAAATCCGTCCAGATTTTATGATCGAGCGGTGATTCGGTTTCTAACAGCTGAAGGATGTCGAATCCACGCAGTGTTTGGGGACAAAAGTGTTGCGAACGTAAACTCCGGCGACGGTCCACCCGAAACGCTGCATCAATTTTGGCAATTACATCTTTTGCCGCAACAATATGTGCCTGACCTGGTCTCGGAAGATCTTTCGTTAACCCACGCTCTTCTTTAAACATCGTTGCCCAGTTCTTTACTGTTGTATTCGACACACTTTTGTCTCCACACATTGCCTGCATTATGCGATGCATATCAGCTGGTCGACATCCTTCAACTGTTAGAAACCGAAACACCGATCGCTGATTAATTCCGCCATGTTTTCAACGGTCTGCTGAGGAAACTACGAATCAAAGGATAATGAAATTTTTGAAACTTGAAGGTTGGTATGTGCTGTTTACATCAGAAGTGACGTTATCATGCGCATCGTACGTATGTTCACTTTGTGCAATTAGGTCCGGTATCATTTGAACACATCTTGTATAAATTATGTCCAGGAAAACTATTGAAATATAAACTCGATATTTGAATTCATGTATTTATCAAATTGAACACACACTGCAGTCGGGGATAAAGTAGTAGAGACTTCATTATTAGAGAAGATGACCAGTTACCTTCCTCGTTGTCCTGGTTTGCATATTGCAAAGTTGTAAATTAAGTCCCACATCAGTCACTGCCGTCAGGGATGAGGTACTAGAGATCTCTTTGTTCGAGACCAGCTTTTAGAGAAAGCAGTTCCTTTCTAAATCGGATACTCATTTTTCTGATTGTTTGTTGGAACGTGTCCGTACCTTTTAATAGTTGTCCATCACAAGTGATGAAGACCACTCTCTTTGTTCAGCCGTGTTGACAATCGTATCACTTGCTGTGTCCGCTGAAATGGGTGACTTGCGCGGTTATTTGGATTAAAGTGAGGAAGAAACTGCGCCTTTTGTCAACCTCGCTCACAGAGCCTAAGCTACCTTTTGCCAGTGGCAAGACATTCATCGAGACGACTGGAGATAGCATAGGATGCAGATTTTGCCTCAGGGTTACCACCGAAGCCTTTCCGTAAACATGTAAGTTGTAACCCGCAGGGTAGAAAGGTGGGAAGGCATCTAACGCAATTTGTCGTGCCTTTTCGATAACCACAAGAGGTCGTATGGACAACACTCAGCGTGTGAGTGGGTCTGGCATATCTCCCCAGCTGTATTCAGCTCATCATAGTAGCATCTAAAATTCCCACACGCCATATTCGTGAAGGTGAACCGGCAGAACTAACCCGTGAAATACGACACAGGTATAAGCGTAGTGTCATTCAGCCGGCGTCCAGACCAGGATAAACGGATGGAAGAAATCACAAAAAAAGAACGAAATAACAAGTCCAGACGGAAAACAACTCCACTTTTCCGTGAACACAAGTGTAAGTCGTCGACTAGTGTGAATTCCAGGCAAATCCGTGGTCTGGCGGCATCCCTAATGATCCAAAACAGTAGAGAAATGTAGACTCGCAGCCAGTTATGGCGCCATCTTTGCCAGATAGACTGAACAATGTACGTTCGTTAGCGAAGCAACTGCTCTAACAACGGTGCATCCTACGTTCTATATATACAAGTGATGCGGTCTTATAATGCTTCGCTTATCATTTCTATATGGAATGCACATATGCTTCTTCTAATTATCTCATGGAAACATTATTTAATTATTACAGTTAATTCCCAAATATTTGTACATTATTTTCTTGCAAGTTTTAGGTGTTAATCGTTCTTACAAGATATTCAACGTAAACCAACTACAATGTTTATTATAAATCATAGTAAGGTACATAGCCAAATATTTTTTGTTAATGTAGGTAATGCAGTTATCTAAACAAACATAAATTTGCGTGAGATATTCAATCTTTGACATCTCCCTCTTACCTATGCGATATATCTATAACGAGAGAGCTCTCACCCTACGTCAGAACCACACGAACGTACACATTACAATCTGCGTATTAAAAGCTTAAGATATTAATTTCCACCCGGCCAAATTTCTCACACTCGTTTTCATCTTCAGTAAATGACATGGGGAGCGAGCAACTCTAACCCCAAACATTTGTGTCACAGAGCCGACGGGCACTGGTCTGAACCTTGGACATGACAGTAGACGTTCGATATCATGGCACTTACTGAACAAGTAACTAGAAAAACACGACACTAGTCAATCCTGCAGCTATCTATTTTTTTTCATTAAATGTTTGCCTATCTGCATTCTACTGGTGAAGGCATGGCTCTTTCAAGCCCAGACCGTATTCTTTTAGGCAATATTAGGACACATTAACCAATTTTATTATATTTAAAAACCACGAAATGGCAAAACCAGTAGCCTACATAAATGTAACTGTAAATTCCAAAATAATATTTATAGAATTACAGTACACATAATTTCTAAAGCATGACTCAAAAAAATATATTTCTGAATAAAAATTAAAACACAAGCATTAATTATTTTTAAAGTATGTCATATTTTTATATAAATATTAAAGTTTATTTTTAATGTGACAACATTTCTTATCTACTTTTTTGGAAGGGATACATTTTCATTGTGACAAGGTGAAATTCAAAAAAATTTCACTTCTATGTCATGTAAATATTATCCTGCTAAGGGCAGATCCTGTGTTGGGAATGTGTTATGTTTATACTAGGTGCGCATGTTACAGACATTTGCATTACTTCGTGGTTTGTTCAAATATTTGAAAGTAATGAAATGTAAACATACATATGCCAACGTGCTGTGTATACAATGTATAACATTAATCATCGAATAAATAATCTATAACAGGTTAACCTCACTGCCCATTTCCAGATATTCAATGACTTAGTTCAAGCGAATAACGTACATTACTTTCATTATAATAATACAAATCATACAGACTGGTGTTCGTTTGCTGCTGGGTGAACAAACGTAGAAACTAATTTCATAGTTTAACATTTTAAGCACGTAAACATGACACTGAACGTTCAACCAGAATGTGTGTGTGTTTGCTTATTTTTCTGTTTCTCCACACGACTTAATTTGCGTCATTCGTGAATGTAGACAAGCAGCTGACAAAGTACATTTTGGTAGTTCAAGTTTTCTACAACAAAAAAGTACACTTTATTGGTCTGTCAAGTACACTTCATTGTACACATATTGTTCATGCAAGAAATTACATAATTAACTTACAACAAATGTAAAGCAAGGTATTAATACATGCGTAATTATATTAAACACACATAAGTACACAAATATATGTGTGCGTGTATGTGTCAATCAATCAAGCCCGTCACACCTGTCAGTGCAAAGGTCATCGACAACATTCATTAGCGTGCACGGTTCTGAATGGCTTTTTCTACCTCATTCCTTGTGTAATTATTTAATTGTAATTCCTTTTCACATTCTCTTCACCACGTATTTTGGGACTCTCTCTCTCTCTCTCTCTATATATATATATATATATATATATATATCTTTCTCTCTCTCTTCTCTTGAGGATTCCATGTAAAAGCTTGACTGGCTATGCTAGACTGTGCTTTTCGCAGCATATGTTCTATCCACCTCGATTTTCTTCTCTTAATGTGTTTTTATATTGGCTGTTGCTGGCTCCATTCCTAGGTCTTCATTCCTCGCCATGTCCTGTCACTTTATGCCAATTATCCTTTGTAACCATCTGTTAACGAAGGACTGGAGTCTTTGTTGTATGACCTTGGTCGTACTCCATGTCTCTGCTCCATACAGCAACACCGACTAGAAACTTCCGCTGAATATTCTAATTTTGGTGTGAATCTTTATATCGCTGGATCTCCATATATTGTTTAGTGTCAGGAATGCCCCTTGTGCCTTTCCAATTCTGATCCTTACATCTGCATCTGTATCCTGATGTGTCTATTGTGCTGCCTAAATAGGTAAAGTTATCCATTTCCTCCAACTGCTCTCCCTCCAGTATGATTGGTTCTTTGCTGTCAGTGTTGAGTTTAAGGAGCTTGATTTTCTACATGTTGATATTCAGTCCAAGTTTGGCCAATTGTTCTTTCATCCTATCAAGTTTATCTTGCATTTGACTATGACTGTGTGACAAAAGTACCATTTTATATGCGTAGTCCAGGTCCTCCAATTGTGACAATAGTGTCCATTGAATACGTTTTTTCCCCCTTCAATTGATGTCTTCATTATCCAATTTAAAGCCAACAATAACAGGAAATGTGAGAGAAGGCATCCATGTCTCACCCCTGTTGGCACCTCGAAGCTGTCAGCCAGTACTCCTTGATGCACCACTCAACTAACTGTGTCTGTACATATTCTGGATGAGGATTGTGTATTATCATAGGCGTCTCAGTCTCTGTAGACCATGCCCGTGACCCTCTGTGAGTAGCCTTTCCCAAGGTTTCCAGAAGTGAAGTGGTTGTCCGCAGATGCTAGTTACTCTCATCGCCCCAGAGGTCTGCAGGAGGTTATCGGTATCACGGAATGGAACGTGTGATGGTCAAAACTTGCCTTCTCTGAATTTCGTTTACTGGGCACTGCTGCAGCAGATGTCAGCAGTCATTTTATCAGTGCCACAGACACATGAATTGGTATGTCTTATTTTTAGCATGTTTAATAGATTCGTTGTGGCATGTGCGGAGTCTGAAGATCGCCACCTGGTCGGGCCAGTCATATTTCAGATTGTCTCAACTAGGTCTTGCGGCTGGATTCCGAACGATCATGGCAAGAGAAAGTTGTCATTTGAAGCTACTCGTGCTGAGATGAGTTAGCTCTTGACGATGTTTCTTTTGTAGCAGGTTACAGTGACTCTTACATCCCTAAGCGTTCTTGAGAAGTTAAACCACTTCAAGGGAATTGCAGTGTCGATCCCCACCTCACTGGCCAGAATACTATGACAGTCTGCTTTCAGGCGCACTAATAAGAATGTAAGGTGAAGTCTTGATCAATATGTTTCACCTGACCCTGATTGCTGTTTACTTCTTAGGTTGTTCTCTGGCAACTCTTCCTCACTTACATTTTTTTTTTAAACATTGCAAGTCAGGACTTCAGACAATATTTCTTTGGTAGCGACTCTTCTTACATCTCAAAGCATACTTAATAGAGTGAACCGTGGCCCTACTTGCTGTATTGCAATGTGAAGCTTTTCAGTAAGCATCGTCATGCGGATTACAATGTTGATCCCCATCTCACTAGCCTGTTTGATGAGACACAGCCTGGTTCCAGGAGCACGAACAAGGTTTTAAGGCGAAGTCTTGATCCATTTATTTTGCACTTGTTGACCCTGATTTTTCTTCGCTCCTGAGGTTGTTGTCAACGCAACCTTTCCTCACTGAAATTTAAAAAACAGCGGAAGTCAAGTCCTCATTCAAATCATCGTCTAATGCTGTCACCAATTTCGCTTCCATGGGCAACTTATATATATATATATATCCATATCCATATCCATGTCCAACTGCTGTGGCATGGTTCCAGGCCTTCGCCAGGGCGGAGATGGAGATTGATATCTGCTGGAATCATTCTGTGCGAGGACGGCTTCTTCTGCACCTCCAGCCGGTCGGTGGAAGACTTTTGGAGGAACGACTTGTGAAGTAAGTATCTTGTAGGCAGGGGTTTTCTGGTCCAGCCGTACAACATGACCCAACAAAGAAACTCGGCGCCAGTTAAGTGTTTCTGAGATCTAGTGGAGACCTGTTTTAGCACGTTGCAGATGTAGTCATGCCTCTTACAAAAACGTATGGCTATTTCAAACGCAGCTAGATGTTGGCCTATTATACGGTGAGGTAGACGTTCATTAGGACGATAACAGAAACTATACAGACACTCATTGAAAGTGTCTCTGAAAAGCTTCGACATTAATGTCACCTTCTGGGAGTTGCTTGCACAGAACCTTTCCACCTGACGCTCAAATCACAGAGCAAACTCCACAGAATAGGTGTGCCACCCAAAAGAGCAGAACACACGATAACTCAACAGCCAACTCCCTCACAAGTGTGCCCTGGGTGCGGCAAGGTCTGCCGTGCCTGGATTGGTCTATATAACCATTAGAGAACACATCTCGCAGCATACGTTGATGCTGTCGCCATCTCCGCTTGCGATAGGCAACTATTATTATTATTAAATATTGGCGTGTGCATATGGAGAGGTGTGCTATTCCACAGGCTGGAAAATGCCCTGTCCTAGAGGAGTACTTAGTTTGTCTCGTAAGACATGCTCCCTGTACTGTAGTTGTCGTATTCTTTTCTCTGCAACACACAGACCCATCCTGAAAAACAGTTGTTTATCTTCCCCAACTAACACCAGCACCACAACACCCACAACTTTAAACCTTCACAAATAACACTTTCTTCTTCTTCTTCTTCTGCGTTCATTCTCAATCTCCCGCTACCAAACCCTGAACAGGGCTTAGCAAGTAGAAGGGTGTAGTCCGGAGAACGGAATGCATTGTGTCGCTAGTTAACAGCTTGACTGCGATATTTGCACCTTTCGGTCCGACACATCCATCTTCGGTCGTAAATAACACCTTATTATTATTCTTCTGTTTTTTCTGCATTCGTCCTGAAAAGGGTGTTTGGAATGCTGTGTCATAGTTTACAGCGATGAAACGATATCTGCATCTTTCGGCCCAACACATCCGATTCAGCACCGCGCTTTAGGGGTAGGGTTCGTCTTTCCTCGTCGATCCCTAAACTCGTACCCACGCTGCCATCTGTTTCCATGTTCGTCACATGGAGGTGATATAAGGTCTTGGTCAGTTATGGGTCACCGACCCTGACGCAAGCAGTCGGCTATGAGTCAATGCCGCATCTTGGGATCCAAATAAAACATTAAGAATCATAAGTCACAAGCAACCCGTTCCTCAACAAGGTGGTTAATCTTGTCTGAGTCCCAATCCTGTCTGCAGTCATGTAGTTTTATCACAAAGTGACCCCTGGACAGTTGGATTGTTCAAGCCTCCTGAAGTCACTCCCACGTTGTCAAATTGGTGCTGTAGGTGACTGGCTGTCTGAATCATCTCTTTCCTGATTAGAATGCCAGACTTGAGCAGGGTCATTGGTTTGACTACTTTCATCTGTCCACAGATGGATCTGCCTCAGTGAGTGATAAAAGGGCAGGCAGTGGAATCTACATTAAACACACCAATGGTGACATAGAAAATCACTCCATACCAGCAGGAGAGACTTGTACCGATTTCAGAGCTGCAGCAAGAGCTGTTCATGCAGCAACTCAGATTCTTATCAGCTAAAACATAAATAGAAGGAGAACGGTCATTATAACAGACTCCAGGAGTGAACTCCAAGCCATCTCAAGCCACAAACAATATACTCTCACATGAAATAAAATACAACATAGGATTGCTTTCTCAAAAAACAGATTTAGTCCTACAATGGATTCCAGCCCACTGTGGTATCCCTGGAAACGAGAAAGCAGACGAGCTCCCAAAAGCTGGAAGTGGTGGCAAGCAGATTCTCCATCCACAGAGCTATAAAGAAGCAAAGACACTCATCAAACGATCCATGAGGGCAGAATGGAGAGACCAGCACAAAGACACTCATCAAACGATCCATGAGGAAAACCTGAAATGCACAGTATCCTTCGTGAACCTCATCAGACTAGAAGCATAGCATCATAGATCATCAGTTGATCGATGAAGAAGAAGACTACTTTCGTCTGGCTGCCGCACAACCCCCTCTGACTCCGTTACCCTTTGTTCACTTGTAAATTGGCTGCCCATTATTAGGTAAATGCACGAATGAGGAATCCAAAACACAATATTCTGCATGATATCCCTATGAAAATGGGCTGTGTTCAGAAAATTTCATTTAGCAACAATAAAGTAATACACTCAGAAACAAAAAGACATCAATATTTTTCTAACTTTATTTGTCAAAAGAAGATGCAGTCGAACACAAGGAAGCCACTCAGAATAATTATATAAAATATTTCTTGTTGCTTGAAGAAAAGGCACACAAAAATGTATAGTACAACAACAGGCACATAAGACAGATGGTTAAAGCTGTACAAAAATTAAAAGCAAAATGTAAAATAATTTTAGTGATCCACAAACAACTGGAAATTTACAGTAAAGTTTGTTATGAAAATTTTAGCTAATAAATATGTTCAAAGAAAATCTAGTTAAAGCAGATTTCCAAAGTCCTGAGGTTCATTCAAATTACAACCCCTTTTAGGGATATGTGCTTTTCAGACATTAACTGTTTAGGCCCAAGTGTTGAATATTGAGTGAGCAAGTTCATGTAGCAGTGAAAAAGACAAAATGCAATGTTAGATATGATAAAAAGAAATATTAAACATAGGAGCAAGGAATGCCCGAGTGGTCTGCCAGGGACTTTGTGTATGACAAGGACAAGAATAGCACCACTGCCTCACAGAAAGCATGTCGTAAGAGGCAATTAACTGTGTGATGTGGCATAGCACTGGCCATAGTTAGGTGGTTTGTTAAGAGCAGCATAGATGGCGACTAACAGGCTGCAGGTCTACTTTACTCTAGTGAGTCTATTAAGATGAACTCACAGATTGGTAAACCCCCCTCCGTAAGCGATTGTCCCAATGCAGCGGATTATTAACCTGCTCAAGCCTAGCCCGCTAAGGAGGGATCTTTCACCCGGCACATTCAGCTCATATCGAAGCTGGGACATGCACATGGACATCTGCCCATGTAGAAGTACAGGTCGACTAAGAACTAAGGAAATGATTGTGAAAGTGTACAAAGGATTAGTTAGACCTAGATTGACATACTGTGTACAGGTGTGGAGTCTTTATTGTATAGAAGATATAAACATGCTGGAAAGAATACAAAAAAGAGCAACAAAGCTGATAGTGAGATTCCAGAATTACAGTGTATAGAAAAGAGAAGAATTTGAGGTGACAATTCAAATTTATAAGATAATCTAAGGAAATTATAAATTAGACTATAACAAAAATGTCAAAATACAACCACCTACAAGAACAAGAAGGCATAGCTACAAATTAACTAAAAAAAGGTCCAGATTAGATATTAGGAAATATTTTCTTAGTCAGAGAGTGGTGAAAGCTTATAATGCCATACCCAAGAAAGTAGTGGAGGCAAGGACAATTAATGCATTTAAGAATAGATTGGATGCGCAAAGCTTTTAGACCAAGGAAATGTAACTGAAACTGGTTGTATATAGACTCTGCAAAGTCTTCTAAATCAGTATATAGACGTTAAGTTAAGTTATTACCTTATGGTCCTAAAATAATCAAATGGACTCAAATATTTGGTAAAGAAAGAAGTAACTTAGCCAAAGAAGAAAGTTTTATCGAGTCATTACTTACAATAAGGCACCCTGAATGCATTTCTTTTCTGCAAACAATTTTCAAAAATATGACATTGTTTAAAATCTGCTAGTGAAGCAAACACATTTTATACATAAATATATATTTATTGTTTTGTTTGTTAATGATAAGTATGATGTTTACATCCATTGCTCAGGGTACTATGAGAATTTATAAGGCAATGTCACAAGCAAAAGAAAACAAAAATCAGTATAGGCTATATAGTAAATATATATATTTTGTGAGCTTGAGTGATTCTTTCGATATATGGATCTGTTTCTTGTACGTCACCCTGGGAATCATGTTTTGCGCAACAGAGATTAAAATGTCCCTTGTATGTGGGGTCCGCTTCTTTATTACTTCGATGCTATATTCGTTAAAAGAAATTTTACAAGATTTGGCCAAACAGGAGAACTGCTTGGAATACTTGTATTTAAACAGGCATGTTGATAATGTCTGCTACCAGGTAGCTGAAAGATATCCGTAGAACTAGTTCATTAATCCCATCATGAACAGAAAATTTAAATATGTTGACCACATTAAAAAACACAGCGGTTCTGAGAGAACGGTAATGGAAGGTATGGTGCCAGACAAGAGAGGCATAGGAACACCAAGAAGGTGATGGCACCAAGATGTCAAGGAATGCTTGGACATGACTTCGGAGCAGGCTGACGATTTGGCATATGTGATCAGGTTTCTTTCAGATGGGCTGTTTTTATAGAAGCGTCGTTCTTCAAAGGATATTCTACATGATGATGATATATATATAACTAGTGTTAGAGACTTCCACATATCAAGCTACAGTCTGTGAGGTGGAGCGGCCAGTTTTTATTCTATTAGACATATAATAGCTTCATAAGTTATAACCTATATGTTATCAACATTCTACTTCATCCATCTCTTGGTAGCACTTTAAAAATTGGCAGTACTCCGCCACACAAGAAAATTGAGCATCTCTGATCTACATATATTCTTTTATCTTATACTATAAAACAAGAAAATATATGTATCTGTTTGTCCGTCTTGCAAAAACTCGCTGTGAGCTCTAGCAATGTGGAATTTGCACTGCTCATTCTGTCTGAAATTTCTAGGTAAACAGAACTATTTTCAGTTTGTTGCATCATTCCACTCCTGAGTTAATTAATATTAATGAAATGGTTGGTTTATAACATTTATGGCATACCCTACAGTACCATTTTGTTTTGCGTGCATGGTCGATCAAGCTCCAGGACCAGTATAAGGGGAGGTCAACCCTTTAAACACAGACAATACACAAACGTTATTTTCTCTTAGTTATTTTCTCTTAGCGTGGACCCTCAAGGGTGCAGTGTTGTTCTATTTAGTTTTCTGTGCGAAGTGAATATTTCATAAAGCAAATTGCATGTATTAAAAAATTATGTAATTTCCAGGGCAAACCGGACACTAAAGTTCTAGTCTTCTCATAAAAATGTACAAAACACTTTTCAGAAATTCACCTCCAACATTTAGTTCTTGCACGAAATGCATATATTGTCTGATATTTACAAGTAAGGATGTGCTTCCAATGATGTATTTTATTGTGAAATACGCAAATTGAATACAGTTAAACAACCTTAAAAATTTATGTAATGCAGTAACTAAATGGAAAGCCAATGTAGATATCAATTTTGGTCAAAGAATTGTGTATACTTTAACTGAGCCCTCCTGTATTACCAGCATACAATAATGGGGGGTGTAATAGATACATTATTACTTTGTTTTCTTCTCATTACAACCAGTGTAAGAAAAAACAAATAGTCAAAATATATAATTTTCTTCCAATTATAGAACTTCTTAATTGTGATTTTAAAAAAAAGGTTAAAGTAATTTTATATCAAAACAATAACATTAAAAGGCATTATCATGTATTTTATTTCAGGCAATATTAGTATTGAGTTTCACTGCAGTTTCTCACAGTTTAAATAAAAAAGTCCCATTTTTAAAAAAGTTTACTTTAAAAGGATGAAAATAAGTGCATACAGGAATTTCACAAGAATTATACACCAAATTATTTATGTTTCGATTGAAACATTTTTTGATGTTTTTTTAAAATATTTTAAACATAAGGTGCTTTATATATTTAACTACTGAATTGGAACAAATAAAATACCAAATATGTTAATTGGCAGTAAGTACTGAAACAAAGCAATCATTTTAACAACTAAGAATATACTGTACATAAAACTCATAGCATAGTTAACAATTCAAAATTCAGGATCTCAGACCTGTAATGAGCTGACCAATTACATCCTGTTATATTTATTATAAAATTAAAATATAGTAGGTTGTGCATAACGATGGCAACCTCATCATGTTAAAAAAAGTATTATAGAAACCACAAAAGGAAGAGCAGACTCATGCTTCAGCATATGGTTCTTGCTAGAGAACCAGCTTTAGTGCTTATTCCATGCTCTTATTTGATGGACCAATAAAGAGTGGACATTTAACTGACTCTCTCCGCAGAGGGCTGGAAAATTTTTCTACAATGCCGTAGAGCTGATATATTGGTTTGAACAGTCGACATACTTATACATTGAAGTTTCCTCATATGAAGTATTTCTAAATTCATAAATATACCTATACTTTCTAGCAGTAGTTTTATATTCCAAGAATAGATGTGTCAAGAGACCTAAAGAATTCAATAGGAAATAAGTCTAGTCATTAAATCCGGAATATGTTTGGGCATATGGATACCATTAGTGTTATGATGTTAATTTTCTTTGCAAGTCGAGTAGTGGTGGTCTGAAGTATCATATATATAACATACCAAAGTGGGATCAAGATGCTGAGCAGCGCATGAGCTGCAGGGGTCATCAACCCATAGCTGACTGCTAGCGTCAGGGCCAGCGAACTAGAGCTGCCAAGACCCTTCTACACCTCCACACGGTTATGCTGGATAACAGGCTGTAGCAGGGCAGACTGGCTAAGAAGAAGGGATCAAAGAGGGAATGCTAACCCAGTACTCAAAAATTGCTTGGTGAAGTTGAATGTGTTGGACTGAAAGGTGCAAATATCGCAGTCAAGCTGTAAACTACGACAACACATTCCGTTCTCTGGTCTATATTCTGTTACTTAAGCCCTTTCAGGGTTTGGTAGCGGAAGATTGAGAATGTACGAAGCCAAGTCAAGCCATATACCAAAGTGTGGGGATGGCGTGGCCTAGTGGCTAAGTAGCACGGCTCACAATTCGAAGATGCTGGGTTCGATCCCCATCACAGCACCGCCATTAACCTGGAGCAAACCCTTAGAAAATGCAGGAGGAAGCAGACCCTTACATAAAATGCATGCTGAAGTCGGATGCACTGGGCCGACAGGCGCAAAATAAAAACCACAGTGCAACGCACACTGCCTTGGGGAATAGAGAAATAAGGCGAACGCAAACAAACAAAAAATCGTTTTGAATTTTAAGTCTTCTTCTTCTTATGCGTTCATTCTCAATCTCCCGCTACCAAGTCCTGAACAGGGATTTGCAAGTAGCAGGATGTAGTCCGGAGAACGGAATGCGTTGTGTCGCTAGTTTACAGTTTGACTGCGATATTTGCACCTTTCGGTCCGACACATCTGTCTTCGGCAGCGTAATTTTAAGTGAAATACAGATCAAACAACATTTGGGGTCGAAAACACAGCAGTGAATGAGCTGACAGCAGCCAGCGATTCATAGTTGGGTGTTTGCCTCACGGGCAGAGAACCAGAACTGACCAAGACCATATTTCGCCTCTTAGTGGCAGCTCTGGAAATAAGCTCCACTCGTGTATTCAGAATATGGATCACAGTGGAAAGGCAAACATTAAAGTCCCAAAAATGGCATGCTGAAACCATAAATTATGACACAATGTTCTTTTCAGGACAAATGTCGAAGAAGAACAAGAGTAAGGACAACAAGATAACAACTAACACCGGAGAATATATCGTATTGATGTGCAACCTTTTCCAACTGAAGTATTAACACTGTCACAATTAAGACAGTTTGCTAGTAGCCGTAGTGGTTCTGCGTAGTGAATCAATTAAAACTATTATATATATATATATATATATATATCACGTGTACACATCAATGACTGTAGCCAGTGCAAACAATGATGACTGTAACCAGTACAAACAATGATGACCGTAACCAGTACAAACAATGATGACTGTAACCAGTACAAACAATGATGACTGTAACCAGTACAAACAATGATGACTGTAACCAGTACAAACAATGATGACTGTAACCAGTACAAACAATGATGACTGTAACCAGTACAAACATCAATGATGACTGTAGCCAGTGCAAACAATGATGACTGTAACCAGTACAAACATCAATTATGACTGTAGCCAGTGCAAACAATGACGACTGTAACCAGTACAAACATCAATGATGACTGTAGCCAGTACAAACAATGATGACTGTAACCAGTACAAACAATGATGACTGTAACCAGTACAAACAATGATGACTGTAACCAGTACAAACATCAATGATGACTGTAGCCAGTGCAAACAATGACGACTGTAACCAATACAAACATCAATTATGACTGTAGCCAGTGCAAACAATGACGACTGTAGCCAGTACAAACAATAATGACTGTAACCAGTACAAACATCAATGATGACTGTAGCCAGTACAAACATCAATGATGACTGTAGCCAGTACAAAAAATAATGACTGTAACCAGTACAAACATCAATGATGACTGTAACCAGTACAAACATCAATGATGACTAACCAGTACAAACATTAATGATGACTAACCAGTACAAACATTAATGATGACTGTAGCCAGTACAAACATCAATGATGACTGTAACCAGTATAAACATCAATGATGACTGTAACCAGTACAAACATCAATGATGACTGTAACCAGTACAAACATCAATGATGACTGTAGCCAGTACAAACATCAATGATGACTGTAGCCAGTACAAACATCAATGATGACTAACCAGTACAAACATCAATGATGACTGTTGCCAGTACAAACATCAATGATGACTGTAGCCAGTACAAACATCAATGATGACTGTAGCCAGTACAAACATCAATGATGACTGTAGCCAGTACAAACATCAATGATGACTGTAGCCAGTGCAAACAATGACGACTGTAACCAGTACAAACATCAATGATGACTAACCAGTACAAACATCAATGATGACTGTAGCCAGTGCAAACAATGACGACTGTAAACAGTACAAACATCAATGATGACTGTAGCCAGTACAAACAATAATGACTGTAACCAGTACAAACATCAATGATGACTGTAGCCAGTACAAACATCAATGATGACTGTAGCCAGTACAAACAATAATGACTGTAACCAGTACAAACATCAATGATGACTAACCAGTACAAACATTAATGATGACTGTAGCCAGTACAAACATCAATGATGACTGTAACCAGTACAAACATCAATGATGACTGTAACCAGTACAAACATCAATGATGACTGTAACCAGTACAAACATCAATGATGACTGTAGCCAGTACAAACATCAATGATGACTGTAACCAGTACAAACATCAATGATGACTGTAACCAGTACAAACATCAATGATGACAGAAACCAGTACAAACAATGATGACTGAAACCAGTACAAAAAATGACTGTAACCAGTACAAACATCAATGATGACTGCAGCCATTACACACATCAATGATGACTGCAGCCATTACACATATCAATGATGACTGCAACCATTACACACATCAATGATGACTGCAGCCATTACACACATTATTGATACATAACGTCCCCTCCTAGCACATGTCACTTGCCAGCAAGTTTTGAACCAAAGGAAATGATCAATAAACAAAGAAGATATACAAACATGTTAGTACATTATAAATTACTACTTTAGGAAACGTTATGTATCGGTTATTTTGTTATGAATTATTACAATTGTAACACTGTGTTCTGGCCATCTTTCAAATAACATTTTCCAATATTAGGAGAGAAAATTATAAAGGATACGATATACATAGTTTTAGATAGTGATTAAAAAAGGATAGTATATACATATTCAAATTTGAAACAATATATATTTACAAAATAAACATAGAAAAGATGAAAAAAATGATCATAGTCAAAAAATCAATAGAAGTAAAGGTAACAATGAAAGGGAAAAAAATTGTACAGGTACACCAATTCCTACAACTGGGTCACATCCTCAGTAGATGCATGATGCTATGAAGATATAAGAACTAGAGCTGTGTTGACAATGAAGGCATTTAGATAGAAACAAGGAGTCCTGATATCAGGTAGCATGCATTAGTATGACACTAAGGAAAAGAATCCTGGACACATATGTTTGGTCTGTAGCATTGAACAGTTCTGAAACATGGACAATAAACTCAAGAGAAGAGAAATACACTGAGGCTTTTGAAATGTGGTAGTACTGAAAGATGATTCAAGTAAGTTGGACAGAGAGGAAATCAAACGAAAGGGTGTTGGCGGATGTAGGAGAGGAAAGAAAGCTACTACAAAAGATATATAAACAACACCTGGCCTGGCTGGGCCAAAACCTATGGAATGAGGACCTAGGGAAGAAATTCTTGGAAGACAGAACATACGGAAAGAGAGCAAGGGGCAGACCAAGAAATATCTTTGTGAGACAAGCATGCAGAGACATGGCCGTGAAAACTTATGCTGAGCTCGAGACGGCCACAAATGACAGGCAGAAATGGAAAGACAGAATGCTGAGCTTGAAAACCAGTTCCAGAATTGAGTGAACTGATATTAATTATATACATATATATGATATGTCAGTTAAATTCAATCAAATTTGAGATTTTAGAGGTCACCACGATTTGCCATCTGTCCAGCAGGGAGGCATTGGCAATCTCTGGGTTGTTCCCCTTCTTCATGCATGATTGGGTTGTCTAGAGTGCTGTCCCATGACTTGGGCAATCAGCACTGCTGTCCAGCAGCTTGTTTATGCATGGCTTGGGCTTTCATCAGTGTTGTCATGTAGCTAGGTCATGCATGGCTTGGGCTTTCATCAGTGTTGTCATGTAGCTAGGTCGTGCATGACTTGAGCTTTCACCAGTGTTCTCCTGCAGCTAGGTCATGCATGACTTGACTTGGGCTATCAAGACCACTGTCCCATGACTTGGGCAGTCATCTGTGCTGTTTATGCATGACTTAGCATTCTGTGCTATCTTATAGCTTGGTGATGTATGACTTGGGCTTTCCAAATGTGCTGTCCAGCAGCACTAGATAACAATGGTCCGATTTCGTGATTGCTGTTCCAGCAGCAGTTTATGACAATATGCCATACTGTACTAAGGAAGGTGAGTAACACATTGTCTGTGTTACGCAAGCAAGAGCCTACTGGCTGTGTTTGATCATGTTGAGGTTGCAGGAGTCTGAAAAGACAAAAATGTAATAAAACTTCATTAAATTCAAGATTTCTAACTATATATACTATATATATAGTATAACTATAACTATAATGCCATAACCCACAAATGGAATAATTTGTCACTAAGCCATTGCCTTCACAAGTTATGGGCATATGATTACGCATTTTAACTAGAAAGTGCTTAGAGATTTTTCATTTGGCATTGCGGATGTGTGTTACACTGTTAAAGACATCATAGAGAAGTAACAAGATAATTGTGTCAAACAAATCAGTTTTTAGTTGTGCTAGAAGGCAATTACAATTCTTATTTTCCACTCAGTGGAATGCCAACGATACTGGTGGCTGCACTAAGTTAAGTTAATGGCTACAGGAAAATGGGTGCATGATATATATATATATATGGAGGAAGACTAATGTCTGATCAGACATGTTAGTCAGGGTCAGGCAAAATATACTGGCCAAGCCCCTCACCTCGGTTTCCTAGTAGCGCTCCCTGGAAACGGGTAGTCTTCATGGCAACCTGATTAACGAGGTGAAGGATCGATGTGATTCCCGTAGTAGTGAGTGACATCCAAATGAAGCTAAGCATAGAACAACCGCCTGGATGACCCTGGTCCACCTTCATCAGCAAGCTCGGGATATGAGGAAAACTACTGCAACCCGCCACTTAACGTCCTTTTTGAGGCGCACAAAAGAGTAACCTTCTCATTGTGGGCATTCACAAATAACATATATATATATATATATATATATATATATATATATATATATATATATATATATATATATATATATATATAAATAGAGAGATAGAGAGAGAGAGAGCGAGAGAGAGAGAGCAAGAGAGAAAGCGAAAGAGAGTCAGATAAGTTTACCACAAGGTTTAAAAGATATGTCCTCATTCAGCATTGACACAAAATGCCTGTTTGAGAAACACTAATTTAAAGTTAATAAATACCAAATATGTGAGACAGTTTTTAAATAACCATACATTCACCTTGTAGAGGCAGCCAGGAGTTGAAGCTGAAGTCCACTTTGACATCACTAGACATGCCAAGAGCATCCTGGTCTTTCATTCCACCGCTACTTGTAAATATCATTTGACAAGGGGCTATTAAGTCATTCAGTGCTGTTCCTAAATCAAGGTCAGAAGTGTCGAACAGTTCATCCTCTAGTGAAGAGGTACATGATTGTGGACTATCAAGTTCTGACATGTGCTGTGTACCTATGGTTGCCATCTTGGTGCAGTTCTGCATATAGAAGAACTGATCTGAAAAGATGTCTAGTAGGTCTTCACTAGTTGAGTTGTTTCTTGTTTCCAAATGTATTTGATTTATATCATCATCTGAGAGGCAGTTCAAAAAGTCATCATTGGTCTCCTCAGATGTTATTGACTGTGGAGATAGCACAACTGTGTTTGATACATGCATGTCCAAGTGGTATCCTTTGTTGTTTGAGTGGAGATCTGATGTGTTTGTGAAAACACGAGGATCATTAAAGCATGTAATGAGAGCTTCTTGACTGGTTGGGATGTACGAATGTGGAATTGAAAACTTGATTTGAGGCTGGGCATGGGAGAAAGGTTTTATTTGAGGCTGAGCATGGGGGGAAGGTTTTATTTGAGGCTGAGCATGGGAGGAAGGTTTTACTTGAGGGTGATCATTAGGTTGAGATGGTTTTATTTGAGGCTGGAATTGAGGCTGTATTTGGGGTTGGAATGAAGGTTGAATCTTGGCTTGGAATGTTGATTGCATATGGGGCTGCATTTGAGGCTTGAATGAAGGTTCTATCTGAGGCTGGAAATGAGGCTGGAAATGAGGCTGTGATGAAGGTTGGATCTTGGGTTGGATGATGTGAGGTTGAATTGAAGTTTTGGTCTGGGTTGGTTTTTGTGTTTGAGGCTGAATGAAAGGTAGGATTTGAGGCAGCATTTGATGCCGGGATGAATGTTGTATTTGAGGCTGCATTTGATGCTGGAATGAAGATTGTGAATGAGGCTGCACCTGTATTTGGTGCTGTGCCTGAGGTTGGGAAGAGGGTAGAATTTGAGACTGGAATAAAGGCTGTACGTGGAGATGAGATGAAGGCTGTGCTTGAGGATTTGGTGAAAGCTGTAAGTGGGGATGGTATGAAGGTGGAATATGGGGATAGGGTGAAGGTTTAATGTTGCTTAGGACATCATTTGGATCATGGTAGTGGATACAAGGTGAGGGACTTATTCTCTCATCTCTTAAAAAGCTTGGGATATTTACAGATGGCACTTGTTCGGCAAGGAGCTTTTTCTTGACTACACATTGTTGTTGGTCTTCCATTTTTATAGATGTCTTCAGCTCATCTAATTCTTCATCTTTGAAAAAAGATTCAATGTAAGATGGATCAAGAATGGGCAGTTCTTTCTCCTTCACTGCAACTGTTTTAGCTGTGTTCATATGTGGTAGGGCAGCAAGTTTCTCAAGAGCCTGAATGCTTTCTGATTTTCCAACAGTGGCCTTTTCTGTGGGATGCAACGTGCGAGTCTCCACAGGTAAGCAGGAAGACTGTGGGGACGAAGCTGGAGATGGATCTGGAGTGAGATAAGAATCAGGAACTATCTGCTCGGAGATCACGTAATTCGCTTTGGGTGAACCTTGACAAGCTGGCTGCTTCATTGACATATTATTAGCTGTTATTGATTCAACTGTGTAGCTAGTAGACTGCATAACTTGCATCTTTGAACTTTCAGAGCCACTGGCTGAGACTGTAGTTTGCTTGTCTTGTTTCTTCTGTGATATTCCTTGGCCAGTTACGTCACTGAAATTATCGGTATTCCAAGACAAACTATCTATGTTCCAACTCATTCTGGCTGACTTAGCGGGCTTGCAAGATTTAACCTGTGGTCTTTCAATCTTCCTTTTCAGCATTGCCTTTAGATGGCTCAATTGAGCAGCTGAGCTTTGGCTTTCGAGTGCACAGTCAGTTGCTGACTTGTTGGTTGGACTGGACATTGAGGGATATTTGTTAAAGTGCATATCCAGGCTTCCTGCATGCTCAATGTAATTGGGAATGTTGGTTGGGTTTTCAGAAACAGGTATAGCATTTGAAACATGTTGGGGGATCCATTGACTTCCAAAGTTATTTTGAGTTGGAGAGCAAACAGAATTCTGGTGACTTTCCTGAGAATATGAACTTGGATGCATGGAGAACACGTGACCTTGAACTTTGATTTGGTATGCTTCATGGGCACTGTAACATAGAAAGTTGAGATAATTTAATTGTAATGATATTAAAACAATCTTCACTAACAATGGAGAATTGAAAATGGCAAACTGTGAATTAAAATCAGATGTTACCAATTTGCCATAGCAGACTTTATCAAAATCAATGAGCATGAGCAGCACATGTACATAGGACACATAGCCCAATATGGCAGAGTAAAGAATAGGACCACCATGCTCAAATATAAATGCATTAACGTTTAGTGAACAATTGGCAAGAAAATTTGTCCGGGTATTGTCTGTCGCTTTTATCGGACTTAAATTATGTTTCATGCCCACCTTTTTTTTAAAAAGCATTTTAATCATAAAAGACAACTGGGCTACCATAGAAATTGGCTGAAAATACAACTCTTTTTGATTGTAGAGAGTTCCACTTCTGTTTTGTCCAGTTCAAAACAATGACGATTTTGAAATTTGTTTTAGACATTTGGAAATGATTTCTTCTGTTTTTTCACTTGGATTTAAAAGAGTCACCAATTATTGAGAATGGGGAAGTTTAGTTTTTTGAAACAGATATTTTCTGAGGAAGATCTGTTTAGTTTCTTTATATAGGTATAATAATTATATTTGTAGTGGAAACTAACAGATATGCCCATCTTGAAAACATTGATTATTTGTCCTCTGTGGCACTTTGACCAAGATGAAACAGGCCAAGGTAGATTGGATAACGGCTCAGTGCGCAGTTATCGAACAAAATCTGGGACAAAATGATGCCAAGGGAGCATATAAATTAGTCAAGGACTTAGTAAGACCTGTCCAAAGTCGAAATACGACGATTCAGGACAAGAGTGGGAAATGTCTCACAGAAGCTCAAGACATTCGGAGTTCTGTTCGGAGCTATATAAGCATGAAGATCGAGGTGACCCAAGAATGGCAATGTCTCCTGAAGTGAGTCTGATAGAGGAAAATCAAACGATAACAAGGGAAGAAGTATATGAAGCCGTAAAAATGCTGAAGAGAGGGAAGGCTGTCGGTGTGGATAATATTCCAGCAGAGCTCCTGCAAGTGGGAGGTGAGGCGACAATCACTACCCTGACTTACGTCTGCAATAGAATTTGGCAGACAGGAGTGTGGCCCACCTGCTGGACAAAATCAGTCATTATACCACTGCCTAAATCGGGAAACCTAAATGTGTGTCAGAACTATCGAACAATCAGTCTGATAAGTCATCCAAGTAAAGTTCTCTTGAGGATATTACTTAACAGACTGAATCCTCAGGCGGAGAGTATCATTGCCGAAGAACAAGCGGGCTTTCGAGCAGGAAGGAGTACCATCGAGCAGATATTTAATCTTAGTCTACTGAATGAGAAGTACTCAGAGTATCATCAACCACTCTACCATGCCTTCATTGACTTTCGAAAGGCGTTTGACAGAGTGTGGCATGCGGCGCTATGGTCAACAATGAGGCATTATAAGTTCAACAGTGATATTGTGAGGGTAATTGCAAACCTTTATCAGCAGGCGACCAGCGCTGTCTAAGTAGAGGGAACGCTAGGCGATTGGTTCCGTACGACGGTGGGTGTGAAACAGGGTTGTATACTCTCCCCCACACTCTTCAATATCTTCTTGGAGAGAATAATGGAGATGACCTTAAAAGGACATGTTGGCACGGTTAAAATAGATGACAGGCTTATCACAAACTTCTGCTTTGCTGATGATATTGATGTATTGGCAGGCACAGAGAGGGAACTCCAGGAGTTGATTGGTAGATTGGATAGAACGGCCCTGAGTTTTGGTATGGAAATAAATGCTGATAAAACAAAGCTCATGACCAATAACGTTGCAGGGTTTCAATCTGTCATAGAGGCAAATGGGCAGGTACTTGAGGTGGTGAAACGTTTCAAATATCTTGGATCGTTGATCAGCGAAGAGGGTTCGAAGCCAGAGGTAATTGCAAGAATAGCACAAACAACAGCGGCGCTGACTAGGTTGCAACCTATATGGCGCTCTTTTGTGCTGTCAATATTTCTGTATGCCTGCGAGACCTGGACCATTACAGCAGATATCCAGGGCAGAATACGTGCAATGGAAATGCGGTGCTATAGAAAACTCCTAAATGTTACATATAAGGATCGTGTCACGAACGTAGACATCCATCCGTCAGAGAGTTGAAGACGCTATTGGTCCTTTTGAAGATCTGGTCACAACTATCAAAAGACGAAAGATGGCCTGGTGCGGGCACATCGCGAGGTCCAACGGAATTCCCAACTCGATACTCTTTGGATCCGTACCGGGACAGAGAGGGTGAGGACGTCCAAGGAAGAGATGGGTGGACAACATCGCTGAGTGGTCAGGCCTTCGTCACGGTGAGATACGCCAGGCAGCGACAGACAGAGAGAGCTGGCGTGGGATTTTCATGTCTTCATGTGTGCCCCAACGACCTGATGGGTTACGGGATGAACTGAACTGAACTGAACTGGCACTTTGAAAATTTGTTTACAAACAAGGAACCCCGAAAACAGGTCAGTCTATCTATATGTTTGCATTGTTTTTCAATATTTTCCCCTTCATCTTCTTGTATCTCAGAAACTTACACACATGCACAACAAAAACAATAACACAAACAAATTCTTCATTAATTTTAAACTCTACATACAATCAAATCATATCTATAGACCAATAAACAAAACGGTTACAGAATCTCAAAGTCAACAACTATTTGAAGTTCTGAAAAAATAATATGGCAGCATAAAGGTTAAAATATGATTCAGCAGGAGCACCACTAGAAGAAGTCTGTCAACTCAGAAGAGTCTATTTCAAAGTTGGATTAGGTTTTGAAAAAAGTAAGATGGCCCCGCTTTAACGGATACGCTCTCAATTCGCTCTGTTGTTTGTGTAGTTTTCCAATGTTTGATGGTTCCTGTTCAGATTATATTTCACAACTCCTTCACCAGGTGGTATCAAGAACTTTATTCTGTAGAATTGATGTGCTTTTGATTGGTTATCCAGTTTGTTATGCTGCATTTCGCTGCAATTCATGCCTGGCTTAAGTCGTGGGAGACCAGTCCATGATGGAGTTCAACATTCCGCTTAACTGCACACCAGAATTCAGTCCAGGTTATCACTACTCAATTACCTTTCTGCTCGAAATGAAGTCAACTTTCTCCTGCCTGCCCATCTCTCCGCCGAAGGTTACACGATACCTCTCCAAACCTCATATTATCAGCACAGCAAGGGTTACACTGAACAAAAAGTGGACACAATCAGAAGCCTTGGCGTGGGACAGGGAGTTTGACATGAACAGACACGGAAAGCCTGACACAAACATTGGTTTAACACACTCCTCGTGACCCTCATCCCAAGGCAGCGGAATACTCGGCTCCACCTGGGGAGTCTGTAGGGATTTTGGTCGACACACTACGCATGAACACAGCCTCAGCAGTTGGACA
Source organism: Ariolimax columbianus (assembly GCA_036924085.1). Taxonomy (NCBI): domain Eukaryota; kingdom Metazoa; phylum Mollusca; class Gastropoda; order Stylommatophora; family Arionidae; genus Ariolimax; species Ariolimax columbianus. Next base: position 45,972,006 of record JAVGWX010000013.1, read on the forward strand.
TGATAGTGGCCGATCCTTTTAGAAACAATGCAAAGAAGTTTAAATAAAGAGAAGGTATTTGGAAAACATATGGTAATAAGGAATACTGTTGTCAGCTTTCTTTAATCATAACAAAAATTAAAACAGTCATTAATGACAAAGGGAGTACTTACTCAATAACCTGATTGGTGCAGACAATGAGTGGCTCGTCATTCGTAGCCAGACAAGCTTGGTGCATGCGCATCACAATGTTGACCCAAAAGATACTTCCATCCAGCCTGAGCATGCGGACTGTCAACATGCAACCTGTCTCATGGTTTGTTCGAATCACTACAAGTGGGAGAAAGAGTAGTGTATCACTAAAACAGGACCATTAACTAAACTCTAATGACAGTCTAAAAGGCTTTCGTTAAAACTGGACATTTAGCTAAACTCTAATGACAGTTAACTAAATTCTAATCATAGTTTTAAAGAATATCACTAAAACAGCACAGTTGACTAAACTCTAAAGACAATCTAAAAGACTATCACTAAATCTGGACAGTTATCTAAACTCTATAATGACAAGTAACTGAACTCTAATGGCAATCTTGGCAATCTAAAATACTATAACTAAAACTAGACATTTAAGTAAACTTTAGTGAGTTCATTAGTCATCTGATCAACTTCATCCCACTCTGGACAAGTCCATATGTGCTCAGATCTCTTCCTCAGCATTTCTGCCAGCACGTGATGACTAACCGTTCTGGCACTTGTGCTGGTTAACCAGACGTCTTTGGATCAAAGTGTGGTGTTCCTCGCTGCCCATCGTTTCACACTCTTCAACCAGAAGCATTAAGGACGTAGATTAAGTAAATTCTAATGACAGTTAACTAAACTCTGATGACAATCTAAAAGTCTCTCACTAAAACTGGACATTTAACTAAACTCTAATGACATTTAACTGAACTCTAATGACAAAAAGAAGAGAATGAACTTCATCTAATTTGATTCAAGTACTTACACTGTGTATGCTTTTCTTTAGCTTCCAGAATGTCTTCGGGGTGAAGAACATAGTACCAGGACCTCTGGACCAGCTGCTCATTGGTATAGCCAAGATGATGTTCTCCGCTATAAAAAAACAAACAACGGATGATGATAAGAACCTGCAGGATGGCATTATAATTTGGGAGATAATGCAATCAACTACTTCTTCTTAATCTTAGTTCACTTTCGGAGTGTCAGTGGCCTAGTGGTTGTTAGCTTGGTTTATAATCTTGTTGCACTAGGTTTGAATGCCATGTAAGTCAATAAATGTCATGTACGTCAATATCTGCCATGTAGGTCAACATAAACCATGTAGGTCAATATATATATACCATGCGTGTCAATATATGCCATGCGTGTCAATATATGCCATGTATGTCAATATATGCCATGTATGTCAATATAATCCATCTACCTCAATCAGTGAACTAAAAGCAGCCATTAAAATAGAATATCCTCGTATCACAAATTAACTGCTTCAATTCCGTAGAACGATATTTTCATCGATGCCTGAACCAAAGAGACTACCAGTTTAAACAGAGGTGATAGATCAAAATAATGATACATGTTCCTCTTTCCTTTAAATAATAAATTTTGGATAAAATACATTTTTGATAAATTATAATTTGTAATTCTGGTATTCAATCAGACATTGGATGTCTGATTCCAGGTAGCCAAATGACGTCTAAATATATATCTGTCCTTTGCCTTGGTGAACCACGTCGTACCAAGAACCTCTTACAGGCCATCTCTCCATCTCATTGGTGGACATCCTGGAGGCCATCAAAAGTTGTAGTGCCACCAGTACAAAACTATGTGTCCATCGGTTGTCAGACAAGCGTATAACATGACCCGCCCATTTGTATTTTCTTAATACCTCTGTATCCATGTCATTGAAAGAATTCTGGTGCCTAATTTCAGTGCTGTATATGCGATCTCATAGTGAAACTGACAGTGTTCTTCGCTCCATCGCTTGTTGGGCCACTCAAAGTCTGTAAGCACCTGTTTTTTGGAGGTTCAACACCTCACAGCCATATATCATCACAGGAATGACCACGCTGTCAAATATGTGAGATCTTGTCTTGTTATTTTTCATCTGCTGAAGGATGGGTTTGATTTCGTCAAAACTGAGCCAACCTGCTGCTATTTTCCTCGAAATGGCACGATTCAGTTGATGAGAGTTCGTATTTCCTGGCCCAGGTAAGAATTAATTTTTTTGATGGGAACATTCCCTAACATTAGTTCCTCATGAGGACAAAATATATTCAGCATGTACTGTGTTTTCTGTCTGTTTAGTCTTAGACCTATAGCTATGCTAGCTTTGTTTAGTCTTAGACCTACAGCTATGCTAGCTTCGTTTAGTCTTATACCTATAGCTATGCTAGCTTTGTTTAGTCTTAGACCTACAGCTATGCTAGCTTCGTTTAGTCTTAGACCTATAGCTATGCTAGCTTTGTTTAGTCTTAGACCTACAGCTATGCTAGCTTCGTTTCGTCTTAGACCTATAGCTATGCTAGCTTTGTTTAGTCTTAGACCTATAGCTATGCTAGCTTTGTTTAGTCTTAGACCTACAGCTATGCTAGCTTCGTTTAGTCTTATACCTATAGCTATGCTAGCTTTGTTTAGTCTTAGACCTACAGCTATGCTAGCTTCGTTTAGTCTTAGACCTATAGCTATGCTAGCTTTGTTTAGTCTTAGACCTACAGCTATGCTAGCTTCGTTTCGTCTTAGACCTATAGCTATGCTAGCTTTGTTTAGTCTTAGACCTACAGCTATGCTAGCTTTGTTTAGTGTTAGACCTACAACTATGCTAGCTTCTTTTAGTTCATTTAGGAACTTCTCAGCTTCTTTTGACGCTGTGGCTGAGGATGATTATGTCATCAGCAAACCGTAGATGATTAAGCATTTTACCGTCTATTTTGATACCCATGTCCTCCCAGTGGAATTGTTTGAAGACTTCCTCAATGGCCGCCGTGAAAAGTTTGGGAGAGATTGTGTCACCTTGCCGAACGCCACAATGAGACTGCACTTTTATCGGACAGTAGAAGAGCGCAATGTTGGTTGACCAATTCAAATTAATCTCCCCTATCAGTTGGACATATTGGTCATGAACACCTTGATTTTTAAGGACATTTGTAACTGCAGTCATTTCGATGCTATCAAACGCGTTTTCTAAATCCACAAAAACTAGACATAATGGCATGTGTACTTCTTTAGCCCGCTCTAGTATTTGTTTGATGGTGAATAAGTGGTCATTAGACAAGTAATCTTTTCTGACACCAGCTTGCTTTCGTAGTTGATTTTCATCTAGTTGCTTTTCCAAATTATAAATCTTGGATAAATTATAAATCTTGGATGTTCTAAATCTTGGATTTCCTTAACTGCAAACTTTATTAACAAATATTCAAAAGTGTGTACAGGATCAAGATGCTGAGCAGCACATGAGCTGCAGTGGTCATCGACCCATAGCTGACTGCTAGCGTCAGGGCCAGCAAACCATAGCTGCCAAGACCCTTCTACACCTCCACACGGTGATCCAGGATAACAGGCTGCAGCAGGGCAGACTGGCTAAGGAGAAGGGATCAAAGAGGAAATGCTAACCTGCTACTCAAAAAATGCTTGCTGAAGTTGGATGTGTTGGACCAAAAGGTACAAATATTGCAGCCAAGCTGTAAACTACGACAACGCATTCCGTTCTCTGGACTACATTCTGCTACTTAAGCCCTTTCAGGGTTTGGTAGCGGGAGATTGAGAACGAACGAAGAAGAAGAAGAAGAAGAAGAAAAGTGTGTACATTTTTTTAGATACTATGTGTATCCGAGTTATCAAACCTACTTTTGGTTCAGTCCCAAGAAAGTCATGTCCATCTTGTGGATTGTCTTGAAAATCATGGTGCTGGTCTGTGTTAAATTTTCTTTGCTGTCTGGGGTGACCAGGGATGAGCATGTCGCCATGAACACACGCTGGTTGTCACCCAAACACCCTGGTTCTGTGGTATTCATGCTCTTGAAATGGCCGCGTACATGCATAACCTAGACACAAAGAATGAAAGAACATATTGTTAATTCTATTGATTTTCTTTCATTTAGAAGTTTCCGGTTTGTATTTTTTTTTCACAACTTCTTTAATCTCCTAGATTAGCATAAAGGTTTATGTTCTGTTTTTTGTTCGGACTATGGTATATTGTTTCACTGTGTATCATTCGGGTTTAGGAGTCCTATGAAATGCTCCCTCCATCGTATTTTCCTTTTTTCTGGGCAGAAACAGGAAATGTATTTCACAAACCGGTTTATATACTGCAGAATAAATAGCGCCCATTCACAAGGAGCCGATAAAATCAATTAGATCCAAGAAAGCGGTAGTTACATTTAGGAGGAGGGGGGCGGGTGGGTGAGAGAATATATGTTGCATTCAAATACACACAGTCTACACTTTGGGATAAATCATGGCGTGAAAGCAATACTTTCACTAAGGTTTTTATTATTTAAATTTAGGTGGACTTAGCCGAGAAATATATGGGCGAATGTTACACTTCGAAAACAGCACATACATTAATGTATGTTAGAAGTATGTCCTTTGCAGAAAGTCGATTTTTACAATCATCATCATTCATCATTGGTGTCTTAGTCTCTGTAGACTATGCATGTGACGCCCTGTGAGTTGTCTCCTGTGTTTAGCCACAGTCTCCTATGACTGTAAAGGCAGATCCGCGAATGACGGCCCCTGCCACAGAACGCACAACCACGCTGAGGAAGATGGCTTGCCTGGGTGTACCCCGATCTCTTCAATCTTTCTCTTTCATATTTCAGTCTTTGGTTTTATTTTGGTTGTACTAAGTTTCTTGGCAGGTATGTTGCCATTACTTTCGTACGATGAGGAGCTATCGCACCGTGGAAAATAACCGGTGTCTGCCAAACTAGACACGGCGGGAACCAGGGTGGAAAACGCACGCCATGCGTTGGGAATTGTGAACCAACCGTTTCACACCCACATCACGCTACCTCGCGTATACGATTTAGTAGCTCTTGTCGTTTGAAGCTTAACAATGGCCACCATGAGTTATCAGAAGTCACCGAATTAGTTTACGGGACTGATTGTTCAACTTTAACCCCATAAAGACTGAACAGTAATCTAAAGTACCACTTGAAGATGACCATTTGCGGTCACGAATAGTTATTAAGGGGTCGTTGAATATTTTGTGGAATATATATATATATATATATTATATATATATATATATATATATATATATATATATATATATATATATATATATATATATATATATATATATATATATATTTCTTCAATAAATATTTTAAAATGTAGACATATTTAAAAACTATTCACTCCGGAATATTTCTACTTCTGTAGGACACATTGACTTATGAAATGTAACACTCCTGGTACAGGTACATCTGTCAATTCCGGAAAAGTTGTTATTGATAAACTTCAAAGATAAGTGTTATGGCAGTAGTTCAAGTCAATATCGGCTATGTAGTGTCTTTTAACTGAATCACTCCATACAGCCGACTCATTGACTCATAAATGTATTTCAATGCCATATAGCTCATATTATGTCTTGAACGATTTACATTCAATATTATAAGACTTTCTCAGTACCAAGTTTTCTTCAATGTATCAGCGTATAACTTCCTATCAATAGATTTTCATTGCAAATAAAAGCGCGTCTCGAGGACAATATATTTCTAAGTAATATATATATATATATATATATATATATATATATATATATATGATATGGATTAAAACACATCGCCCGGGAGAGTCTAGGTCCTGCCCAGTTATGCCCATGTGGTTTGTTAAGAGCAGCTGTAAATGACGCCTAACTAGATGTTGGTCTACTTAGCTCTTGTTTATTAAGATGGACTAGCACATCGGCTAAACCACCCTCCAAGAAACTGGTATAATCTTCTAAGCCAGTATATATAGCCCCCAGTTAAGTTAAGTTAAATTAAGTTAAGTTAATAAAGTTTCCAAGCCAATACACCAGCTCTGCGGTTTGAAACAGTTAAATGTTAAATACGACTAATATCTGTGAATGTTTAATCAAATCCTCTATAAAATTTAAATAATTATTTTAATTCTTTATTTTATTTACAAAGTCGCACGGGACAACAAAATCAAATGATACATATGAACCGGGCGCGCCTACACTAAGTTCCCATGCCATCTCACTATTCCATCATCGCTTTCAAGAAAAACAAAACTTGAAATATAACCGTCACTAATCGCCATGAAACAAACCGGCAGGCTGTAGGAGAAAACAAGTCTCGTAGTTACCTTTGAAGTTCTTTGAAATGACCTTTTGATTTTCTGCTGTCTTTTCAATAGTAAGCGTGGTGCAACACTACACTAATCAAGTCAAGTGATATCAAATATCGCCTCATATTCCCGCTATCATTTTCACGCGCTGAACGATGGGATATATCACTTTGTTATTATTATATCTTTTCTGTGAGATTCAGTGTTAGCTAAAATTAGGTGGCATGATTACACGTGACATCGAAACGCGAGATTACAGACAAAACAGGAAGTAATTTGGGAATTGGCTGGGAAATTTCCAACGGAAAAGATTACTCAGAACGTGGAATATTCGCTTACTCTGAGATTTAGAAAAACATGATAATATGGATTTAATTTGATGCTGGGATTTCGAAGTTAAAAGAAAATGGTTAACATGCCCTAAGAATAACGTATTTTATGTGTACAAAAGCTAAACGAATTCAATCATTAATTGGTATTGCTAGCAAAAAATAGACACAGGAGTGATGGCCTCTAGGGACATTTCTTTGATGTCTATTGTACAGCACTTTATTCATTATACTAGTGAAGGTTGCGACCAGCCTCAGGGGATTTGGGGTTGCAATCTCATCGGTATATCATTCTAGGTCACATGTAGACTGACAGCTTGTTTTGGCAATTGTGTATGAATTATTTCTACCACGTAGTGTCCCATTGCTGATTCTGGGGAATCTTATTTGAAAAGTGAACAATACATCATTTCTCTTCCTTCCTTATTCATGTCGTAAAGGGCGACTAAGGAAGGTTATGTATGGCGCAAGCAGCATCGTTATTATCACTACAGCGTTTATCTCCGTTGATATGGTCCACATCGAGGATTTATCGGGTTGAGGAATAAAAGTTTTTTGCATCTGATATCGCCACGTTGTTTGCTGGGTATGTTCGTTTATTTCACCCCCCAACAGAAAAACAACAGGGGAGGGGGGGGGGGCGCGAGGGCAGGGAGAGACTAACGTCTGGTCAGGCAAAATATACTGATCAGATATGTTAGTCAGGATCAGGGAAAACATACTGGCCAAGACCCTCGCCTCGGCTTCCTAGTAGGACTCCCAGGAAACGGGATATTTTCATGGCAACCTGGCTAACCAGGTGAGGGATCGGTGTAATCCCCGTAGTAGTGAGTGACACACAGGTGAAGCCAAGCATAGAATAACCGCCTGGAGGGCTCCGGTCCACCTTCATCAGTACGCACGGGATGGATGTGAGGAAAGCGACTGCAACCCGCCACTTAACGTCCTTTTCAGGGCGCACAAATACAACTTTATCGGGGATTCGATCTGCTGCCCTCCTTGTAAGCAGACAGGCATCGAAACCATTAGGGCGCGCGCCACCTAAATTTATATAAAAACATTTTAGAATCGTTTTGACATCTCCGAGATTTAAACAGTGATTGATCAGCTAATATATTTATACAACTTCAGAGATCAGCTAATATATTTATACAACTTCAGAGATCAGCTAATATATTTATACAACTTCAGAGATCAGCTAATATATTTATACAACTTCAGAGATCAGCTAATATATTTATACAACTTCAGAGATCAGCTAATATATTTATACAACTTCAGAGATCAGCTAATATATTTATACAACTTCAGAGATCAGCTAATATATTTATACAACTTCAGAGACCAGCTAATATATGTATACAACTTCAGAGACCAGCTGGTACCATCGTTTTCGCGAAAATTGGACCTACATTTTGTACGCCACTGCAGGCTATGAGCAGTTTACCGTAAACACTTTAAAAAATCGTCAATGTTTCTAATGTGTATCCGTCAGTTTGAGGTTTGAGGAAAGGAGACTAACGTCTGGTAAGGCAAAACATACTGGTCGGACAATGTTAGCCGGGGTCAGGTAAAACATACTGGTCGGACAATGTTAGTCAGGGTCAGACAAAATATACTGATCGGACAATGTTAGTCAGGGTCAGACAAAACATACTGATCGGACAATGTTAGTCAGGGTCAGGCAAAACATACTGATCAGACTATGTTAGTCAGGGTCAGGCAAAACATACTGATCGGACAATTTTAGTCAGGGTCAGGCGAAATATACTGACCAAGACCCATCTGACTTCCATGTTCACTGGGAACAGGCTGTTTTATGGCAGTCTGGCTAACAATTTGGAAATCGACGTGATCCCCATAATAGTGAACGCCAAGCAGATGAAGCAAAGCATGGCACAACCACCTGGAGGCCCCGGTTCACCTTCTTCAGCATGCTCGAGATGTGAGGAAAGATACTACATCCCGCAACATAAACGTCCTTTTCAGGGCGGACAAAAGAGTAATGTGGTGGTTATGCAACAACAACAAAGCCAGTGTAGTTCCACAGGATCGACATGATCCCATCTCATTCATCCCAATGTAAAGCATAGGCCACTAATCCAGCTGGCTTCTTTCAAAGTAAACCTGTTTCTAAGAATTTGCAACGATTCCCCTTATGGTTCCAATGTGAAGCATTTGTGACCAGTGACAGGAAGCCTGTATCCGAACTTCTAGTGTGGCTGATACAGCAATGTTTTTGTGTGGGTTTATTATTTGCATGATGAGGCTGCCAGACACAAGCATAACCCTCTTAAATCACCTTTTACGACATGCTTGGAAAGTGGCAGTGAGCCTATTATTTTCAGCCCGTGCACCAATCGAGTCACGATCCAGTCTACCCAACTGTAAATTGTTATCCAGCACTGTGCATTGCCGCAACATTTGTTACCTGGCTTCTAGGTCATACACTGCGAAAGGTACAAATATCGCAGTCAAGCTGTAAACTATGACACGACGCATTCCGGACTACATCCTGCTGCTTGCAAAGCCATTTTCAGAGCTTGGTAGCGGGAGTTTGAGAATGAAGAAGAAGAAGAAGAAGAAGAAGAAGAAGAAAAAGAAGAAGAAGAACAACAACAACAAAAAGAAGAAAAAGACAAATAAGACGCATTTGTCTTTGGTCTTCATATAGCAATGATTAATCGGAATTATGCTGGATTAATTAAACGAAATCAAGTTGCGACTTTAGTTTGTACTTGCATTAACTGGTGGACTTACTTGTTTCTTTATCTGGCTCCTGTATAACTTATTTATTGATTTGGTTGGCATATGTACAATTTTGGCGTAGCGAGTGGCTGATCGGATAGTTTATATATCTATATCGTCCGTAGACACGTGTTCGTACCACAGTAAAGATTAACCTTTTAATTAACCTTTGGTTATGTATAAAAACCTAGCATTTACACTAGGCGGTGACTGCATGAGAAACGGCTTTCATTTTCCAGCACTACAAAGCATTACCCCCCCCCCCCCCCCCCCCAATTTTCCCTGCTAGACCCTAGCAATGGTAATAGATCCATTAATCATAAATAAACATTCTTTACTTGAGGACGTACGATTAACCGTAGTGGTAGGGCACTTGCTTTTCGTGTCTAAGGTACCGGGTATAAACCCCGCTATCGATACGATCCAGTCGACCCAGCTATAAACGCATACCTGGCATACGATTAAGGAAGTAAAATAAAGCGAGGAAAGGAACTGATCCCTCTATATCACACAGGCTGTATCTTAGTATACTGAAGTCTCTAACAACTTCCTCCCCGATAGCAGTGTAACCACTATGGGACAAACCTTGACTTAGTATACTGAAGTCTCTAACAACTTCATCCCCTAACAGTAGTGTAACTATTAAGGGACAAACCTTTACTTTACTTAATTGAGGGCCATATAAAATAATCACGTGGGCCGGTCCTGCAGACAAGAGTATACTATACATAATGTATGCAAAACATCTCCACATACGTTGTGTTGATAGAAGCTTAACACCCGCCTTCAAGTTAAATATGTAGATCAATGGCTGTATTTACCTTCCTGGTTATATGTACTGTGGAATCTGAGCTAACATCGCCGGTGTGGTTATTACATTAGAAATAGTGTGCCGGGTTAATGGACAAGAAATATGAATAGTCACTAGCTATCGACAGGAAATTGTTATCAACATTTGTCAAAATCTTACAGGTGGAAAAAAAAACTTCCAAAGAGGTGCGCCTTTTTCGAAAAAAAATAAAAGAGAAGATATTTAACGGGGTTTTACCATCTTTTGTTGAAGCGGCTGGTCGAGTGGTCTAGGTATCTTTTGTTTTGGTGAAATGTGTTCAAAAATCTAGGTATGGCATACAGGTTTTTTTTTGTCCTGTCAGAGCTAACACTAAAACCAGGTATGTACAGTACGCGTTTATTTCTCACCATTATGAATAATCCAAGTGGAATTTCGTAACAGGAATAACAATTGTAGTCATTTTTTATTTTTTTATTTTTAGGTACCACCTCTTCAAGTGTCCGGTGCTCAACAATGTTAGCTTATTCACACCGGATTTAACGGCTTGCGAACTGCCAATACATGTAGAGCCAGGACACTCGGCTTGGGGCAGGTTACACATAAATACCATATAACCACCCACGTTATGCGCTGCTTGTGTTATGTATTCTGTTGTCAATTCTAAACACTTTGGTACGTGATATTGAGATCGGATTTAGATACGATTAAAAAATGGGTTGAGAGCTGGCAGATGGAGTTTAATATAGATATATGTACAGCCATCCACATGGGAAGATCTAATAATGAACATAATTACATGATAAGATAGAACAATATTAGGACAATAAAAAAAAGGAAAGAGACATAGGAGTTATAATAGATCATACAGGAAAGGTGCGGGAGCAAGTCCAGGTGACAGTGAAAAAGGCTAATGCCATGTTGGGCATGGTAAAAAGAAACATTTCACATAAGAGCAAGGAAGTTATGGTCAAACTATATAAATCATTGGTTAGACCTAAATTAGAGTACTGTGTTCAGGTGTGGAGTCCATATTATCGAGTGCATATAAACATGCTGAAAAGGATGCAATGAAGACCTACACAAATAATCGCGGGGTTTCAGAATTATAGTTATGAGTTACAAGTTATCAGTTAACGTTATGAGTTAAAGTTATGAGTTAAAGTTATTTATGAGTTAAAAGTTATGAGTTAAAAGTTATGAGTTTAAGTTATGACCAAAATAAAACTGGTCTTCAGTGTCTCAAAGAAAAGAAGAGTTCGAGGTGACTTAATACAAGTGTATAAACTAATAAATCGAAAAGATAAATTAGACTATACCAAGAGGGCACAGCTATAGTTCTTAGTCGACCGGTACTTCTACAGGTGCAGATGCCCCATGTGCAGATCCCAGCTGTGGTATGAACTGGATATAGCCAGGATAAGGATTTCCTGCTTAGCGGGCTAGGCTTGAGCAGCTTAATACTCTGCGTTAGGTGGTTAACCGATGTGCGAGCTCCTCTTAATAGACTCAAACACTAGAGAAAGTAGACCTGTTAGGCGCCATCGATGCTGCTCTAAATAAACCATCTAACCATGGCTGGTGTTATACCATGTCACATAGTTAGTCACCTCTTATGACATGCTCTCTGTGGGGCAGTGGTGCTATTCTTGTCCTTGTCATACACAAAGACCCCGGCAAACCACTCGAGCACAGCTATAAATTGTTTAAAGACAGGTCCAGATTAGATATTAGGAAATTTGTCAACCAAATTTGCACCCATCTACAACCCCGACTCACAGAATACTCAACTGAAAGGCCTGGTTGAGCGGAAAAAGAAAAAGTTGTCATCACTCATGATGTACGAACAACAATACACAGAAAATACCACTGAAAGAGTATACAAAGTGTTTTGTACAGTCTTCCTGCGTGGAGTCATCTATATTAGTTGGTCCTGTACTTAGGGAGGGTTGGGGAGCGGGGGGGGGGGGGGAGAAGCCTAAGCGGATCGCTATTAGGAAACAAACCTGGTCTCTTTGAAGAGATAAGCAATAGCGCTAACCACTGTGAAGCTCTGAGATACAATCACGGAAACCAACAATGATAAAACTGTCAAGGAAATCAGAGACTTGATGTGAAAGTCATGATAGTGGCGATAAGAAGTCTGGACCCAGCCACTTTAGCATACGTCTGTCTGTGTTAACTGTACTCTGTCTGTGTTAACTGTACTCTGTCTGTGTTAACTGTACTCTGTCTGTGTTAACTGTACTCTGTCTGTGTTAACTGTACTCTGTCTGTGTTAACTGTACTCTGTCTGTGTTAACTGTACTCTGTCTGTGTTAACTGTACTCTGTCTGTGTTACCTGTACTCTGTCTGTGTTAACTGTACTCTGTCTGTGTTAACTGTGCTCTGTCTGTGTTAACTGTACATGGAAGACACATCCGGGTACTCCTTGAAATGTATGTTGCCAACTCTACAGGGTGGGTTAAAACTTTCCGTACAATGGAACAAAATTAACACTTTTTAACAAAGTCCGGTCACGCACATACTGATCTGACAATGTTAGTCGAGGCAGGTGGTATATACTGATCAAGACCCCCATCTTACTGCTATGCAGTCCTCACTGGAAACGGGATGTTTCATGGCAGTCTGGCTAACGAGGTGGAGATCGATGTGATCACCACAGTAGTGAACGTCACGTAGATGAAGCTCTGGAGGACCCCGGTTCACCTTCATGAGCACACTCGGAATGTGAGGAAAACTACTGCAATCCGGCGCTTAACGCCAATTTTAGAGCGCACTAAAAGAGTTAACATAATTATCATGGGAATTAAACAACAACAACAATAACCACAACAAAGTGTGATTTTATTCGATTGGCACCCGTGATGAACGAAATAGAACCTCTAATTATCTCTGCGCATCATACATTGCCACCGTAAAGGGGAAATATGTAAGAAAACATTGCAATTACTTACAGGGCTTAGGAATGCATTCGATGTACAGTATGCAGGCAGGCTGGGTTTTCGTTACATCCCCAGGCAAAAAATAAAACGTTGCCTCATTGAGATTCGAACCCTTGAGCGGGGAGGTGGTAACTTATAGTTCTGGTGGGGGAAAGGCCACTTACCCAGGTAGTCGCAGTGAAGTGTGGAAGCTTGGTTCGTATATCTTCTCTGACAACAAAACAACCCGACATCTTACATGGCATCGAAACAGTATCTCCTAACTGACCGGTTACTAGGAACATAACTGTATATTCCTCTTCTTTTGTTCTTTTTATGCTTTTTCTTCTTCTTCTCCCGCCTTCTTTACCAACTGTATATGGCTATTTACAGGAAGCCTGCGATAATACTGTATGGGCCCCTTCAGTGAGCGGTTCCTATAACAACTTGTTTTGCGTAATGAGGTTGCTATAACTGGTAGTTAAAGGCGCTTGTCTCAAGAAGCGAAGGTGTGAAACAATGAAGTTCTGAAACCCACACGTTTTAGGTTTCCCCTGGTCTCAAGCAAGGAAGGTGAGACCAGCTTCTAGTCAGGTTGGAGATTGACGAAAAGTACGGAGATTCCCATATACACGATGTGCACATGAAAGAAGCCTTGGCAGTTGAAAATCGATAAAAGTAGACAGTCAGCCGCTGTGGAGGCAAAATTCTAAAAAGTAATGAAATTCCTATCCAATACGCGAACTACCTTCCCCCTTGTCTAGTGAACCGCAGCAAGTAAACATTTCAAAACAAAGAAGGTACTACATATAGCCTTCGGCTAACTGGCAACAGTAATAACCTGGATTCCAAGATGAGGCTGCTATCACCCGTACAATGTTATGTTTTATCTATCTTCAGTCCACTTGTGTCGTTAAGCGCTCGTGGGGAGGTGTGAATTCCTGTGTTTCATATATATTTTTGGTAGGCGAAAATCCGCTGGTAACAAGCCAGTACCCCGTACACGTTATGTTGGTGGTAGCCCCTGGAATATTCGATCGCCTATTTTTTTAGATCGGTGGTGGTGGAAGCATAAATTACAGCAAGGTAAACACGCCGCCTGTCAGACGCCATATATGCCGCACCACTAACCACATAACCAAGACCTGATGTTATAATTACACAGTCCCCCTTTCTTGCGACATATTCTCTGTGGGGCGAGAATTCCTAGAATGATTCGAGTAGATTTTTAACTGGAATTTTGCCCAAGAAGCGGCCGTTAAGCCTATTCTTTTTTCAATTTTCAACTCCTAAGGGATTTTTAACGTACGCGCCACTGAACACGGATGTCTGATCTCACTACTCAGAGATCAGGGTAAATTTTCACCGGATAATCCACGTGAAAAAAATCACAGTCTGCAGCCACCCGCGGCGAAGACCTTAATCTAGACCTCCCCCCACCCCCCATTCCATTATGTTCTACATACGCTAAACAAGCGTTTTTGTCTCTAATTTTGTGTGTGTGTCTGCGACCTTCTTAACTTAAAGGTGGCAGCATCCAAAACTATGATAGCCACAACTAAATCACTCACCTTGACATCGCCAAAGCCCGGCTGACGTTTTAGTGTCCTGGACAAGTTCATGCGACAGAGGAAGGAGACTTCGCCGTCTGAATCTTGACCGTTCATCAGCTGAGCTTGGACTGTGCGGTGATCTCTCTTGTCAACGATGTCATACAAACTGTCGCCCTGAGTTTTCATGTCAACCTGAGGATATAAACCAAGACATTTGTCATGGCTCAGGCCTCGTCGCATTGCCAGGGCACAAAGAAAACTTACTTATGTTTCTCCCGCGTAAGTCAAGTGCCTCAAATTGAAGACGAAATGAAAGGTCCACTACGACACACACACGCATATATATGAAAAAGTGTGACAAAGATGGCGATCTACCAGCTGTGTGTCTACATTGCTCTGGTGTTCATTATAGATGCCGCCAGACCATGGATTTGCCTGGAATTCACACTAGTCGACGACTTACACTTGTGTTCACGGAAACGTGTCGTTGTTTTCCATTTAGACTGGTTAACTCGTTCGTTCCGGGCGCGCGTGCGTGCGTGCGTGTGTGTGTGTGTTTTCCTCGTTCCGAAATATCCTGGCCTTGGACATCGACTATATGAATTTAGCACTACGCTTAAACCTGTGTCGTATTTTCACGGTCTAGTTCACACGGTTGAACTTCACGAGATTGGTGCCTTTCGCCATAGCTACATGCAGCGTCAATGTTGGTGTGATTGTGTAATTTATACACGACTATAATGGACTAGAACACGGCCCGAGAGAGATACCCAACACATGACCCCACACGCTGAGTGATGTCCCCTGTGACGTCTTGCGGCTATGAGAAAGACACGACAAACAACGATAGATGTCATCCCCCATCCGCTGTCTTGCGGGATACCTGATTACGGTAAAGACTTCGGGAGTAAACCCTGAGGAAAATTATGCATCCTGTGCTTACTCCAGTCGTCACGATAAAATCTTGCCACTGGCAAAAGGTAGCTCTGGACCAGAGAGTGAGGTTAACAGAAGGCGCAGTTTCTTGCTTACTTTAATTCAAATCACAGCGAAAAATAACCCATTTTAGTAGACACAGCAAGAGAAACGACTGTCAACACAGATGAACAAAGAGAGTGGTCTCCATCACATGTGATTGAACAACAAAAAAAAAAAAAAAAATATATATATATATATATATATATATATATATATATATATATATATATATATAAACAGAAAGCCAACCATGATAAACGGTGAAAAACGTTTCGTAGTAGGCACTGCTGCTTGGGGTAGACGAAAGATATCCCTTGCACCATGTTTCGATTTAATGTGAAGTTGTGTGGCCATTTGTATGGCAATTTTGTACGGCCACGTCCGTCCTTATCGTATTGAAAGACGCATACA
This sequence comes from Ariolimax columbianus, assembly GCA_036924085.1. Classification (NCBI taxonomy): domain Eukaryota; kingdom Metazoa; phylum Mollusca; class Gastropoda; order Stylommatophora; family Arionidae; genus Ariolimax; species Ariolimax columbianus. The sequence continues at coordinate 45,988,031 of JAVGWX010000013.1, forward strand.
GGGCCGAAGTTTCAGCACAGTAAATAAGCTGATAGCATCCAGCGACTCACAGGCTGGCCTGAACCACAGCTGGCTGAACCACAGCTGGCTGATCCACAGCTGGCTGAACCACAGCTGGCTGAACCACAGATGGCTGAACCACAGCTGACAAAGACGATATTTCGCCTCCAAGTGGTGACCCTGGAAACAGGCTGCATTTGTGTAGACTGGCTAAGAAATTAGGGATCGCAGATTGAATGCAAACGAGGACCCCCAAAAAATGCTGAGTTGAAATATGGTGTGTCCTGGCCGAAAGGAAAAGATTTTGCAGCGTTGCTGTAAACTACGACACAACGTATTTTTTTCATAGCGAAAGTAAAGGGAAAGAAGAAGAAGAAGGAAGCAAGGAGGAAGGAAGGAAGGAAGGATGGGAGGAAGGAAGGAAGAAAGGAAGCAAGGGAAGAAAGAAAGAAAGAAAGAAAGAAAGAAAAAGAAAGAAAAAGAAAGAAAAAGAAAGAAAGAAAGAAAGGAAGAAAGGAAGGAAGGAAGAGGAAGGAAGAAGAAGAAGAAGAAGAAGAGAAGAAGAAGAAGAAGAAGAAGAAGAAGAAGAAGACATACATTATCCAGCAGAACTTACCATTGAGTGTCCGAGGAAATCAGTGACATTCTCAGAGATATAGAGTAGTTTTCCTTCTGTGGTTGTTGCCAGCAAGAACCCTGTCAAAGCCTGTAACGACACAATCATCAATGCTGATCAGATTTGCCAACGAGGACTTTTCTTTTCGCAGAGTTTGGCTTTATTTCCCAGTTTAAATCTGGCAACCCTGACGCGTAGGAGCAGCTGGGAAACACCCAAACTAGGAAATTGATCGTTACGACTACCTTGATGTATAATTATACACATTGAATTCGAAGGAAGCGTGGTATAGTGGTGAAATTCGCTTGGTTTTAACAATCACAACGCACAAGGTGCGAATCCCGTCGTATTTTCAGTTTGGCAGACACTGGATTTTACTTACTGCGATCGCTTCTCCACGTACGGAAAGTAATGACAACTTACTTTACTTGACATCTGCGAGGAAACTTAGAACAGCGAAATAGATTGACAGTTGTAAGAGAGGTTTTCAGCAAAAGACATGCTACTTAATTGTATGCTTGTTTATAGTTCAATTTGTTTGCGATGTGTGTTACTGGGACATTCTCCTACGTGAAAAAAAAACATATACCAATTGTCCCTCTGCAACTGACGAAGATCTTTGGATCGTTTTGAATGTTCCGTTTTGTGTGTGGGTCTATACACACTTAAAACGAGCACATACTTCAGCCCAGTGGCGCAACTAGTGTAGGCTGAGCAAGACCCCTAAATTGCTTCAACTGTAAAGGGGCACTAGAAAGTAGTCGTCTAAAAGGTTTTTGTCTTTAAAGTGGTTTTAAAAATCTGATGCAGAGTGTTACACGTCAAGGGTAATCGGATGTCAGAAGTCACATTTCAGATAGGTGTTTTAGCCCTTTATTTGTGACCAATAGAAGTAAAATAATGGGGGGGGGGGGGGCTTTCGTTTTTTGTTACCAGGTTGGCGTCTTCCTGTTTGCTTTTTATTCTGCTATGTTATTTTAAACCAACCAACCATGTTGATTTATGGTCGTTAGGTCTATTACATAAAGATAACTCATCGTATTACCAAGGACCCACTACATCAGGGTTACGCCACTGCTTCAGCAAGTGAATATCATGTATTTATCTTCTATAATCTACTCACGACAGAAGATATACAAACTGGTGACATTTTTTATTCCTTTTTTTAATTTTTGTTTATTACTTCAATAGATTAACAGGTGTAGAGTGACAACATATCCCTCTCTTATATGCGTGAGGATGAACTGTATTGTGATGAGGGAAGTCGGACACACAAAAAAACAACGTTATAATGAAAACAGATGTGGCTGTTTGAGAGAAAATGAGCAGAAGGAAGACATTTAAAAGACACCTGTTTGGTTGTTGCTGTTGTTGGTGAGTTACCGACAATGAGTTGGTTTACTCGCTTGTACTGGCAGAACCACTTCCTATTTTAAACTTTCTTATTAAATGTATTTGTTTTGTAATCTGTCTTAGTCTTTTAGTCGACCTGTACTTTTACAGGGGTGGATGCACTGTGCAGGTCCCAGATCTGGCGTGAGCTAGATGTAGCTGGGACTAGGATTTCCTGATTAGTGGACTAGGCTCGAGCAGATTATTACTCCTGTGTTGGGACAAGAGGACGGTTAACCGATGTACGAGTCCATATTAATAGATTCAAACACTAGAGCAGGCTAGACCCGCAGCCTGTTAGGCGCCACTATTCTGCTCTTAACAAACCACCTAACCGTGGCCGGTGTTATGCCATAGCACACAGTTAGTCGCCTCTTTCGACATACTCTCAGTGGGGGCAGTGGTGCTATTCTTGTCTGTGGCATACACATAGACCCTGACAAACCACTCGGGAGTAGATCACTTGTGGTTATCAGTTTCACAGCAACTCCTGCCACGTTCACCATTTTTTAAATTCTTTCCCCTCTATGATAAGGACCTTCCCACCTGTCTGTTTAAAGTACTCTAATCTAGGCCTAACTAATGCTTTATACAGTTTGACTATCACTTCCTTGCTCCAATGTTAAATTTTTTTTTTTATCATACCCAACATTGCATTTTGCCATTTTCACTGCTACCCAGAACTTGCTCACTCACCTTACGTGTATGATCTATTATAACCCCTAGGTCCCTTTCCTTATCTATCTTTCTAATATTGTTCTCTCCCATTCTGTAATTTTGTTCCATATTGGATCTACCCATGTGGATTTATCTACATTAAATTACATTTGCCAGTTTACAGATCATTCTCGAATTGTATCTAAATCCGACCTCAATATATCCACTTCTGTTTTAGATGAGACACTACTGCATAGTTTTTGTGTCATCAGCAAATTTTTGCAATCATGGATCCTAATGTCCAAATCGGTTTATATATATATATATATATTATATATATATATATATATATATATATATATATTATATATATATATATATATATCAGAACAAAACTGGTCCCAAAACCGAGCCATGTGGCACTTTACGTTTCACTTCACACCACTCAGAGTACTCTTATTTATGCCCACCCTCTGCCTTCTTCTCGTCAACCAATTTTTACTCCATTTGGCAACTTCCCCCACCTACACTTAAACAATTGCCGGTATTTTTGTTGTCATAAACAAGCTGGAACAACACGTGGTTTGCCAAGCGTCATCTGATTGTATGATAAATTGTTATCAAGCAAAAGTCGCATGTTTCGCTCGTGACACTTCAAATCAGCTAGTAGATATAAAGAAGAAGCTTTTACTTTTCCGTTCTGCGCAGTTCCTGTTTCTTAGCTCGTACGTAAACAAAGTGACGACGACAATCGGAAAGTGTTAAGTACTCCAGAAAAGCGTACATTACACAACAATTAATAGAAACGCGTCGTTTCAGAATCTAACCACAATCATATAGGTTAGTAATTTAACTGCTCTATACTGGGTTTAGAAGTATCTGTTTATACCAGCTCCTTCTACTCAACGTGATCTAAAAATAACTTTCTGCATCACATCTGTTTTTTAATGCACTAACTGACCATGGGCATCTATAGTCTAACCTATAGATGGCCATGAACTTGACCTTGCTCCCACCATTTTCTGTGGCAGTGCATATTTTGTAATATTTCATTTCGACCTTACTTTCATTAATTTGTAGCTGTGCCCTCTTGTTCTTGTAGCTGGTTGTACTTTGGTCAACTTGTTATAGTCTAATTTATTACTTTTCCTTGATTATTTTACAAACCCTGTATTTAAATTGCATCGAAATCATGTTTTTTAGACGAAGTAATGCCGGTTTTTCTGAGTTTTGCTGATAACTATAATTCGGGAATCCCACTTTATCAGTTTTGTCGCTCTTATTTTTATTCTTTTCCAGCATACGATACATGTTTCCACTCTACGATACGGACTCTGCACACGAACACAGTAACTTCAGGGCTAGGTCTAACTAATGCTTTACCCACTTCCCTTGTTCCTATGTTTAATGTTTCATTTTGACATACTTAATATTGAATTTGCCTTTTTCACTGCTACCTGGACTTGCCCACTCACTTTACCTGTACGATCTATTTTAAACCCACAGGTTCCCTTTCCTTTTCTTTTTTTTCTAATGTTGTTCTCTCCTATTTTGTAAGTATGTTCCATATTGGATCTACTCATGTGGATAACTGTACATTTATCTACATTAAACTCCACTTGCCAACTGTCAGACAATTTTCGAATTTTTATCTAAATCCGACCCCCAATATAGCCACCTCTGTGTAAGATGAGACACCTCTGCATAGTTTGTGCCATCCCGCGAATTTTGCCATCATGGATCCTATAGTATTGCCCAAATTGTTTATATATGTCAACAAAAAATTATTTGTTTCCAATTCCGAGCCCTGTGGCACTCCACTTTTTAACCTGACATTACTCAGAATACTTCTTATGTACGCCCACTTTCTGCTTTCTTCCCGTTAAGCAATTTTCATTCCATTTGGCGGGCTCCACCACTTATTCTGTATAAATTCAACTTTCTAAACAATCCATGGTGAGGTTCAAAGGCCTTTGCAAAAATCTAGACAAATAACACTGACTGACTACCTATAGCCTTCCCCCCCCCCCCTTTTTCCTCAGCCCCCCCCCCCCCCCCCCAACCCCCCGTATCTACTTTTTTTGGAAAGTTCTTCGTGAATTTGACCCTGGCCTCCAGTATTGTCAAGTAAACCAGAGCTGACCAAGACCCTATTCCGCCTCCAAGTGGCGGCTCTGAAAACAGGCTGCACTCGTGAGGTTTAGCTAAGAGAATAGGGACTGCAGAGGTATGGCAAAACCCGGCCCAAAAATGCCCGGTCTGAAATTTGACGTGTGGGTACGAAATGCGCATATATCACACCCTCCGCTGCAAACTAAGACACACCGTCACCCGACGTCATTTTCAGAACGAAACGCCGAAAAAGGAGAAAATATTCACTCTTTGAAAAAGCTATCTTGTGATCTATAAATGTTATGTTTTCTGCCCCGTGTGGCACTGCCATGCGATGGTTGGGCAGTGTTAGTACATGGATGATCCATGGAAGCTATGTGAACGGAAGTCCTATACTCCTGATAGGTTGAAACAAGCGGAACAGTTCACCAAGGAAGAGCCCAGACTAAAAGTTCGGGACTAATAAACCCAAACCTGGAAAGAAAAACTTTGTTACGGAAACCATGACAGAAAATAAAATACTATAACTACTGGCCAGATTATGGGGATTCCGCACAAAACAGGCATACAACGCGAATTGATAGAACGGTCGAGAAGGAAGTAATATCGTGGGCGGAACTCAAGAGGACGGTACAAAATGGGAACAGGTGGAGAACATCCGTTGTTTGATCTTCCAAGGGGAACCATACATATAAATTATATTAATGGTAGTGATAAATATTAAGTTTAGACGCTTGTAAAAATTCGTCCTTTTCTTCGTCTTCATCGTCTTGAGGAGTAAAGCCAACTTGTGCTGGTTTATTTTCAAATTGGTTTCGTTTTTTCCAGGCTTTAAAAACACTTGTTTTGAATTTGCCACAGAAAATAAGATTTTGGCATTTTTTTTGTGTGCTTTCTCCCACTTTTTTTTATGACAGATTTTGTCAGATTTTCTTAGTGATAATTTTTTTAAAATTATTTATTTGAAAAAAAGTTGTGGTTTATCTAGCTGGTTTGTGCGATTAGTTGACGTCATAATATACTTCGAATATGTTCCAATTTGTTTTTTCTTTGCATGCCAAAGTTTATTGCACCGACTAGGGGTTGTTGTTGTTTGCGAATGCCCACAATGAGTAGGTTACTCTTTTTGTGCGCCCTGAAAAGGACGTTAAGTGGCGGGTTGCAGTAGCTTTCCTCACATCCCGAGCGTGCTGATGAATGTGGACTGGGTCCTCCAGGCGGCTGTGCTATTCTTGGCTTCATCTGCGTGTCACCACTACGGGGATCACCTAGATCCCTCGCCTCGTTCGCCAGGCTGCCATGAAAATAGCCCGTTTCTAGGAAGCTGAGGTGAGTGTCTTGGCCAGTATATTTTGCCTGGCCCTGACTAACATATCTGATCAGTATATTTTGCCTTCCCACCGACCAGGGGTAAAAGTATATCTAAAAAAAAACTATTAAAAAAAACCTGACCTATAGTGTGATGCATCAAACTTCGTTTCGGAATGTTGTTGGAGCAGCGATATCACTCAGACACCTCTGTTTAAACATGTAGTGCGCATGCCCGACAAGAGATTGACACGTAGATCAACGTTTTCATGGCCATATGCATGTACACGTCCCTGGGGGCCGCCCGCTTATGTGATGACGAGATGGACTGATCAAAGACCTAGACCCGTATTGGTACACCACTGCAAAAGATCGGGACTCACACATAACATTGTTGGCTTCTCTCGCACATCTGCCAGACTGACACCGAGGATAATGTATTGTGGGGAAAAAAACTGACCTACATAAATGAAGTAGACTTTTGGTAAAGAAGAGTTTCTAAAAACGAATCTCCAGTCGACGGACCTTGACCGGGGGCAATATCACTCGCTTTAGAACCTAAACGTATTTTCGCCTACAATGTTAAGACACAATAACGAAAGGAAAAGTGTTAAATAAGTAAATGGAAAGATTGATACACATAGAAGCTAGAAGACACGGAATCAAATACGTCAAATCGTTGTTGTGTTTAAAATCCCTGGGCAAGCGGAATACGCCCCACTGTTTACTTCTCTGCATGACGTAATATGCGTCTAATTTAGGTGGTGCGTGGGCCTGACAACCGCAAAACGAGAAGAAAAAACCACTGGTATCAAATAGCACTGCAAACAACTAGGATCTGGATTTTCTCAAAACTGCTTAGGGGAGCTGAGTTTCAACAAATGAAATGGCTGGTTAGTTAGTTAGGTTTCTTTCCGCTTGTGCCGTTGAGCACCGCGGGGAGCTTAAGTCGTCTGTCCTGCGCCAAGTGCGTTGAGTCGGTCAATCTAAGTCCTTGTCGCTGCAAAATCACTTTAATGTCATCTATCGACCTGCCTCGCTGTCGCCCATTTGCCTTGTAGCAAGATAAATCAGCGCTGTAAGCCACCAGTAGAAGTCGATGAGGGTGCATTCTCATGAGATCACCAAACCAAACGTATTTTCTGCCTGGAAATGAATTCGGCACAAGGCGTGGTATTGACCATACTACACGAATGACGTCATTCCGCATTCTGCCTTCCCTGGAAACACCAACGACTTTCCTTAAACACTTCAATTCATACGTCAAAATTTTGTTCTCACATGTACAGGACATGTTAAGTTCAGTTAAGTTGTCACAAGAGGGATACCGGATGTCATAATCAACAGTCGGACCTAACAGCCAGCCGAAAAGATCGAGCGCGTAATTCCAAAACTAAATATTACATTCCCAGCACATGTTGGCTTAAACAAATTACTTTAATGGCGTACAACTATATATATTTATATATATATATATAATATAAAGAGAGAGAGAGAGAGAGAGAGAGAGAGAGAGAGAGAGAGAGAGGAGGGATGAAGGAAGTTAGGGGGGCCTGAAATACCGGTTTTCTGTGCTGTGAACTTGTAGTTAAATGTCTTTACATTGGGTTTCCGAAACGTAATGTTGACATTGTACTTGATTCAGACACGTTTTTAAAGATTTGGAAATTTAAATATATTGCGAAATAAACTCATGTAGAACAAAGATTCAGGTAGTAACAGAGCCGGACAAGCGGAGCAAATAGACCTTTTCACCAAATCTGTAGTCTTCCGATGAGATCACACAATTCTCTTTAATAATAAGCAGCTCTAATGATTACTGTTTTGTCGACATACGAGAATGCAATACAGTAGATAATTGGTTTCTTGAAAGTAATATCGTAGATACTTGGTTTCTTGAAAGTAATATCGTAGATAATTGGTTTATTAAAAGTAATATCGTAGATACTTGGTTTCTTGAAAGTAATATGGTAGATACTTGGCTCTTTAAAGTAATATCGTAGATAATTGGTTTCTTGAAAGTAATATCGTAGATACTTGGTTTATTGAAAGTAATATCGTAGATAATTGGTTTCTTAAAAGTAATATCGTAGATACTTTGTTCCTTGAAAGTAATGTGGTAGATACTTGGTTTCTTGAAAGTAATATCGTAGATACTTGGTTTCTTGAAAGTAATATCGTAGATACTTTGTTTCCTTGAAAGTAATGTGGTAGATACTTGGTTTCTTGAAAGTAATATCGTAGATACTTGGTTTCTTGAAAGTAATATAGTAGATACTTAGTTTTCTTGAAAGTAATGTGGTAGATACTTGGTTTCTTGAAAGTAATATCGTAGATACTTCGTTCCTTGAAAGTAATGTGGTAGATACTTGGTTTCTTGAAAGTAATATGGTAGATACTTGGTTTCTTGAAAGTAATATCGTAGATACGTCGTTCCTTGAAAGTAAATGTGGTAGATACTTGGTTTCTTGAAAGTAATTTCGTAGATACGTCGTTCCTTGAAAGTAATGTGGTAGATACTTGGTTTCTTGAAAGTACTGCGTATATATGAAACCCAGACAACGTATATGTAAAGATGGTGGCTAAATCTTAGATGACAAATATCGAAGTCGATGGATATCGAGGACCTAATGTACTTGTCTACATATCAAAGGACAATCGTAATACCAGATGAGTCGACTGGATCGAATCCCTGGGTAAGGTATTTCCTTGTGTTTGATGCTGGCGATGAAATAAACACACATAGCCAGCAAGCTACGAAGTGAAAGCAATGGCAAAAGCGGGCCTGTAGTCCTCTGACTAAACAAAGAAAACAACTTCGATTACCCCAGTAATCGGAATAAAATCGTAGGACAGAAAAAATACGAGGTATCAATAAACCAAAAAAATTCAGTATCGATTATAGCTCTGATGACTGTCTTTGCTTCTAACAAACATCAATTTGCATGTGATATCTGAGGTGGTTGAATGCCACGGTGCATGAGGCACACAGTCGGGCTCGTTCTAGAAATCTCTTTCATAACCTGACGCTGAAAGGCAAAAACATGGACAGAAAAAAGAAGAAAGACATAACAGATTGACAAGAATCATTTTATTTGGAAATTGCCTTTACAAATGCAAAGATAGATGTTTTGCTTGTGAAGGAAACTTGAAAGTGAAGTACATAATTTCTCTTTTCTTCTATTCCACTCAATCAGACGTGATATCAACGGCCACACAAAGAGCGTGTCGCACAAGGCGACTAACTGTGTGACATGGCATAACTACGGACATAGGTGGTTTGTTTAGAGCAGTATAAATGGAGTCTAACAGGCGACTACCAGGCGACCAACTGTGTGACATGGCATAACTACCGACATAGGTGGTTTGTTAAGAGCAGTATAAAATGGGGTCTAACAGGTTACTAACTGTGTGACATGGCATAGCTACGGACATAAGTGGTTTGTTAAGAGCAGTATAAATGGAGTCTTACAGGCTGCGGGTCTACTTTCCCTCTAGTGTTTGAGTCTATTAAGATAGACCTTATCCGCGGCCCTTGCCCCAACAGAGTGATAAGCCGCTCTAGCCTAGCCCGCTAAACAGGAAAATCCTCCTTTCCGGCTACATCAAGCTCACGCCAGAGCTGGGACCTGCACAAAGTGTAGAAGTACAGGTCGACTAGGACTAACCACTTGGTTTACTGTAGGTTTTGTTATGTGGTTGAAACTCGTTGTCTACAGACTCTTCACAACCTAAGTTACGTTATTCGTTTCGTAACAGCATCATTATCATGTAGCATGTCCTTTATAGAACGTCACTCTCATCACAGTCTGTCTGAAAGAAACTCGTTCCCTTGCCAAAACTCCAGCCTCTGCCACAGTCATACCCAGACATTCCTGGATATCTTGGTGCCATCGTCTTCTTGGTCTACCCCTTTCTCTTTTACCTGGCACCATACCTTCCATCACTGTTCTCTCAAGACCGTTGTGTCCTCTTGATGTGACCAAAGTTTTTTTACATTTTCTGGTCAAAAATGGAATTGATAAACCAGTTTTCCTTTATGTTTAACGAATGTTTATATTTGTCTTTTTCTCTGTCCAGGGTATTCTGAGGATCTTTCAGTAACGTTGTGACTCGAAGGATTCGATTCTCTCCGTAAAAACAAGGTGTTGCCACAATCATTATAAAAGTTGTTAATTTTAAAAATCCTCCCACCCTCTCCTCCGTCACATTCCAAAAAGCACTCCGCCTCCACCCTCTAAACCTTCCCTTCTCGTCCCCACCTCATGCTGCTCATTCAGTCCATGCATCTCTATCTCTAACACACACCACTCATCATGTCCCTACGGACTCACCACCCGTCCATCTCCTACGGCAACCATCCACCCAGCTCATCACCCCGTTAATGCTCTCCTTCCGCGACCCACCCAAGCCCCTCGTCGTATGCATGCGCACATTACTTTGAATTATGTCACGGGGTCACAGTTCATATTTCTGTATGCATTCTTTGTAAATATTTCGACAAATAGTAACTCGATTTTCGGCAACTATCCTTCAGACATGTTTGGCTTTTGTAGCCCCCTTCCCCTCCTTCACATCTCCACTACTCACACTAAGAGCCTGCTCCCAGCAGTATCTAAAGGGTTCTAAACTCCAACTAAACAACTATACACTATTTCTTTTGGTTCAGATCGGTGGAACAGTTTAGAATTTATATGAACAAACAAACCGGCATACATTCAGCTCCCTCCCTCTCCAACTCTCTCTCTCTCTCTCTCTCTCTCTTACATACATATATATATATATATATAGAGAGAGAGAGAGCGCAGACAGATAAATAGATATATAGATGGATGGATAAATATATAGATTGATTGATAAAAAGATAGATGGATGGAAAGACATATAGACAGACATATAGACAGACATATAGACAGACAGACAGGCAGGCAGGCAGGCAGGCAGGCAGACAGGCAGACAGGCAGACAGGCAGACAGGCAGACAGGCAGACAGGCAGACAGGCAGACAGGCAGACAGGCAGACAGGCAGACAGGCAGACAGGCAGACAGGCAGACAGGCAGACAGGATGGATGGATGGATGGATGGATGGATGGAATGGATGGATGGATGGATGGATGGATGGATGGATGGATTGGATGGATGGATGGATGGATGGATGGATGGATGGATGGATGGATGGATGGATGGATGGATGGATGGATGGATGGATGGATGGATGGATGGATGGATGGATGGATGGATGGATGGATGGATGGGATGGATGGATGGATGGATGGATGGATGGATGGATGGATGGATGGATGGATGGATGGATGGATGGATGGATGGATGGATGGATGGATGGATGGATGGATGGATTGGATGGATGGATGGATGGATAGATAGATAGATAGATAGATAGATAGATAGATAGATAGATAGATAGATAGATAGATAGATAGATAGATATAGATAGATAGATAGATAGAGTAGTGTCAAATATACTCCCTACCCTTCAGCCTGACATGGGCAAGATCAGGTCAGGACAAAACATTTTATCTATGACACCATATGAAAGCGTCGGGGCATGACAGCCCTAATATTATGAATCACAGACTGCTGACAAGCCGTTAAGTATTATTTCTTGTTAAATTCATATTTGAAACTGACAATACACGCATATAGCGTGACGAGAACATGTTGACTTTTACATTGCCCGACTGAAGTATATGTTTTTCAAGTCGGATGAGTCACACATTGCCACACAAACAAACCATTCACAAAATTATAATCAAGGCTATGAAATACAGATAAAAAGAAAGAAAATCTAGATGTTTGGAGAACCAAAGCAACTCGCTGCAGTAAAAAAAAAATTGACATTTTTGTGGTAGCAGTTTACAGTGGTTCTTCTTACATCCTTAGACCTTTATGAGAATGTGCCCCCCCCCCCCCACCCCCCTGGCTGTAGTGAAATGCGAGGTTCCTCATTAATCTCATCCCAATGCTGATTACAGTGTTAGTTCCCACCTCGTTGGTAAGACTGTTGTGACAGCCTGTTTGCAGGTGCACAAGCGAGAACTGCAGTGGTCAGCGACCCATAGCTGACTGTTAGCGTCAGGGCCACCGAACCATAGCTGACAAGACCCTCCTACACCTCCAAGCGGTGATCCTGGATAACAGGCTGCAGCAGGGCAGACTGGCTAAGGAGAAGGGATCGAAGAGGGAATGCTAACTTGATACTCAAAAAATGCTTGCTGTAGTCGGATGTGTTGGACCGAAAGGTGAAAATTTCGCAGTCAAGTTGTAAACTACGACACAACGCATTCCGTTCTCTTGACTACGTTCTGCTACTTAAGACCTTTCAGGGTTTCGTAGCGGAAGATTGAGAACAAGCCAAGCCAAGCCAATCCAAGCCAAGCCAAGCCAAAGCAAGTCAAGCCAAACCAATCCAAACCAAGCTAAGCCAAGCCAAACCAAGCCAAGCCAAACGAAGCCAAGCCAAGCCAAGCAATGTTACTCTTCGCTTCCGAAAAACTCAGAACTAGTGACTTCGAAAACAACAGCAGGTTAATACTGTCGGCCGATCAATACCGCACCAATTACAGACCATAAAAACACACGAAGAGCCAGTGATCTAATCTTTTATTTCCTGCTAAAGCGATACGCCAAACAGCACAGGTATGTCATTACACTTGTTCGATCTGTTCTGCGAAAGCTTATCGTATTCTCATTTGCTCCCTTGTCGTCAGAGAAGATTTATGGAAACACAAAAGCAGATATTCTATGTGCACCGAGAAACATCACGGGAGTGGTATCCGGGTTGAAAAGAATAGGACCCCTGTTACATTCCTAGCATGCTGTAAAGACGACTAAAAAGAGTTGTGAATGGTGCTGGCGTCAAAAATGCAGTAGTGAATGAGCTAATAGTCGTATGTGATTAATAACTGGCCAAGACCCTATTCCGCCTCCAAGCGACGGCCCTGGAAACAGGCTGCAAGAGTTAGTCTAAGAGAATATGGATCGCAGTGGGAAGGCAAACTAGGTACCAAACAAATGTAGCTGAAATCGAATGTGTCGTATCTAAACGCGAAGATATTGCAGCCTCGCTGTAAACTACGAAATAACGTTCTTTTTTGTGTATGGACGCTAAAGAAGAAGCAGATTTGCTCCCTTGTCATAAGATCAGTTTTTGGAAACATAAGAACATATTTTCTATGAGCACTGAATCACCTGGGTGGTATCCGGGTTGAAAATAATAGGGTCACGGTAACCTTCCATTCGCAGTGGCCAGGCAAACTCGGTAAACAAACAAAATCCAGCTTTAATAGGATTAGGCAAGGTGTACATATCGCATCCTCGCTGTAAACTACGACACAAGGTCCTTTTTTATAATGTATTCCAGAGAAGAAGACGTTTTGCTCCCTTGTCGTCTGAGAAGATTCATGGAAAGGCGCCAATAACAGATTTTCTATGAACACCGAAAAATATCACACAAGTGATATACGGGTTGAAAAGAAAGGGCCACTGTAACCTTCCAGGTGTGTTATAAAGACAACTAAAGTGGGTTATGGATGGTGATAGCAACCTCATCATGTAAAACTACTTATAATTAAATCATAATTGCTATGAAAAAAGCTGCTGTATACACGGATAGTTTACCACGAACACTTGAGGATTTGGAGTGTGGTTTTGCATACTTTATGACGTGATTCTTGGCCATTTTGTGTCACCTGACTCTGACGTCATCTTGGTCAGTTTGAATCACCTGACCCTGACGTCATCTTGGTCAGTTTGTGTCACCTGACCCTGACGTCATCTTGGTCAGTTTGTTTCACCTGACCCTGACGTCATCTTGGCCATTTTGTTTCACCTGACCCTGACGTCACTCTTGGCCAGTTTTTTTTTTAACCTCGGCTTTCCGATGTCTGATATAAAACTACATCTACATGTACCCTTGTCTGCATGGTTTAAGGGATCAGACCGCAGCAAAGGGGAAAAGGCAACCAATCCACAGCACGATAAATTAAGAAAATAGCTTAGTCGGATACAGGTGATATCTTAATCCGCCTAACGGAGGACGAGCGATTCGTGTTAACGTTACCAGGGGTCTTTCCGGTAAGATGGCGACCAGGCAACAGCTGCTCTCACGGTCTGTGATTTTCGTGTGGTTTGTTTGTTCCAATTAGTGTATGAAGCGCAGTGTTGTGTGGCGATCATTTTCTAGTACATCCTACCCTATTCGCAGGAAGCCTGTGGTGTGTAATTTTCCTCGGAATTAGGAGAAAACACGACCTGTTCTTCATGTGTTATAGAATACAAGTTCTTGAAAAGGACGTCACTACAGATTGCGCACCGTCCTTGTTTGGTGTGCACGACCTACTTGGAAATTGCGTCCATTTTCATTGCATGCCACGACCGGAATCTCCCCTGAGCCATGGGTTAATGGTCCCTCACCTAGACCTACAGATGTGGGCGCTGGTCAGCAGCAGCGTCTTCTAGTCTACGCCTGGGGGGGGGGGGGAGGGGTGGGGGGGTGTGCTGCTGTCGAGAGGTACGACATTCGCCTCTCAAATGGTCAAGGAAACGGTGGACGATCGACTCCCACAAGTTTCAAGCGACCCTTGGTCTCACGGATTGTACGACCTGAATGTCTACATCTTGAGCATCCAGTCATCTTGATTGTATATCTTGCCACTGGTTCCCGGTAACTCAGGACGAGAGAATGAGATTGATGTCCAGCGCAGCTTCTTACTCACTATAATCCAAATTCAGCGCAAGTTACATCTACAGGATGAGGACAGTCTGATGATGTCGCCATCTTTGCTTTCCACGGGCAACTGACTGACTTACCTACGTTAGCAGGGCTCTCTGATTGGGTTGTCAAACACTGAAGAACCACAAGAGAAGCGTGAATTGAAAACATAAGGGGCACGTAAGAAAATGTTGCCTCCCAGTGACGTCAAGATAGAAAACGACATTGCCTCACTGCTTATATCAGAATAAATGAACCTGTTTGAAAGGTCTTCTTCTTCTATATACGTCTCTTACACTAAAAGGATAGCCTACAAGTATGTATTCATATGTTTAGTTGTTATTTACTTAATCCGTTTAACGTTGCTTAATCGTTTATTCTCGTAAGTTCTCGAATTGTCTTCTATCAACGTTTCAACATTCCAGAGCACTGTGACACACATTTCGTCAGCAATTCCAGTCTGCATTCAAAGTCCATAAATAAAACAAACAACTTCATGCCTACTTTTGGGTCACCCTGTATATATATATATATATATATATATATAGAGAGAGAGAGAGAGAGAGAGAGAAAGAGATAGATAGATAGATAGATAGATAGATAGATAGATAGATAGATAGATAGATAGATAGATAGATAGATAGATAGATAGATAGATAGATAGATAGATAGATAGATAGATAGATAGATAGATAGATAGATAGATAGATAGATAGATAGACACAGAGAGAGAGAGGCAGACAGATAGATAGATAGATAGATAGATAGATAGATAGATAGATAGATAGACAGATAGATAGATAGATAGATAGATAGATAGATAGATAGATAGATAGATAGATAGATAGATAGATAGATAGATAGATAGATAGATAGATAGATAGATAGATAGATAGATAGAGAGAGAGAGAGAGGCAGACAGATAGATAGACAGACAGACAGACAGACAGACAGACAGACAGACAGACAGACAGACAGACAGACAGACAGACAGACAGACAGATAGATAGATAGATAGAAACAATATTTGTTCAACAAAATAACTTAATATTTCATTATCTTATTAAATTATTGACGAATGTAGCCCAATTAAGAACATATCATAGTTGGTCTGAAATTCGTTACTTAAGTTCTGAAAACCTAAAGTAACAAACGGAAACTACTTCTAACGTATGATTAACCAACCTATACCTATCCCATAGCAAACACGCTACGACTTGCTGGTTTGTCATTCTACTGTAAATGCTCTCTTCAATTGCTAATCCGGGTTGAATTCATATTCTTCTTGATTCACCGCTACCGGGCAGTCACCCAACCGGATAGGGTTAACAGATTTTCAAAGGACACATTTCTATGTGTTCCCAGGAGGTGCATTTTTTTTTAAAAAGAACGCTGTTAACGTTTTTATTGCTTGTTTTGTGGCACTCCTTCGGTGTTTCTCAAATGCCTGTATGACACAGACACACTTAAAAGTTCAATTGTTTAAAGGAAGCCCTTACTGAAAAGGAAGTAGTCCCTTTCCCAAGTGTGTTAAGTTCCTTCATTAACAGTACGTACATACTCATAGTATGAGTCACCCCAGAAATTACGAAAGTCATTCAAAAAAATGTCGAAAGTCATCCCCAAAAATGTCGAAAGTCATCCCATCAAATTGTCGAAAGTCATCCCCAAAAATGTCGAAAGTCATCCCCAAAAATGTCGAAAGTCATCCCAACAAATTGTCGAAAGTCATCCCCAAAAATTTCGAATTTCACCAGTGGCTGTTTTTGAATGTCTACGAAGAGTAAGTTTACAGACTCTGCAAAGTTCTAAACCAGTATACAGTTAAGTTAAGATACCACTACTGCACGAGCACAAGCATGATTTGACGCATGCTTCATGGAAGCATGTCAACAGCAGTGGTGACCCCCATAAACAAAAAAAGTAAGGACACAAACACAAACCAAAATATTCAGGTTGAACAAAATAACTATAACTGGTATCTTAAACACATGCGCAAACTTTAGGGCTCTTTGATGTATACTGATCACTGGACTGAGAATCGCTGCCTTATTATATTTCACACATGTATATAATTACACGATGGCACACACAAGACCAGAAGATTGTGTTTACTTAGTAACAGTTATGTCCTCTTGTTAGCAAAGGCTTAACTCAGTGGTTCCCATACTGTATGTTGAGGCACCCTGAGGCGCCGTGGCTGATTAAAAGAGGCGCGGCGAACCATTCCAATATTTTCATCAACTACGGACTGCAACTGTTAATTAGGCTTACTTTCTGACTTGGGGTGGCGTGGAAAAATTATGGGGTGCCAGGGACCGATAACGTTTGGAAACCACTTATTTACTGTCCTACGGCATTTTTCCTATTGCTGGGGTAGTCGAGGGGTTTTGAAGGCTGAGGACTACAGGCTGCTTCGCCACTGCTGTTGCCACGTCGTGTGCTGGCTATGTTTGTTTATTTCACCCCCAACAGAAAAACAACATATGTCATACCGAGGATTCGAACCGCTGCCCTCCTTGTCGGCAGGCAGGCATCGAAACCATTCGGCCACGCGCTCCTCTTGGAAACCACTAGCATAACTATATAGTGATTGATGGTTACTGTACATGTACCACGCAGACTCGCCATCCACAGAGTATGAAGAAGCAAAGACACTCATAAAATAAAACTATCCATGAGGACGGAATGGAGAGAACAGAAAAAAGGATACAAGCCAGAAAATGACGGCATAGACAAATTTGGCAGACATGGGAAGATAAAGATCTTCAGACTGAAAACGGAACATTGCAGCCACAAGGCCAGCCTCTATATGATGGGTCTCAGAGACACCACCACATGCGATTGTGGTGCACCCATGTAAACACCTGAACATTTCCTGCAGGACTGCCCAACTTATGCAGACCAAAGAGAGGCAGTCTGAGCCGGAGGAGCGATCATGTTCGAAAGGCTCTGAGGGATCGGCGAAGACCTGAAACATACAGTCTCCTTCATGATCCTCGTCGGACTAGACGCATTGCATCAGTTGATCGAAGAAGAAGAAGAAGAAGAAGAAGAAGAAGAAGAAGAAGAAGAAGAAGAAGAAGAAGAAGAAGAACTGCACAGGTTATCGTATTTCCACTATTGTCCCGTTAGCAGTGCGTTCCAGATAATCCCGCTCTAAACGGATAATTAATTTCCAGTTAATGAAGATAAATTAGTAGCGAAGGCAAATGGTCTTCTAGCTAACATGATGATTAGATAAGGGACAAGGAATCGCAGGTGTCAGACACTTGATCATTGACTGACAAAAAAGCCCTCTATTGATTCGTTGGGTCTAATAGTGAACGGGTGCTGGTATTAGACCCTCGGAAGACAGGTCAGTTTTACCCTACTAATGACAGGGCGTTGCTACGGTAATCCTGCTCAATTCGAGAGGAATCGCAGGTCACAGACCTTTGGTCCACGTGCTTAGCTGATAAGCCAATGGTGCGAGGCTACCATCTGAGGGATTACGGCCGAACGCCTCTAAGCCGGAATCCCGCCCTAAATCATAGCACCACTGCGATGGGGGGCTACGATATGGTTGGGACCTGGGGCTCGTGTCTCAACCCGACCCGGTCGAGCCGCAGAAAGAGGTATCTGCCGTCCGCCGATCAAAGCGGGCGGGAAGCTGTTCGATATTCACCCTATACGGCGATGAGGTGTGAAACCACTAGTAGAAGACTTAGTTCTCGGTCGGGGTGTCATAAGCATTAGAGCAGCCACCTCACTGCAAACTGTTGAGACTCAACCATTGATCATGAGATATGTCGGCACACCAGGCGAACAACATCTCCGTGCCATGGCCAGGCTTGTCCCCTGGTTAAATGCACTCCTGCCTCGCTCTTTACCTCTGTCTGCTATCAGTCATCCCAATGGACGCAGAAGAGATGCAGGCCAGCGGACATTGCACCTCCTGCCCTATTGTGACAACCTCCCGGGTGGCGGGGAATGCTAGGCGTACCATCACTGCAGATGTGGCGAGAAAATAAAGGGAGCAAAGAGATACCCCACTCACATGCATATGATACGTTTCTAGCAGGACGTGACGATCCTGGGATACAGACACACTGGACTGCCTCTCTTCCGGGATAGTACAAACTAGTACATAGTCCATCATATCATTGCCACACCCTATAGACACGAGTGGGGAAGACTCGATAGTCCTGCAAGACAACTTCCCTAAGAGAGACAACTCTGACCAAAAACAGCTGCTGCCATGCAGATAGGCTGGGGACAGCCAAAGGCTAAGGAGGGCATCCCTGCAGAAACGCCTGTTGACATCGGATGCACTGGGCCACAGGCTTAACAAAGTAACACAGTGCAACGTATATCGCTGTAAACAGCGCACGAAGAAGAAGATAAGGGACAGCAATAGAAAGGTAAGCCCAGTAGTCAGTAAAAAGCCTATCTATGTTCTTTGCGCGCCAAATACGGCGCATAGGCAAAGACCGCCGTCCATCGTTGACGATGATGGCATAATTAATTTTGCTAGCGCTATTATTAGTAAGGATTAACTGAGCTACTTTTTATCCTCACTCTCTTGTCTCGAACCACCCGACCCCAGTGGCAAGTCAAGGACAAGACCACTAGGGGGCGACTACGAGATGCAGGGGACCGCATCAAGCACCCGTGAAAAAGACGGCGGAGTCCGGAGTCGAACCCACACCACCTGATCACGAGGCCGACGGCTTAACCACTTCGCCACGGAAACCCCATAATACGGCGCATAAGGCAGAAACAAATGATGGATTGTTCTTCTAAGTGTTTCCTTGAGTCTACCTCTTTCTCCCACTTGAAGTCCATTCGAGTGCTTGCAATGAAAGACGGTTGTTGTTCATTCTGAGGACATGTCTGATGTATGGCCATCAATTTTTTTCCCGGATGATGGTCGGCACGTATAGTTGGTTTGTCTCTGTTCTTATCGAGTCATTAGTTATGAACTGGTCCCAGCGTATATTCAATAATTCTCTGAAACATTTATTTTCAAAGATATTTAGTTTGTTTTCCAGCGTTTTTGTTGTCTTCCAGCTTTCACATCCATATGTCAGGAGTGATATTACGATTGAGTTGAATAGTCTGAGCTTGGTATGTTTGCTCAGTGTCGTTGATCTCCAGATGTTGGTGAGCTGATTAAAGGTGCACGAGGCCAAAGCAGTTCTAGTGGAAATTTCTTTCGTGGCATCTCCATGCTCTATTATGACCCTTTTATTTGTTTATCGTCTTGATAATCTCTCCTATTTCCTCGACAAATTGATGTTCTATTTCATACTTTCTCGTCGCTTTACAATTGGTTTGAATAGGGTCATGCTGTCAATATGCTCTGCTCGTTGAACCGCCATATTTGTTCATCTTCTTTTTTTTTTGTGTGTGTTCTTGTACTGTCCAAATGATTTTCGGAGTAAGAGGCCTGTCTACTTCGATATACGCCCACAGACTCAATATTTGAGTAACTCTACATTATCCCAGCTGTAGACACCTTATCAAAAGCTTTATCCAGGTTCCTTAGATATAAGCGCTGGCAAACAAGGTCGGGTTTCTTCAATATCACAAGACCATTAAAGATTATATGACCACGTGAGTTTTACAAACGTCACAAGGAATTCCCTAGTGTCATCATTTCTATTTATACACTTCACAAATACGTAAACAACATATTGCCTTCAAACTTGAAGCGCAATTAAATAAGTTTCATTATCTTTGGGAGGGGTTGGAGTGGAGGGCGAGAAACAGATAGATAGAGAGAGAGAGAGAGAGAGAGAGAGAGAGAGAGAGAGAGAGAGAGAGAGAAAGAGGGATAGGGTGATATGTATTTTTTTTCATAAATAGTGATTTAAATTGGGCATTACATTCACAAATTTACTACAGTTGCATGCATTCGTAGCAAAAATACAATTAGACAGAAAATGTTAATGTCTCAAAAGACAGCATGTTTATGTATTTTGTGGTAGTCCACTTATCCAATTTTGTTCAATGATCAGCTGACAAAACTGACAAAACAGTCAGTGGACATTCCACCTAGTAGGGTCTAATTAGGGCAGCAAATATCTTCTCTGACGGCACTGCAACTGTTGTCATTGTTCGAATGGCATCTGTTGTTTGTTTTTTCTTTTGTTGGTTTCAGTTCAGTGTCTATTGTGTTCTATTGTTCTTTGCCAAGGTGTTTTTGTGTGTTCTGTTGTTCTTTGCCAATGTGTTTGAGTGTTCTATTGTTCTTTGTCAAGGTGTTTTAGGTGTTCTATTGTTCTTTGTCAAGGTGTTTTAGGTGTTCTATTGTTCTTTGTCAAGGTGTTTTAGGTGTTCTATTGTTCTTTGTCAAGGTGTTTTAGGTGTTCTATTGTTCTTAGCCAAGGTTTGTGTATGTTCTATTGCCAAATTGTTTTAGTGTTTTATTGTTTTTATCCTAGTTTATTGGGTGCTGTATTGTTCTTATCCTAGTTTATTGGGTGCTGTATTGTTCTTATCCTAGTTTGTTGGGTGTTCTATTGTTCTTATCCTAGTTTGTTGGGTGTTTTATTGTTCTCATCCTAGTTTATTGGGTGTTTTATTGTTCTTATCCTAGTTTGTTGGGTGTTTTATTGTTCTTATCCTAGTTTATTGGGTGTTTTATTGTTCTTATCCTAGTTTATTGGGTATTTTATTGTTCTTATCCTAGTTTATTGGGTGTTTTATTGTTCGTATCCTAGTTTATTGGGTGTTTTATTGTTCTTATCCTAGTTTATTGGGTGTTTTATTGTTCTTATCCTAGTTTATTGGGTGTTTTATTGTTCTTATCCTAGTTTATTGGGTGTTTTATTGTTCTTATCCTAGTTTGTTGGGTGTTCTATTGTCCTTTGCCAAGGTGTTTTGTGTGTTCTATTGTTTTTCCAAGATGTGTTTGTGAGTTCTATTGTTCCTTGCCAAGGTGTGTTTTGGGTGTTCTATTGTTCATTGTAAAGGTGATTTATGTTTTCCTTAGTTCTTTGCCAATGTGTTTTTTTTTAAATGGTTCTTAGCAGGGGTGTTTTAGGTTTTGCCTTTCTTTCGCCTTCATTCTGAGGTCTTGCATCATCTCAGTTTTGGACATAGTGCAAGATCTCTTTCGATAATCTGGACGAGCCAGTTCTAAAGCCGCCGTTATTATGATGTGAATGCCTTCTTGATTGCACCGCCCAAGCATTTATTGGTTGCAATGATGATTGACCAACACAAATTCGATGAATTGTCCTTGGACAGTTCTTGTGGCCATGCTTCGGACAAGTTACATTGTCTAAAGTCACTCCTTTATAGTTGTACAATAAACACAGTCTATAGCTTATAGATTTGTGAGCTGGGAGAGGTCTTTCTGCTTTCTTATGCCTTTTTACTTCATTTGAATTATAAAACGATCGAAATGTTTCACAGTCTGTAAACCAGTGCAGTTCATTCCAACTTTGGCCAAAGGTCAAATAAGGGGAATCTAACTCTAAACCAACCATTAACAACAATTTGCTTCCCCCATTCAAACACACAATTTATCGATAATCTAGTACTCTCTTGGACATTGCGAATCTCATTCAACAAACCAAT
Organism: Ariolimax columbianus; assembly: GCA_036924085.1. NCBI lineage: Eukaryota > Metazoa > Mollusca > Gastropoda > Stylommatophora > Arionidae > Ariolimax > Ariolimax columbianus. The sequence goes on from JAVGWX010000013.1 coordinate 46,010,416, forward strand.
CATAGTCCACAATCTACATACATCGACATAGATGAATCAATCAATACTCAATTTGCAAACCTGTCACAAAGCAATTAACAAATTAATGTTTTTTTGAAGAAAAAAAAACATTCAGTCCTCAACCATCCGAAACTTACTTGAAAGAAGTCCATGGAATCTGGAAGTTCTGCTTCATTTGAATTGCAGCCAAAGACTGAAGAAAAGAAGTACAGAAAAACATTTGAAGAACTGCTTTGTAACATTATCATAAATTACAAACTTCGTATTTTTGTCACAGACAAACGCTTAGATACACACTTACGTATCTTATAATAAAAACAGTTAACGAAAGATGCATTGTTTTTATGGCGTTACTTAATGCTCCATTTAGGCTTTATGGTAGCAGCAGATGTCTGCAATGATCTTCGTTGCAAATGGTTTTTTTAGGCAGTCCTCTTGAATTCTGTAAAGAAGACTATGTTGCCTTGACATTCCTCTTCCTGTTTTTCGTTAACTGATGTTCTTTTTTTAAAATTTCCACGTTTCTTTTCCTTTGTTCGTTTCTGTCTAGTGCCTATTGTGTTATATTGATAGATTCTTCATTACTAAAGTGTATATAACATACGTCGATGTTCTCTCTTCAATCACTAGCTATTGTTTCTTCTCATGTTCTTCCCCCCAAAATTAGTGTTTGTTTTACATTATGCATAGTCTGCAATGAGCGATTAGAACGTTTGTTTGTGAAAGTCTACTGTATCTTTATGGTATATGAACTAGTAACAACAAACACAATTATTGTATGTAACAAATCCTAATTTTACTTTGCATTGCAGACATTAAACTAATGTGGTTGAAATATTAAAACTAGCTATCACTCATATGAATGTCTTAGCTTCGTTGTAATAACGCGATTGTATGTTACTTACGTTTCTGTAAAACATTGCACTTCCGGATGTAGACACAGATAAGGGACATAATCTGAAGCTGCGAAAGTCGTTGTCTGGCTGACTCAGGCAGAGGTAACAACTCTCTCATGATCGATATTTCAGTGTTGATTTGGTCTCGTCGTTGTTTAGAAGCACCTTTATTTGACCTGTCATTAAAAGAATAAGCCATTATAGAATAATAGGAATAGAGGTAGACTATTACACACGTGGAGAAGATAGGTAAACACGTACAAACATTGGATAAGGAAAACCAAGAGGGAGCTGCAGCGAATTACACAGGTCACGGGGACATTTTTGAGAAGAAACGCTTTGATTGACAATGAATATTTCATAACGAACGGCCATAACGAATGTTACACCTGCTAAGAGAGGCAGAAAGAGTAAGCCCAGGATCGTGTATGCTGGAGAAATATGGCCAATAGCCTATGGGAGAGACAGAAAGAGCAGCCCAGGATCGTGTCAGCTGAAGAAATAAGGCCAATGGTCTATGTATCGAGAGAAGTGATGGGCTTTGATTGATTGAAAAGAACTGAAGACACCACCTTATAAACAAGTTGTGGTTTAGTACAATGAAGTGTACGTTATGGGTCTACCTAACTTTTTCATTTAGTGAATATTAACATATTACTTGTAATATTAACATATAGATGTCGCTGATCGGAACAAGAACAGCCGCACATAGCAACAACTCTTCAAACAGCCAAACAGCTCATAAGAACAGCAAACAAATACACAGCTGAACAGAAGGATCTTGGGAAACACAGACATGTGACAAACCCCATTGCAAGTGGCATTATCAGTCAATTCACAGGGAAGGATTAGAGCACCATTTTCCGACTGAGAACTCAACACATCCCATTTAACAAACACATGATCAGAATTCAACCACAACACACTCCTGAGTGCCAGCTGTGTACACACCCATCGGAAACCGTTGATTATCATCTCTTTGAGTGCTCAGCGCTCAACGATGTTGAAAAAATGCTTCTTCCTCGGAGGCCAGATAAATTGATACGGCACAGCTGATAAACACGTGCAGATACCATTATATAGCATTACGTCGAAAAGCAAAAATACTGTTCCACAACAACACAATGGGACTACGTACTACTATTGAGACAACGTGAAGCGTTCCGCGAATTGTGGAAAGATACCGCTAAAATATGCATGGGTTTGCCGACATAAAAGAGATGACACCATAGCCTAAACACACTCATAGTGGACACATCAGAGATTGTGAAGCTCATCATCAGCCCCTGAAAGGAACCGCCGATCTGTAGATTGCCAAATTTTAAAATCATACGTGGGTCTAGCAGATAGTAGTGTCTGGGAGGAGCGTGTACAACCAGCGAACTACAGGAACCATCAGTATTGACACCCTTAGCGAAGAGGGACATCTATGGGTCTGCCTGGAGTTCGGTGATGTCGATACTTAACAGAGCATAGATACTATCTAAAGTATATTTGACAGAGATTGCTATTTCAATAGATATATTTATAACGTATGATACTTCGAGTAGTCTGTAATGTATACTTAGATAGACACAAGGCGTTTTTACATAATCAAGTGGCCGGGTTTCCATTTATCTAATTATCATAACGAGGTCAGGTTACCGTGTCGCTAAGAGCTTCTAGCCTGAACAAAATACCTGGCTCTAACACTGACAACGAGATAACAAATTGGGGGCCAAATATTTATATCTAGGTCTGTTATTTTTTTTTTTTAAAACATACAAGTACTCGTTTATGTTGAAATGACCTTGGCATGGCTTCTGTTCCCCTTATCTCGTGCCGTTTTTCTAATTCGCGTTTAAATTGGGCGTTCGTTATTTGTTTTTTGCTCAATGTTTTATGAAAAACGCGATTGTGAAATAACTAATATTTTAACTAATCTGGTAGGCTGAGGTACACAATTGAAAGTGTTTTTGTTTAAGACACATAGCAGAGGCTGCTTCGGGGATGAAGTGTTAGAGACTTCGTTGTACTAAGCCATAGCTTATGTGAGGTAGGGGTGGCCAGTTCCCTTACTCTGTGCCTTTTTTCCATAACTGTAGGTCATAAACCCATTTACAAAGGCTGCCTCCATTCACCTGGGTCGACTGAAGTATAAGCATAATCAGGTGATCGTAAAGAAAGACAGTTCCCAATTGTTATTTAGAGCCGATCAATCAATTCGGTCAGGATATCCTCATTAGACAGTTTATACTACTTGGAATCGCGTTATTCAAACAGGCATGTTAATGTCTGCTGACAGGTAGCCGAAGACCTCAGCTATACGTGGTATGTATTTTAAAACTTCCTACGGCTAACTAGGCCTGGGGGAAGGTATAAATAATTTGAGTAGATTTTCAACTAGAATGATAATTTTTGTCCAGACAGTGGCCGTTAAGCCTACTCTTTTCGATTTATGTAAATGGATTTTAACGTGCTCGACACTGCACACGGAAGTCCGATCTCATTACCCAGAGATCAGGGGAATTTTTACCAGAAGACCAACGTGAAAAAATCACGGTTTCCGCGACCTCTTTACCGCGAGACCACTGAGCCTCCTGGGCATTTTATTATATACAGATATCGAGAAAGATGTTTATAGATGACGACGAAATGGACAAAAAGATAGAGGCCAGAACACAAGTGTAAACACCAGCTATCATAATTACTAAAGAAGCTGCAGAGAGACGGATTATACGAAAGAGAATGGGATCAAGATGCTGAGCAGCGCATGAGCTGTAGTGGTCAGCGACCCATAGCTGACTGCTAGCGTCAGGGCCAGCGAACCAGAGCTGCCAAGACCCTTCTACACCTCCACGCGGTGATCCTGGATAACAGGCTGCAGCAGGGCAGACTGGCTAAGGAGAAGGGATCGAAGAGGGAATGCTAACCCGGTACTCAAAAAATGCTTGCTGAAGTCGGATGTGTTGGACCGAAAGGTGCAAATATCGCAGTCAAGCTGTAAACTACGACACAACGCATTCCGTTCTCTGGACTACATTCTGCTACTCAAGCCCTTTCATGGTTTGGTTGCGGGAGATTGAGAACGAACGAAGCCAAGCCAAGCCAAGCCAAGCCAAGCCATACGAAAGAGAAGAGACGAGTTGCCTTTTTCTGGTGGCCTAACAGTGCTTCTCTGCCATCAGTGTGACAGTCGATTTCGGGCTCGGATTGGTGTGATCAACCACCTACGACACCACTCTAGGATTAACAGAAGACAATATGGTCTTCTTCAGATACGAAGGACAAACAACATTACTAGAACACACATACGTTACAATTGAAACACAAAATAGAAATAAACAAATATTAAAACCAACACTCTGGTATCAGTGTCAGACATGGAACCTAACCAAGGCATAACAATGCACGACGCAATATGTGAAACCAAATCGTCTGACTAGGAGATTAGGGATCGCAGTGGGAAGACAAACGCTCTACCCAGAATTTAAAGTTTGCTTTAATGGGATGTGTCGGGCCGAAAGGAGGAGATATCGCAGCATTGTTATAAACTACGATACAACGTCTTTCCATGATGAACGCGGAAGAAGAAGAAGAAGAAGAAGAAGAAGAAGAAGAAGAAGAACAAGAACAAGAACAAGAACAAGAACAAGAACAAGAAAAACTGTGGCACAGCAAAAGGGATTGCTTCATACTGATCGAAGTGGGCAGAGTTTGCTGCTATCCCAAAAAGCACAATTAGGTGCGACAGTCACTGATTGCTCAGTCTGCCATTGCCAGAAGAATATTAGTTGATGTATCCAGGTCAACAGTATGTAATGTCTTGGCTAGTTCTGCGAGACCTTTTCGATTTTATGGTCAATACAGGGACTTCAAAAACATATCATTACTGTATTTGACGTCATTCGATAAGCTTGTGCTGTCGCTAGTGATAGTATAATTACCTTCATTTTCCAGACGCATTTAAATTTTAAAAACTGACATTGCTTTAAGGATGGATGCAACAGTTGACGGTATTATAGAGTATGTTGAGACTGCTTGACTTAACTGGGTGAGTATCAAGATGTCAATCAGTCAACCAATACCTGTTTTTTCCTTATGGGGAATAGGTCTTCAAGAAATAGACGCTTAATCCCCCTGTTTTGACTATCGGTTCAAGCTCTGCTCACACCTTCCCTCTTTCCTTTATACCTGTCTCCATCTCTGTTCTTCGTCTTTGTTTTGGTCTGCCTCCACTCCTTTTCTCTTGGGGATTCCAGAACAGAGACTGTCTTGTAATACTATCAGCTTGTATCTTTAATGTATGTCCTATCAAATGACAGCAGCTTCTCCTCATATCATGTCCCACTGGTATCTGTCTGGTTATTTCCAACAGCCCATATTTGCCATCTTATTATACCATTTCGATCTCTCTATTCTGCGCAGATACCCAATTATGAAAGTCTGTACCGTTTTCGTTGCTGTTCTCCGTGTTTCACGGCCATACAATAAAACGGAACGTTTATATTTCGTCATTTACAAAAAATCAGCCACTGCAATCAACGCTCCTCTCGCTTTTTAAAATTGTTCTTGTAATATCTTTACATGTGGCTTCTACTATATCTCTTTTACTATCAAGAAATATGAATCAAGCATTCTTATTTTATCTTGCATATGATTTCGGTTATTGGACAGCTGCCAGAGGAACGATGCAGTTCAGATCAACAAGATGCCATGTCAAATTCCAATTGATACCATTTTGTTCTGGTTATGGTTGTTTGTCTTCGTAATCCCGTAAATAGCTAGTCGAAGAAGAAATGGCGATAAGAGACACCCATATCGTATACCAGCTCATATACCAGCTCATATACCATATCATATACCAGCTCATATACCAGCTCATATACCAAATCATATACCAGATCATATACCAACTCATATACCAGCTCATATACCAGATCATATACCAACTCATATACCAGATCATATACCAGTTCATATACCAGATCATATACCAGCTCATATACCAGTTCATATACCAGCTTTTATCTCGAAGGACTCAGACTAATGACCTGCATGCAGAACTTGTTTCTTTTTATTTAGAAAAACAATTCTTGTTTGCACATAATAATGATAGCAAAATTTCAAACAAATATGTGTGTGAAGGGACGTAAAATGTCAGATGAGATCTGTTAGAGACTTTATTGTACTACGCTTCAGTTTTATTTTATGAGAATTGGTTGGCAGTTCCCTTTACTTCACTAACAGCAAGCAAAGGTATCTCCATACATCTGGGTCGACTGGAGCGTACAAGAAGAGTACATATAACTGTGCATGAGTCAAAACAACATCATCTGGCCACAAATTGCTGGAGAAACTGCAACTGCAAAAATTCACGAAGTGAACACTTCATCTCCTACAGCAGTGTCAGCTTTGAGACTACTATTACCTTTTATGAAGGTAACGTGGTTCTATTCTTTCCTCGCCAGTTAAGTCACGCCCGTATCCACGAGGGGATTGCATGCAATTAAATAAGAAAATGGTTTTTTTTAGCCAGAGAGTGGTGAATGCTTAGAATGCATTGCTGCAAGGAAATAGTTGAGCCGGTGTCAAAATGCATTCAAAAATAGATTGGATGTGAAAAGGTATTGTTAGATCATATGAATGTATATAGACTCTGCAGAGTCTTCTAAACCAGTATAGAGACGGTAAGTTGAGTTAAACATAACATTAATCTGTTGTATGGCTCTGAAAGATGGAGATCGACACAGGCACTTGCGAATAACATACATTCATTCGTAAATAGCTGCCTGCGCAGAATCAAAAGGGTGGAGATGGTATGATAGCATCACACATTTAGAACTGTTAGAAATATCGGGAATGATACCAGTGCAGTATGACATACGGATGTGGCGCTGGAAAGGCCGCTGATTACGGAAACCAGATAGTAACATTATAAGACAGTCTCTGTTCTGGAATCCACAGGACAGGAGAAATAGTAAACGAACGAGTCACTAATCTAAGAGGGAGCTGGATGCCAATATCAGGGCGGCAGACAAGACGTGGACTGAGCTGGCTTGGACGGCTCATGACATGATCAATCGGCGTGTATTTGTTGAGGACCTATGCTCTGCAGGGAACGTTCAGGTGATTGATTGATATAAAATTACAACAACAATGACATATACAAACAAACACACACACACACCATTTATTATCAATACTTGTGTTCGCTAGACTAAACTATTAAAGCTTTTTTTCTCGTTCGCCATCTTTTGTGCTGTAGACATTAAAAAGCTAGACCGGTTTCTTGGAACCACGGTTGCCGCTTTGCCTGCTTCCCGTGTACCCATATTTTTAGCACATGTTCTATGCTTCACCTCACCCTGTCGCGGATTTGACTTCGTCTTAGCTTAGTTTGTTGTTGCATCTTGCCTTCTGTCGGGGGGTTTAAATCCAGAGCGAGTGGTGTTTCAGCCGGACAGAAGTACTGAAACCAACGACCCTGTGATAAGTACTGGCGCTCTAATCGGGATAGAGATGAACAATTGCCAACCCCACATCCATCAATAGTGCCCCCTTCTAGCGTCAGCAGGACTGCGCTGGGAAGCTTTCAGGGCATGGATGGACATTCCAATCGTTCTCTGGTCCCTTCGTGACGAATCAACATGACTTTGGATGAGAAACTGGTTGTCTAAAGAATCTGCAGTTTTATAAACCAGTATGGCTTGGCTTCGTTCGTTCTCAATTTCCCGCTACCAAGCCCTGGAAGAGCTTAAGTGGCAGAATGTAGTCAAGAGAATGAAATGCGTTGTGTCGTAGTTTACAGCTTGACTGCGATATTTGCACCTTTCGGCCCAATACATCCGACTCCAGCAATCATTTTTTGAGTACTGGGTTAACATTCCCTCTTCGATCCCTTCTCCTTAGCCAGTCTGCCCTGCTGCAGCCTGTTATCCAGGATCACCGCGTGGAGGTGTAGAAGGGTCTTGGCAGCTCTGGTTCGCTGGTCCTGGCGCTGCAGCTCATGCGCTGCTCAGCATCTTGATCCCAAATGGGGATATGCAAATAAAGATGTCTGCCAATGTGGATTCATCAAAGACCTACAACACCAGTATGACTGGCCAAAGAACGCAAGTACCATGCAGTTTGACGGATCTCATGGCAGGAAATAAAATCGCTTCCAGTGCAGCTATTTCTGGTCCAATACTTTGTGAGGTTGTCGGTCACGGAAAGTAAGTGCTAACGTGCAGGTGATGTAGGCGAGACTTCGAGATACACGAGTCCTGTGCTGCGCAGCAGTGTCCCATACGAACACGCTAGACTTCCGTTTATACCAACCGCATTTGAATCCGGTAGACTAAATCCCAACGCACAGGGTTGGAATGCTTCCATATCCGGTTTGGTAAACACAGAGATTTATTGTTGATGCAATCGCTCTCCCACGTACTGAAAGTAATGGCAACCTTCCATACTGCACACTTGCCAACAATTTATAACAGCCAAATAAGTTGGCGGCTGTAAGAAGTATTGTTTTAGAAAGGACATGTCACTTACATTTTACAGACTAAATGACAAGTATCTCACTCTTACCCCAACCCCATCTAATAACAATGTACATGGATAGTTTATGAACCCACAATGTCAGCAGTTTTCTAAATGAACCCCATTTGCATTGGAAGGGTGTGCGTGCGTGTGTGTGGGGGGGGGGGGTGTTAATGCTCCCAGAGACCTCTTCCTTAAAATATCTTCAGGGGCATTGCGAGCACACTTTGAGAGCGCGCATTGAGACACGCTAATTGATTGGAAATCAAATCATAATGACTGGCATTGCGATATCGGACTGCCTTTGACTTTAAACTAATGTATCATCTATATGTGGGTTTTAGCTATTCTAAACATATCATCTATATGTGGGTTTTAGCTATTCTAAACATATCATCTATATGTGGGTTTTAGCTATTCTAAACATCTCATTGCCATTCTGACTTGCTTTCATTATCACATGTATTAAAACAGATGTTGGTTTCCAGTGCTGAATAATAGCACTGAGGAGTAAATTCCGCTTGTTCGCGTAGTCACCGTTCAGTGTGCAGGTTATGTTTATATTTTACTCCCAATATAAAACAAAACTTATTCCGTAATGGGGTTAATAAATATGTATGTATTCTAACTGTTCGGCCACTCGTTCTTCTACTTATTCAAAACAAGGAAATAATATAAAGATGAAAATTTCATAGGCTATTTGTAAACTAATTCTGAAATAAGACCAATTGTAATGCATCAACGTAACAAGTACTGGAATATGAATCCAACTGACAAAATAGTTCATACTGTTAGACAATAAATGGATGTGTTACTATGTCTACCAATTATTAACGAAGGAATAAGTTTTTACCTGTCGAAATCCGAAAGAGCCTGCTCGTCTATAGACGTCATTGTTAGTCAAAACAGCGTTGAACACGTTCTTCTTCGAAATGTTAACAATTTAAAACTTTATTAATTATGTAGCTTCTTTACAAATGTAAAAAGAACGTTTGGTAGACAAAATAATAACTTAAACACTGAAACAGGGCAAGGCGTCCAGCGCCAAGCATCGAACCAGCGACAAAACCTAGAGGACGTTTACTTGAACTTCGTATATGTAGATGCCTGGGACCGAGTTGGTCACGTGGGCAAAACGATTGGCTGAGGTTACTCAGCGTCACAATTTGTAATCCATTTGTGTGTATTGACGTCAGGGGGGACAGACTGCGTGGGAATGTTGTGGTCCCTTACTGCAGGACAGGAGGAGCTGGGGGTGGTGACAGAAGGTGGGTTGTTGTTGTTGTTTTGAATGCTCACAATGAGTAGGTTACTCTTATGTGCGCCCTGAAAAGGGTGTTAAGTGACAGGTTGCAGTAGCTTTCCTCACACCCCGAGCGTGCTGATGAAGATGGACCGGGGTCCCCCAGGAGATTGTGCTATGCTTGGCAACATCTGCGTGTCACTCGCTACTACGGAGATCACGTCGAACCTCACCTTGTTAGCCAGACTGTTGTCTTTAACAACAGCCCGTTTCCAGGACGACCAACGAGTAGGTCAGGTGAGGGTCTTGGTCAGTATATTTCTCGTGGCCCTGGCTAACATTGTTTGATCAGTGTGTTTTGCCTGACCAGATGTTAGCCTTATCGTACCCAAGAAAGAGGATAGAAAAGGTCAACTGTACCTCTTTGAATTTTCTTCTTCTTCTTCTTCGTACGCTCTTTGAATGTTCTAAAAAGCGTTGTATTTGGGACTTGCAATTTTAGCGCATCATTTCTGTAGCAGGAGTGGCAGAGGGGTGAAGCACATGCTTCTCTCAACGAAGGTGCTGGATTCGATCTCAGATATCGACATGTCTATGTCGACCCAAATATAAAAGGGTACTATCGCATTGTTAGGGAAAGAGGGATGGACAACGAGGAAGGGAATTGGTCATCCGACAGCAGAGTCTGCTATGGGAGTACATTTTTATCTTTCTTCGATAATGGATCATCTACATTGGTGGTCCTAGGCTTAGTAAGAAATGAAATATTGAGGAGAGACAGAAGAAGATGAAGAAGAAGTAGACAACGAAGAAGGAGAACGGGTAGACTAGACATGGAAGAAGTAGAGAAAGTAGAAGAAGTAGAACAAGAAGAAGTGTCAAAAGAAGAAGGAGGAGGTTTAGAAGAAGAAGAAGAAGAAGAAGAAGAAGAAGAAGAAGAAGAAGAAGAAGAAGAAGAAGAAGAAGAAGAAAAGGACAGGGAAAAGAAGATGTAGGAAAAGGGCGATTAGAAAAGAAAAAAAAGAAAAAGGAGGAGAATTAGAAGTGGAGGAAAAAATAGTAGGAGGAGGATAAAGATGAAGACTGGGAGTTGAATAAAAGCAGGATTGACAAACACGGAGAGGGGAGAGGTGGGGGAACTACCCCCTCACCTTACTTCCAAGCAGGTCTCCAAGGACGTTAGTTGTTTTTCTTGGCATCCTGGCTAACGAGGTGGGGGGGTCAATAAGATCCCTGCAGTAGTGAGCGACATGCAGATGAAGTCAAGCAAAGTACAACAGCCTGGGAATACCCCTGTTCACCTTCATCAGAACGCACGGAAACGCTCTTTACGGAGCGAACAAAAGAGTAAATGTACTTATTGTGGACATCCAACAACAACAACAACAACAACAACACCGATGCTAACAGATGTAAGACAAGGCTTAGATCAAACCAACACACTAATCCTCTTTTTTAAGAAAATCATAATTAAGAGATTTATTTCCATTGAGGATAAAGATTCTAGCAGTGCATCAGCTGCAGCGGTCAGCGACCCAAAGCTGGCTGCTAGCGTCAGGGCCAGCAAGCCAGAGCTGGCAAGATCCTTTTTACACCTACACGCGATGATCCAGGATAACAGTCTGCAACAGAAAGCAGACCGATTAAGAAGAAAGAATCGAACAGGAAAGACTAACCTGGTACCCAAAATGCCTTCTTGAAATTGGATGTGTCTGACCGAAGGGTGCAAATATCGCAGTCAAGCTGTAAACTACGACAAAACGCATTCCGTTCTCCGGAATACATCCTGCTAGTTGCAAAGCCCCTTTCAGGGCTTGATAGCGGGAGTTTGAGAACATTTCCATTGAAAATTAAAAGGACTGATGAATAAAAAACCGTTTGCCTCTACAGTCGCCATTCAGTGTGCATGCTACGTATTTTATTTTAAATTTCAGCCTCGATAACACAAACTATAACAATATACAGAGACAAAAAAAACAAATGGTACACACATTACGACCACTGGCACTTCGTCAGGAGCAAAGAACGAACGAAAACATCTAAGAAACCCTAATCCTTAGCATCTACCGATGTTTTGCATTCATTTCTTCTTGGTTATAGCGCTAGTACGAGGAGTGTTGAAATGAAACATACGTATGATTCGCATGATGACCTCACTTCTGATGTAAACAGTACATACTAACCGCATGATGACCTCACTTCTGATGTAAACAGTACATACTAACCGTTAAGTTTCCAAAATTGCATTAACCTCCGGCTCATAGTTTCCTCAGCAGACCGTTGAAAACATGACGGGTATGATAAGGACTCCGTCCAGAGATGATCAACGAGCGGTGATTCGGTTTCTAACAGCTGAAGGAAGTCGACCAGTTTACATTTAGCGCAGAATGCAGGCAGTGTGAAGTGACAAAAGTGTGGCGAACGTAAGCTCCGGCGACGGTCCACCCGAATTGTTGCATCAATTTTGGCGATCGCATCTTCTGGTGCAACAATATGCGCCTGACCTGGTCTCGGAAGTTCTTTCGTTAACTCACGTCCTTCTTTAAACATCGTTGTTCAGTTCTTCAGTGCTGTCTTCGACACACTTTTGTCACCATACACTGCCTACATTCTGCGATAAATGTCTACTGGTTGACATCCTTCAGCTGTTAGAAACCGAATCACCGCTCGGTGATCAACTCTGGACGGATTCTGTATCACACCCACCATGTTTTCAACGGTCTGATGAGGAAATTATGAGTCGGTGGATAATGAAATTTTGCAAACTTGACGGTTGATATGTGCTGTTTACATCAGAAGTGAAGCAATCATGTGCATCCTAGGTATGTTTACTTGGTGCAGTTAGATCCGGTTTCATTTGAATACGTCTCGTATCTAAATCGTTCTACCACCTGTGCCTTCAACGCAAAAACGCCCTTCACAAATTCCATGTCTCTTTCTGCAACAGAAAGTTTATTTTTAAACCAGGGTAAAACAGAACGGAAACTCACATGGAACAAAACATCTCGTCAGTGGCCGCCATAGTACTGACGTGCTACACAGTTGTCATGTAAATATTTTTCTGTGTTGTTGCTGCTGCTGCTGTTGTTGTTGTTATTGTTATTGTTATTGTTGTTTAACTTAACTTTATATATTTATACTGGTTAAGAAGGAGTCTGTATACAACCATTTTCTTGGAGCGTGGTCGATGTGGGAATCTATCTTAATAGACTCAAACACTACAGCTAAGTAGACCTCAGCCAGTTAGGTGCCATCTATAGCTGCTCTTAACAAATCACCTGGGGAAAGGTACATATAACGTGGGTAGATTTTTAACTTGAATTTTGTCTTGTTCGACACTGTATACGGGAGTCCGATCTCACTACCCAGAGATCAGGGGAATTTTTACCAGAAGATCCACGTGAAAAAATCCATATTTTCACTGTGATTCGAACCCGCGAGCTTGGCACAAGAGGCGGACACCTTACCTCAAGATCATTGAGCCCCTCCCCCCCCCCCCAACCCGCCCATGCTCACAATGAGTGCCCTGAACAAAGCCTTACGTGGCGGGTTATGGTGACTTTCCTCCCATCGCAGCCTGCTGTTGAAGGTGGACCGGATTCCTCCAGGCTGTTGTGCTATGCTTGGCTTCATCTGCGTATCGCTCACTACTGCTAGGATCCTCACCTCGTTAGTCAAATAGCCTGTTTCCAGGAAGAACTGCATGAGATGGGGGTCTTGGTCAGTATATTTTACCTGACCCTGACTAAAACTGTCTGATCCGTATGTTTTGCCTGACCAGACGTTAGTATCGTCTCCCCGAGATGGTATGTAACACCAACATCACTGCGTTTCCAGCTGACCCAAAGATGTTCAATCCCTTTCAGAAGAAGGGGGGGGGGGGGGGCGGGGTACGCAAACTGATAATTTCTGCAGCTGGTTGATTGTACACATTCTTGCTTCGTCATCTCAGGCTTCTTTCTCTAATTTCAAACTATTATTGGGCACGGCGTGGCCTAGTCGTTAAGTGGCACAGCTTACAACCCGAAAGTGCTGGGTTCTATCCCCACCACAGCACCGGCTGTTATCCCGGAGAAGCAATCTCTTAGAAAATGCAGGAGGAAGCAGACCCTTACATAGAATGCATACTGAAGTCGGATGCACTGGGCCGACTGGCGCAAAATAAAAACCACAGTACATCGCACACCGCCTTGGGGATTAGATAAATAAGGCGAACGAAAAAAAGAAAAAACTTTTATTGTCTGTGAAGAGCAGATTCATTGCTCGTCATGTCATTGTTTAACATTCGTCTCCTCTCCCCGCGACATACGAATAAGGGGCGTATGTTGAAATCAGCTACTGATCTGCTGAGACTAGACTCAGTGCCGGGAGTTCAAGTCTGCTATCCACGCATGCCATAGCCATTCTCACTATACTGTTTGAAGCAGGGATTGAGTAAGGATGCCATTACTTCAGATATCCACATCAGGAAGGAAGACCAGCTTCATTCTCAATTTACGTACTCGGTCTGTTCAGTTGAAACTGTACTTATCTTTCTAACAGAGAAGAGATCCATTGATTTGTCATTAGGCAGATGTGTATTTTCTTCTTCGTCACATATCAACATTAGTGGAGTACTAAATTAGTAGTGGATTAGTAGATTACTAAATTTCACTTTTCACACTTCCGAAGAAGAGCTACCCGACCCCAACATCGCTGGATTGCGAAGCCAAACATGAACACACCTTACACACTGGGTCAACTTTGCAGATAAATTTATGTTGTGTAACGCATTTGAATATTGAAATGTATTTGTTGCAATTGTATGTACATCTAATTGTTTTGATAAACATAAGCTAATTCGTCCAAGTCTGCTAATCAGTATGTCCACAAAAGATGATATTAATCATCCGAATCTGTCGATTCAAAGAGGTTGATAATTATTAATAGCTGGACAAATTGCAATACATCTCGTTGCCAGCACATGTTCAACACACTTCTTCCAGAACTGAATGTCTATTTTTGGAAGGTACTCACGTGTTTTCGATTTTTGCGATCTTATTGCAGGGAAAGAAGTAAACATAAACACGCGAACATACGACTACTCTAAGGCAGATATTAAGAAGATGAAATAGGCAGCGAACCACATAATCTGGAAAGATATTGTCGTAGGAACAGATGTTGAACAGGAGTGGGAAAGTTTTAAAACAGTTCTAGAAACGCTAAAAGAGGAATGTGTTCCATGTAGGGAGGTAAACCCCAAGCGTAAAAGTGGATAACTAGAATTGTAGTGAAATGTAGAAGGGCAAAAAATAAAGCATGGAAAAAATATATAGAGGCAGGTAAATCAAAAGAAACATATGTAAAATATTTGGACAAGCAGAACATATCTCAGAAAGCGAATAAAACAGCAAAAATAGACTTTGAAAAAAAACTTGCTCAGAGGATCAAGACTGACAGTAAAAGCTTCTTCTCTATGTTAGAAATAAACAAAGAACGAAAGACAAAGTAGGCCCTCTCATAGACAGTACAGGGAAAATAATAAG
Source organism: Ariolimax columbianus (assembly GCA_036924085.1). Lineage (NCBI taxonomy): Eukaryota > Metazoa > Mollusca > Gastropoda > Stylommatophora > Arionidae > Ariolimax > Ariolimax columbianus. Next base: position 46,025,586 of record JAVGWX010000013.1, read on the forward strand.
TGAGAATAGGGAGGCAGCTAATCTGCTCAATCAGTACTTTGGCACAGTCTTCACAAAAGAGGACTGCTCCAAGATCCCAGAGCCTTTAGATATTTTTCAAAGAGACATGGATACAGCGGGATTAAGATCAATCTGTATTACAGAGCAAATGGTTTTTAAAAAATTGGAGGGGTTGAAAGTGAATTAATGTCCAGGTCAAGATGGTATTCATCCAAAATTGCTGTATGAAATTAGAGACCAACTAGCAAAACCATTGGCTATATTATGTTCTCAATCACTGACAAAAGGGATTGTTCCACGGGATTGGAAAGATGCAGGAGTGATCCCCTTATTCAAAAAGGCAAAAAATCAGATCCAGCAAATTATAGACCGGTGAGTTTAACGAGCATAATCTGTAAATTGTTAGAGTCAATAATCAAAGAGAACATTGTAATGCATTTAGACAAATTTAATCTAATTAGAAATAGTCAGCATGGGTTTACTAGAGGGAGATCATGCTTAACAAATCTATTAGAATTCATGGAGGAGGTTACTAAAATCATAGATAAAGGGGAGCCAGTGGATATTATTTATCTAGACTTTGCAAAGGCCTTTGATAGAGTACCTCATCAAAGATTATTTCGAAAGTTAAAATCACGTGGAATAGGTGGGGAAGTTGCCAAATGGATTGAAAATTGGTTAACGGGAAGAAGGCAGAGAGTGGGCATAAATAAGGAGTACTCTGAGTGGTGTGAAGTGAAAAGTGGTGTGCCACAGGGCTCGGTTTTGGGACCAATTTTGTTCTTGATATATATAAATGATTTGGACATTGATATGAGATCCATGATTGCAAAATTTGCTGATGACACAAAACTATGCAGTAGTGTCTCATCTAAAGCGGAAGTGGATATATTGATGTCGGATTTAGATAAAATTCGAGAATGGTCAGTAAGCTGGCAAATGGAGTTTAATGTAGATAAATGTACAGTCATCCACATGGGTAGATCCAATATGGAACATAATTGCATAATGGGAGAAAACAATATTAGAAAGATAGATAAGGAAAGGGACCTAGGGGTTATAATAGATCATACAGGAAAGGTGAGTGAGCAAGTTAAGGTAGCAGTGAAAAAGGCAAATGCAATGTTAGGTATGATAAAAAGAAATATTAAATATAGGAGCAAGGAAGTGATCGTCAAACTGTATAAAGCTTTAGTTAGACCTAGATTGGAGTACTGTGTACATGTGTGGAGTCCTTATCATAGAGGGGACATAAACATGCTAGAAAGAATACAGAAAAGAGCGACAAAGATGATAGTGGGATTCCAGAATTACAGTTATGAGGAATGACCCAGAAAAACCGGCCTACAGTGTCTCGAAGAGAAAAGAATTCGTGGTGACTTAATACAGGTTTATAAGATGATCAGAGGAATCGATAAATTAGACTATAAAACAAGTTTTTAAAAATACAAACACCTACAGTAACACGAGGGCATAGCTACAAGCTGACTAAAGAGAGGTCCAGGTTAGATATTAGGAAATATTTGTTTAGTCAGAGAGTGGTGTCTGCTTGGAATGCATTGCCAGGCGAGGTAGTGGAGGCAGGGACAGTTAATGCATGTAAGAATAAACTGGATGCGCATAGCTTTTAGAGCAAGGTGATGTAAATGTAACTGGTTGTTTACAGACTCTGCAGGGTCTTCTAAACCAGTATAAAGACTTTAAGTTAAGTTAAGTGTCGGCATTTCAACATCACACATTTTAAATGTCCTATTATATTCGGCAACCGTGTCCTTTGACTATAACCCACAAAAGCTCTATAAGGCTTACATGCGCATGATATGCAGTTAGGCGTATAAAAGTGTGACCGTACTCTTCAATGATTGTGTCAATATAATACACCTTTGTCTTATTTGTCTTCCTCGCAAGCTGCAACAACTTTGGCGCTTCAAATACGTCGCTTCGAAATTCACTTTTTCTTTAGCTAGCCATGTCCTAATTTGAGCTTTTGTATTTGATGCAGTTGTACTCTCTCTTCCTCGGATACTTTATTGTGATAGGATGCATTATCCATTACTATACATGACGGTCTATCCATAATTGGAAGCAGATCATTCGTTATCCAGTGCCTGAAAATATGTCCATTCATTGCAGTGTGGTAGTCTCTACCGTCATTACATTTTGATCGGAAAATAAGTTCAGCGTCATGGACAAGACCGTTTTCACTGCTTCTGGCAAACGTTAGTTATAATGAGCTGTCCTTTGCTGCTTGGAATTTGTCTTTTATGTTCACCGCCAACTGATTGCCATTCTTTACCACAGGTGTGGTGAGCATTGGTCCAGGATTCGTCCAAGTTTACAATATCATAGCCTTTCCTACGCCGTTCACGTTTCTGTCTCAGGTATTTGTCTGGGACAGCAATCAAATGTTGCTTTTCTCCTATAATATTCCTGCCGCCTGAAGTTTTTCTGAATGTAAAGCCGGTGGCTTTTACAATTTTCCAAAGAGTATTTTTGGAAACTTCAATACTGCACTCGGATTGCAATGTTAATTTTAGTTGCCGGAGAGTAACAAGTTGATATTTCATCAACAGTTTCAATATCTCACGTTTTATGACATCATTGTCATAATCGTCAAATTGCCTTTTTTTTCCTTGCTTTATATGAGTGCACTCTGAGTCATGGCCAATCTAACGGTAAAAGGATGATCTATCCGGGCCAAGCGCCAATTGCGTTAGTTTCTCTGGGTCATGAATATAACAATATAAATGACCCATCTTAGATTCCATTCCGAAAAACTGGTACAGTAAAACGGTAACCTTCTGCATTGTTATAAATGTACACTTTAAACTCATTTTGAAACGGTATAAATGTAAGTTTTGAAAAAGCAACTATATGCCACAATAACCAAACCACAAACTATTAATGCGTATACGTCTATAACTATTAGACAATTTCGCATGAATTACAATTGTTGTTTTCTGCATTCGACAAAGTGTCTAAATGGAAAACGGGAAAATCAGGAATTTGTATTTACTCAAACTATTTGAAGTGCAAAACATGTTTTTAAAACAGCACGTCTGTGTACCTTAAACATGTTAAAAATTATGTCCAATTCACCGAAGTTGCTTTTAATATAGACAAATGAATACATTTTTTTTTAAATACATCAAATTTCTTAGAGAAAAAAATATTTACATAACATCATGGATATTCTAAAGCTGCAGGCGAAAATATCATTTAGATCTGACATGCTGTTTAGTAGAAATTTGCTTCGGACCTTGTTTATGAATTAAAATTCTCATGTGGCCTGGATAGGAGAGTGACTGAAAGACTGATTAGGAGAGTGGCTGAGAGACTGGTTAGGAGAGTGACCGATAAGCTGTTAGTAGTCTGAGATTGAGAGTGAGTTTGCAGGGTGACTGGGCCGGCATACACCTAGAGTTTTGGCCAGTCGCTCTATAGGTGTTTAGTTTGGACAGCCTGTGAACAGGAAAAGATCTAAATGTGTGTCGTACGTGCAGGACACATAGTCAACGATGCGTGATCTAATTACATGTCAATGTACAGATTCGTGTAAATACGTGAAGGGATCTAAGTAATTGTGAATGCACAGATTGCCTAGTTATAAGTGGTCTGATTGTATGTGAATGTACAGATCACCTAAGGACGAGATCTGAATGACTGTGGTATGTGCAGGATTCTTTGGGAACGATGTGTGTTCTTTTTGCATGTGTATGCACAGATCGACTGAGTATGTGACTACAAGTGAATACGTGATCCAACTATAAGTGATGTAATCTAATTACATATGAATGTACAGATCGCCTGAGTATACGTGAACCGATTGTATGTGGATGTACATATCACCTAATTGAAGGTGATCTGATTATATGTAAATGCATAGGACGACTGAGTACGTAATTTGATCGTGAGGACGAGTTTGTGATTGTGTGTTGAGTGTGTAGATAAAGAGATTGAAGCGGCAAGAGCCTAAATTATGTATTTTACGGGAAACATCAAAAGCTAGTGCTTGAAAACCGCATATGTAGTTTGATATATATATATATATATATATATATATATATATATATATATATATATATATATATATATATATATAATGATTATTTAGTTTAGATGTAATTTCCTCTTTTTTGGTTGAAATGCATGTTAATAAATGATAATGTTGTGTTTCCATTGATGATAGTGTTCACTGCGTTTTCCTGTGTGAAGTTGTGTCGTGGTGTGGATACATGTTGTAACTCTTTAGATAAGTAAACTACTCAGCTAAACCTAGACTCTGCCACATGTTGTAACCCTTTAGATAAGTAAACTACTCAGCTAAACCTAGACTCTGCCACATTTCTTATTTTGGTCAGAGTGACGAGGATATCTTTGATAGGATTAGTACTACACAACTGCTAAACGCCTTACGCTGACACAAGAGAAACCAGCGTACTTCTGAAAATCTTAATTTAATGTTTATATCATCTTTTATCTTTGGTTCTATTGGAATACAGCACAGTTTCCCGAGATACTATAAGAACACTCAACAACTAAACACTGAACAATTAAAATTGAATAACTCGGAAAAACTTCAAATACAAAAGATCACAGTCTTCTCCTAAGATCACAGTGTTCTGTACACGGAGAAAATTAAGTTGGCCTCCGCCGGGCGAAAAAAAAAGCATATCTTTCACACAGTCGAGTTCCACTGATATCTCGATCCTTATCTCTACTCCAACGTGCACGGTTTACACCGCCTGATAAGGCTCAACCGACACAGGGGCATCCTACAAAGCGAAAACATTAGGTATCGCACATACGCGATTGTTTGAACTAAACGAGAGTGGCTTAAATTCAAACAGTTATAAAACGTTCGCCAAAGTGTTGAAGCAACAGTGTAGCCAAAAGCCACAACAAATGTTGCCGAAAATGAAAGAGAAGATTAGTTGTTTTTTTCATTCTTTAAATGTTATCGCGACTCCAATAATGTTTGCGCGACCCTGGCCGCTAATCTACTTCTACGTTCATTCTCAGTCTCATGCTACTAAACACTGAACAGGGCTTTGCCAGTAGCAGGATGTAGTCAGGGAGAACGGAATGTGTTGTGTCGCTAGTTTACAGCTTGACTGCGATATTTTCACCTTTTTGTCCGACACATCCGTCTTCGGCATGACCCCTAACCAAATTTTAGAAGCCCCGGCTTACATTGATGCTACAATATCTGCGCCTTTCATTCCAACATATCCTATTTCAAAATGGCATTTTTGGGGGCCAGGTTTGCCTTCTCCTTCTGATTCGCAAACTCAGTCAGGCTGCATAGCTCTAGTCTGTGTGTAGGACCGCCACTTGGTCAGTTATGAGTCACTGACCCTGATGCAAACCGTCAGTTATAAGTCGCTGACTGCGGTCAGATCATCCACTGCTGTCTCTTCTCAGTTCAAGTGCCATCTCCGCATCGAAGGTCGGATGCAATGGTTCTCCAGTGTACTCTTTATCTCTTGCCGTAATGGTGCAATTTGACATGCTATTTTCCAGTCTATCTCTTGACGTTATCCACTCACTTGAAACGTCTGCTTCTTGAACGACAGCCTCCCACTCTACCCTCTAGTATAGTCTTCATTGTTATATGACCAAAATAAATTAACTGTCTAATCTTTCATATAGGTCATTAATTTTCTTTTCATCCCAAACATTTTCAATACCTCCACATTTGTTTTTCTTCTTTCCAAGAAATGCGACCCAATCTTCTATATACCCACAGTTTGAAGGCTCCAATACTCTATTCCAACTTGTTATTCATTGTCCATGTTTCTGCGCCCTAAAGTAGTGACGAGTATACATAACACCTGACAATTGTCATTTTCAAATTCTGATTGATCTGTTTGGATGTCAGTATGTGTCGCGTGTTGTTGAATACTATCATGGCCATACCTATTCTCTTTCTGATTTCTTTTTCACAGCTGCCTTCTTCCGTTATTATATGACCTAGATAGGAGAAATGATGTACCTGTTCAATTAGTTGATATATATTTTTTTAAAATCTGCATACACGGTTTCTTGTCACTTTTCCCAATTTTCATAGTCTTTGTTTTCTTTATGTTTATGTCTAATCCAAACTCGACTTATTTTGCATATTGTTGTTACAAGCTCCAGTAATTGTTCACTTTTTGTATATTCATTACTTAAACCATTTAATCCTTCTATTATGTGCAAGTACCCAATTATGAATGTTTATCATTTTCAACAGCGCATTGGGCACATGAGTCTAACGTCTATTCAGGTAAAACATGCCGAACAGACTTTGTTAGCCAGGTTCAGGTGAAACATACTGAACACGGTTCCCACCTCATTTCCATGCAGTTCTCCATGGAAACAGCCTGTTTCATGGCAGTCCCGCTAGCAAGTTGGGCTCGACAATGTAATCCCTAAAGCAAAGAACTTTCTGGTGATCCTCACATTCCACTACAGCCAGGAGCACGTAGCTCCATCTTCTTTAACACACATTGGGATTCTAGGAGAGAACCACTTGAATCCACCAGCAAAGAAAGTCATCAAGAGTATCTAACCGAAGTACAAGTGGTATTAACAACAACAATCGATGAACTGTAGATTGTAGAGATATGAATCACTTGTGGGTCGAGCAGAAATGGCACTTGAGAGGAAGGAACAGAAGTATGTAGGACCAGCAGGCTACTGCGACCATCAATATCCACACAATTCATCATTTGCTAAGGGAGACTGGTATGGATTGCCAGTATGTACAATCAGCAGGCTAATGTAATTATCTCTATCCCCACTCTTTGCCATTTGCAGAGGAAGACTTAGCACTTATAGGTTGCCAGCATGTACAACCAGCAGGCTAATGTAACCATCACTATCCAAACTCTGCCATTTGCAGAGGGAGACTTATCACTTATAGGCTACCAGTATGTACAACCAGCAGGCTAAAGTAACCATCACTATCCAAACTCTTTGCCATTTGTAGAGGGAGACTTATCACTTATAGGTTACTAGTATGTACAAGGAGCGCTCCGAAAGTAATGCCTCCAATTTTTTTATGATGTCCCACAACGTCAGAAGTAGATTTTTACAGTATGACACTCAAGTTTGAATCTTCCCGCCAATTTTGGCTACCGTCTGACAAGTTGCAGTGGAGGAGCAGTCTGACAAAATGGAAGTGCGTTGTAAATAGAGGTGAGTTATTGAATTCGTCCATGTGGAAAAAGTTGCATGAATCGACATTCATCGACGCTTGCTGAACGTTTACGGAGACCAAACGTGGATGTTAGCACAGCGAGGCGATGGGCTGTGCGTTTCAGCAGTGGCGAAAGCGATATGAAGTACAAGACACGTTCCGGACGGCCTTGAAATGAAGAATGTATCAATGAGCTCATCTGCCCAAATCGGAGGATTACGATCAGGGAACTGTCTAATGTCCAGGGTCAGGCCAGAGAATAAGACACCCTGTTTTTTTCAACACACTAACGCCAGACCCCAATACCAGTTTTAAGACCATTGAGCACATTATTAGAGAGAACAATATTAGAAAGATAGATAAGGAAAGGGACCTAGGGGTTATAATAGATCATACAGGAAAGGTGAGTGAGCAAGTTCCGGTAGCAGTGAAAAAGGCAAATGCAATGTTAGGTATGATAAAAAGAAATATTAAACATAGGAGCAAGGAAGTGATACTCAAACTGTATAAAGCATTAGTTAGACCTAGATTAGAGTACTGTGTAGAATTGTGGAGTCCTTATCATAGAGGGGATATGAACATGCTGGAAAGAATACAAAAAAAGAGCGACAAAGCTGATAGTGGGATTCCAGAATTACAGTTATGAGGAAAGACTCAGAAAAACCGGCCTACAGAGTCTAGAAGAGAGAAGAATTCGTGGTGACTTAATACAGGTTTATAAGATGATCAGAGGAATGGATAAATTAGACTATAACAAGTTTTTTAAAATACAGCCACCTACAATAACACGATGGCATAGCTACAAGCTGACTAAAGAGAGGTCCAGGTTAGATATTAGGAAATATTTTTTAGTCAGAGAGTGGTGAATGCTTGGAATGCATTGCCAGAGGAGGTAGTGGAGGCAGGGACAGTTAATGCATTTAAGAATAAATTGGATGCGCATAGCTTTTAGAGCAACGTGAAGTAAATGAAACTGGTTGTATACAGACTCTGCAGGGTCTTCTAAACCAGTATAAAGACGTTAAGAAGTTATTATCAGTTTTGGCTGGACTGTCCTAACACATCCACCATATAGTCTAGATCTGGCACCTTCTGACTTCCATCTGCTTGGGCAACATTTTTCTAGCAACGACGCTGTCATAGCAGCTGTGAAACCGCTGGTGCAGATTTTTACGAGCGGTGCATGCATGCTCTTGTTCATCATTGGAGAAAATGTATCGTCAAGTGTGGTGACTGTTGAAAATGAGCTTTTTGAAGGCCAGACATTGCTCCATCACATGGAGTTATTGTGCTAGTTTTATTAGTTATGGCTTTCATGGTATAAAATAGGAGGGCATTACTTTCAGAGCGCCCCTCGTACAACCAGCAGGTTACTGTCCCCTCTTCACCATATGCTGACGGAAACTGAACACATATGGGTTTGCCCACAGTGCAGTGATGAGTCTTGACAGTAGAGAAAGGTATCTTTGTTGGGGGGGGGGGGGGGGGGGGGGGAAGTGGTCAAGCCGTTTGCCTCGTGTTAAGACAGTCGGGGTTCGAATCTGAGCTGGTCATGATAGCAATTTTTTCGGAAGATCCCTGGAGCTACGAAGTTCGTGCTTTGTGCGATGCTCTCAGCAGACAACATGACATTCTGCGAAAAGAGACTGATGCCATATGGGGAGACCCGCTGCGAAAAGTCGAGCCCTTGCCTTTAACCTTTGTGTTGTTGAAATAACAAAAATAACAAGACGAAGATACAATAAATGGACACACTGCTAAGTCCGGATTCAGTTCGGGTGTTTATTTCAAACTGTTTTCTTCTTAAGGGATTTAGTAGGGGGAAAAAAACAAACCAATTCACTTATATATGAAGACAAGACAAATGTACAAAACATGCACACAAGAAGAACAATACAAAAAGAAAATATATAATCCATGGACAAGATGGTTGGCTAATTCAAAAATTTAATTAATTTTATTGGAATAAAAAGCTGCATCATAACTCTTGACTTGCTGCTAGGTAGAAGAAAAACATGATAGTTGTTTTATACAAACAAAAAGCAATGAGGTACTATCAGCTCTTCTATTGAAATACCTTTTCTCAACTACAGATGATCCAGAACTTGAAGCAGTCTATTTAACCCTTAAGTTCGAATCATCAAGGACTAATTTTTTTAAAACTGCATCGACAGATGATAGCATCATCAGACTGTCATATGACTTTTTCCCATTGCTGGGATAGTCAGAGGGGTTTTAGGCTCAGAACTTCAGGCCGCTTCGCCACTGCTGTCGCCATGTCGTATGCTGGCTGTTTGTTTGTTTATTTCACTCCCAACAGAAAAACAACATATGCCATACCGGGGATTCAAACACTTGCCCTCCTTGCCGACAGGCAGGCATTGAAATCATTCGGCCACACGCTCCCCAAAGGACAATATGAGAAAACAGAAGTTACAGTCAGAATTGTGTGAGTCCATCTAAACCCTGTGTCGCAAGCTGTCATGTCACATTGCAATGCGTTTTCATTTCTAAGAATGACCATAACTGTGTGGGGCATTCCAGTGCATGCACAATCCACCTGAATTCAATGTTTTGTTGCAACTTTTCAAGAGATGGAATTTGGACCTCAACATCATGTATGTACATGGATATTCTCAATACAAGCCTGATTTTAGACTCTGCCAGTGAAATAGACAACAGTAACAGCTGTAGTGCTCTTGTAGGTATAACATTATCATTTGAACAAATGCAGTATATCAATTTTGATGTACAGACTTGCTGCTCTTCCCTTGGACAAATTTAATCAATTACAAGGTTGGACTGTGGAGGGTTAAAATAATGCAGCTTGTCAGTAGGAGTAATTGCTCTTATTCATTTTTGTTTTTCTATGTGTTTGACAATACTGCGAGTTTTTGTTACTTCGTGGGTTTATAATCATTATCAATGCCTATCACTCCTTTCAGGGCATAGGCCATTGACAACCCTCCTTGAGCAAGTTGAGGTTCAGGGACCAAGTTTATTTTCAGTTCCTTGGTTTACCTCTGTTCCTTCTCCCATGTTTGTTCCATACCAGGGCCTGTCTGATGGTGCTTTTCGTAGCTTGTGTCCCATCCAATCCCATTTCCTACATTGGATCTGTTGCTCCACTGGTTGCTGTTAGCTCTTTTCCCATAGGTCTTCATTCCTCACCATGTCTTGCCAGCCTATACCCATTAAACTCCGCAGACATTTATTGATGGACAACTGAAGTTTTCTCTATATTGCCTTTTTTCGTTCTCGAAGTTTCTGCTCCGTACAGGCGTACTAACTTGACATTGGAATTAAACAATCTTCCTGCTCCGTACAGGTGTACTGACTTGACATTGGAATCAAACAATCTTGGTATTAGTATTTATTCCCCTAGATTTCCATATAATATGTACTAACAGGAACACTGTCCGTGCCTTAGTGGGTACAAATACATCCTGAATTGGCCAAAGAGGTAGATGGATATTGTATGATTTTTCAGTTCCTGGCACAAATGTTGTCGCAACATGAAGTAGAACTTGAGTCATTTTTTTACGAAATGGTAAAAAAATCTGAGGTGGTGAATGCTACTGTGCATGAGGCACACACTCGGGCCCGTTCTAGAGATCTCTTCATAACTTGATGCTGAAAGGCAAAACAGGAAAAGCATAACCTCAGACAGTGAAAGCTCAGTTCCTGGACTGTTATCTAATAACATGCGAGACCCCCCATCCTAAAACAGTTCCTGGCTATCATTACACGGAGTAGAATTTGGGATGAGCCGTCATTTTAAACGAAGTTGCCCCAAGGTATACACAAAACATAACTATGGACAGCGAAAGCTCAGATTCTGAACTTAACGAATAATAGAGAAGGAACAAGATGCGAGACTCCCATCCTAAAACATGCCCTAAAGTCAGAATGCTCAAGCCTATATTTCCGAAGTTGGAGAGCTTGCGCATCCCAGTGATCCAAGGAGTTATGCCGGTGGGAGTTTTACTCCTGGCAGGGTCACCCAAGCCGGACATGTCTTTGGAGAGGGGACAGACAAAGGGCTGAGGAGCAGGTAAAGCCCTATAGCGAGTGGTACATGCTCTGAGCTGCACAAATCCATCCCCACTTCATGGGTGAAAAGCATTCTTGTCTCGTTCTTTACTTGTTGTCCTTTATCATTTATGCCCATGGATGACGAAGAGATGCAGACCAGCGGATATTGCACCTCTGCCCCTTTGTGATGATCTTCCAGGTGGCCACGAACGCCACACATGCCATCCCTACTCCCTACAGATGGGCCGGCAAAAATCACAGAAGAATGAGATAGCCAACCCATTTGAATATCATATGACCCTGGCAGGATGTGACGATCCTGGGACATCGACACACTGGACTGTCTCCCTTTGGGGATACTCAAAAGATGCGCCCATAACCCCTCTTCGAAATCATGATGCCTTTATAGAAGACTGGACGTTGTCTCAACAATTGAGGACGTGTGCTTTTTTTCCAGGAGGCATTGGGCTGTCAAGAGCGGCCAGCTCACAGCTAAAAGGATTATATCCTCATTCTCATATCTTGGGTCAAAGATGTAGCAGTGAATGAGCTGAGAGCTGTCATCAACTCATAGCAGGTTGCTTGCACCTTAACATCTTTATACTGGTTTAGAAGACCCTGCAGAGTCTGTATACAACCAGTTACATTTATATTTCATTGCTCTAAAAGCTATGGGCATCTAATTTATTCTTAAATGCATTAACTGTCCCTTCCTCCACTACCTTCTCTGGCAATGCATTCCAAGCATTCACCACTCTCTGACTAAACAAACATTTCCTAATATCTAATCTGGACCTCTCTTTAGTCAACTTGTAGCTATGTCCTCTTGTTATTGTGGGTGGCTGTATTTTAAAAAACTTGTTATAGTCTAATTTATCCGTTCCTCTACCAGCAATTTCGATCTTGAGCTGCCCTGTCTGTCTCTCTCCAATTGAGGTTCAGGGACAGAAGTTCATTCTCATTGTCTCTTCTCCAAGTGTATCTTGGTCTACCTCTCTTTCTTATCCCATGTTGAATCCATGTCAGGACCTGACCAAGACTTTTTTCCGCCTTCAAGTGACGACCCTGGAAACAAACTGCCCTTATACAGTCTAGCTGTGGCCATCACCAGTACCAACACTAGACAAGCTCTATGGCAGTGTCGACAGCCTCAGGATGACAGCTGCTTTCTTCAAACAAATGCAAGTTGACGTCTGACAGCGTACGAAAACGAAGAAGATACAGTCTGGCTAAGAGAATAGGGATCGAAGAAAAAAGGCAAACAAGGTCTCAAAAAATGGCATGCTGAATCCAGATGTGTCTGGTGAATGGCACAGATATCGCAGCCTCGCTGTAAACTATGACTCAACATTGTAACATCCTTTTCAGGATAACACAAAAGAAGAAGAATGTTACAAAGAAATGATATCACTGCATTATAGACAAACGCATAGGTGCTTTCCATTTAGATTGCGAATACTTGGAATCCTTGTATTCAAACAGCCATGTTAATGTCTGCTGTTCTGTCGAAGACAGATGTGTCATACCGAAAGGTGCAAATATCGCAGTCAAACTGTAAACTAGTGACAACGCATTCCGTTCTCTGGACTACATCCTGCTACTTGCAAAGTCCTGTTCAGGGCTTAGTAGCTGGAGATTGAGAACAAACACAGAAGAAGAAGAAGAATGTCTACTGCCAGGTTGCCAAATTTTCAGCTATGCGTAGTAGGTATTTTAGAACTTCCTGCGGCTTACTAGGCCTGGGGGAAGAAACAAATAATTTGGGTAGATTTTTAACTTTATTTTTGAATTTTGTCTGGGCCAGCAACCGTTAAGCCTACTCTTTTCGATTATTAACTGCCAAGAGATTTTTTACATGCTCGACACTGAGCACGGGAGTCTGATCTCACTACCCAAAGATCAACGGAATTTTTAACAGAAGATCCATGTGAAAAAAATCCACATCTCCACCGCGATTCAAAACCACGGCCTTCGGCACCCGAGGCAAACACCTTACCTCAAGACCGCTGAGGCTTCTGGTTTGCACTAGGTGGGAGACACGTGCTTCTGACAATGCTAAACTTTTGGAGCGTTTCCTTTCATCTCCTCTATGGGGACGGTGTGGGCTAGTGGTCAAATGACCCAGCTCACAACCAGGAAGTGCTGGGTTCAATACCCAACACAGCACCGGCCGTTGCCCCATGGAAGCAAACCCTTAGAAAATGCAGGAGGAAGCAGGTCCTTACATAAAATGCATGCTGAAGTTGGATGCACTGGGCCGACAGGCGCAAAATAAAAACCACAGTGCAACGCACAAAGCCTTGAGAAATAAGGTGAACTCAAAAAAATCCCCTTATCCATTATTGCCTGGGTCATCCTCTTGTTCATGGCCATGAAACCTCCATGTAATATAAACTCGCTACAGGTTGATCATGCTGCATCCTTGGCAAATGTTAAAACTACTTTATTTTCTGTGCTTCAGTTTAGTAATTAAGCTTACTGTGCTGTTGTAATTTATGCGGCGCCTTTCCCGCTGTACTTCGTACACTGCACATCTCACAGGTCTCGATCTTACGTTTGTGCCTATTTAATAGGGTCCAAGTTTGACACTGATAACATAAACATGATCAGCATGTTTATCAGTGTCTGTTTAGTGGACATAGTGCCATTTAGATGTTTCAGTATTAGTGCCAGCTGGTAGTGCACCAGGTCAACTTGAATATATCGTAATAAAGCAATGGTTATAAATATTATAATAGAGTTTGTCCATAAAGCAGTGATTACACAGATTATAGAGTTTGTCCATAAATAAAGCAGTGATTTCACAGATTATAGAGTTTGTCCATAAAGCAGTGGTCAGACATATTATAGAGTTTGTCAATAAAGCAGTGATTACACAGATTATAGAGTTTGTCCATAAAGCAGTGATTACACAGATTATAGAGTTTGTCCCTAATGAGTTTGCCCATAAAGCAGTGATTACACATATTACAGAATTTGTCCATATAGCAGTGGTCAGACTAAGACTCTTGCATTTTCATAGAGCTTGTCCATAAAGCAGGTGTCAGACTGAGATTATTTGTTTGGGACCGAAGATGCAGCACAGTCAATGAGCTGACAGCAACTGGCAATATATAGCTGCACACCTGAATCAGGGTCAGCGAATCACAGCTGATCAAAACCATATTCCGCCTGGCAGACCTGGCAATAGACTGCAGTAGTGTAGTTGGCTATTTGGCTGAGAGTACTGGGATTGAAGAGGGAAGACGAACTCGGTCTAAAGAAAATGTCAAACTGAAACCAGATATTTTGGTCCGAAAGGTGAATATACAGCAGCCTCGCTGTGAACTACAACACAACGTCATTACTTCCTTTTCAGGGCGAATGCAGAAGAAGATGGACGGCAAACTTGATCCCAAAAATGCCCTGCTGAATTCTGATGTGTTGGGCTGAAAGGTGCAGATATCGTAGCCTCGCTGTAAGCTACAACACATGACAAATGTCCATTTCAGGACGAACGAAGAGGAAACTGCATCTTTATATTTTACTATTCACTCAAAGATGGATTGACGGTGCTAAAGAAACATTACAGAGCCAAAGATTTAAAAAAAAAAAAATAATCACATGAATTTCACCTCCTCACTATGTCTAACGATAAAGTAGAAGGATGGGATGGCGTCTCATTCCCGAGACATTGCAACAGTGACCTCTGCAAGCCTACCAGTGTCTACGACACTGTACTTCGAAGTCTCCTGAACCAGATACAACCTAAATATTTCCACAACTGAATAATATCACGCACTCTACGCGGCCATTCATAAAAATAGACTTCAAAATTCAGCTCAGCGCTACACATGTAACACGCCTGTCAAATAATAACAAAAGCTGTCTTAAAAAACCCACAAATATCCAGGTCTCCCCAAATGGTTTACGGGAAGGATCTGCGTGTGACAAATGCAGGAACAAACAGACTGCCAAACTGGCAGCATATTGTAAAGGGCAATTAAAAGCGTGGTCTAACCTGACTCGGGTAGACAACTTTGCGATTCATAGGATTGCACACAGGTCAAAAGCCTGTTCGTGGAGTAGTCTTCCGGTTGGAAAGAAAGCTCTGGAAACAATACCCCAAGCATATTACAGGAATAAATGAGTGATTAACCTTTACCACTCTACATACAAAATATATGCAACTTCTCCATTATCTACATTTGTTGGTGTTATTGTTGTTGCTGTGTGTGTGTTAGTTTCTGAGATTTAAAAAAATTAAAGCGATAGTGTTGAAATAAACAGCACACTTACACTTTCCCGCTTTCAGCATCTGTTGGTTGGAAAAAATAATCTCTGACAACATATTACTGATATTTGCCATAATGACTATGTTTGTCACTTCGACTATAAACGTCATTATTGTAACTAAATAAACAATCTAATTAGATCTACCTCAGAAAAATCAGTTACAGGAACTTGACTCCCCCATTCTCAAAAATGGGTGAATCTTCAAATCCAAGCGGAAAACAGAAGTAATCATTTTCAAACACCTAAAACAAATTCTTTGATCGCCATTGTTGGTTTCTAACCGGACATTACAGAAGTAGGAACTCTCTACAATCAAAAGATCAGTATTGTTTAGACTGTTTCTATGCAGCCGTTCATTTTCAAGTTTGATTAAAACAGCTGTCGCTGTGCACGGATAACATTAGTCAACCACCGGCAACTGCCGCTTCACGATCAAAAAGGCGTCGTCGCTTTGCGCTGACTCCCGAGTCATAAAGGTAAAGTTATTTACCAATGGCCAGAAGACAACAAATATCATCATGTGTTTTCTGGTGATACGAAATTTGGCAATTTACACATTAATGAATACAATATCTACCATGCCTACATCATTCTTCAATGCATTTCAGCTTCCTGTGGAGGACATGTCCTAAACAAATACAGGCCATGTCTTCTTGTTCTGTGTTATCCAATCGAGCTCCCTCTATATCTTCCTTAACTCGTTATGTCTGTCTTGACCTCTCATGTTTTGGTTTTCCACTATTTCTCTTACCTTGAGAATACCAGAACAGAGACTGTCTTGCAATACTATCAACTGTTTTTCTTCATGTGCACACTTGAGTCTGCTCTTTATCTCCAATTCTATTGTTTGTCTTCTTTTCAACATTTCTCCATTAGTGACCTTGTCATACCACTTATATTCAACACAAGCACCCATATTACTCTAACATACATCTCTTAACGAACCCTTACTTGTCCAACTGAAGTTAGTTGTTCCGATGTCTTCAAGCCAAACACGTACTCGCTCAAAACATTTCTTACCTGGATGTTTTCTGTCCAGCGTCGCATGTTTATATTCAACAGACAGGAAATGAAATTAAACTATTAACCCAAGCCTCTTAAAACATCTAGATAACAGTCGTTCCCAACCTTTGATCTATGAAGATGTCACAGAAGGTAGGCACGCAAATCAATTTCAGATTTTAAAATCCGCTATTAGTTATAATTTCACTTCTTGTGACGTGGGAGAATTAAGATGGGCGAAAAGTTATAACAGACCTTGAGGATAGGGGGGGGGGTTTGGGTTGTTGTTTGTTGTTAAAAAAAGATTGGGAAATATTATTATATAACAGCAATACTGCAAACACATTCATATAACACAGACAATAATTTCTGTGCCTTTCAGCTTAAACATAGTCCACTATATACGTATGGTTCATTTAATTTCTGTGTCATGGTTTCTAGGCATCACATCCTCCGTGTCCATGTCCCAGCAGCTCCATGCTCACAGATTATGCCACTCGATCAGGAAGGGGGAGCCTGTGTCCCTGTTGAGACTGCGAGAGATAGTCTGGGGAATGTTGTGCTGGTACCAGATCTTCTGCACGTTCTGGTAGTTCTCTAGGCTCAGGGTAAGGGGATTGCCACGTCTGAGGAAGAAGAAGAGAACAAAGAATAAAAGGTAGTTTAACTCTTTTCAGCTGGGGAACTGAGACGCTAGTCCAGTCAGGCACAACATACTGACCATGACGTCGCGTCAGGCATAATACACCGACCAGGACCACTATCTTTCTTCCATGTAGCGTTCCGTGGAAACAGCCTGGTGTGATCCCCGTAGTAGTGAGCACCCTGCAGATGAAGCCAAGCATAGCACAACCGACTGGAGGACTGCGGCCCAAATTTATGAGCATGCTCAGAATGTGAAGAAAGCTACTACAACCACCACTTAACGTTCTTTTCACAGCACACAAAAGTGTAAACTTATTCATTGTGGGCATTCTTCTTCTTCTTCTTCATCGTACGCAGTCAGACAGTAACCATTATTTTTTCGAAAAAAGCAGCGGTCATCCTGAGGCTGTCGACACTGCCATAGAGCTTGTCCAGTGTTGCCACTGGTGATGGCCACATCTGCTCTCTCTGATCCTCGTATGTCGGGCAGTTTTGCAGCAAATGTTCAGCGGGCATTTTCCCGGTACCACACGGGCATTCGTCAGTGCCACCTATCCTCAATTTGTTGAATAAGTGGTACCTCAGTTTATTGTGGCCAGTGCGATGTCTGAAGACCACGACCTGCTCTCTTCTGTTCAACTGGTAATAGATTGTGGCCATTCAACAACAACTCTTTTCAGCTAGGCAGAGCCAAATTGGTCTAGTAGAAAATAGAAAAATTGAACCAATCAGACTAAAGTCGTCCAATTAACACTAGTGTCGACCATTGTTGCACAGCAATGAACTCTCCTTGGTTAGAACGGCAAAACTATAACCGAACATTAGAGACACATGACACTACTGTTTTCTCAAAACGGCGCTTGATTCAGATGCGTTTTCAATTTTTTAAGAATTTTTCAGAAGTGGCTTAAAAGTTATGGATTTTTTGCTTCAGAAATAATTGATTATTTGATCAGTGAAATGATCATGCATCTGAATTACTCATGAATTTTTCAATACAAACCCGATTCAGACTTTGACTGGATACACAATGCTTATTCTTTGTTTATTCATTCATACTCAAACTCCTGCTACCAAGCACTGAAAAGGACTTAGTAGCATCAGAGAGGGGATATAGACATGCTGGAGAGAATACAAAAAAGAGCGACAAAGCTGATAGTGGGATTCCAGAATTACAGTTATGAAGAAAGATTAAAAAGAACTGGCCATCAGTGTCTAGAAGAGAGAAGAATTCGTGGTGACTTAATACAGGTGTATAAGATGATCAGAGGAATGGATAAAGTAGACTAAAACAAGTTTTTTAAAGTACAACCACCAACAAGGACAAGAGGGCACAGCTACAAGTTGACTAAGGAGAGGTCCAGATTAGATATTAGGAAGTATTTCTTTAGCCAGAGAGTAGTGAATGCTTGGAATGCATTGCCAAGTGAGGTGGTGGAGGCTGGGACGGTCAATGCATTTAAGAACAGATTGGATGCGTACAGCTTCTAGAGGAAGGTGATGTAAATGGAACTGGTTGTATACAGACTCTGCAGAGTCTTCTAAACCAGTATAAAGACGTTAAGTTAAGTTAAGCTTAACTTAAGTTAAGCAAGGGTCTGGAGAACGGAATACTTGACTGGTATTTGCACCTTTCGGTTCGACTTCAGCAGGCCTTTTTGGGTGCATGGTTAGCCTTCCCTCTTTGATCCCTTCTCCTTAGCCAGTCTACCCTGTTGCAGCCTGTTATTCAGGATCACCGCGTGGAGGTGTAGAAGGGTCTTGGCAGCTCTGGTCCGCTAGTAGTCAGCTATGGGTTGCTGACAGCTGCAGCGGAACCACTTCTATGACCGGGTTTCAAACACCAAAAGGCACCCGACGGACAGGCCTAGAAAGCACACTCATCATGTTGAACTATCATACTTCGGTCATATTTGGCCCCCCCCCCCCCCCCCCCCCCCGTTAGGTCAAATCGAAAAGACATCATTTTCATTGTCATTGCATGAAGCCCCGGTACTCAGTCCCTTATCCTGTTGGTGCAACGGGTCCTTATCTTCTAAGCAGGCTACCTACCTGTAGAAGATTGCTCCCTCAGATTAGCAAATCAAACATAAATTTACAGACCACCTTCTCTCACCTGAGTTCTTGATCTGTTTCTCCGTACATGTCCAGGTAAGGTGCAGGTAGAAAACAGCCTCGGATTTTGTTTGACAATAGGAGAACTTGACAGTCACGAACTCTGTTGTAGAAGATGAAACAGGTCTACATTGACAGCTACATACATGCCTATATTTGCTATTTTACTGCAGCATCCAGACATCCTCGAAACCGAAATTTGCAAAGCACTCATTCCAGAACAATCGATACCGAGCCAGGACAGATCCAAAATAATTTTGAAGGTTCCAGGGATATCGAAGAAAAGTGAGCAGTCAGCAACAAAACCACAAAATCCACATTCTACACGAACTCAAGAGACAGTATCCTAGCAACTCCTGGACATATGTGCACACAGATGGATCGGCCACGGAGAGCGCAAAAAGGGGGGCAGCGGAATCTATACTGCACAATCTAATGATAAAATAGAAAACCACTTCATACCAGCAGGAGATACCTGTACCAATTTCAGAGCTGAAGCAACAGCTGTACATGCAGCATCTCAGATTCTTATCAGTCAAAACACAACTAAAAGAAAAACAGTCATTCTAACAGACTCCAGGAGTGTACTCCAAGCCATCTCAAGCCCCAAACAAGATAGACTCTGATACAAAATAAAATATAACATTGGATTGCTGTTCCAGCCAAAAGTGGGATCTATGGAAACGAGAAGGCAAATGAGCTTACAACAGCCGGAAGTGGTGGCACGCAGACTGGCCATACACAGAGCTATACAAAAGCAAAGACACTCATAAAACAATCCATGAGGACGGTATGGAGACACCAGCCTAAAAAATACAAGTCAGAAAATGACATCTCAGACATACTTGGCAGAGATGGCAAGACAAAAATCTTCAACCTCAGAAAGGGGAAATTGCAGACTCAAGACCCACCTCCCCAGAATTGGTCTTACAGGCACCGCCACATGCGGTTACGGAGTACCCAAGCAAACACCAGAACATATCCTGCAGGACTGACCCACTTATGCAGAGCAAACAGAGGTAGTCTCGCTCGGTGGAGCGACCATGCTTGAAAAGCTGTACGAGACTAACACAGACCTGAAACCCACAGTCTCCTTCATGAACCTCATTAGGCTTGAAGCATAGCATCAGATGATCGAAGTAGATGAAGAAGAAGAAGTTAGTTTTCTTCTATCCCTACCTCTATTTCCCTATCCATCTTTTCATGCTAAGTCAACCTTTATTCTATCACATCAACTTCCAGACATCACATTGATTTTCTTCTGTCTTGTCATCTATGTTATTCAAGTCAGTCGCTCGTCGTTCTATGGGGTGCTTCTTCTTCTAAGATCCATAGACGAGGCTGAAGATACAGCACAGTAAATGAGTCAACTGCATCAGGGTCAGTGAACCAGAACTAACCAAGGCCCTATTCCACCTGCAAGTTACGGCCTTGGAAATAGGCAGCACTAGTAATACTACGACGCAACGCCACAATGTCCTTTACAGGATAAACCCAGAAGAAGAAGAGGATCCTTGGTCAGTGACAATCATGCTTTGTGGAGTTTTTAAGAGCAGTATTAACTACATTTGTAAGGGAAAATAGCAGATTTGACGATCTTGTAAGAAACACTATCGGCGTTCTGTGACGATTTTCACATTCTGACAGTCCCGATTCCTCGCGAAATGGGAAAAAATCTAAATGTTGGCGTTTTTTTTACAATTTTCACATTCATTTTCTTGTATCTCATAAACTAACACACACACATTAAAAACAATAACACCAAGTAATTATTTATTTATTTATGTCTCTACACACAAGCAAATCATATTTATACAACAACAAACCAAAAAAAATACAGATTTTCAAAGTGAACAACCTAGAAAAATGTGACGTGCTGAAAAATAATTCAGTGGCTGTAGGAACTTCCGTACTTTTGTAATTCAGGGCTCCAAAGGTTCATACCTACTTTTTCTGTGTTTTTCGGTTGTAATTGTTTATCATTCAATAGATGATTGCTAAGATTGTGTTTGATCTTTCTTGAGATGTCTTAATTTCACGAGCAGCGAATCAAAATCAGGTTTTTCTTCAGGCTCGAGAAGGCGTTTACAAAGACTCACAAAATATTAAAACACATTTATTGGGGGTCATTGCATGAGCCTTTGCATGCTATAAATAGATTCAGCAATTTAAAGATGGTCGGTAGTCAAAATATGACAACTTGAGTTGAGGACGCCCTACATCATCTGACTCTGATCATAATTGCCCGGGTTCGTGAGATGGTGAGTTCCAATCATCGTCAGGAAATATTCATGATATTCTAACAGAACCGTCCAGAACAAAAAAACATAGTTGTTGAGAAAAAACTTGTGATTCCTCTACCAGAACAATATGCCAGCGTACAGATCACAACCTGTTAGAGAATTTTTGGCAAAAACTAAGACAAGTGTGCTCATTGACTTGACACAGCAGACTTTTTTCTTTTTCCTAAACTGAAATTCAGCTTGAAAGAACAACAATTTCTGACCTTTGAATAAATTAAAGGACAATTCTACACAAGATCCCAACAAAATGCTTTTCAGGACTGCTTCCTGAAGTCGCATATTAACCATTACCGTTCTAGCATTGTGAGATTATGCCGATTTGACTTCGTTTCACTGGCGTTACAAGCTGTCAGCTCTAGTGTCATTGCTTTATCGTATATAAACTACCGAGTTAATGCTATAGTAATGGCTGAACATACTGCTCTTTTCTTCTTCTTCTTTCGTTCTCAATCTTCCGCTACCAAACCCTGAAATGGCTTAAGTAGCAGAATGTAGTCCAGAGAACAGAATGCGTTGTCGTAGTTTACAGCTTGACTGCGATATCTGCACCTTTCGGTCCAACACATCCGACTTCAGCAAGCATTTTTTGAGTACCGGGTCAGCATTCCCTCTTCGATCCCTTCTCTTTAGCCAGTCTGCCCTGTTGCAGCCTGTTATCCAGGATCACCACGTGGAGGTGTAGAAGGGTCTTGGCAGCTCTGGTTCGCTGGCCCTGACGCTAGCAGTCAGCTACGGGTCGCTGACCACTGCAGCTAATGCGCTGCTCAGCATCTTGATCCCATACTGCTCTTTTGATTGTAGAGAGTTCCAACTTCCTTCATGTACAACGGTTAGACGAAAACAATGGTGATTTTTATATTTGTTTTAGATTTTGGAAAGGATTTCTTAATTTTTCCGCTTGGATTTGAAGATTCCCCAATTATTGAGAATGGGAGAGTTCCTGCAACTGATTTTTCTGAGGAAGATCTATTTAGTTTGTTTATGAAGATACAATAATTATGTTTATAGTAGAAGTGACAGACATAGCCATTGTGGTAAACATCGATTGTAGTATTAGTACGTTTTTATGACCAACGAATGCCGCTAGCGGGTGACTCTATATGTTTGTGCTATTTTTCACCACTATCACCTTCATCTTCTTGTATCTCAGAAACTTACACACAAAAACACCAGCAGATTCTTTATTAATATATGTCTCTAGACACACACAATAAAATAAATGTAGTTTTTCTGTGCATTTGCCTTATTTCTCTATTCCCCAAGGCGGTGTGCGTTGCACTGTTTTTATTTTGCACCTGTCGGCCCAGTGCATCCGACTTCAGTATGCATTTTATGTAAGGGTCTGCTTCCTCCTACATTTTCTAAGGGTTTGCTTCCCCGAGGTAATTGCCGGTGCTGTGATGAGGAGCGAAACCAGCACCTTCGCATTGTGAGCAATGTCACTTAACCACTAGCCCACGCCGTCCCTCAAAAAAAAAAAATTTAAAAAAAAAGGATTAGAGGTTCTCAAAATCAACAATCATGTTGTGATCTGACATGTTGAAAATTGTATAATCTGGAAAGCTAAAGGTTAAAAGACGAGGAGAGTATTTCGAAGGAGATAAGACTGACTGGGTTCCATGTAAATCTGAAAAAAAGTTCTGGAACTATTGGAACAGATCTTGTATGTATATTTCGATTGTCAAAGTCCAGTTTACCTGAGAAAGATGCCACTGTTGGCCCCGCAGCGATATGCATGCTCTGTGGCAGCACCAACATGCTGATCCTCCAGCTCAGTCTGGCAGCAGTAGCTCTGAGAGCACAGCATGCGCCCGCACACCAGGCAGCGAGTGGGAGCACGGCTGTCATCGCCATCAGACTTAGGGCACCTGCAAAATACAACAAACAAAAACTATTATTACAATATCCATTCCTATTGCTGTGGCTAACTTGGCGTAATTATACATTTAAAAAAAATTAAGTAAAGATCCCGTTAACATGCCAGGAGAGACAGAATGTGAGACAATGACATTTGACGTATCGTCGGCACTACATCTTGTGTAGCGTACATTTCTAGGCACAAAACACATTGGTTTGGTCATCTCATCAACTTCCATTAAGGCTTTCAATGCTGATAGATCTGGCTACAGGGCGTCCACAAGGCAGGTGGATAGATGACATTAGAGTGATTGTGCAATGACAAGTCTAACAATGACTGATGCAACGCACTTGGGGCAGAACAGATGACTAAGTTCCCCACGACGCTTAAAGGCATAAGTGGAAAGTGAACTAACTAACTACACGACAGTGTGGCATATTAGGAATATAGTGTTTGGCCCATATTTTTCTTCACCAGCAACACACTAGAGGTGATGTGGTCAGCCTTTACTTTCTCCGATTATTCTGGTACCAAATTTTTGGAGCTGGGATCTCAGGAGCCATTTTGCAATTGGATAATATCCAGCATTAATTGGGGACCAAACCCCAATCGCTGGGCTGGGCAGTCAGTGTCCTAACCACTGCTTTAAACCACATTAAACCGATACCCCAGCAGATGATCGATATGAAGGCCAGGGCTCACACCTTCAATAGCACGTACATTCTAGGAATGTATATGTGTGCGAGATTTCTAGGCTATGCAAATCAGACGAAAAGAAGCTCAGAATTACCGAAAAATCAATTGAGCATAGGGTCCTAAATATCTCCCTAAGAGACCATATCCAAAACATCGTCATCCGCAACCAAACTGAGTTCCAGGATATGGTCGATTCTGCATCAATATCAAAATACGGATGGGCTGACCATGTGGTCCGCATGATTGACGATAGATGAACGAGGAGGGTGTCTTTCTGATGGCCATACAACTTCAACTGCCCACTTGGCCGCCCGCGACAAGATGGAGAGATGATCTGCACCAGGCCTTTGGACCGTCATGGTACTCCAAGACGAAGGACAGGCACAGATTCAAGCAGCTTATGGCTACCTGGCATGAGGCAACCTTGCCTGATTGAATATAATAAATACCAGGATTCAAGTAAGTAAGCATATGCGAACCCCAGTGATGATTACACAAATAGTGGTGTTAAATTATGATTGAAGGATATGCAAAATGATGGATAACAGGAGAACTACTGTATAAATCTGCGTGGCCTGGGGGTGAAACTTGCTCAGTTTTAACAATCCCAATGCACCGGGTTCGATTCCCACTGTGCCCAGTTTGGCAGACACTAGGTTCGATTTTCGAGCGACGGCTCCTCCACTAGCTGAAAGTAATGGCACTGTACTGCACACTTGCCAAGAAACTTATAACAGTCAAATATTTAGGTGGCGGTTGTAAGAAGCAACGTTCTGTAAAGGACATGCTGTATAACTCAAAGAAGTTACTTACGTAAACGTGGAGGCCTCATTGATCAGGAGGCTGTAATCATGTGGCAGATCAATCAGCTGGTTGAGCTTCAGTGGGTAGTGGATGATGGCCTCACTGCTGGCAGACAAACGCTCTCTCATGCTCTGGCTGCAGCACCAACTGCAACAAGATTCATTCCAAATGATCAGATCCTGTCATTCTCTAAGCTTATAAGACTGCATTATAACCATTGCGTCAGTTACTTCTCTATATTTCTTTCTCTATATATCTTCAGTCCACATGTGCCATTAGACTTTTTGGAGAGGTGTCACCTCTCTTGTTTCATATTTATTTTAGCCCCTGAAATATGATCGCCTTTTTTGGGACTGGTGGTGGTGGAAGCGTAAATTAGAGCACGGTATACCCAAAGCCTGTCAGGTGCCATCTATGCCGCTCCACTAACCACATAACCAAGACCTGATGTTATAGCCGCACTGTCCCCTTTTTGTGACATACTCTCTGTGGGGCGAGAGTCCCTAGAATAATTTGAGTAGATTTTAAACTTGAATTTTGACCGAACAGCGGCTGTTAGGCCTACTCTTTTCGATTTTCAACTGCCAAGAGATTTTTAACGTGCCCTCCACCGGATGATCCATGTGAAAAAAATCCCTGTCTTCACTGTGATTTGAACTTGTGACGATCAGCGCCCGAGGCGAACACCATACCTCGAGACCACTCGGACCCCATAATTTCCTGAATTAATACAGGGTTGAGTTCAACAATAATTGAATAAATTGTTGCTGACTGTTTTCATTCAGACACTAGTGACTGTTCATTCATTCATTTGCCATTTCGCTCCTGTGTGAAGCACAGGCCATCACTCCATTTAACCATAAAGGCTCCTGCACCACTGCTTCATACACAAATTTAAGTTTCACTGCTAGCGTCACTGCATGGCGATGGTGTGAACAGTCACTGATTTATTGTGCATAAACATCCGGGTTAATGCTATAGAAATGGCTGAACATATGGGCATTTGAATTAAAAATAGACTTACCTTTACTTTGCCATCGTTGTGAAATTGAGACTGACAAAAATTTTCGTTTCATGACCAATGACATTGCACGGTAGCGTTACAGATTGTCGGGTTGTGTTAAAACATCCATGCTAACCTTTTCCGTTCCTACGGAGTGAGATTACGATGATTTGGCTCTGTTCCACTGGCGTTGCACACCGCCAACTCTAGGGTCATCGCTTTATCATATATAAACTACTGGGTTAATGTCATAGTAACAGTTGAAAATACTGCTCTTTTGATTATAGAGAGTTCTAACTTCCTTCATGTACAACGGTTAGACGAAAACAGTGATTTTTTAATTTGTTTTAGATTTTAGATGGGATTTCTTAATTTTTCCGCTTGGATTTGAAGATTCATCCATTATTGAGAATGGGGGAGTTAAGTTTCTGCAACAGATTTTTCTGAGATAGATCTATTTAATTTGTTTATGTAGATACAATAATTATGTTTATAGTAGAAGTGACAGACATTGCCATAGTATTAGTAATTATTTTGGCTAATTTTTTTTTCTAACCAAGAGACGGGTGAGTCTATATGTTTGTGCTATTTTTCATAACTATCACTTTCATCTTCTTCAATCTTAGAAACTAACAATCACACAATAACACTTTATTTATATATGTCTCTAGACATCTTAAAAAAAATAATTTTTTTACAAATAAATTAGAGGTTCTCAAAATCAGCAACCACATCTGGGCATGACATGCTGAAAAATTATTAAGCTGCAGGAAATAGATGTAATTTTGGAATCTGGTACGATAAAGGTTAAACTCAAATTTAGCCTTGGTAAATCTTAATACTTAATTAACATTACCTTTTGATCAGTGAGCTAGTGGTGTTGCCTTGACTAGTGAAGAGGTCTGGTAGATTTATTGGCAGGGCCAGGTACTGACACAGGTGAGAGAACTCATGGCTGTTCTTACCTGTTGGACAAAGCGATTACATCAATAAATATTTGGATATCCACTGGATAAAAAACACATTCACACAGATTTTGCTCTATTACTTCTTACCATCTTTAGCAAAACAATTTGCATACCACCACAAGCAATCTACGCTGGATTTGGATTGACCAATCCTCAGAAGAGACCCTGTTAAATTATCAGAACTGGTATTGAACCCAGAAGGAATGCGAAATAAAGCTGACGTAACAACTTGGCAAAACGGAAAAAGTCAAAATGGAAATCCTGAAGCTGAGCTGAGGCTGCATATGAAAGATGACTACAGAACTAACAAAGTGGAGGAAGTGTGTTGCTGCTTTGAACGGTGCAACCAGGCATGATTGACCATTACTTAAGTTATCGACTAAGGTTACAGGAAAAAAAAGATGGAGCAAACGGCTACCACTCTAGCTGGTCCTTTACAGGAAGCATGTGTCAAAATGCTTAAAGCATTCTTGCAAAAGCTAGTTTCTGTTGCAAATAGTTGTACATAATGATGATAATGTTAACCCCGCATTTGGGCCATCCCTGTAGTGGTCAGTTTTTATAACAAATTTGTTGCTCCCCAGGGTTCACACACTCAAACTTCACAACCCCAGGGTTTACACATCCAGGGTTCAAAAACCCAGAGTTTACACACCAAGAATTCACAGACCTAGGGTTCACATACTCAGAATTCACACACCCAAGAATTCCCACACCCAGGTTTCGCACACCAAGAATTCCCACACCCAGAGTTCACACACCCAGGGTTTACACACCAAGAATTCCCACACTAAGAATTCCCACACACAGGGTTCCCACACCTAGAGTTCACACACCCAGGGTTTACACACCAAAAATTCTCACACACAGGGTTCACACACCCAGGGTTTACACACCAAGAATTCCCACACACAGGGTTCACACACCCAGGGTTTACACACCAAGAATTCCCACACACAAGGTTCACACACCCAGGGTTTACACACCAAGAATTTCCACACACAGGACTCCCACACCCAGGGTTTACACACCAAGAATTTCCACACACAGGGTTCCCACACCCAGGGTTTACACACCAAGAATTCCCACACCCAGAGTTCACACACCCAGGGTTTACACACCAGGAATTCCCACACACAGGGTTCACACACCCAGGGTTTACACACCAAAAATTCACAGATCCAGGGTTCACACACCAAGAATTCACACACCCAGGGTTCACAGATCCAGGGTTTACACACCAAGAATACACACACCCAGTGTTTACACACCCAGGGTTTACACACCCAGGTTTCACACACCAAGAATTCACACATCCAGGGTTCACACACCGATGGCCCACACACCAAGAATTCACACAACCAGGATAATTAAACTCAACAAAATGTCAACAAATATAGACAGGTCATTTACAAGGACAGAAGGACTAGATATGTATTTGTATTTGTTTAAAGACTTGAGCTCAACAGAAAGTTTTGATTGATTGATGAAATGGGAAACTGATCTCCAGCAAGCTAGTTGGAGTGGAGACGGCAAACCCCGAATAGAACATTCTCCAAGTTTGTCAGCTCTGTGTGAGGAGCAGAGTGACAGGTCCTATACTGGGATTTATGGGATAAAATGTATAGTCATGAGCCAAACCTGAGACAGACTGACAAGATTATGATGAAAATAGATGTGATTTTTTTAAAGGGATTAATTAGGCTTACTTCACCGAGCTTGTAGTAAAGCCGGATCCCAGTCATTTGTTGAAGCATAGGTCCGACACTGCATTTCTTCCTCTTCTTCTTCGTACGCTGTCAGACGTCAACTTGTATTTGTTCGAAGAAAGCAGCTGTCATCCTGAGGCTGTCGACACTGCCATTGAGCTTGTCTAGTGTTGGCACTGGTGATGGCCACATGTGCTTTCTCTGGTCCTCGTATGTCGGGCAATTTTGCAGCAGATGTTCGGCGGTCATTTTCCTTGTACCACAGGTGCATTTGTCAGTGCCACCTATCTTCAGTTTATCGGCACTGCATTTGACTTAGTCTAACCAACATTTAGTAAATCCTGATTCCAGTCATTTGTTGAAGCATAGGTCTGACACTGCATTTGACTTACACCAACCAACATTTAGTAAAGCCTGATTCCAGTTATTTGCAGTGAGGTTTCACAGTAATGTCTGCCAGACTCATGCAGAAACCTCATCAGTTGCCTTTTACGATATGCAAAGAAGGAAAACATTGGCCTATTCTGTATGCATCGGCTATAGCTTGGGTGGCTTACAGTACAGTAAAACCACTCCGGGGTGTAAGACACTTAAACTCAAGACACTATGCACATCCTCGTTCGCAAAGGTCACAATCCTGCAGAATGTGAAGCTGCCCTCTGGGTTTGAAATAAATATCTGGGGCCGAAGAAGCAGCACAGCGAATGAGGTGACAGCAGCCAGCGACTCATAGCAAGATGCTTGTGACAGGGATTCATAGCTGACCAAGACCAAATTCCACCCCCCAAGTGACAGTCCTGGAAACAGGCTGCATTCATGCAGGCTGGCTAAGAGAAAATAAATAAAGAGGGAATACAAACTCGATCCCCAAAATAGCGTGATGAAACAGGATGCGTTGGTCTGAAAGCCACAGATATCGCAGTTTAATTGTAAACTATGATACACCGTAACAAAACATCCTTTTCGGGACGATTGCTGAAGAAGATTACTTAAATATTTTAATGTGTTATCCCACAACCCTGGTGAATGCTTTTTGGTTGCAACATTGGTTATTTTCTTTTATCTCTTGTATAAACTAACTCATACTTATTCATGTCATTATTAACAAGCAGAAATTTCTACCACATGCTCAAAAGACAGACAACTCACTGCTGAGTTCTGGAGGGGAGGCCACTCCAGTGAGGTGGTGGTACAAAATTGCACAGCATCTGAGAAATGGTAGACAGGCAGCTGTCACATGAAGAAGAAGCACAGTGGAGTTTGGCAGGGCCGAGTCTATTACGCTGGAAAATTAACAGAACATTCTGAAGTTAAAACAAAGTCACACATTGGGGTCAAATCCACAAAGAGTCTTTAGTTTAGTTTAGTCGAAGAATCAACATCATTGCACACTGTTTAATCCATAATTACTCTGTTCTTCTCCATATTTTTGGAGAATCTCAGCACAATGCACAAACTCCGTAGCACTGGTGAGAATCCCATAATAGATGGGTAGCTTTTAACATAATTTTTAAATTTTGCCCGGGCAGCAGCTGTTAAGCCCATTTTTTTCTATTTCCAACTGTTGAGGGATTTTTAACGCGCACGACACTGTACACGGGTGTCTGATCTCTACTACAGAGATCGAGGGAAATGCCAGAAAGTCCACGTGAAAAATTCCAAGTCTCCATCGTGATTTGAACCCGCGACCTCCAGCTCAGCACCTGAGGCCAACATCTTATCTCGAGACCACTCAATCCCCACAGAATCTTTACCACATCTTAATATGATGATTAATTATCTCTTTTGTTTCTGCATATGATCCATAATTTACAGTTTTTACACATTTTCTCTGTGTACCGTCATGTTGATTTATGCCGCCTTTTTTCACTAAGAAGTTTTGGTATTATTATAAATTTTGTAAATATACATTATGTACGAGAATGAGGTACTGATAAAGTTTTCAAATTAGGATTAAAAAAGGTGAGAGAGGCTTTTATTGTTTTAAAGAATTTGTGGAAATGGAAAAAAATTAAGTCCGATTCAAAAATACAGATCTTCAATTTCAATGTCAAGTCCGCCTTATTGTATGGCTCTGTGATGTGGGGACAAAGAAAAGTAGAACTTTAAAGGTTCAAGGTTTCATCAGTGGAGGCTTGTGCCAAATTATGGCAATAAAATAGTATGATAAAGTCACTAATATAAAACTGTAGAAAAGAATCTAGGCAGCCCAATGCCATTCTTATATATATAGATACAGGTCTTTTTCAGTTGTTTCACTGCTCCGTACAGTG
The DNA here is from genome assembly GCA_036924085.1 of Ariolimax columbianus. NCBI lineage: Eukaryota > Metazoa > Mollusca > Gastropoda > Stylommatophora > Arionidae > Ariolimax > Ariolimax columbianus. Next base: position 46,056,455 of record JAVGWX010000013.1, read on the forward strand.
TGTTAATAATTGTCGGCAGTGCTTGTAAGAATCTTTTCCTCATGCCTGCAAGCGCCTTCCACTCAATGAGTAGATGTCAAACTGTTTCATCAGGATGAGAGCAATGTCTGCACAAGGGCAGGTGCCGGGTATTGATGCTTTTCAAGTGGCTATTGACTCTGGTATGTTCTGTTCTGAACTGAAAGATGAGACTTTGATCTCTTCTATGTAGTTTATTTATGTCATTGTTACTTTTTGGCTGTGACATTTTGCTAAATACACTGCGACCTGTTGTTCCCGTCGCCCACCTGTTCATCCAGATTTCCAGAGTATTATACTTAATAATTAGTTTTCCTGTGTGGTTACTGTAGGTTCTATCCAATTGTTGTTTTGAGGCTCCTATTTTTGACAATGTGTCGGCCATCTCGTTTTCTAGTAGCCCACTATGTCCAGGGATCCATTGCAAGGTGTCATTTATTCTGTAGGCAGTGATGATGTTGTTGAAAGCCCTCCCCACCAAGAATATCTCATTTCCAGAACCGACTTGGAGTCACTAAAAATTACAAAATCCATCGGCAACAATTCGCCTAAGTCAAGCTGTTGATGAAAAATCTAAACTGATGTTTCTATAGCCTCGGCCTCCACTTCATCGTTAGAACGGTTTTTGTCGCATGAATCACAAAACTCGTATATGGACCCAATCGGGTATTTCATATGAATACCATATCCCGTAAAAGAGGTAGATTTAAATGTTGATCCATCCGTATAGACCAGGACTTCCGATTTTGAGTAGCTAGAGAATGTCTCCAAGGCACATATCTTCCCAATATTAGGTAGCTCCTTGGTAGCTGCCTTTTCTGTCAGGTTGTTTTTTTGACTGGCAGGCAAGAAGTTGGTGGTCCAAAAAACCTATTTTCCATTTCTCTCTCCTCTGGTAGATGGTGAATATGGCTTTATTCTTCTGCTACATCCAGTAAGGACAACTGCTTCAATCTCCCCTTTTTCGCTTTAATAGTTGTCCATCACAAGTGATGAAGACCACTCTCTTTGTTCAGCCGTGTGGACAGTCGTATCACTTGCTGTGTCCGCTGAAATGGGTGACTTGCGCGGTGATTTGGATTAAAGTGAGGAAGAAACTGCGCCTTTTGTCAACCTCACTCACAGAGCCTAAGCTACCTTTTGCCAGTGGCAAGACATTCATCGAGACGACTGGAGATAGCATAGGATGCAGATTTTGCCTCAGGGTTACCACCGAAGCCTTTCCGTAAATATGTAACCCGCAGGGTAGAAAGGTGGGAAGGCATCTAACGCAGTTTGTCGTGCCTTTTCGATAACCACAAGAGGTCGTATGGACAACACGCAGCGTGTGAGTGACTCTGGCATCTCTCCCCAGCTGTGAAGGTGAACCGGTAGAACTAACCTGTGGCGTGAAATACGACACAGGTATAAGCGTAGCGCCATTCACTGATTCAGCTGGCGTCCAGACCAGGATAAACGGATGGAAGAAATCACAAAAAAAGAACGAAATAACAAGTCCAGACGGAAAACAACTCCACGTTTCCGTGAACACAAGTGTAAGTCGTCGACTAGTGTGAATTCCAGGCAAATCCGTGGTCTGGCGGCATCCATAATGATCCAAAACAGTAGAGAAACGTAGACTCGCAGCCAGTTATGGCGCCATCTTTAACTTGTCTATTCATACCCTATTTCTCCCGATATCTAGCGGTTCTATGTTGGCCTCTATCTTGCACACCGCTGTAGGTGTTGATCTCATCGTTCCCCCCCCCCCCCCCCCCCCCACAAAAATTATTCTGAGAGTTTGATTCTGCTCCCGGTGAATAGATGAGATGTTATTTGTACTCACTGTGGTCTGTATAGGAAGGCTGTAGTCCATCACCGGTCATACTTCTTTTTTTTCTTCTTCTGCGTACACAGTCAGACAGTAACCATTATTTTTTCGAAAAAAGCGGCGGTCATCCTGAGGCTGTCGCCACTGCCATAGAGCTTGTCTTGCAGTTCCACTGGTGATGGCCACATCTGCTCTCTCTGATCCTCGTATGTCGGGCAGTTCTGCAGCAGATGTTCAGTGGTCATTTTACCAGTTCCGCACGGGCATTCGTCGGTACACCCTATCTTCAATTTGTTGAATAGGTGGTACCTCAGTCTATTGTGGCCAGTGCGAAGTCTGAAGACAACGACCTGCTCTCTTCGGTTCAACTGGTAATAGACATCGTTTTTGGTGTAACCAGTATGTTCGGTTTCCTATTTGGTCATGTATCTGGCTTTGATAAGCCGTTTTGACTCTTCGTACGTCATACTGGTATCTGTTTGTGGTAGTCTTGCACCTTCTTTTGCCAGTCTGTCTGCCTCCTCGTTGCCTTGGATGTTGCAGTGTGATGGGACCCACTGTACCACTACCCTTTTTGGTGCGGACTGCTGGCACAGTTTGCAGAGTGCTGCTCTTAAGTCATTAAGCTCAGTGTTTTTCTGGCTTTTTAGCGCTGTGACTACGGCGAGAGCATCTGTCAGCAGGACTATATGGCTTTCATTTTCACTGTGTGTCACCATTTCTTCCACTGCCGCCCTCAGTGCCTCTGCCTCCGCTCTGAAATTGCTTGTGTACTTACCAGTAGCGAATGACAGTGTTATTTTTCTGCCATTTGGTAGGTTCAGGAATGCTCCTGCCCCTCCATTCTGTGTTGTGTTTGTTACAGAACCGTCGGTGTATGCATGGGTCCAGTCCATGCTTGGGTAGCTTTTCGTTATGAAGCTTAGGGTAGTATCTCTCCTTTCTTTTTCAGTCTGGCAGTTTTTGTTTGCAATACCTGGTATATTTTCTACCACCTCTGGAAATATATCCTGCCTCCAGGTAGGTTTTCGTACAGTAGTGATGGGTTTTGGTGTTGTTAGTGCGTTTATGGGATCTTCGTGCATCTTTGCTTTGGCTATTTCTGCAAAGTTTCTCCGCTTTAGTTTCCCATTTCCCAAATTGTTTAGTCTCTGGTGCATTGGATGGTCGGTCAGTCTTCGGAGTTTCTCTGACTGCAGCTGGGCTCTGCAGTCTCTTCTATCGGTCATGGATTGCAGTTTTGTAATCTTTTCAAGTTCTACAATTGGCGTTGACTTCATGCCACCTGTTATAATTCTCATGGCTTGGTTTTGAAGTTTGTTAACTTTATCGAAGTTCGCCTTCGCTGCTGTTGTCCATGCCGCAATGTCATACTCGAGAACTGGTCTCACTCTTCCAGTGTACAGTTTCTTTAGTATGCCTTCGTCTGCTCACCAGCTTGTGCCAGCAAGTTTCCTCATGATTGCCATTCTTTCTCTGGCTTTCATTCGGTTTCTCTCAATCTGACTTTTCCATGTCATGCGCCGATCAAATGTGACTCCCAGATAGGTTGGGTTGTCGTTTGGCTGTAGGAATTTGCCATTTAGACTTAATTTGGTACTTTGGGGTTTTAATGAAAGCGAGAATATTGTGCATGTGGTTTTCTCCTCGTTTATTTTGACCAGCCATGAGTTCGCCCACTCTTCCAGCGATGTTAGGGCCGTCTGCATCCGATTTCTTGCTATGGTGAGATTCTTTTCAGAGGTCCACATAGCCAGATCGTCTGCAAACATTGAGCTATGGACTCTTCTTGGTATATTCTCTGTAATATCGTTTATATATACCAGGAAGAGTGTGGGTGACAGTACTCCCCCTTGGGGTACTCCCTGCTCGAGTGTCACCTTTTTGCTCATCTGCCCTTGTACTTGGACTCTGGCCGTTCTTTGTTTGAGGTAGTGGTTGATCCACTTGTACATCTTCCCACAAACATCACTTCTTCTTAGCTTGACTCTAAGTCCATCTTTCCAGACTTTGTCAAATGCCTTTTCCAGATCCACCCAAACAGCTACTGTGTGTTTCTGTGCCTGGTAGGCATCTTCTATCTCCTGGGCTATGAGGATGACCTGGTCCTCAGTGGATCTGTGCTGTCTAAAGCCAGCTTGCTGTGGAATTAGTATTCGTTTTTCTTCCAGATGCCACATCAGTCTGGTGTTTATCATCCGTTCCATCAGCTTGCCGACACAGCTCAGTAGGCTTATGGGCCTGTATCCATTTGGATCTGTTTTGTCCTTTCCTGTTTTTGGTACTGGTACCAGTATTGCGTCTTTCCATGCCTGTGGTACAATTCCCCTTTTCCAGCTTTTGTTCAGGACCGATAGCAGTTTCCTCTTCGCTGTTTGGCCCAGCCCCATCAGCATTTTGTTTGTTATCCCGTCTTTTCCGGGAGATTTCCTTTTCTTTAGTGTTCTCATAGCCTCTTCCATTTCGAACATTGTTAATTTGGCCATCATGTGCTCTTCAGGTGCCGTATTCATGTTTTCGTGCCCCTTTAGCTCTTCGCTAATGTCTGTATAGGACCTCGATGTGGTTTGCTCTGGTATAGTGATCGACAAAGGCGTTTGCGGCTTTCTTACCTGTGATCAAGTTCTCGCCCTGCTTGATAGTAATTTATTTATTTGACGGGGTTTCGTCGTTCATGGCTCTGACTAGCTTCCATAGCTTGTTCCCGTCTTTGTCCAGGTTTAGACTTTCCGTTTTATTTTTCCAGCTTTCTCTTGCTGTTTGCTTGAGAGTGTGTTTGTACTTCGCCGTGGCGGCTTTGAGGGCGATGTTTGCCTCCATGGATTTTTCTCGCTCTGCCATGTTCCTAGCAATTGTTACTGCATCTTCCACTTTCTGCAACTCATCATTCCAGTAGGGCTTATAGTTTTTCCTAGCTCCTCTTGGGATGGTTTCAGTGGCGGCTTGCATTATTGCCTTGCTTAGGCTCTCCACCATGGGCTTCATTTTGGTGTTTCGTGTGTTGATGGTTTCACACAGCCCATCTGTCAGGATTGCAAATCTGTCCCAGTCGGCTCGTTTGTAATTCCAACGTGGGAGCGGTTTTGTTTCCTGTGGGCCTACTTCCATGTCAATGGTTAGCCTGATCGGCCTGTGGTCGCTACCTGCCAGTTGGTTTAGCACCTGGCGGTCTATTTTATGGTGTATGTCCTGTGTGGAGAAGGCCAAATCTGGAGTCGAGGTGGTATGCCATGTTCTTGAATAGAAGCTAGGGCTATCCTCCGGCCTTTTGATTAGGGAGAGATTTGCATCTATCTCCTAATCTTCCACTTCGTCACCTCTGCTGTCTGTGTCAGAGTATCCCCATCTCTCCGAGTGGCTGTTGAAATCTCCAGCTACTATGCAGTTGGAGTCTCTGACCTTCATACTCGAGAGCGATAGGTCTCTATTTGGTGGTCCGTACAGATTGAAAATGCGGAGCTTCTTCTCTTGAGCCATTATGTCAACTCACCGGTCATACATAACCAAGGTATAGTTGCCGAAGAGTTTGTTTATCGGCTCCCCAATTTGTACTAGCAAGTCCTTTGATTGTTCAAACACTTGGTTGCTTTACTTCTCACATTGCAGATGTGGCTGCCACATTTCAACTGTATGTCCAGTGTTACTCCCAGATGAACTGGGATGTCCTCTTTTACTAGTAATTCCCCATCCATTTTGATGTTAATTGATCTTTTTGCTTCTTTATGAGTGTGGGAGAAGATAGTGTATATGGTTTTCTGTGTATTTATCTTTAGTTGCCACAGTTCGCAGTATACTGAAATTGTTATTTACAGTCGAGCTTCCGACCCAACCCGTCAAAAGGACAGACACTATATCAAATAAGTAGACCGTTTTTTCCTTATATGTTGATTTGCTAGTTTAGCATTGTTGTTATTTGTTGTCCCTGATGAAGGCCTATTAGTCGTAACATAGTTTTTTTTGGTGTTCTCGTCTTGGTGCGATATCTTTTTTTTTGTTTTCTTTTTGCGTTCGCCTTATTTTCTCTAATCCCCAAGGCGGTGTGCGTTGCACTGTGGTTTTTATTTTGCGCCTGTCGGTACAGTGCATCTGACTTCAATATGCATATTATGTAAGGGTCTGCTTCCTCCTGCATTTTCTAAGGGTTTGCTTCCCCGGGGTAACGGCCGGTGCTGTGATGGGGATCGAACCCAGCACCTTCGGCTTGTGAGCCATGCCACTTAACCACTAGGCCACGCCGTCCCCACGATGCGATATCTGACCATACTCATTTTAAAATTTAGATTAAACTTAACTTTAGTCAACTTTAACTTTTTTTTCATTAATTTTTTCCCCAAATAAAATTGTTAGTAGCGCTCTGTTGATCTTGGCTTTTGCCAAAGTGGGATATTCCTCGGTGGTCCAAATGGCGAGATCATCAGCAAACAATGCTTTTGACATGTTTAGATGTCTAGTGAGGTTATTTATATAGATGAGGAAAAGGGTGCCTCTTAGAGGAGATCCTTGTGGCAGTCCTTCTTCTAATGTTCTTTTACTTGATGTTGCCCCTGCAAAGTTGGTATTATTGTTGGTCAGGAAGGGGCTGTATCCATTCAATCATCTTTCCTTCTATTCCCATTTTCATCAAAAGACCCTTCCTCCAGACCTTGTCATATGCCTGCTGCAGATCAATAAACACTGCTCGTGTGCTTTTTCCATCTTAGAATCCATGACATGCTGTGTAAACCTAAAGAGGGGATCATCCGTGCAGTATCCATGCCTGGACCCTTACTGGTTTCTATCAAGGAGGTTTTTGCTTTCCAGCCACCAATATTGTCTATTGTTTACCATTCTTTCAACCACTTTGCTTAAACCTGAGGTGAGCGACACAGGTCTATAGCTTCCAGGTGTTCCTGGTTGTTTCCCTTTCTTCAGTCTGGGTTTGATAGTTGCTGGTTGTTTCCCTTTCTTCAGTATGGGTTTGATAGTTGCTGGTTGTTTCCCTTTCTTCAGTATGGGTTTGATAGTTGCTGGTTGTTTCCCTTTCTTCAGTCTGGGTTTGATAGTTGCTGGTTGTTTCCCTTTCTTCAGTATGGGTTTGATAGTTGCTGGTTGTTTCCCTTTCTTCAGTATGGGTTTGATAGTTGCTGATAGCCATATTGATGGCAACTGTCCTTGGTCCAATGTTCTGTTGATAAACCATAACAGTACCTCTTTCGCGTATGGTCCTTATTTACTAATCATCTCATTTTTAACTTTATCTAATCCTGGTGCTTTATTTTTTTGCCAGTTTCCTCATCGTCATGCTCAGTTCTTGTGAAGTGATTTTTAAAGGCAACTATATTGGTGGAGTCGATGTTAAAGGAGTACTTTAAAAGTGCTTTATCTAGGACGTTGGAGGACAGTAAAAGTTATGTAGTATGTATTTTGTGTTATCTTTGCTCCATAACTTTATTGTTTGATGGTCAATATCATCCAAAGGATTGTTGGTTACAAAGGCTTATGTATTATTCCCGAACAGGGTCATAATGCCCTGTCACTTGTTGCATTCGCACTTATACTGTGTATAGCCCGTTATGTTAATTTGCCTTTGTGGAAGTATTGTTTCCTGGAGTAGAGCTATGTGGATTTGATGGTCTTGTACTGTTTTGGTCAGCTCAGTTGCCTTGTTTCGTAATCCGGCAATGTTAAGCTGTAGTATGTTAAGGTTTCTCCTTGCTAACTTCTCGCACAGAGCAGGGGAATTATCTCTGTTGCGTGAGGCGTCTTCCGAGTTCATTTGAATAAATGATTTGAATGTTTATTGTTTCCTGACATTAGAGTATTGGGTGTTTTGCTGCAGACTTCTGCCTCCCAAAGAGCACACTGCGTGCGTTTTTCTCCATGTATTTGGCTTTGCCATCTCCTTCCTTGGTCATTTGGAGGTTCGCTGTGCTGATGGGGGTGAGGTGGGGTTCACAGAGTGCATTCCCCATTAGCCACAGGTGCTCTCATTGCAGATCACACTTCTTTATTCTGTATTTAGGCCTTTTTCCCATGGCTGTGTCACGTCTTGCCCACTATTCCTTCACGATATCCCCCACCCCCTCCTACGCCACAACAGCTCCTATTTTCCGATGAGATCCAATGGCTCTGTTCTATCTCTCCATCCTTAGAGCCAGAGCGTAATCCGATAGTAGTGCAATTTTCGATCACCCGGTTCTCTCGCTGCAGATGGGATGTTGAGCTAAGGCCGAATCCTTTCTGGGTGCCTCTACCATTATTGGATCATTGATAGAGGTCTCACAGGTGGGACAAAGAAAAGTTGTGTAGACATGCAGACTGCAGATGAGAAGAACATTTAACCCATGGGTGGGGTTTGGGTTGGTAGCAGCCAGAGCATATTCCACTCGTCGGTGGGAACATGCGCTGTCACCTTAAGAGTTCCCAAACCGCTCCCCACCAGGTGCTCGATCGCCCCCATAGTAAACTCAATAAACAACACGGTCACCCACGAGAAGGTGTTGCTATGGACACGTATGTGCAGGAGACGCCCTATGCCAGAGGCTTGCTGTCAACCAGACAGCAGCTTCCGCAGAGATCACTGCACCCTAGATGTGAGAGGCTGTAGATTCCAATCAGCATCCATTTGATGTAGGCTGGACATTGTGCCCAGACCCTACTTCAACCCCTATAAGATAGATACTCAACATAAAGGATAAATTAGACTATGACAAGTTTTTCAAAATACAGCCGCCTACAAGAACAAGAGGGCACAGCCACAAATTAATTAATGAAAGGTGCAGATTAGAAACTAGGAATTATTTGTTTAGTTAGACAGTGGTGAATGCTTGGAATGCATTGCCAGAGGAAATGGTGAAGGCAGGTCAATTAATGCATTCAAGAATAGACTGGATACAAATAGTATTTAGATGAAGTGAAGTAAAAGAAACTGATCATATGCGGACTCAGCAGAGTCTTCTAAACTAGTATAAAGATGTTCATACTTTGACAGTGGTACTAGCTGTAATAAGAAGGAGTTGGTGTTGGATAGGACGTACATTACAGAAACCAGCTGATAACATTGTAAGGTAGTTTTATTTTCAAAAAAGTGACTCAACTTCTTTATAAAGGTTTAGAAGGCCCTGCAGAGTTCATATATAGCCAGCTTCTTCCACTCCATTTATCTAAAAATAACTAAGTGCATCCAATATATTCTTGAATGCATCAACTGACCCTTCCTCCACTATTTCCTGTGGCAATGCATTCTAAGCAGTCCCCACTCTCTGACTATACAAGTATTTCCTAATATCTAATCTGGACTTTTCTTTAATTAATTTGTAGCTGTGCCTCTTGTTCTTGTAGCCAGCTGTACTTTTGAAAAATTTGATATACCGAAGTCTGTTATATTCTCCCTTGATTATATTATAGCCCAGTATTAACTCTTTCAGGACCAATGACCGATATTTTGGACTCTGATTTAAACCCCAGAGGACCATTAACCGATAAATCGTATTTTGTTTTGTAGAGTCGTGATTCGGGTTTTGTGCTAACCAAACTACTTAAAAATTACAACCAGAACTAGAACAGCTTCCGTTCGTGACATTTGAATCAAGCCACACATGTGTTGGTACTAAATAAGTGATATATTTGTGTTTTGAAGTAGCTAAACTGTGTTGTTGATTCCTAAAAAATAATGGCAACGCCTACTGCTTCTACTAGACCATTTTTGGAGATAAATGCATCAAATAAACAGTGTTTTGGGGGACTTTGGATACTATTCTGCAAAATGACCAGACAAATTTAAATCAACAATTCAGTCCAATGAAAAAGGATGGTGAGTTACAATATTTTGACTTTTAATTATCTACCCTTTAAACTTTTTTTTTGTACAACATAATTATTTTTTCAAATAATGAAATATCAGCAATTTACAGATATTTTCATTTTCTGTACCCAATTTTCTTTACAATGATATATAATGAGTACTATATTTGTCTATGCTATGGTGTGTAATAGTCAGTTGTAAAAGGGATGCAGTGAAATTTTGCTACAGCTGAAAATTAATTTGGTCCAAACCTAAATAGAATCAAGATCTGAAAGAGTTAAGTCACCTCAAATTCTTAACTTTCCGAGACACTGTAGGCCCGTTTTTCTGAGTCTTTCCTCATAACTATAATACCGGAATCCCACTATCAGTTTTGTCACTCTTATTTATATCCTTTCCAACATGTTTATATCTCCTTTTTGATAAGGACTCCACACCTGTGCACCATACTCCAATCTAGGTCTAACTAATGCTTTATATAGTTTGACTATCACTTCCTTGTTCAGGTTGAATATCAATTCCTTGTTACTATGTTTAATATTTCTTTTTAATCATACTTAACATCGCATTTGCATTTTTCACTGCTAACTGGACGTGCTCACTCACCTTACCTGTATGATCAATTATAATCCCTAGGTCCTTCTTTTTCTACCTTCCTAATATTATTCTCTCCCATCCTGTTTTTATATTCCATATTGGATAAACCCATGTGGTAGATAACATAGATCTCTAACATAGAATTAATCACAACTCCAATTACATAGAACTAATCACAGCTCCACTAACAGAACTAATTACAGCTCCACTAACATAGAACTAATTACAGCTCCACTAACATAGAACTAATCACAACTCCAATAACATAGAACAAATCACAGCTCCACTAACATAGAACTAATTACAGCTCCACTAACATAGAACTAATCACAACAATGTCTGTACAAATCAAAAGTTTAACATGGGGACTGCGTGGGCCAATGGTTAAGTGACACTGCTCACAAGGTGCTCTCCAAAGGTGTTGGGTTTGTTCCCCATCACAGCACCGGCCGTTACCCTAGAGGAATCAAATCCTTAGAAAATGCAGGAGGAAGCAGACCCTTACATAAAATTGATGCCAAAGTCTAATGCACTGGACCAAAAGGCGCAACATAAAAACATAGTGCAACGTAAACTGCCTTGGGGAATCAAGAAATAAGGCAAACGCAAGAGAGAAAAAAAGTTTGACAATAACACGCAACTTACTTTGCATCCTGACGCAATGTTCTGTATATTTCTAGCAACTCCACGCCTTCACTGGTTGACTCTATCTGCTCCTCCTCATCTAAAACAGAATCAATGTCAAATGTCAGATATTTGGCTGTTGTTGTAGCTTGTCCAACTATGAGACATCAGAAGAATTAAATGTGGCTTTCCATACAATAAGTCTTTAAATGATGAAGAAATAAAAAATGTCATACATTTTGAATACCTTCACTCTACATTATCCAACAACGGAGACTGTTTAAAGAAGAATCCTAAAAATTCCTTGGATAAAGAAAGTGACAAATAAATCCATCCTAGAAGACCTGAATGTTGAAGAAAACTGGCTCATAAACAATGTTATGTTTCGAAAATTTAATTTTTTCAGTCACGTCAAACGTCATGACGGACTGGAAAGAATGGTCATGGAGGGCATGGTACCTGGAAGGCGATGCAGAGGTCAACAAAGGCAAAGGTGGATACAAGATACTTCATGTCATATATAATTTAATTATGTGTCTTTAGATCTAATAATCATAATTTTAGCCCAATTTTTTTAAAATGTATTTTATTTTGAAAAAAACCTTTGGCATACTAAGTTGGGGCACTTGCCTCGGACACTCTAACACACACCTACATGATTTGGCTGGACTGTAAAGGGTTAAACAAGAAGAACAACCCAATTCTATCTCATAACCCACCTCCACGAGGAACTAAGACGTTGGTCCAGTCAGGCACAACACACTGACCAGGACGTCGCATCAGGGTCAATACACTTACCAAGACCACAACCTCTCTTCCATGTAGCGTTCCCTAGAAACAGGCTGTTTTCAAGACATCCTGGCTGACAAGATGTAGATCGTAGTGATCCCCGTTGTAGTGAGCGCCACTCAGATGGAGCGAAGCATAGCACAACCGCCTGGAGGACCCTAGTCGACCTTCATCAGCATGCTCGGGATGTGAGGAAAGCTACTACAACCTGCCACTTAACGTCCTTTTCAGGGTGCACAAAAGAGTAAACCTACTAATTGTGGGCATTAAACAACAACCCCCCCCTATAGAATAATGACATTTAATGCTTCACACTAATGTTTTTATTATGAATACTTCACGTCATAGATAATTTAATTATTTGTCTTTAGATCTAATAACCATAATTTTAGCTCAAATTAAAAAAAAATGATTTTATTTTGATAAAACCTTTGGCATACTAAGTTTGGGCACTTGCCTTGGGCGGTACAACACACACCTACAAGATTTGGCCAGACTGTAAAGGGTTTTAAACAAGAATAACAAGCCAATCCTATCTCATCTCACCTTCACAGGGTGAATCATAAGTCAGAAGGATGCGTACAAGATGGGCAGTAAACACCAGCTGGAGGGCATGCTGATCGTTCAGTCCGCCTGTTGGGAGGGACGAGATGTGAGTCCTCTGCTGCTCCGCATGGAGGGCTGGCAGGGTCATGGTCAGGATGACCAGGAAGTGAAACAGGTCAAGGTCAAGCAGGCAGATGGCTGGCTTGTTCCTCTTTTCTAGCTCGGCCGGGATCAAGGCTGATGAAATGTATGTGATTTCAAGGAATATTCAATGTGACAATCATATAGAGGCGTATGTGACAAATCATATAGAGGGTGTGTGACAATCCTAATCAAGAGTGTGACAATCATAAACACAAGTGTGTGACAATCATATAGAGAAGTGTGTGACAATCATAAAGATGAGTATGTGACAATCTAAGTGAAATATGTGACAACATTAAAGAGGAATAATTAGGTCATAGAGTGAGGAGAACATATGCCAATTATACAAGAGTACAAGAGTGCAAGAGTACAAGAGTGCAAGAGTGCAAGAGTGCAAGAGTACAAGAGTACAAGAAGAGTACAAGAAGAGTACAAGAAGAGTACAAGAAGAGTTCAAGAAGAGTACAAGAAGAGTACAAGAGTACAAGAGTACAAGAGTACAAGAAGAGTTCAAGAAGAGTACAAGAGTACAAGAAGAGTACAAGAAGAGTTCAAGAAGAGTACAAGAAGAGTTCAAGAAGAGTTCAAGAAGAGTACAAGAAGAGTGCAAGAGTACAAGAGTACAAGAAGAGTACAAGAGTACAAGAAGAGTACAAGAGTACAAGAAGAGTACAAGAGTACAAGAAGAGTTCAAGAAGAGTTCAAGAAGAGTACAAGAAGAGTGCAAGAGTACAAGAAGAGTACAAGAGTACAAGAAGAGTACAAGAGTACAAGAAGAGTACAAGAAGAGTTCAAGAAGAGTACAAGAAGAGTGCAAGAGTACAAGAGTACAAGAAGAGTACAAGAAGAGTACAAGAAGAGTACAAGAAGAGTACAAGAGTACAAGAGTACAAGAAGAGTTCAAGAAGAGTACAAGAAGAGTGCAAGAGTACAAGAGTACAAGAAGAGTACAAGAAGAGTACAAGAAGAGTACAAGAAGAGTACAAGAAGAGTACAAGAGTACAAGAAGAGTACAAGAGTACAAGAAGAGTACAAGAAGAGTACAAGAAGAGTACAAGAAGAGTACAAGAGTACAAGAGTACAAGAAGAGTACAAGAGTACAAGAAGAGTTCAAGAAGAGTACAAGAGTACAAGAAGAGTTCAAGAAGAGTACAAGAAGAGTACAAGAAGAGTACAAGAAGAGTACAAGAAGAGTGCAAGAGTACAAGAAGAGTACAAGAGTACAAGAAGAGTTCAAGAAGAGTACAAGAGTACAAGAAGAGTTCAAGAAGAGTACAAGAAGAGTACAAGAGTACAAGAGTTCAAGAGTACAAGAAGAGTACAAGAAGAGTACAAGAAGAGTACAAGAAGAGTACAAGAAGAGTACAAGAAGAGTACAAGAGTACAAGAGTACAAGAAGAGTACAAGAAGAGTACAAGAAGAGTACAAGAAGAGTACAAGAAGAGTACAAGAAGAGTACAAGAGTACAAGAGTACAAGAAGAGTACAAGAAGAGTACAAGAGTACAAGAAGAGTTCAAGAAGAGTACAAGAAGAGTACAAGAGTACAAGAGTACAAGAAGAGTACAAGAAGAGTACAAGAAGAGTACAAGAAGAGTACAAGAAGAGTTCAAGAAGAGTACAAGAGTACAAGAAGAGTACAAAAAGAGTACAAGAGTACAAGAAGAGTACAAGAAGAGTACAAGAAGAGTTCAAGAAGAGTACAAGAGTACAAAAGTACAAGAAGAGTACAAGAAGAGTACAAGAAGAGTTCAAGAAGAGTACAAGAGTACAAGAGTACAAGAAGAGTACAAGAAGAGTACAAGAAGAGTTCAAGAAGAGTACAAGAAGAGTACAAGAGTACAAGAGTACAAGAAGAGTACAAGAAGAGTACAAGAAGAGTACAAGAGTACAAGAAGAGTACAAGAAGAGTACAAGAGTACAAGAAGAGTACAAGAAGAGTTCAAGAAGAGTACAAGAGTACAAGAGTACAAGAAGAGTACAAGAAGAGTACAAGAAGAGTTCAAGAAGAGTACAAGAGTACAAGAGTACAAGAAGAGTACAAGAAGAGTACAAGAAGAGTTCAAGAAGAGTACAAGAGTACAAGAGTGCAAGAAGAGTACAAGAAGAGTACAAGAAGAGTTCAAGAAGAGTTCAAGAAGAGTACAAGAGTACAAGAGTACAAGAAGAGTACAAGAAGAGTACAAGAGTACAAGAGTACAAGAAGAGTACAAGAAGAGTTCAAGAAGAGTACAAGAGTACAAGAAGAGTACAAGAAGAGTACAAGAGTACAAGAAGAGTACAAGAAGAGTACAAGAAGAGTACAAGAGTACAAGAGTACAAGAAGAGTACAAGAAGAGTACAAGAAGAGTACAAGAGTACAAGAAGAGTACAAGAAGAGTACAAGAAGAGTTCAAGAAGAGTTCAAGAAGAGTACAAGAAGAGTACAAGAAGAGTACAAGAAGAGTACAAGAGTACAAGAGTACAAGAAGAGTACAAGAAGAGTACAAGAGTACAAGAAGAGTACAAGAAGAGTACAAGAAGAGTACAAGAGTACAAGAGTACAAGAAGAGTACAAGAAGAGTACAAGAAGAGTTCAAGAAGAGTACAAGAGTACAAGAGTACAAGAGTACAAGAAGAGTTCAAGAGTACAAGAAGAGTACAAGAGTACAAGAGTTCAAGAGTACAAGAGTACAAGAGTACAAGAAGAGTACAAGAAGAGTTCAAGAAGAGTACAAGAAGAGTACAAGAGTGCAAGAGTACAAGAGTACAAGAAGAGTACAAGAAGAGTACAAGAAGAGTACAAGAGTACAATAAGAGTACAAGAAGAGTACAAGAAGAGTACAAGAAGAGTACAAGAGTACAAGAGTTCAAGAGTTCAAGAGTACAAGAGTACAAGAAGAGTACAAGAGTGAAAGAGTGCAAGAGTACAAGAAGAGTACAAGAAGAGTACAAGAAGAGTACAAGAGTACAATAAGAGTACAAGAAGAGTACAAGAAGAGTACAAGAGTTCAAGAGTTCAAGAGTACAAGAGTACAAGAAGAGTACAAGAGTACAATAAGAGTACAAGAAGAGTACAAGAAGAGTACAAGAGTACAAGAGTTCAAGAGTTCAAGAGTGCAAGAGTACAAGAAGAGTTCAAGAAGAGTACAAGAGTACAAGAAGAGTACAAGAGTACAATAAGAGTACAAGAAGAGTACAAGAGTACAAGAGTTCAAGAGTTCAAGAGTACAAGAGTACAAGAAGAGTACAAGAGTACAAGAAGAGTACAAGAAGAGTTCAAGAAGAGTACAAGAAGAGTGCAAGAGTACAAGAGTGAAAGAGTGCAAGAGTACAAGAAGAGTACAAGAAGAGTACAAGAAGAGTACAAGAAGAGTACAAGAGTACAAGAGTTCAAGAGTTCAAGAGTACAAGAGTACAAGAAGAGTACAAGAGTACAATAAGAGTACAAGAAGAGTTCAAGAAGAGTACAAGAAGAGTGCAAGAAGAGTGCAAGAGTACAAGAGTGCAAGAGTGCAAGAGTACAAGAAGAGTACAAGAAGAGTGCAAGAGTACAAGAGTGCAAGAGTGCAAGAGTACAAGAGTACAAGAGTACAAGAAGAGTACAAGAAGAGTACAAGAGTACAAGAAGAGTACAAGAAGAGTACAAGAAGAGTTCAAGAAGAGTACAAGAGTACAAGAGTACAAGAAGAGTACAAGAAGAGTACAAGAGTACAAGAGTGCAAGAGTGCAAGAGTACAAGAAGAGTACAAGAAGAGTGCAAGAGTACAAGAGTGCAAGAGTGCAAGAGTACAAGAGTACAAGAAGAGTACAAGAAGAGTACAAGAGTACAAGAAGAGTACAAGAAGAGTACAAGAAGAGTTCAAGAAGAGTACAAGAGTACAAGAGTACAAGAAGAGTACAAGAAGAGTACAAGAAGAGTTCAAGAAGAGTACAAGAGTACAAGAGTTCAAGAGTACAAGAGTACAAGAGTACAAGAAGAGTACAAGAAGAGTACAAGAAGAGTTCAAGAAGAGTACAAGAAGAGTACAAGAAGAGTACAAGAAGAGTACAAGAGTACAAGAGTACAAGAAGAGTACAAGAGTACAAGAGTACAAGAAGAGTACAAGAGTACAAGAGTGCAAGAGTACAAGAGTACAAGAGTACAAGAAGAGTACAAGAAGAGTACAAGAAGAGTACAAGAAGAGTTCAAGAAGAGTACAAGAAGAGTACAAGAGTACAAGAGTACAAGAAGAGTACAAGAAGAGTACAAGAAGAGTACAAGAGTACAAGAAGAGTACAAGAGTACAAGAGTGCAAGAGTACAAGAGTACAAGAGTACAAGAAGAGTACAAGAGTACAAGAGTACAAGAAGAGTACAAGAAGAGTTCAAGAGTACAAGAAGAGTACAAGAGTACAAGAGTTCAAGAGTACAAGAGTACAAGAAGAGTACAAGAAGAGTACAAGAAGAGTTCAAGAAGAGTACAAGAAGAGTGCAAGAGTACAAGAGTGCAAGAGTGCAAGAGTACAAGAGTACAAGAAGAGTACAAGAAGAGTACAAGAAGAGTACAAGAAGAGTACAAGAAGAGTTCAAGAAGAGTACAAGAAGAGTGCAAGAGTACAAGAGTGCAAGAGTACAAGAGTACAAGAGTACAAGAAGAGTACAAGAAGAGTGCAAGAGTACAAGAGTGCAAGAGTACAAGAAGAGTACAAGAGTACAAGAGTACAAGAAGAGTACAAGAAGAGTACAAGAGTACAAGAAGAGTTCAAGAAGAGTACAAGAAGAGTTCAAGAAGAGTACAAGAAGAGTACAAGAGTACAAGAAGAGTACAAGAAGAGTACAAGAAGAGTACAAGAGTACAAGAAGAGTTCAAGAAGAGTACAAGAAGAGTGCAAGAGTACAAGAGTGCAAGAGTGCAAGAGTACAAGAGTACAAGAAGAGTACAAGAAGAGTGCAAGAGTACAAGAGTGCAAGAGTACAAGAAGAGTACAAGAGTACAAGAGTACAAGAAGAGTACAAGAGTACAAGAAGAGTACAAGAAGAGTTCAAGAGTACAAGAAGAGTACAAGAGTACAAGAGTTCAAGAGTACAAGAGTACAAGAAGAGTACAAGAAGAGTTCAAGAAGAGTACAAGAAGAGTGCAAGAGTACAAGAGTGCAAGAGTGCAAGAGTACAAGAAGAGTACAAGAAGAGTACAAGAAGAGTACAAGAAGAGTTCAAGAAGAGTACAAGAAGAGTGCAAGAGTACAAGAGTGCAAGAGTACAAGAGTACAAGAAGAGTACAAGAAGAGTACAAGAAGAGTACAAGAAGAGTACAAGAAGAGTACAAGAGTACAAGAAGAGTACAAGAAGAGTACAAGAGTACAAGAAGAGTACAAGAGTACAAGAAGAGTACAAAAGTACAAGAAGAGTACAAGAGTACAAGAAGAGTACAAGAGTACAAGAAGAGTACAAGAGTACAAGAAGAGTACAAGAGTACAAGAAGAGTACAAGAGTACAAGAGTACAAGAAGAGTACAAGAGTACAAGAAGAGTACAAGAGTACAAGAAGAGTACAAGAGTACAAGAAGAGTACAAGAGTACAAGAAGAGTACAAGAGTACAAGAAGAGTACAAGAGTACAAGAAGAGTACAAGAGTACAAGAAGAGTACAAGAGTACAAGAAGAGTACAAGAGTACAAGAGTACAAGAAGAGTACAAGAGTACAAGAAGAGTACAAGAGTACAAGAAGAGTACAAGAGTACAAGAAGAGTACAAGAGTACAAGAAGAGTACAAGAGTACAAGAAGAGTACAAGAGTACAAGAAGAGTACAAGAAGAGTACAAGAAGAGTACAAGAGTACAAGAAGAGTACAAGAGTACAAGAGTACAAGAAGAGTACAAGAAGAGTACAAGAGTACAAGAGTACAAGAAGAGTACAAGAAGAGTACAAGAGTTCAAGAGTACAAGAAGAGTACAAGAAGAGTACAAGAGTTCAAGAGTACAAGAAGAGTACAAGAAGAGTACAAGAAGAGTACAAGAGTACAAGAGTACAAGAAGAGTACAAGAGTACAAGAAGAGTTCAAGAAGAGTACAAGAGTACAAGAGTACAAGAAGAGTACAAGAAGAGTACAAGAGTACAAGAAGAGTTCAAGAAGAGTACAAGAAGAGTACAAGAAGAGTACAAGAGTACAAGAAGAGTACAAGAAGAGTACAAGAGTACAAGAAGAGTACAAGAAGAGTACAAGAGTACAAGAAGAGTTCAAGAAGAGTTCAAGAAGAGTACAAGAAGAGTACAAGAGTACAAGAAGAGTACAAGAAGAGTACAAGAAGAGTTCAAGAAGAGTACAAGAGTACAAGAGTACAAGAAGAGTACAAGAAGAGTACAAGAAGAGTTCAAGAAGAGTACAAGAGTACAAGAGTACAAGAAGAGTACAAGAAGAGTACAAGAAGAGTTCAAGAAGAGTTCAAGAAGAGTACAAGAGTACAAGAGTACAAGAAGAGTACAAGAAGAGTACAAGAAGAGTACAAGAGTACAAGAGTACAAGAAGAGTACAAGAAGAGTACAAGAAGAGTTCAAGAAGAGTTCAAGAAGAGTACAAGAGTACAAGAGTACAAGAAGAGTACAAGAAGAGTACAAGAAGAGTTCAAGAAGAGTACAAGAGTACAAGAAGAGTACAAGAAGAGTACAAGAAGAGTTCAAGAAGAGTACAAGAAGAGTACAAGAAGAGTACAAGAAGAGTTCAAGAAGAGTACAAGAGTACAAGAGTACAAGAAGAGTACAAGAAGAGTACAAGAAGAGTACAAGAGTACAAGAAGAGTACAAGAAGAGTACAAGAGTACAAAAAGAGTACAAGAAGAGTACAAGAAGAGTACAAGAAGAGTACAAGAAGAGTACAAGAGTACAAGAAGAGTACAAGAGTACAAGAAGAGTACAAGAAGAGTTCAAGAAGAGTACAAGAAGAGTACAAGAAGAGTACAAGAAGAGTACAAGAAGAGTACAAGAGTACAAGAAGAGTACAAGAAGAGTACAAGAAGAGTACAAGAAGAGTACAAGAGTACAAGAAGAGTACAAGAGTACAAGAAGAGTACAAGAAGAGTTCAAGAAGAGTACAAGAGTACAAGAGTACAAGAAGAGTACAAGAAGAGTACAAGAAGAGTTCAAGAAGAGTTCAAGAAGAGTACAAGAGTACAAGAGTACAAGAAGAGTACAAGAAGAGTACAAGAAGAGTTCAAGAAGAGTACAAGAGTACAAGAAGAGTACAAGAAGAGTACAAGAAGAGTTCAAGAAGAGTACAAGAGTACAAGAAGAGTACAAGAAGAGTTCAAGAAGAGTACAAGAGTACAAGAGTACAAGAAGAGTACAAGAAGAGTACAAGAAGAGTACAAGAGTACAAGAAGAGTACAAGAAGAGTACAAGAGTACAAGAAGAGTACAAGAAGAGTACAAGAAGAGTACAAGAAGAGTACAAGAGTACAAGAAGAGTACAAGAGTACAAGAAGAGTACAAGAAGAGTACAAGAAGAGTACAAGAAGAGTACAAGAGTACAAGAGTACAAGAAGAGTACAAGAAGAGTACAAGAAGAGTACAAGAGTACAAGAAGAGTACAAGAAGAGTACAAGAAGAGTTCAAGAAGAGTTCAAGAAGAGTTCAAGAAGAGTACAAGAAGAGTACAAGAAGAGTACAAGAAGAGTACAAGAGTACAAGAAGAGTACAAGAAGAGTACAAGAAGAGTACAAGAGTACAAGAAGAGTACAAGAAGAGTACAAGAGTACAAGAGTACAAGAAGAGTACAAGAAGAGTTCAAGAAGAGTACAAGAGTACAAGAAGAGTTCAAGAGTACAAGAAGAGTACAAGAGTACAAGAGTTCAAGAGTACAAGAGTACAAGAAGAGTACAAGAAGAGTACAAGAAGAGTTCAAGAAGAGTACAAGAAGAGTACAAGAAGAGTACAAGAAAAGTACAAGAAGAGTACAAGAGTACAATAAGAGTACAAGAGTACAAGAGTACAAGAGTACAAGAAGAGTACAAGAGTACAAGAAGAGTACAAGAAGAGTACAAGAAGAGTACAAGAAGAGTACAAGAGTACAAGAGTTCAAGAGTTCAAGAGTACAAGAAGAGTACAAGAGTACAAGAAGAGTACAAGAAGAGTACAAGAAGAGTTCAAGAAGAGTACAAGAAGAGTGCAAGAGTACAAGAGTGAAAGAGTGCAAGAGTACAAGAAGAGTACAAGAAGAGTACAAGAAGAGTTCAAGAAGAGTACAAGAAGAGTGCAAGAAGAGTGCAAGAGTACAAGAGTGCAAGAGTGCAAGAGTACAAGAGTACAAGAAGAGTACAAGAAGAGTACAAGAAGAGTACAAGAGTACAAGAGTGCAAGAGTACAAGAGTACAAGAAGAGTACAAGAAGAGTACAAGAGTACAAGAAGAGTACAAGAGTACAAGAGTGCAAGAGTGCAAGAGTACAAGAAGAGTACAAGAAGAGTACAAGAGTACAAGAGTGCAAGAGTGCAAGAGTACAAGAAGAGTACAAGAAGAGTGCAAGAGTACAAGAGTGCAAGAGTGCAAGAGTACAAGAGTACAAGAAGAGTACAAGAAGAGTACAAGAAGAGTACAAGAGTACAAGAAGAGTACAAGAAGAGTTCAAGAAGAGTACAAGAGTACAAGAAGAGTACAAGAAGAGTACAAGAGTACAAGAGTACAAGAAGAGTACAAGAAGAGTACAAGAAGAGTTCAAGAAGAGTACAAGAGTACAAGAAGAGTACAAGAAGAGTACAAGAAGAGTACAAGAAGAGTACAAGAAGAGTTCAAGAAGAGTACAAGAGTACAAGAAGAGTACAAGAAGAGTACAAGAAGAGTTCAAGAAGAGTACAAGAGTACAAGAGTTCAAGAGTACAAGAGTACAAGAAGAGTTCAAGAAGAGTACAAGAGTACAAGAAGAGTACAAGAAGAGTACAAGAAGAGTACAAGAAGAGTTCAAGAAGAGTACAAGAAGAGTGCAAGAGTACAAGAGTACAAGAAGAGTACAAGAAGAGTACAAGAGTACAAGAGTGCAAGAGTACAAGAGTACAAGAAGAGTACAAGAGTACAAGAGTGCAAGAGTACAAGAGTACAAGAGGAGTACAAGAAGAGTACAAGAAGAGTACAAGAGTACAAGAGTACAAGAAGAGTACAAGAGTACAAGAGTGCAAGAGTACAAGAGTACAAGAAGAGTACGAGAGTACAAGAGTGCAAGAGTACAAGAGTACAAGAGTACAAGAAGAGTACAAGAAGAGTACAAGAAGAGTTCAAGAAGAGTACAAGAAGAGTTCAAGAAGAGTACAAGAAGAGTGCAAGAGTACAAGAAGAGTACAAGAAGAGTACAAGAGTACAAGAAGAGTTCAAGATGAGTACAAGAAGAGTGCAAGAGTACAAGAAGAGTACAAGAAGAGTACAAGAGTACAAGAAGAGTTCAAGAAGAGTACAAGAAGAGTTCAAGAAGAGTACAAGAGTACAAGAGTACAAGAAGAGTACAAGAAGAGTACAAGAAGAGTTCAAGAAGAGTACAAGAGTACAAGAAGAGTACAAGAAGAGTACAAGAGTACAAGAGTGCAAGAGTACAAGAAGAGTACAAGAGTACAAGAGTACAAGAAGAGTACAAGAAGAGTACAAGAGTACAAGAAGAGTTCAAGAAGAGTACAAGAAGAGTACAAGAGTACAAGAAGAGTACAAGAAGAGTTCAAGAGTACAAGAAGAGTACAAGAGTACAAGAGTACAAGAGTACAAGAAGAGTACAAGAAGAGTACAAGAAGAGTTCAAGAAGAGTACAAGAAGAGTGCAAGAGTACAAGAGTGCAAGAGTACAAGAGTACAAGAAGAGTACAAGAAGAGTGCAAGAGTACAAGAGTGCAAGAGTACAAGAAGAGTACAAGAGTACAAGAAGAGTACAAGAAGAGTACAAGAGTACAAGAGTGCAAGAGTACAAGAAGAGTTCAAGAAGAGTACAAGAGTACAAGAGTACAAGAAGAGTTCAAGAAGAGTACAAGAAGAGTTCAAGAAGAGTACAAGAAGAGTACAAGAAGAGTTCAAGAAGAGTACAAGAAGAGTTCAAGAAGAGTTCAAGAGTACAAGAGTGCAAGAGTGCAAGAGTACAAGAGTACAAGAGTACAAGAAGAGTACAAGAAGAGTGCAAGAGTACAAGAGTGCAAGAGTACAAGAAGAGTACAAGAGTACAAGAGTACAAGAAGAGTACAAGAGTACAAGAAGAGTTCAAGAGTACAAGAAGAGTACAAGAGTACAAGAGTTCAAGAGTTCAAGAGTACAAGAGTACAAGAAGAGTACAAGAAGAGTACAAGAAGAGTTCAAGAAGAGTACAAGAAGAGTGCAAGAGTACAAGAGTGCAAGAGTGCAAGAGTACAAGAGTACAAGAAGAGTACAAGAAGAGTACAAGAAGAGTACAAGAAGAGTACAAGAAGAGTTCAAGAAGAGTACAAGAAGAGTGCAAGAGTACAAGAGTGCAAGAGTGCAAGAGTACAAGAGTACAAGAAGAGTACAAGAAGAGTACAAGAAGAGTTCAAGAAGAGTACAAGAAGAGTACAAGAGTACAAGAAGAGTACAAGAGTACAAGAAGAGTACAAGAGTACAAGAAGAGTACAAGAGTACAAGAGTACAAGAAGAGTACAAGAGTACAAGAAGAGTACAAGAGTACAAGAGTACAAGAAGAGTACAAGAGTACAAGAAGAGTACAAGAGTACAAGAAGAGTACAAGAGTACAAGAAGAGTACAAGAGTACAAGAAGAGTACAAGAGTACAAGAAGAGTACAAGAGTACAAGAGTACAAGAAGAGTACAAGAGTACAAGAAGAGTACAAGAGTTCAAGAGTACAAGAAGAGTACAAGAGTACAAGAAGAGTACAAGAAGAGTACAAGAGTACAAGAGTACAAGAAGAGTACAAGAAGAGTACAAGAAGAGTACAAGAGTACAAGAGTTCAAGAGTACAAGAAGAGTACAAGAAGAGTACAAGAGTACAAGAAGAGTACAAGAGTACAAGAAGAGTACAAGAGTACAAGAAGAGTACAAGAAGAGTACAAGAGTACAAGAAGAGTACAAGAGTACAAGAGTTCAAGAGTACAAGAAGAGTACAAGAAGAGTACAAGAAGAGTACAAGAGTACAAGAGTACAAGAAGAGTACAAGAGTACAAGAAGAGTACAAGAAGAGTACAAGAGTACAAGAAGAGTACAAGAGTACAAGAAGAGTACAAGAGTACAAGAAGAGTACAAGAAGAGTACAAGAGTACAAGAAGAGTACAAGAAGAGTACAAGAGTACAAGAAGAGTTCAAGAAGAGTACAAGAGTACAAGAGTACAAGAAGAGTACAAGAAGAGTACAAGAAGAGTACAAGAAGAGTACAAGAAGAGTACAAGAAGAGTACAAGAAGAGTACAAGAGTACAAGAGTACAAGAAGAGTACAAGAAGAGTGCAAGAGTACAAGAGTACAAGAAGAGTACAAGAAGAGTACAAGAAGAGTACAAGAAGAGTACAAGAAGAGTACAAGAAGAGTACAAGAGTACAAGAAGAGTACAAAAATAGTGCAAGAGTACAAGAGTACAAGAAGAGTACAAGAGTACAAGAAGAGTACAAGAGTACAAGAAGAGTACAAGAAGAGTACAAGAGTACAAGAAGAGTACAAGAAGAGTACAAGAAGAGTACAAGAAGAGTTCAAGAAGAGTACAAGAGTACAAGAGTTCAAGAGTACAAGAGTACAAGAAGAGTACAAGAAGAGTACAAGAAGAGTTCAAGAAGAGTACAAGAAGAGTACAAGAAGAGTACAAGAAGAGTACAAGAGTACAAGAGTACAAGAAGAGTACAAGAAGAGTACAAGAGTACAAGAGTGCAAGAGTACAAGAGTACAAGAAGAGTACAAGAGTACAAGAGTACAAGAGTACAAGAAGAGTACAAGAAGAGTACAAGAAGAGTACAAGAGTACAAGAAGAGTACAAGAAGAGTACAAGAGTACAAGAGTGCAAGAGTACAAGAGTACAAGAGTACAAGAAGAGTACAAGAGTACAAGAAGAGTACAAGAAGAGTACAAGAGTACAAGAAGAGTTCAAGAGTACAAGAAGAGTACAAGAGTACAAGAGTTCAAGAGTTCAAGAGTACAAGAGTACAAGAAGAGTACAAGAAGAGTACAAGAAGAGTTCAAGAAGAGTACAAGAAGAGTTCAAGAAGAGTACAAGAAGAGTGCAAGAGTACAAGAAGAGTACAAGAAGAGTACAAGAGTACAAGAAGAGTTCAAGATGAGTACAAGAAGAGTGCAAGAGTACAAGAAGAGTACAAGAAGAGTACAAGAGTACAAGAAGAGTTCAAGAAGAGTACAAGAAGAGTTCAAGAAGAGTACAAGAGTACAAGAGTACAAGAAGAGTACAAGAAGAGTACAAGAAGAGTTCAAGAAGAGTACAAGAGTACAAGAGTACAAGAAGAGTACAAGAAGAGTACAAGAGTACAAGAGTGCAAGAGTACAAGAAGAGTACAAGAGTACAAGAGTACAAGAAGAGTACAAGAAGAGTACAAGAGTACAAGAAGAGTTCAAGAAGAGTACAAGAAGAGTACAAGAGTACAAGAAGAGTACAAGAAGAGTTCAAGAGTACAAGAAGAGTACAAGAGTACAAGAGTTCAAGAGTACAAGAGTACAAGAAGAGTACAAGAAGAGTACAAGAAGAGTTCAAGAAGAGTACAAGAAGAGTGCAAGAGTACAAGAGTGCAAGAGTGCAAGAGTACAAGAGTACAAGAAGAGTACAAGAAGAGTGCAAGAGTACAAGAGTGCAAGAGTACAAGAAGAGTACAAGAGTACAAGAAGAGTACAAGAAGAGTACAAGAGTACAAGAGTGCAAGAGTACAAGAAGAGTTCAAGAAGAGTTCAAGAGTACAAGAGTGCAAGAGTGCAAGAGTACAAGAGTACAAGAGTACAAGAAGAGTACAAGAAGAGTGCAAGAGTACAAGAGTGCAAGAGTACAAGAAGAGTACAAGAGTACAAGAGTACAAGAAGAGTACAAGAGTACAAGAAGAGTACAAGAAGAGTTCAAGAGTACAAGAAGAGTACAAGAGTACAAGAGTTCAAGAGTTCAAGAGTACAAGAGTACAAGAAGAGTACAAGAAGAGTACAAGAAGAGTTCAAGAAGAGTACAAGAAGAGTGCAAGAGTACAAGAGTGCAAGAGTGCAAGAGTACAAGAGTACAAGAAGAGTACAAGAAGAGTACAAGAAGAGTACAAGAAGAGTACAAGAAGAGTTCAAGAAGAGTACAAGAAGAGTGCAAGAGTACAAGAGTGCAAGAGTGCAAGAGTACAAGAGTACAAGAAGAGTACAAGAAGAGTACAAGAAGAGTTCAAGAAGAGTACAAGAAGAGTACAAGAGTACAAGAAGAGTACAAGAGTACAAGAAGAGTACAAGAGTACAAGAAGAGTACAAGAGTACAAGAGTACAAGAAGAGTACAAGAGTACAAGAAGAGTACAAGAGTACAAGAGTACAAGAAGAGTACAAGAGTACAAGAAGAGTACAAGAGTACAAGAAGAGTACAAGAGTACAAGAAGAGTACAAGAGTACAAGAAGAGTACAAGAGTACAAGAAGAGTACAAGAGTACAAGAGTACAAGAAGAGTACAAGAGTACAAGAAGAGTACAAGAGTTCAAGAGTACAAGAAGAGTACAAGAGTACAAGAGTACAAGAAGAGTACAAGAAGAGTACAAGAGTACAAGAGTACAAGAAGAGTACAAGAAGAGTACAAGAGTACAAGAGTACAAGAAGAGTACAAGAGTACAAGAAGAGTACAAGAGTACAAGAAGAGTACAAGAAGAGTACAAGAGTACAAGAAGAGTACAAGAGTACAAGAGTTCAAGAGTACAAGAAGAGTACAAGAAGAGTACAAGAAGAGTACAAGAGTACAAGAGTACAAGAAGAGTACAAGAGTACAAGAAGAGTACAAGAAGAGTACAAGAGTACAAGAAGAGTACAAGAGTACAAGAAGAGTACAAGAGTACAAGAAGAGTACAAGAAGAGTACAAGAGTACAAGAAGAGTACAAGAAGAGTACAAGAGTACAAGAAGAGTTCAAGAAGAGTACAAGAGTACAAGAGTACAAGAAGAGTACAAGAAGAGTACAAGAAGAGTACAAGAAGAGTACAAGAAGAGTACAAGAAGAGTACAAGAAGAGTACAAGAGTACAAGAGTACAAGAAGAGTACAAGAAGAGTGCAAGAGTACAAGAGTACAAGAAGAGTACAAGAAGAGTACAAGAAGAGTACAAGAAGAGTACAAGAAGAGTACAAGAAGAGTACAAGAGTACAAGAAGAGTACAAAAATAGTGCAAGAGTACAAGAGTACAAGAAGAGTACAAGAGTACAAGAAGAGTACAAGAGTACAAGAAGAGTACAAGAAGAGTACAAGAGTACAAGAAGAGTACAAGAAGAGTACAAGAAGAGTACAAGAAGAGTTCAAGAAGAGTACAAGAGTACAAGAGTTCAAGAGTACAAGAGTACAAGAAGAGTACAAGAAGAGTACAAGAAGAGTTCAAGAAGAGTACAAGAAGAGTACAAGAAGAGTACAAGAAGAGTACAAGAGTACAAGAGTACAAGAAGAGTACAAGAAGAGTACAAGAGTACAAGAGTGCAAGAGTACAAGAGTACAAGAAGAGTACAAGAGTACAAGAGTACAAGAGTACAAGAAGAGTACAAGAAGAGTACAAGAAGAGTACAAGAGTACAAGAAGAGTACAAGAAGAGTACAAGAGTACAAGAGTGCAAGAGTACAAGAGTACAAGAAGAGTACAAGAGTACAAGAAGAGTACAAGAAGAGTACAAGAGTACAAGAAGAGTTCAAGAGTACAAGAAGAGTACAAGAGTACAAGAGTTCAAGAGTTCAAGAGTACAAGAGTACAAGAAGAGTACAAGAAGAGTACAAGAAGAGTTCAAGAAGAGTACAAGAAGAGTGCAAGAGTACAAGAGTGCAAGAGTGCAAGAGTACAAGAAGAGTACAAGAAGAGTACAAGAAGAGTACAAGAAGAGTACAAGAAGAGTACAAGAAGAGTTCAAGAAGAGTACAAGAAGAGTTCAAGAAGAGTACAAAAAGAGTGCAAGAGTACAAGAGTGCAAGAGTGCAAGAGTACAAGAGTACAAGAAGAGTACAAGAAGAGTACAAGAGTACAAGAAGAGTTCAAGAAGAGTACAAGAAGAGTTCAAGAAGAGTACAAGAAGAGTACAAGAGTACAAGAGTACAAGAAGAGTACAAGAAGAGTACAAGAAGAGTACAAGAGTACAAGAAGAGTTCAAGAAGAGTACAAGAAGAGTGCAAGAGTACAAGAGTGCAAGAGTACAAGAAGAGTACAAGAGTACAAGAGTACAAGAAGAGTACAAGAAGAGTACAAGAGTACAAGAGTACAAGAAGAGTACAAGAAGAGTGCAAGAGTACAAGAGTGCAAGAGTACAAGAAGAGTACAAGAGTACAAGAGTACAAGAAGAGTACAAGAAGAGTACAAGAGTACAAGAAGAGTACAAGAAGAGTTCAAGAGTACAAGAAGAGTACAAGAGTACAAGAGTTCAAGAGTTCAAGAGTACAAGAAGAGTACAAGAAGAGTACAAGAAGAGTTCAAGAAGAGTACAAGAAGAGTACAAGAAGAGTACAAGAAGAGTACAAGAAGAGTACAAGAGTACAAGAGTACAAGAAGAGTACAAGAAGAGTTCAAGAAGAGTACAAGAGTACAAGAAGAGTTCAAGAGTACAAGAAGAGTACAAGAGTACAAGAGTTCAAGAGTACAAGAGTACAAGAAGAGTACAAGAAGAGTACAAGAAGAGTTCAAGAAGAGTACAAGAAGAGTACAAGAAGAGTACAACAGTACAATAAGAGTACAAGAGTACAAGAGTTCAAGAGTACAAGAGTACAAGAAGAGTACAAGAGTACAAGAAGAGTACAAGAAGAGTACAAGAAGAGTACAAGAAGAGTACAAGAGTACAAGAGTTCAAGAGTTCAAGAGTACAAGAAGAGTACAAGAGTACAAGAAGAGTTCAAGAAGAGTACAAGAAGAGTGCAAGAGTACAAGAGTGAAAGAGTGCAAGAGTACAAGAAGAGTACAAGAAGAGTACAAGAAGAGTTCAAGAAGAGTACAAGAAGAGTGCAAGAAGAGTGCAAGAGTACAAGAGTGCAAGAGTGCAAGAGTACAAGAGTACAAGAAGAGTACAAGAAGAGTACAAGAGTACAAGAGTGCAAGAGTGCAAGAGTACAAGAAGAGTACAAGAAGAGTGCAAGAGTACAAGAGTGCAAGAGTGCAAGAGTACAAGAGTACAAGAAGAGTACAAGAAGAGTACAAGAAGAGTACAAGAGTACAAGAAGAGTACAAGAAGAGTTCAAGAAGAGTTCAAGAAGAGTACAAGAGTACAAGAAGAGTACAAGAAGAGTACAAGAGTACAAGAAGAGTACAAGAAGAGTACAAGAAGAGTTCAAGAAGAGTACAAGAGTACAAGAAGAGTACAAGAAGAGTACAAGAAGAGTACAAGAAGAGTACAAGAAGAGTACAAGAAGAGTTCAAGAAGAGTACAAGAGTACAAGAGTACAAGAAGAGTACAAGAAGAGTACAAGAAGAGTTCAAGAAGAGTACAAGAGTTCAAGAGTACAAGAGTACAAGAAGAGTTCAAGAAGAGTACAAGAGTACAAGAAGAGTACAAGAAGAGTACAAGAAGAGTACAAGAAGAGTTCAAGAAGAGTACAAGAAGAGTGCAAGAGTACAAGAGTACAAGAAGAGTACAAGAAGAGTACAAGAGTACAAGAGTGCAAGAGTACAAGAGTACAAGAAGAGTACAAGAGTACAAGAGTGCAAGAGTACAAGAGTACAAGAGGAGTACAAGAAGAGTACAAGAAGAGTACAAGAGTACAAGAGTACAAGAAGAGTACAAGAAGAGTACAAGAGTGCAAGAGTACAAGAAGAGTACAAGAGTACAAGAGTGCAAGAGTACAAGAGTACAAGAGTACAAGAAGAGTACAAGAAGAGTACAAGAAGAGTTCAAGAAGAGTACAAGAAGAGTTCAAGAAGAGTACAAGAAGAGTGCAAGAGTACAAGAAGAGTACAAGAAGAGTACAAGAGTACAAGAAGAGTTCAAGAAGAGTACAAGAAGAGTGCAAGAGTACAAGAAGAGTACAAGAAGAGTACAAGAGTACAAGAAGAGTTCAAGAAGAGTACAAGAAGAGTTCAAGAAGAGTACAAGAGTACAAGAAGAGTACAAGAAGAGTACAAGAAGAGTTCAAGAAGAGTACAAGAGTACAAGAGTACAAGAAGAGTACAAGAAGAGTACAAGAGTACAAGAGTGCAAGAGTACAAGAGTACAAGAGTACAAGAAGAGTACAAGAGTACAAGAGTACAAGAAGAGTACAAGAAGAGTACAAGAGTACAAGAAGAGTTCAAGAAGAGTACAAGAAGAGTACAAGAGTACAAGAAGAGTACAAGAAGAGTTCAAGAGTACAAGAAGAGTACAAGAGTACAAGAGTTCAAGAGTACAAGAGTACAAGAAGAGTACAAGAAGAGTACAAGAAGAGTTCAAGAAGAGTACAAGAAGAGTGCAAGAGTACAAGAGTGCAAGAGTACAAGAGTACAAGAGTACAAGAAGAGTACAAGAAGAGTGCAAGAGTACAAGAGTGCAAGAGTACAAGAAGAGTACAAGAAGAGTACAAGAAGAGTACAAGAAGAGTACAAGAAGAGTACAAGAGTACAAGAGTGCAAGAGTACAAGAAGAGTTCAAGAAGAGTACAAGAGTACAAGAGTACAAGAAGAGTTCAAGAAGAGTACAAGAAGAGTTCAAGAAGAGTACAAGAAGAGTACAAGAAGAGTTCAAGAAGAGTACAAGAAGAGTTCAAGAAGAGTTCAAGAAGAGTACAAGAAGAGTGCAAGAGTACAAGAGTGCAAGAGTGCAAGAGTACAAGAGTACAAGAAGAGTACAAGAAGAGTGCAAGAGTACAAGAGTGCAAGAGTACAAGAAGAGTACAAGAAGAGTACAAGAGTACAAGAAGAGTACAAGAAGAGTTCAAGAGTACAAGAAGAGTACAAGAAGAGTACAAGAAGAGTACAAGAGTACAAGAAGAGTACAAGAAGAGTGCAAGAGTACAAGAGTGCAAGAGTACAAGAAGAGTACAAGAAGAGTACAAGAGTACAAGAAGAGTACAAGAAGAGTTCAAGAGTACAAGAAGAGTACAAGAGTACAAGAGTTCAAGAGTTCAAGAGTACAAGAGTACAAGAAGAGTACAAGAAGAGTACAAGAAGAGTTCAAGAAGAGTACAAGAAGAGTGCAAGAGTACAAGAGTGCAAGAGTGCAAGAGTACAAGAGTACAAGAAGAGTACAAGAAGAGTTCAAGAAGAGTTCAAGAAGAGTACAAGAAGAGTACAAGAGTACAAGAAGAGTACAAGAGTACAAGAAGAGTACAAGAGTACAAGAAGAGTACAAGAAGAGTACAAGAGTACAAGAAGAGTACAAGAGTACAAGAAGAGTACAAGAGTACAAGAAGAGTACAAGAGTACAAGAAGAGTACAAGAGTACAAGAAGAGTACAAGAGTACAAGAAGAGTACAAGAGTACAAGAAGAGTACAAGAGTACAAGAAGAGTACAAGAGTACAAGAAGAGTACAAGAGTTCAAGAGTACAAGAAGAGTACAAGAGTACAAGAGTACAAGAGTACAAGAAGAGTACAAGAAGAGTACAAGAGTACAAGAAGAGTACAAGAAGAGTACAAGAAGAGTACAAGAGTACAAGAGTTCAAGAGTACAAGAAGAGTACAAGAAGAGTACAAGAGTACAAGAAGAGTACAAGAGTACAAGAAGAGTACAAGAGTACAAGAAGAGTACAAGAAGAGTACAAGAGTACAAGAGTACAAGAGTACAAGAAGAGTACAAGAAGAGTACAAGAGTACAAGAGTTCAAGAGTACAAGAAGAGTACAAGAAGAGTACAAGAGTACAAGAAGAGTACAAGAGTACAAGAAGAGTACAAGAAGAGTACAAGAGTACAAGAAGAGTACAAGAGTACAAGAAGAGTACAAGAGTACAAGAAGAGTACAAGAGTACAAGAAGAGTACAAGAGTACAAGAAGAGTACAAGAGTACAAGAAGAGTACAAGAGTACAAGAAGAGTTCAAGAAGAGTACAAGAGTACAAGAGTACAAGAAGAGTACAAGAAGAGTACAAGAAGAGTACAAGAAGAGTACAAGAAGAGTACAAGAAGAGTACAAGAGTACAAGAGTACAAGAAGAGTACAAGAAGAGTGCAAGAGTACAAGAGTACAAGAAGAGTACAAGAAGAGTACAAGAAGAGTACAAGAAGAGTACAAGAAGAGTACAAGAAGAGTACAAGAAGAGTACAAGAGTACAAGAAGAGTACAAGAAGAGTGCAAGAGTACAAGAGTACAAGAAGAGTACAAGAGTACAAGAAGAGTACAAGAGTACAAGAAGAGTACAAGAAGAGTACAAGAGTACAAGAAGAGTACAAGAAGAGTACAAGAAGAGTACAAGAAGAGTACAAGAGTACAAGAGTACAAGAAGAGTACAAGAAGAGTGCAAGAGTACAAGAGTACAAGAAGAGTACAAGAGTACAAGAAGAGTACAAGAGTACAAGAGTACAAGAAGAGTACAAGAAGAGTACAAGAGTACAAGAGTACAAGAAGAGTACAAGAAGAGTTCAAGAAGAGTACAAGAGTACAAGAAGAGTACAAGAAGAATTCAAGAAGAGTACAAGAGTACAAGAGTTCAAGAGTACAAGAGTACAAGAGGAGTTCAAGAAGAGT
Organism: Ariolimax columbianus; assembly: GCA_036924085.1. Lineage (NCBI taxonomy): Eukaryota > Metazoa > Mollusca > Gastropoda > Stylommatophora > Arionidae > Ariolimax > Ariolimax columbianus. Next base: position 46,088,475 of record JAVGWX010000013.1, read on the forward strand.
ACAAGAGTACAAGAAGAGTACAAGAAGAGTACAAGAAGAGTACAAGAAGAGTTCAAGAAGAGTACAAGAAGAGTACAAGAAGAGTACAAGAAGAGTACAAGAGTACAAGAGTGCAAGAGTACAAGAGGAGTTCAAGAAGAGTACAAGAGTACAAGAAGAGTACAAGAAGAGTACAAGAAGAGTACAAGAAGAGTACAAGAAGAGTTCAAGAGTACAAGAAGAGTACAAGAAGAGTTCAAGAGTACAAGAGTACAAGAAGAGTACAAGAGTACAAGAAGAGTACAAGAGTACAAGAAGAGTACAAGAGTACAAGAAGAGTACAAGAGTACAAGAGTACAAGAAGAGTACAAGAAGAGTACAAGAGTACAAGAGTACAAGAAGAGTACAAGAGTACAAGAAGAGTACAAGAGTACAAGAAGAGTACAAGAAGAGTACAAGAGTACAAGAGTACAAGAAGAGTACAAGAGTACAAGAGTACAAGAAGAGTACAAGAAGAGTACAAGAAGAGTACAAGAGTACAAGAAGAGTACAAGAAGAGTACAAGAAGAGTACAAGAGTACAAGAAGAGTACAAGAAGAGTACAAGAAGAGTACAAGAAGAGTACAAGAAGAGTACAAGAAGAGTACAAGAAGAGTACAAGAGTACAAGAGTACAAGAAGAGTACAAGAAGAGTACAAGAAGAGTACAAGAGTACAAGAAGAGTACAAGAAGAGTACAAGAAGAGTACAAGAAGAGTTCAAGAGTACAAGAAGAGTACAAGAAGAGTACAAGAAGAGTTCAAGAGTACAAGAAGAGTACAAGAAGAGTACAAGAAGAGTACAAGAGTACAAGAAGAGTACAAGAAGAGTACAAGAAGAGTACAAGAAGAGTACAAGAAGAGTACAAGAAGAGTACAAGAAGAGTACAAGAAGAGTACAAGAGTACAAGAAGAGTACAAGAAGAGTACAAGAGTACAAGAAGAGTACAAGAAGAGTTCAAGAGTACAAGAGTACAAGAAGAGTACAAGAGTACAAGAAGAGTACAAGAAGAGTACAAGAAGAGTACAAGAAGAGTACAAGAAGAGTTCAAGAGTACAAGAAGAGTACAAGAGTACAAGAAGAGTACAAGAAGAGTACAAGAAGAGTACAAGAAGAGTACAAGAAGAGTACAAGAGTACAAGAGTACAAGAAGAGTACAAGAAGAGTTCAAGAGTACAAGAGTACAAGAAGAGTACAAGAAGAGTACAAGAGTACAAGAAGAGTACAAGAAGAGTACAAGAAGAGTACAAGAAGAGTACAAGAAGAGTACAAGAAGAGTACAAGAAGAGTACAAGAAGAGTACAAGAGTACAAGAAGAGTACAAGAAGAGTACAAGAGTACAAGAAGAGTACAAGAAGAGTACAAGAAGAGTACAAGAGTACAAGAAGAGTTCAAGAGTACAAGAGTACAAGAAGAGTACAAGAGTACAAGAGTACAAGAAGAGTACAAGAAGAGTACAAGAGTACAAGAAGAGTACAAGAGTACAAGAAGAGTACAAGAAGAGTTCAAGAGTACAAGAGTACAAGAAGAGTTCAAGAGTACAAGAAGAGTACAAGAAGAGTACAAGAGTACAAGAAGAGTACAAGAAGAGTTCAAGAGTACAAGAAGAGTACAAGAGTACAAGAAGAGTACAAGAGTACAAGAAGAGTACAAGAGTACAAGAAGAGTACAAGAAGAGTTCAAGAGTACAAGAAGAGTACAAGAGTACAAGAAGAGTACAAGAGTACAAGAAGAGTACAAGAGTACAAGAAGAGTACAAGAAGAGTACAAGAAGAGTACAAGAGTACAAGAAGAGTACAAGAAGAGTTCAAGAGTACAAGAGTACAAGAAGAGTACAAGAGTACAAGAGTACAAGAAGAGTACAAGAAGAGTACAAGAGTACAAGAAGAGTACAAGAGTACAAGAAGAGTACAAGAGTACAAGAAGAGTACAAGAGTACAAGAAGAGTACAAGAGTACAAGAAGAGTACAAGAAGAGTACAAGAGTACAAGAGTACAAGAAGAGTACAAGAAGAGTACAAGAGTACAAGAAGAGTACAAGAAGAGTACAAGAGTACAAGAAGAGTACAAGAGTACAAGAGTACAAGAGTACAAGAAGAGTACAAGAGTATGTGACAATTCTAAAAAGGAATATATGACACTTCTAAAAAAGAGAAGTATGTGACACTTCTAAAGAGGAATATATGACACTTCTAAAAAGGAATATATGACACTTCTAAAGATGAATATATGACACTTCTAAAGAGGAATCTATGACACTTCTAAAAAGGAGTATGACACTTCTAAAGAGGAGTATATGACACTTCTAAAGAGGAGTGTGTGTATGTGACACTTCTAAAGAGGAATATATGACACTTCTAAAGAGGAATATATGACACTTCTAACAAGGAGTATATGACACTTTTAAAGATGAATATATGACACTTCTAAAGAGGAGTATATGGCACTTCTAAAGAGGAGTATATGACACTTCTAAAGAGGAGTTTGTGTATGTGACACTTCTAAAGAGGAATATATGACACTTCTAAAGAGGAATATATGACACTTCTAACAAGGAATATATGACACTTCTAACAAGGAGTATATGACACTTCTAAAAAAAGAGAAGTATATGACACTTCTAAAGAGGAATATATGACACTTCTGACTAGGAGTATATGACACTTCTAAAGAGGAGTATATGACACTTCTAAAGAGGGGTCCATGACAACCACAAAGACAGAGTGTGTGTACACCACACACCCCCCCCCCCAATCCTATAAATAGGTTACCATCTGCAGCAAGCAGACCTACCAGAGAGGAGTCTGATGCAGTGCTGCTTGATCGTGTCGGGGCTCATTACTTGACTTGTCACGGCAGCGAAGCGAACCAAAGCACCAAGCAGTGCAATCTGTCTTTCTGTGGTGGACTCGAAAACCGCCAAGTTCTCTCTTTCCAGCTCTTGCTCTGAAAAGAAAATGTATAACAATAAATATATTTATATATATAGGGCTTGGCAAAAGCGCTCGTCTGCGAAAAGTAAAAATTTTTGCTTGACGAGTTAAAAAAATATCAGGTTTTAATTATTAATCACGTTTTTAATCGTTAGCACATAACATATTCTCGCACGATTATTAATGATATTACGGTTTGAATAGATTGTACATAAGCTAGCTTATGATGATGAATCTAAATTTACCTCCACTACCACATTTTAAACCTACTAAACCCATGAATAATGGTACTTCAGTGCTAAAACTACCAAGAATGTTCAAGGACACAAACGCCATGCCTCTGACAGCAGTGAATTTTTTCTTAAGAAGAAATAAACTAATATTGTGTAAGTGGTACAATATATTTTGGTTTGGTACGCGTTATTTAAAAATAAAAGTGAATTAGTGCCTAGTTTAAATTTGTTAACATAGATTGCATGACTGTAGTCCAACCATGCTGACTAGTGAAACTTTTGACAGACTGGTGGGCCACCTTAAAATTTGTCAAGCCCTGTATATATATATATATATATGTACTTCTCAATCCTATATGCGGAATGTGTTCTACATGATGATGATGACTTCTCAGTAGACAATCTAATGTTAGTTCAACTATTGGGGGTCGAAGATGCAGCACAGTGAATCTTCTTCTTCGTTCAGAAACTCCCGCAACCAAGCCCTGAAAAGGACTTTGCAATTAGAAGGATGTGGTGCGAGGAATGAAATGTGTTGTTGTAATTAACAGCTTGACTGAGATATCTGCACCTTTCGGTCTGGCACATCCGACTCCAGTATGGCATTTTTGGGTGCCGGTCAGCCTTTCCTCTTCAATACCTTCTCCTTAGCCAGTCTGCCCTGTTCCAGCTTGTTATCCAGGATCATCATGTGGAGGCGGAGAAGGGTCTTGGCAGTTCTGGGTTGCTGGCCCTGACACTAGCAGTCAGCTTTGGGTCGGTGACTGCTTCAGCTCATGCACTGCTCAGCATTTTTATCCCAGCACAGTGAATGAGCTTGCTGCTTGCATCAGGGTCATAATACCAGAGCTGCCCAAGATGCTATTCCACCTCTGACAAGAAGGCTCTGACAACAAGTTGCATTAGTGTAGCCTGGCAAGAAAATATGGATTTCAGTGCGCAGGCAAACCTAGGTCCCAAAAAGCCAGCTGAAACAGATTTGTAACGCCAAAAGGTGAGATATCGCAGCTTCGCTGTAAACTGTGACATGTCACTACATCTTTTTCAGGACGAATGCAGAAAAAGAGTTAAATTATTACAATGATCATCTACTTCTTCTGTGTTTGTCCTGAAAAGGATATGTCATAGGTTTCAGTGAGGCTGCGATAAATGCACCTTTTGGCTCGACTTATTCTAGCTCGCGGTTTTGGGTACCAGGTCAGTCTTCCAATTGTGATCCCTACTCCTTCTAGAACATGGCATACCACCTTTACTCCAGACTTAGCTTTTTCCACGGTGGATATTCACCACAAAATAGACTGCCAGGTGCTCAACCAATTGGCAGGTAGCGACCACAGGCCAATTAGGCTAGAAGTTGATATGGACGTAGGCCCACAAGAAATATGACCACTCCCACGTTGGAACTACAGACGAGCAGACTGGGATAGATTTGCACTGCTGACAGATGGACTGTGTGAAACCATCAACACACGGAATAACAATATGAAACCCATGGTGGAAAGCCTAAGCAAAGCAATAATGCAAGCAGCCATCGAAACCATCCCAAGAGGGGCAAGGAAAAACTACAAGCCATACCGGAATGATGAATTGCAGAAAGCGGAAAACGAAGTCTCAAATGCTAGGAACATGGCAGAGAGAGAACAATCTAAGGAGGCAAATATCGCCCTCAAAGCGAAATACAAAAGAACACTAAACCAAATAACAAGAGACAGCTGGAAAAACAAAACAGAAAGCCTCAATTTAGATAAAGAAGGGAACAAACTATGGAAGTTAGTCAGGGCCACGCATGACGAAACTCCATCAAATAAACAAATTACCATCAAGCAGGGCGACAACATGCTTACTGAAAAAAAAGCAGCAAACGCCTTTATAGAACATTATGCCAGAGCAAACCACATTGATGTCCCTACAGAAAGGCATACAGACATTAGTGAAGAACAAAAGAGCCACGACAACATCAATATGGCACCAGAGGAGCACATGATGGCAAAACTAACAATGAATTAAATGGAAGAGGCCATGAGAACTTTAAAGAAAAAGAAATCGCCCGGAAAAGATGGGGTAACAAATGCTGATGGGGCTGGACCAAACAGCAAAGAGGAAGTTACTATCAGTCCTGAACCAAAGTAGTATGAAACTAGTATGACATACGAAGAGTCAAAAAGGCTTATTAGAGCTAGATACATGACCAAATGGGAAACAGAACATACTGGCTACACAAAAAAACGACGCCTATTACCAGTTGAACAGAAGAGAGCAGGTCATGGTCTTCAGACTTCGCACAGACCACAATAGACTGAGGTACCACCTATTCAATAAACTGAAGATAGGTGGCACTGACGAATGCAGTTGTGGTACCGGAAAAATGACCGCTGAACATCTGCTGCAAAACTGTCCAAAATACGAGGACCAGAGAAAGCACATGTGGCCATCACCAGTGGCAACACTAGACAAGCTCTATGGCAGTGTCGTCAGCCTCAGGATGACTGCTGCTTTTTTCGAAAAAATACAGGTTGACGTCTGACAGCGTAGGAAGAAGAAGAAGATCCCTACTCCCTTACCCAGACTACACTAGCTATGAGTTACTGACTGCTGTCAGTTCACAAGCCCTCAACAGGTCTTTGCAAGTAGCAGGTTGTAGTCCGGAGAACGGAATGCGTTGTGTCGCTAGTTTACAGCTTAATTGCGATATTTGCACCTTTCGGTCTGACACGCATGTCTTCAATGGCAGGTTCAATGCTGTATTTCTTAACACAGTGGTCCTCAACAGCTGGGGAATCCTCTCGCTAGTAACTGAGGAATTTTAGGGTGGGTGGGGTGTGCGGCACACACCACACTCAGTCTGTTGGAATATCACTCATTCTTCAAACTACAATTCTTCATATTGTCTTTATTGTGACGACATAGCTATTCACTTTCATTCTCGCTTGTCATACTGTTTTGTTTAGATTGAGGAAAAGATAAATTATGATGACAAGTTGATTTATAGAAATTGTATAGCATTGTTCCCGTCATATTCCGGTATTTCGCCACATTCTGTGCATACAAAAATTTGAAGGAAAAAAACCACAAAAAAAACCTAAAATCCCAAGTTTCTCATTGACTATAATCTTCACCAGAATAAACTGGATTGTAATACTCTTGTAGGGAGCCATGTAGCGCAGTGGTTAGCGCGCTGGCTTCGCATCTGAGTGGTCCTGGGATCATTCCCCAGTTAAGGCGGTAGTGTTTTTTTCAGACCGCAATGGCTCCAGGGTCGACCCAGCCTTAAATGGTTCAGTCCAAGAAGTAAAAGTGGCGAGGGAGAGGAGATGGCTACCGCCCTCATATAGTCGAGCCTTTGAAATGTGAGATAGTTAACACCTCACACCCCTACGGCAGTAATGCTATGGGTTACTTTACTTTAATACTCTTGCACATTTATTGGAATGTAACACTCTTGCACTGTTATTTATTGGATTGTAACACTCTTGCACTGTTATTTATTGGATTGTAATACTCTTGCACTGTTATTTATTGGATTGTAATACTCTTGCACTGTATTTAATTTGTCATTTATTGAAGCATACTTCAGTTTTGTATGTTAACCGATTACACTCTAACATGGCCAATATACTTTTTTAACTTTTAAGTAACCATTGGTGAAAAAATTTGCCTGGCCATTGTCTGTCGTTTTTATCAGACATTTCACATCTAACGTTTTTTTCAAAGTGTTTAAATCATAGACGGACAACCAGGCTACCCTAGAAATCTGCTGAAAATACTGCTCTTTCAATTGTAGAGAGTTCCACTACCCTCCTGGTCAGTTGAACACAATGGCGATTTTGAAATTTGTTTTAGACATTTGGAAATAATTTCTTCTGCTTTTCCCTTGGATTTGAAGATTCACCTATTTATTGATTATTGAGGAGTTAATTTTTTGCAACAGATTTTTCTGAGGTAGATCTGTTTAGTTTATGTAAATACAATAATGTTTATAGTGGAAACTAACAGATATGGTCATCTTGTAAATATCAATTATTCATTTTCTATGGAAATTAAAAAACATTTTTTCAAGCAAGGGACGCTGAAAACGAGCCTATATGTTTGTGCTGTTTTTCAACATTTTCACCATCTTCTTGTATCTCAGAAACTACTAACACAGACAACAAAAACACCAACAAGTTCTTTCTTAATCTATGTCTCTACACACAACAAAATCACTTCTTTAGACCATCAAATAACAGAAGCCTAAATGGCATACTCACCCGTTGACAGAATGGTGTAGGCACAAGTATTCCAAGCCATCACAGAAACACGGTGGTCTTCGTCTTCCGGTTCAACACCAAGACCAAACTGCATGTAAAAGGAATATGCAAAATAGCAAACCAGACAAAATGAGCTGCAACTCAAAATACCTTCATCTACTATTTCACCACAGACAAATGGAACTGCAACTCAAAATATCTTCATATACTATTTCACCATGACAGGCGCATATTCGGATTCCGCAAGGTAATGCCCCTATGAAAGTAAACCCATTTTAAAATGTGCGCTGAAGTCAGATGAGCTGGGCTGTTGGCCGCAAAAACCAGTACAACGCACTCTGTGTTAGGAAACAAATGGTAAAACGAATAAATTAAATTTGAACTAAAATATAATATTTTTTTTTAAATCTATCATTTCTATGTCAGAGCAGCTATAGAGTACTTGTCTCTAAGTGGCGAAGGGACTAGGTTTGATCCCATGTCTCTGCATGTCAATTTACCCTGATGTAAATTGAAGCCTAATTTGGGATAACAAAAATGCTCAACAGTGCATGAGCTGTAGCGGCCAAAGCTGAGTGCAAGCATCAGGGCCAGAGACCCTGAGTTGTCAAGACTCTTCTCCCTCCACCTCCACATGATGATCCTGGATAACAGACCACAACTAGGCAGACTGGCTAAGGAGAAAGGATTGACGAGGGAAGGCTAACCCGGTACCCAAAAATGCCATGCTGAAGTTGGATGTGTCAGACCAAAAGGTGCAAATATCTCAGTCAAGATGTAAATTACGACACAACGCATTCCATTCTCCAGACTTCATTTTGCTACTTGCAAAGCACGTTTTAGGGCTTGGTAGCGGAGTTTGAGAACGAAAGACGAAGAAGGTACCTGATTTATAGTTAGAGAATGCAAGGCATTGCAAAAAGGAACTGGCTACCTCTTAGTTCAACTGTACTTCTACAGGGGCATATGCCCATGTGCCTGTCCTAGCTCTGGTATGAGCTGGATGTAGCCGGGAGTGGAGTAGCCTGCTTAGCGGGCTAGGCTCGAGCAGCTTAATACTCCGCTGCGTTGGGACAAGCGCTTACAGAGGGTGGTTAACCTATGTGCAAGTCCATCTTAATAGACTCAAACACTAGAGCAAAGTAGATCTGCAGCCTGTTAGGTGCCATCTATGCTGGTCTAAACAAACCACCTAACCATGGCCTGTGTTATGCCATGTTCCTCAGTTAGTAGCCTCTTACGACATGCTCTGTGAGGCAGTGGTGCTATTCTTGTCTTTGTCATCCACAGCTACCCCATCTATGTAATAAAGAGCTTATATCTAGTACAATGCAATTTTTAACACTTCATCTTCAAAGGCAGTGTCTACTATGGGACTGCCTTGTAACTTTTTTTTACTGTGTCTCAACCTTGTAACGGTAGAGGAGCTTGACGGTCGCCAATACTCCAAGAGATATGCCAGCTGCAGAATACATAGCTACAAGTAAGATTGTTCACGGTTGACAAGTCAAAGGTTAGGAGCTGGGTCGAAGTTGCAGCTGTGAATGAGCTGACAGTAGCCAGAAACTCATAGCTGGCTGCCTGCACTAGGGTCAGTCCGATATAACTTCTTCTTCTTCTTTGATCAACCGATGCTATGCTTCTACCCCGGTGAGGTTCACTAAGGTGATTGTCCGTTTTAGGTTTTCGCCAGTCCCCCACAGCTTTTCGAGCATGGTCACTTCCCCCCCCAAGTTAGACTGTCTCTCTTTGGTCTGCATGAGTGGGGACAACCTCTGAGCAACTCTGGTATACAAGATGTTACGTGGACGTACTGCCAGTGTATGCAGGTGTCTGGGGCAATGAAAGAGCTGATGCAGTGGTGGGACGAGCAGTGGTGAACAACGCAGTGATGACAAGAGACAGGGTTCAGTTGGTAAGGGCAGTTATGGACACTACAGAAAGATGAAGAGACAGAAGGTCATGAAAATGCATATGTGCAGAGGATGATAGATTTGGGAGTGACTATGGAAGAGGAGAGAAAGTATGTTCTGTCTGGAATAATCTGAAGAATATGAAATTAACACCTGACTGGGATTCTGAGTATATATAAGTTTGACTGGCTGCTTGGACAGAGAACAAAGCAGCATATGGGAATGTCCCCTGTGTGATGATGTCGTTCCTACTAGAATCAAGTGGGGACAGTCCTGCTAGATATGTTCTGGAGACACCCATAACTGATCAAGACCTAATTCCACCTCCAAATGACAGTCCTGGAAACAGACAAACCATGTGGCCTGGCTAAGACTTTAGGGATCAAAGAGGGAAGGCAAACCATGCGTCTCTCAGGCCTGTAAACAAAAGAGCTAGTAGCTTTTAGATTTAGACCATGGACAGGAGTGCAAGATTATGTGGAAATTTCAATATTGACCCCTAGCAATCCTTGACTCCTGGCTCCTTGGTAATGGTCTCAACTATAATATTCAGCTCAGAATCAGCATTATGTCAACATTTCTGATAACATTAACATAGATGTCCTATTCAGAATCATTTTCTTCATCACTACTAGGATTTTTGCCATTAATCCTGGTTTATAAGATAATCAAAGGAAAGAATAAATTAGACTATAGCAAGTTTTTCTAAATACAACCACCTACAAGAACAATAGGGTAAAGCTACAAATTAACTAAGGAAAGGTCCAGATTACAAATAAGGAAATACATTTTTTAGTCAGAGAGTGTGTGAATGTTTGGAATGCATTGCCACAGGAAGTAGTGGAGGCAGGGACAGTTAATGCATTTAAGAATAGATTGGATGCGCATAGCTTTTAGAGCAAGGAATAAATGTAAATGAATCTGGTTTTGTACAGACTCTTCAGAATCTTCTAAGCCAGTACAGAGATGTAAAGTTAAAATTAATTCTGCTGTCACGAGTATGATGACCATTTGTAATATTTCAGCAGGATGTTGGAAATAACAGAAATAAAAAATAAATGTTTGTTTCATTTGATACTCACAAAGTGCACATCTTTTGCAAACTTTTTAACCATCTCTCTCATTCCCTCTGAGAAGCATCCACTGTAGATTTGAAGAAATAGTTATATGCAATGAACTTCCTGGCATTGATTGCAATAGGATGAAGAATTCAGTAGACATATTTCAATACAATAACATTCAATGAATCATGAATGGATTTAAAAAAATATTATTTCTTTATAAATAGTATCCCATAATTTGGAAAAAAAATACTGAAGGCAAATAAAACGTCTACCAAAGAGCTGCTCTACAGTGAACTGAAAAAATGGTAAGAGAGCAAGTGGTGGGCAGCGTAAAAGGTACAAGGACACACTTAAGAGATCACTGATCCAGTGAGGTATTAACCACGCCGACCGGGAATAAATCACCACTCCTCAACTGCACTTCTATCTTTCGAGTTTGTCAATTAATATTAGTTGGAAAAAGCCAATCTAGATACATCTCCTCAGATATTGCATGATACAAGGAATAAAAGAGTGAATAAAATATGACATAATACAAGGAATAAGAGAGTGAATAAAATATGACATGATACAAGGAATAAGAGAGTAAATAAAAAATGACATGATACAAGGAATAAAGGAGTGAATAAAATATGACATGATACAAGGAATAAAGGAGTGAATAAAATATGACATGATACAAGGAATAAAGGAGTGAATAAAATATGACACGAAACAAGGAATAAAGGAGTGAATAAAATATGACACGATACAAGGAATAAAGGAGTGAATAAAATATGACACGAAACAAGGAATAAAGGAGTGAATAAAATATGACACGATACAAGGAATAAAGGAGTGAATAAAATATGACACGAAACAAGGAATAAAGGAGTGAATAAAATATGACACGAAACAAGGAATAAAGGAGTGAATAAAATATGACACGAAACAAGGAATAAAGGAGTGAATAAAATATGACACGAAACAAGGAATAAAGGAGTGAATAAAATATGACACGAAACAAGGAATAAAGGAGTGAATAAAATATGACACGAAACAAGGAATAAAGGAGTGAATAAAATATGACACGAAACAAGGAATAAAGGAGTGAATAAAATATGACACGAAACAAGGAATAAAGGAGTGAATAAAATATGACACGAAACAAGGAATAAAGGAGTGAATAAAATATGACACGAAACAAGGAATAAAGGAGTGAATAAAATATGACACGAAACAAGGAATAAAGGAGTGAATAAAATATGACACGAAACAAGGAATAAAGGAGTGAATAAAATATGACACGAAACAAGGAATAAAGGAGTGAATAAAATATGACACGAAACAAGGAATAAAGGAGTGAATAAAATATGACACGAAACAAGGAATAAAGGAGTGAATAAAATATGACACGAAACAAGGAATAAAGGAGTGAATAAAATATGACACGAAACAAGGAATAAAGGAGGGAATAAAATATGACACGAAACAAGGAATAAAGGAGTGAATAAAATATGACACGAAACAAGGAATAAAGGAGTGAATAAAATATGACACGAAACAAGGAATAAAGGAGTGAATAAAATATGACACGAAACAAGGAATAAAGGAGTGAATAAAATATGACACGAAACAAGGAATAAAGGAGTGAATAAAATATGACACGAAACAAGGAATAAAGGAGTGAATAAAATATGACACGAAACAAGGAATAAAGGAGTGAATAAAATATGACACGAAACAAGGAATAAAGGAGTGAATAACTCGCTTTCCCCAACATTCAGAAAAAGAAAACAGAAGAAGCAAGAGCAATACCTTGCATCATCATACACATACTCCCACAACAACTGGAAGTTTTTGGCCACACTCTCGGCCATCATACGAGATATGGTAGAGATTGGGCATGGCTGGAACAGCAGAAGTTCATCTGAAGGAAAAAGAAAAATCCTGGGTCAGTCACATGTTGCAACAATTCTATCTATCTTCAGTCCACTAGTGTCATTGGACGTCGTGGGGAGGTGTGACCTCCTTTGTTTCATATTTTTTGGCAAGCAAAAATCCGCTGGTGACTTGCCAGATCATTCCCAGTATATGTTACCAACCTAACGGTTGGTAGCCCCTGGAATATACAATCACCAATTTTTAGGACTGGTAGTGGTGGACGCGTAAATTATAGTAAGGTAGACCTGCAGCCTGTCAGGCACAATCTATGCCTCTCTGCTAACCATATAACCAAGACCTGATGTTATAGCCACACAGTCCCCTTTTCGCATCATATTCTCGGTGAGGCAAGAATTCCTTGAATAATTTGAGTAGATTTTAAACATGAATTTTGCCCGGCCGCGGCCGTTAAGTCTAGCCTTTTCTATTTCCAACTGCTAAATAATTTTTAACGTGCGCGCTACTGCACACGGGTGTCTGGTCTCACTACTCATAGATCAGGGAAAATTGTTACTGAATGATCAACGTGAAGAAATCCTGGTCTTCACCGTGAGTTTAAGATGTCTGTCTTGCTGCGCCAAGTGCGTTGCATCGGTTGATATGACCATGTGTCATTGCACAATCCTGTTGCTCTGTAGCCAGATCTATCAGCGTTGTATGTCATCAGTGGAAGTTGATGAGGGCATGGTAGCCATATTTTGCATGGTAGCCGAGTCGACAAAAAATAATCTGTTTATCGGCTGTTGCTTTGTTCCGAAACTAATGCTCAGGTGCCTAAGCAGTGGTGACAGCTTATAAGTTACAGAAGATGATTTCTGACACCTAGTTTCGATTCCCTGTCAAGCACCAAATACTTGAACTCGTGGGCCTGTTGACGAGTAATGTCATTTACACTTAGGTCTACGATCATCATCACCAAGTGTTTTGCTGGTTGGCGTTGGCTCTCATAGACCAACATTTCCTCCTATCACGCGTGTCATTTTCAGTTCCGCTATTGATTACCTCCCTTGCCTTCAAGCTGTCCAATATCTTCTCTCTTTGCCTCCCGTTGTCCCTCTTTCCTGCGATTCTGCCACTGTCATAGTGTGTTTCAAGCTGCTTCTTCTCATGATATGTCTGAAAAATGATGACTGCCTTGTCCTGACTTTTTCCATAAGCTGTCTTTGTGGCTGTGCCTCCTCATCAACTACATTATTAGCATTATTTGCAGACCATGGAATTTTCAAGTATTATGTAAAACCACATTTCCGCTACCTGCAATGATTCCTGTACTTGTCTGCTGATTGTCAATGACTCGTTGCCATTACATTAGTTGCTCATCGCAAGCGATGATGGCTACATCAACAGATGGTTTTGTTTTGATGATGTAACTTGCGCTGTATTTGGATTATAGCGAGAAAGAAGCTGCACTTTGTCATCAATCTCAATCTCTAGTCCCAAGCTACCTTCGACCAGTGGCAAAATATAAATCAAGACGATTGGAGGCAACTCTGGATTCATGCACTTTGGTCTCACTTCCTGGGAGACCAGGGGTCACTTTAAAAACTTGCGAAATTCAATTGCCCACCGTTTCTGTTTATTGCTTTGGGAGGCAAGTGCCTGACCTCTAGATTACAGCGACCCCTGACCTCTCGACCACAGCGACCCCTGACCTCTAGATCACAGCGACCCTAAGAAGACTGTCTGTAGACAACCAGTGTTACATTCTGTTCATGCAGTTTTGTCACCAGGTGAACAGTGAACGATTGGGATGTTCATGACCCCCAAAGTCACCCCTTTACAGTCATGCTGGCTCTGTAGACAAAAAAATCCCAGCTTGAATAAATGATGTGGTATGTTGGGCAGGAAGAAAAGTAACATTCAAAATAAATATCACACTGAATAATGAATATAACTGAAGATTCCGATGTATGAATCCATTTTCAAAATTGGTATTGATTAATGTTATAAGATAACATTTTGTGTTTTTCACTTCCATAGTATCAAATACATATTTTTCCTCCTGGTATCAATAACAGCAATGCAGTCAGTGAAGTCAATGTCGTTAGTTCATCATGTTTTCAACTCTAGAGCGGATTTGCACAATATTTTATGTCATAACTCGTTGCCATCTGTCAGTACTGGTTCCACGCAGCATCCAGGAACTCTCTTCCTTAATTCCAGTGATAGGGATTTGTTGCACAAGATTCCTCTCATACTCTGGAAGACTGATTTTGCCTTGGCTATTCTATTCTTTATTTCATAAGTGCATCTCCCATCAGAACTGATGTGGGTGTCCAAGTATTGAAATGAGTGTACTTGTTTCAGTACCTTCTCGTTCGCCTTTACACAACATTTTGGAAATGTGTGCTGCTTAGATACTACTACGTCTATGGTGGTTGGGACATGTTTATCGCATGGAAGACGGGAGGCTGCCAAAGGATATCCTTTATGGACAGCTAGTCATTGGTGTTTGACGAATCAGCCATCCCACATTGGAATTCAAGGACGTATGAAGTCATGTGACATCCCATCCGAGGGCTAGGTAGAAATTTCTCAGGATTGAGCTATCTGGAGACAGTTGCAGGGGGCATAGTGACTGCCGAAGCTCGTAGAGGTCTTCTGGCCACAGAGAAAAGGGAAAGACTGAAGAGACCAGAGAACGGCGCTAGGCAAGCCAGCGACCTTAGTATGGTTGTACTATCTGTAGCAGGGACTGTCCCTCGCAAATCGGCCTTTACAGCCATAGCAGACACTGTCAAAATACAAAAGACAGAGCTGGACAAAACTTACAGGGCGCCAAGCACTTGGTCTATACAGACAGACACATATGATGACTGTTTGTGTGCTTGTTTATGTTTGTGTGTTTAACTTGGCTTCATGTGGTCTTTGGCCCATTAACCCAACTTCATGTGGGCATTGGACCATTGGCAGATTAACTTGGCTTCATGTGGTCCTTGGTTCATTAATTTGAGAAAGCAGCTTTTGGTTCACTAATTTGGCTTTATGTGGTCATTGGTCCATTAACTTGACTTCATGGGGCCTTGGGACCATCAACTTGACTTCACATGGCCTCTGGTTCACTAACTTGACACTTCAAACAGTTCTAGGTACATTAACTTCAACTTCATGCTCCTCTGAGAGCAGTTTCGAGTTTCAGACCCCTGGTATAAAGCATATTAGATAATAATTTTAAAAAATGGATGGA
This sequence comes from Ariolimax columbianus, assembly GCA_036924085.1. NCBI lineage: Eukaryota > Metazoa > Mollusca > Gastropoda > Stylommatophora > Arionidae > Ariolimax > Ariolimax columbianus. The sequence continues at coordinate 46,103,991 of JAVGWX010000013.1, forward strand.
GACCAGCTTCGAATACCCACCCTGCGATTCTTTATCCTCTGCCTGCTTAATGCTGTTGACAACAGTTTTCAAAATTCCATCAAGCCAATCATCAAAGCTTAGCTCTGGAGATTTCTTTTCTCTAAAATAAATCATGAAATGTATGTAGATATTTGTAGCATAAAGAAATGAAAAGTACAGACAATAGGTCATAGCAATTAATTGAATACTTTATTGCCAGATCCACAACATGGTGCACAAGATGCAGCACAGTGAATAAGCAGAAAGCAATCTGCAACTCATAGCTGGCGGCTTGCATCAGGGTCAGCGAACCAATGCTGACTAAGACCCTATTTCTCTACCAAGTGGCGGCCCGGCCTGGAAACGAGCTGTACTAGTGTAGTCTGGCTAAAAAAATTAGACTTCACATTTAAAAGGCAAATCTGGTACACACACAAAAAAATCCAGCTGAAACTGGATGTGTTAGGCCAAAAAACATGGATATCGCAGTCTAGCTGTTAACTACGACATAATGTCCTTTTCAGGAAAAACACAGAAGAAGAAGATCCTCAACATGAGGAGCAGGTGGCAGAGTGGTTAAGATACTTACCGCTCGACCAAGGGGACACACTTTCAGAACTCTAAGGCTGAGGTTTTTTTCTATAACGGGAAAATAAAAACCTAGCCTATATGTTCCATGGTTACTGCAAGTACAAGCACCTTTATTCCTTGGTTACTAGATACATCTGGCAGACTCTAGCAATGGAAATAAACACCATAATGACCAATTTTAAAAATCCATTTCCTGAAAGGTGACATGAATGTGACTGTGTCCATGAATGCATGTACAGCATCTCTGAGAAGCTATCCCTCCTGTCGCTATACACTTCAACAGTGGACAAACAAGGCACTGTTGACATTCAGTTTACCTGTCTATTAGCATTCAGGTTAACTTGTACTATATTCTGCTACTTTAACAATAGAGATCAGATTGTATTGGTGGAAAAATAAAACGGAAAGTTTAAACCTGGACAAAGAAGGGAACAAGCTATGGAAGCTAGTCAGAGCCATGAACGACGAAACCCCGTCAAATAAACAAATTACTATCAAGCAAGGCGAGAACTTGATCACAGGTAAGAAAGCCGCAAACGCCTTTGTCGATCACTATGCCAGAGCAAACCACATCGAGGTCCCTGCAGATAAGCATACAGACATTAGCGAAGAGCTAAAGGGGCACGAAAACATAAATACGGCTCCTGAAGAGCACATGATGGCCAAACTAACAATGCGCGAAATGGAAGAGGCTATGAGAACACTAAAGAGAAGGAAATCTCCCGGAAAAGACGGGATAACAAACGAAATGCTGATGGGGCTGGGCCAAACAGCGAAGGAAAAACTACTATCAGTCCTGAACCAAAGCTGGAAAAGGGGTATTGTACCCCAGGCATGGAAAGATGCAATACTGGTACCAGTACCAAAAACAGGAAAGGACAAAACAGATCCGAATGGATACAGGCCCATAAGCCTACTGAGCTGTGTCGGCAAGCTGATGGAACGGATGATAAACACCAGACTGATGTGGCATCTGGAAGAAAAACGAATACTAATTCCACAGCAAGCCGGCTTTAGACAGCACAGATCCACTGAGGACCAGGTCATCCTCATAGCCCAGGAGATAGAAGATGCCTACCAGGCACAGAAACACACAGTAGCTGTTTGGGTGGATCTGGAAAAGGCATTTGACAAAGTCTGGAAGGATGGACTTAGAGTCAAGCTAAGAAGAAGTGATGTTTGTGGGAAGATGTACAAGTGGATCAACCACTACCTCAAACAAAGAACGGCCAGAGTCCAAGTACAAGGGCAGATGAGCAAAAAGGTGACACTCGAGCAGGGAGTACCCCAAGGGGGAGTACTGTCACCCACACTCTTCCTGGTATATATAAACGATATTACAGAGAATATACCAAGAAGAGTCCATAGCTCAATGTTTGCAGACGATCTGGCTATGTGGACCTCTGAAAAGAATCTCACCATAGCAAGAAATCGGATGCAAACGGCCCTAACATCGCTGGAAGAGTGGGCGAACTCATGGCTGGTCAAAATAAACGAGGAGAAAACCACGTGCACAATATTCTCGCTCTCATTAAAACCCCAAAGTACCAAATTAAGCCTAAATGGCAAAATCCTGCAGCCAAACGACAACCCAACCTATCTGGGAGTCACATTTGATCGGCGCATGACATGGAAAAGTCAGATTGAGAGAAACCGAATGAAAGCCAGAGAAAGAATGGCGATCATGAGGAAACTTGCTGGCACAAGCTGGGGAGCAGACGAAGGCATACTAAAGAAACTGTACACTGGAAGAGTGAGACCAGTTCTCGAGTATGGCATCGCGGCATGGACAACAGCAGCGAAGGCGAACTTCGATAAAGTTAACAAACTTCAAAACCAAGCCATGAGAATCATAACTGGTGGCATGAAGTCAACGCCAATTGTAGAACTTGAAAAGATTACAAAACTGCAATCCATGACCGACAGAAGAGACTGCAGAGCCCAGATGCAGTCAGAGAAACTCCGAAGACTGACGGACCATCCAATGTACCAGAGGCTAAACAATTTGGGAACTGGGAAACTAAAGCGGAGAAACTTTGCAGAAATAGCCAAAGCAAAGATGCACGAAGATCCCATAAACGCACTAACAACACCAAAACCCATCACTACTGTACGAAAACCTACTTGGAGGCAGGATATATTTCCAGAGGTGGTAGAAAATATACCAGGTATTGCAAACAAAAACTGCCAGACTGAAAAAGAAAGGAGAGACACTACCTTAAGCTTCATAACGAAAAGCTACCCAAGCATGGACTGGACCCATGCATACACCGACGGTTCTGTAACAAACACTACACAGAACGGAGGGGCAGGAGCATTCCTGAACCTACCAAATGGCAGAAAAATAACACTGTCATTCGCTACTGGTAAGTACACGAGCAATTTCAGAGCAGAGGCAGAGGCACTGAGGGCGGCAGTGGAAGAAATGGTAACACACAGTGAAAATGAGAGCCATATAGTCCTGCTGACAGATGCTCTCGAAGTAGTCACAGCGCTAAAAAGCCAGAAAAACACTGAGCTTAATGACTTAAGAGCAGCACTCTGCAAACTGTGCCAACAGTCCGCACCAAAAAGGGTAGTGGTACAGTGGGTTCCGTCACACTGCAACATCCAAGGCAACGAGGAGGCAGACAGACTGGCAAAAGAAGGTGCAAGGCTACCACAAATAGATACCAGTATGACGTACGAAGAGTCAAAACGGCTTATCAAAGCCAGGTACATGTCCAAATGGGAAACCGAACATACTGGTTACACCAAAAACGATGCCTATTACCAGTTGAACCGAAGAGAGCAGGTCGTTGTCTTCAGACTTCGCACTGGCCACAACAGACTGAGGCACCACCTCTTCAACAAATTGAAGATAGGGTGTACCGACGAATGCCCGTGCGGTACTGGTAAAATGACCACTGAACATCTGCTGCAGAACTGCCCGACATACGAGGATCAGAGAGAGCAGATGTGGCCATTGCCAGTGGAACTGCAAGACAAGCTCTATGGTAGTGGCGAGAGTCTCAGGATGACCGCCGCTTTTTTCGAGAAAATAATGGTTACTGTCTGACTGTGTACGCAGAAGAAGAAGAAGAAGAAGATTGTATTGGGAAACCATTCAATCTTTTGCATGTGCTTTCTCAAGCCCAATAGTTTTACCCTGTGAACACAAGATCCCGAAATATCAGTCGATGTGGACACAAATTTTTTGTTTGGTGATAATATTTCTGTCTCACCACCTACCATAGATAAGACAGGCTGGTAATGGAAGTGTATGTAAAAATAATGACAACAGGAAATAAAATTATCCTGAGAAGAGCTACACTAAAATGGTAGCACCCATAAATGGGCCTATCATTAGCTTGGGCCAAGACAAAAATTCTGAACCTTAGCTCCGACACTGGTCCTCATTGCATTGTTGTCCATGGTCACACAGTGGAAGGTACTAATGAATTCACATACCTAGAGAGTTCATTGTCATCCAATGGACGCAGTGCGCCTGACACGTTAAGGCGGATCGGGCTTGCTGACTCTGCTATGAACAACTTTCTCCACTATTTCAGGTCATCTATCATTTATCCACTTGTGTTATTGGATTACTTAGATGTAACTTAGTGGAAACCTGGACTCTGCTACATTATAAGTTGACAACAGTTTGCAAATTTTGCAATGTTTTCATAGTAAAAAAAATGCATGACTCACCCCTCACTGAGCAAGGTGGGCAGAGATGGTACAATAGGGATGACTGTATTGCTGAGTCCTTCACAAAGGGGACACAGATACTCCATCCTGTCTATATCATAGCTATAGCTGTGACGAAATCTTGAAGGCCGTCTTCGCTCCCGATTGACTATGCTGGTGAAGTATCTACAATAAAAATGGCAAGTGCAATCAAACTGGAAGCAAGGAAACAATGGTGAAATACTTGAAACAAAATTAAAAGAAGATCAGATAAATTGTCATCTCCAAACTGACAGTCTCTCTACGGAACCAATTTCGCAACACAGAAAACAGACGCCAAACTGCCTTCAATGACGCAGTAGATGCTGTATTGTACAAATCCTGATCGGTGGGGCATGTGGTGCATACACCAGACAACAGATGGTCACAAAAAGTGATATCCTAATGGAACTACAGCTTTAATCCTCTAGTTTCCACATTTTTATTATTACCCCACAGACATTTAGACTGACCCATTTTTGGGTACACCAGTTGTCTTGTAAATCCATGAAATTGCCACAAAGCACTGATAGTGTTTCTAACCAGATAGGCACATCTGTTAGTTTTCACAACAAATGTACTTATAACATCTACATAAACAAACTAAACAGACATACCTCAGGGAAATCTGTTGCAACAACTTAACTTCATCACAATCAATAATGGGATAACCTTACAAATCCATGTGAAACAGAAAAAAAATAATTACAAAATTATCTAAGGTCAAAATCGCCATTTATTTGTTTCCGGGGCAGGCGAAAATGGTCTCGTTTTCGATACAGCCATTCTCTATAGCAAAACCGGTATTTACACAACAAATACACTGGTGAGTATACAAAGACATTGCCATTGGCATTTTTTTTTGGCAAGGTTCTGATTGATGTCTCTCTTCCATCAGAGTCACTTACTTAAGTTTCTGCACTGAATTTTTCTGAGGTAAATCTATTTAGTTTGATTATGTAGATACAATAATTACGTTTGTGGTCAAAAGTGACAGATATGGCCATTATGAAACATCTATAGCTCATTTTCCAGGAATATTTTTTTTTCAACCTCGCAACACTGAAAAGTGGGCAAGCCTATATGTTTGTGCTGTTTTTCAACACTATCACCATCTTCTTGTTCCTCAGAAACTAACACACACACAACAAACACAATAACACAAACAAATTCTTTATTCATTTCTCTACTCACAAACAAATCATATCAGTAGACCATCAAATAAAAAAGTCACAGGCTCTCAAAGTCAACAGCCCTAGAAAAATGTGACAAAACTGAATAATAATGCAGCTGCATGGGAAAATTGCGTAATTTTTTAATGCAGTGTCATAAAGGTTAAAAGGAGAGAAAGTTGTGTAAGAAACTGAACATCAACACCACATGGTTTGACACTTGATGATTTATTTTTATACAAACAGTAGGCTCACTGCTATGACATGGATGGCTTCATATCTCTGTTTACTTTTAATAACTTCTTGTTATGGAGAGTGCCACTTACCCTTGCCAGCATTCATGATGCATAACATGTCCACAAGAGCTTGTGTGAGTGCCTTTGCTCAAGTGTGAGGGCATGAACAGAGGGTCTGCTATCTTCTTTGATGCTGGATGCACTCTTCTGTTCTGGGACAAGACTGTTGACCTAGAAAATAAAAAGATGAGAAATATGAATATTTATTAAACTGGACACTTATGTGAAATCGAGACCTGAGAGGTGGGCAATGAATAGTTGAGTTCATCACGGAAATTCGTCCAAAGGTGTAAAAATCAATGAGTTCTTTTCACCTTTATTGTTTTGCCTTTCAGTGTCACATTTTTAAGAGATCTATAGAACAAGTCCTACTGTGAGTCTCATGCACAGTTGCATCCATCGCCTCAGATAATTCTGTAAGCCACTCTTTTTGTGGTCGGCCTTTGACCTTGAATCCATTGTATCTAAACAGCATTGCTTGTTCGGGGGTGCTGTGTGGTGGTAGTCTTGTTATGGAGCCAATCCATTTGAGATGCTGTCTTTTGATGTAGTCTAAGACTAGTGTTGTTTCCACCCGTCTCCTGATGTCATCGTTTCTGATCTTGTTTCTCCTTGTTACACCCAATATTTTTCACACGCATTTCATTTCTGCTGTTACGATGTGTCGTTTTTCAATTGATATTAGTGTCCAGTTCTGACATTGGTAAATGAGTGAATACCAGAAGAAAAATATTTACAATCTGACACAGCGACTAGATATGATGAGACAAAAGCAATTATCAAGGCCATGTACTGATCAAAATGGAAAAGAGACCACCCTAGCCATATAGTTAATGACATCTACCACAAAACCATCATCCTCAATGAGGGCTAGTGGTTAAGTGACACGGCTCACAATCTGAAGGTGCTAGGTTCGCTCCCCATCACAACACCGGCCGTTACCCCGGGGAAGCAAACCCTTAAAAAATACAGGAGGAAGCAGACCCTTACATAAAATGCATCTGAAATCAGATGCGCTGGGCTGACAGGCACAAAATAAAAACTAGTGCAACGCACATCGCTTTGGGAAATGGAGAAATAAGGCGAACGCCAAAAAAAAAATAAAAAAATAAGGACAACTCAAAATGGAAGAAAGACGTGTAAGTGAGCAATAGACCTAATACCAACAAACCACCATCTTTCGCCTGAAAACACGCCACTAATGGGTCACGTATATCGGCTCAAGATATAACACACAAGTGACTGCCCATGTGGAGCCAGAGAACAGACTCCTGAACACATCCTATAGGACTGCCCAATACACAGAGACCTACGATTTCGAACCTGGCCAGAGGTAGCCAAGGTGGTGCAGAAGCTGTGGGGCTGCCACCCAGATCTGAAGAGGACTGTAAACTTCATTCTAGCAATCTAGCATGACCAAAAAGTCTGAACGCAGAAGAAGAAGAAGACACCTACCACCAACACTAGATTTTTAAATATTTTATTTCATTCACCTTATGATTCTATTTCCCAAAACTGTATGTGTTGCATTGTTTTTATTTTGTGCCTGTCTGCCCAGTGAATCCGACTCTGGCATGCATTTTATGTAAGGGTCTGCTTTCTCATGCATATTTCTAAGAGTTTGCTTCCCGAGGTAACGGCCAGTGCTGTGATTTGGGAACGAACAAAGCACCTTTGTGTTGTGAGCCAAGTCACTTAACCACTAGCCCACGTCGTCCACAGGTTCGGTCTAAACCTGGACACTTTGTAATATGTTCAGGGCTCTTCACAGAGGGTATGGTATATTATGCCCTGCCACAAGTTCTTCTTTGATATCCATCCATTCCTCACCATATCTTTGACATCCTTTTTCGGTACAGTTTTGCTCAGAATGTGCAGTGTGATAGGAATTCTTCCTTGATTTCAGCCATGCCTCTTCTGGATTAAATCCATTAAAATTGGTGTCTTTGATCACAGGACTAGTTTTTCCTTTCGACATCTGATTTCTGATAGTGCAAAGCCAGTAATTGCATAAACGTTTCCCTATGGTGTTGACTTAAGGCACAATGTTACAATGTAACATGCCTCATTTACTGCCACATCGACGTGTCTCCTGTGTGCTGACTCATTCCATACTGGCGCAGCATATTCTGCTGCAGAAATGCTCAATGCAAGGGCCGATGTGCGCAACACCATTGGTGATGCCCCCCATGCAGTGTTTGTCAGCTTACACAGTATGTTATTTCACGCCTTTACCTTTTATTTCATCACCTTTGTTAGTGTCACTGAAGTCTGTAACCTACACATAACTTAACGTCTTTCCTCTGGTTTAGAAGACTCTGTCTGTATACAGCCAATTTCTTTTACAGTCACTTGATCTAAAAATGCTTATACTTTTGTTGAATGTATTAATTTACCCTGCTTCCCCTATTTAATGTGGCAATGCTTTCCAAACATTCACCACTCTCTGACTAAAAACATATTTCCTAATATCTAATCTGGATCTTTCTTTAGTTTATTTGTAGTATCCCCTTTTGTTTTTGTAGGCGGTTTAATTTTGAATAACTTGTTATAGTCTAATTTATCCTTTCCTTTGATTATCTTATAAACCTGTAATAAGCCACCTCAAATTCTCTTCTAGACATGAAAAGTATTTTGTAAATTCCAATGTAGAAATTGAATATATGCCCTATTTAAACTCTGACAGTGGTACAAAAGTAAAGCTGAACTATTTGATGAGATAATACAACAAACAAACAAAATAAACAATGACAAATTGTGTGTTAATTTTTTCTCACATTAAATAACACGATTCACCCTCATATTTTATATATATTATGAATACATCAGGTGACAGATAATTCTTCCTCTTCTTCTTTGTTCGTTCTTAATCTCCTGTAACCAAGTCCTGAAAAGGGATTTGCAAGTAGCAGGATGTAGTCCGAAGAATAGAATGCGTTGTATCATAGTTTACAGCTTGACTGCGATATTTGCACCTTTTGGTCCGACACATCCAAATAGATGGGGACGGCGTGGGCTTGTGGTTAAGTGGCCCAGCTCACACACCAAAGATGCTGGGTTCGATCCTCATCACAGCACCGGCTGTTACCCCTGGGAAGCAAACCCTTATAAAATGCAGGAGGAGGCAGACCCTTACATAAAATGCATGCTGAAGTCAGATGCACTGGGCCAACAGGTGCAAAATAAAAACCACAGTGCAACGCACACCTCCTTGGGGATTAGAGAAATAAGGTAAACGCAACAACAACAAATCCGAATAGATAATTCAATACTGTGTATTTAAAATTAATAATCAAAATTTCAGCTCAATCGAATTATTATTAGAAATTAGTTGAGAAAAAAAGATAATTGAAAATAGAATAAACTGTTTTTGCTGAGATTTTTAGATAGAAAATGTAGCAAATTAGGTAGTATGGTAAGAGGTTAAAAAATGTGACATTTCAGTTCCATGGATTGAGTGACGTGCATTTATCGGGGTATATGTGTAAATATCCCATTCCCTGAGCCACCCAATATTCTGTGTGATGGTTGGCCCATTGTTTTAAGGCATCTTTTGAGATGTGCCGCTGAGATTTTGGCCATAATATAGTGACATCTACACAGTGCACACATATTTCCAGAAATAACAAATGTGTGGGACACACATCGAAGCATGTTTCACAATGTTCTTTTATTACATTCATGATGGAAAATAGCATGTGGCACCTACCAACTAAATTTATTTGATACAGGCTGATCTTTAATAAATATATTTCATAAACTACTGGTGTAGCAAGTAGTAGGAACATTGGAGATGATCAGGTCAGTCAATTTGAAACAGAATAAATAGCACATAGTTTTATCATACTAAATAGCTTTCCTCAAATGTCTACCTTGTGCGAATGTTCTCAGGAGCATGAGCGAATGGGATGTTACCCACCTGATTGCAAGAGTTGAAAGTCCTAATGTGCAAAATGTGAATGTTGTATACATTTTTTTTCAAAATGTTAAATGTTCAATTAATATCACAAAAGTGAGTTAAGAAATGAATGCTTACTGTTGAACAAATGCTGACAGCACCATAGCTTTGCCAGAAGAAGAGATCTTCTGTTCCTCTTGACAGAGTATGCATGTGGTCTGTAGAGGACCAAGAATCTTGACACTGCTTTGATGTGGGCCCAGGGCAATGTAAGTGCCACCTACAGCAGAGGGCAGCTCTCCCATTTCGACCTCAGTTGCTTGATCACCAACCTGGTATAACATGAAAACAAAGAGGATATTTAAAAAAAAGTAAAGGGGAAATTCAGCATAATTAACCGCTGGTTGGAAATGGAGTTTTTGAAGACTCCACTGTACTAAGCCGCAGCCTGTGAGAGGTGGGGTGGCCAATGCCCTTCCTTGCTTTTTTTACTTTCCCTAACTCATTTGTCAGGTACCCATTTATAGCTGGGTTGACTGGAGAAGCAGTTCCCGATTAAAGTCATGACCCGGATTTGTTTAATCTCCGGACGTGATTCGAACTGAGGCACGCTGTTACCACAGAAAATGGCGAATCGCTCGTTATGAACTGAGCTAACGTGTCCCACAAAGAGGAAGTATCACAAACAATCGACTGTTGCTGGTTTTTATCATTACTAGGTTCCACCAGGGATTGATGATAATTGGAAAATTTTGGTCAAACTACTCAGCTGGAGTACAGGCACTAATTATTGCTGCAGAAATGATTAGCAACACAACAAGCCAATGTCAGCAGGTTGTATTCCTTGAAGATGCAATGTCAGTTCTGTCAGCAGGTTGTATTCCTTGAAGATGCAATGTCAGTTCTGTCAGCAGGTTGTATTCCTTGAAGATGCAATGTCAGTTCTGTCAGCAGGTTGTATTCCTTGAAGATGCAATGTCAGTTCTGTCAGCAGGTTGTATTCCTTGAAGATGCAATGTCAGTTCTGCAAGCATTCAAGAGTGATAAACTGCCAGAGCTTAAAAAATCCTTGGGCAAACTAAGAACCAAGAGAAGGGCAATGCTGTAATGGATACCATCACACTATAACATTCCTGGAGAAAAGACAGTGGACACATTAGCAAAGGAGGTAGCAACACCAGAACAAAAAGAACAAACAATCACCTTCCAAGAAAAGAAGACCCTTATCCAATAAGTAAAGTCGATTGAATGAGACACAACTATCACTGCCTCGATCGAATGGTGCAAGTGATCTTGTTCCCTATGAGAACAGGATATAACGGATTGAACAGCCAATCACACAGGCTAACATTGGCTCCATCACCCATGTGTATGTACAGGCAAGCAGCACAGGCAGTTGAACATATCCTGCAGGACTGTTATATGTGTAGCCAATTGCGCACTGAGTACTGGCCCACGGATCTCCACACAAAGCTGTTTGGAAAACTAGAAGACTCTCCACAACAGCAAACTCACAGAACTGGCTTTCCCATACAGACGTAATTTATTTTAATACATGGCAAACGAGAAGAAGTATTATGATGATATAATCTCTTTAGCTGTAAGCTGGTTGCTATTGAGAGCCCAAAGAGATCCCTGGACAAAAGTAAACGTGTTCCTCAGTTGTTCTGTTCAGAATCAATTTGATTGCATTCCAGGAAAATGGTGAAAAGTGTAGATACTGATGGTTCCTGTATCTCGCTGGATGTACACACTCCTGCTACGTCCTCTCAGGTGCGCTTCTTTGCTAGACATGTTTATGATTTCAAAATCTTACTATCTGAGCATTGCTTGTTCATCGACTGCAGCGTCTTCATCCAAAATGCTGTCGCTGATCAATTTCAAAATATCACTTCTATCCATTGCTAATGACCCCACTGCGGGTGCCCCTGACGCCAGTATATCAGCTCTTTCATTTCTGCAAATGTGAGCATGGCCAGAATAGTAGATCCGCACGTTTCATGTGGTTCAAGGATTCTATGTTCCCTATCCACAGACAGCCCTTCTGCACCTTCCAAAGAAAGGACTGAGAGATACAATTATGTCCTTTGTTAAAGAGGACCCAGATACGAAGTCTCTGCCTTGATCTCCTTTCTTATACTGGACGTTGTCGTCAAGTATGCAAATCGGGATGATGCATATTGCCTAGAGGCATCATGGTATTGAAGGGGGGAATCTGAATGCATCTTATGAGTATCCCCGAAGGGAGGTAGTCCAGTGTGTCAGTGTCCATGTTCATCATGTCCTGCCAGGGCCGAAGCATATACACCTGGGTCAGCTATCTCCTCATTCTTCCATCAGTTTTGCCAGCCCTTCTGCAATGATATTATGTCTGGCATTCCATACCCCCTGGGAGATCAACACAAAGAGGCAGAGGTACAAAGTCCACTGATCTGCATCTCTTCATCATCCATCCATGGGGATATTTGATAAGAGGACAAACAGCAAATAACAAGACAAGAATCCATTTCACCCATTAGGTGGGGTGGATTGGAGCATTCCAGAGCATATACCACTTGCTGACGGGTTCTGCAGCTACACCTCACTTACTCCTCAACCTTTTAGTCTAGTCCCTCTCCCAGGACAGGTCTGGCTTGAGTGACCCTGCCAGGAGTAGAACTCCTGCGTGCATATCTCCCAGGATCATTGGAGTACGCAACCTCAGCAAGAAAGGCTTACAAATGGAGAGACACCAGGTATTATAGAGTTACAATAAGAAACAATAAGGGAACATATGTATTGTTTTATTGCTCCACAAAAATTGGATGAATATTTTTCATGCAATAGTTGTGTTGTATTTCTGCACTGCCACATTTCGTCCCTTCCAATTTCCAATTGTGGTACAAATTCAAAAGGATGTTCGCCAGGGTGATCCTATCTCACTGAATCTCTTCTCCACATGTTTGGAATCAGTCATCAGCCGATGCAATTGGGACACCTTTGGCATCCTTGATGACGGTAGACGCCTCAATCAACTTCAATTTACCAATGACATAGTGCTCATCGGATTCAGCAACTGAAGCCAACCAAATGATGCAGCTACTCGCTGCTGAGGGCTAGAAAGCACGACTGGAGATGAATATCTCAAAGACCATAGTGTTGTGCAATTGCTTCGCCACTTGTGATGCAATCTTCCTTGGCGATGTACGATTACAGGATGTGATCCAGTCTTACTTGGTGAGGTACGATAAAAGAGGATGTGGTCCAGTCTTCCTTTGTGAGGTAAGATTAAAGGATGTGATCCCATCTTCCTTAGCGATGTACGATTTGAGGATGTGATCCAGTCTTACTTGGTGAGTCTTACTCGTCTATTAACACAGTCCTGGACAATTGCCATGACAGGTCCTACGAGCCTCCCTTTTCAATTCAACTGTATGAGTACGCAATGTGCTACGGTGCTGAGACGTGGACACTAACTTCTTCTTCTTCGTTTGTTCTCAATCTCCCACTACCAAACCCTGAAAGGGTAAGTAGCAGAATGTAGTCCAGAGAACGGAATGCATTGTGTTGTAGTTTACAGCTTGGCTGCGATATTTGCACCTTGTGGTCCAACACATCCGACTTCAGCAAGCATTTTTTGAGTACCGGGTTAGCATTCCCTCTTCGATCCTTTCTCCTTAGCCAGTCTGCCCTGCTGCAACCTGTTATCCAGGATCACAGCGTGGAGGTGTAGAAGGTCTTGGCAGATATGGTTCGCTGGCCCTGACGCTAGCAGTCAGCTATGGGTTGCTAACCACTGCAGCTCATGTGCTGCTCAGCATCTTGATCCCGGACACTAACAAAATCACTAGAGGACAAATTGAGAGTGACCCAGGCCTCCCTTAAGAGACATTTGTTCGGAATCACTCTCTGGAACCAATGAATGCAAGGTCTACACAATTCTGACATAAGACGATTGTTCCTATTGAAGGATGCGGTAATCCATGCAAAGGCAAAACATAGATGGACAGGTCACATGTTGCGACGAAACGATGGAGCACAGCGACAACAGTCTGGTGCCCCCGAGATAAGAAGAGACCCCGGGGAAGACCTCCAATGCATTGGTTAGATTCCCTTGCTGTATGCTGCAACATGCGAGATGCCTATAGAGGTGGACTTACCGCGCACTAGACTTCCGTGGCCAAAGACAGGGTCCGCTGGAGACAAAGTTGGAATCCACAGCTACGCTGAGGAACGGTTCATCAAGATCAAGAAGATAGCATGCATCCAAAGTATTTACGTAACTGGTCAATGTACGGCAAAACATGGAGGGTCAAAACGTAAATGTTATGGAGTGGATTTTGGAAAATCAATTTGTGCTGTTGAGAATCAGCAAGGACTGGTAGATTTGTTCACACAGCAGACGATCAACGTCTCCAATGTTTACAGGCTGGAGGGAGAGCAGTTGGAAGAAGTGGATACCTTTACCTATTTGGGCAGCACAATAGACACATCAGGAGATACAGATGCAGATGTTAAGATCAGTATTGGAAAGGCAAGAGGTGGATTCCTGATACTAAACAATATATAGAGATCCTAAGAAATCAAGATTCACACCAAAGTTAGAATATTCAATGCCAGTATCAAGACCGTGCTGTTGTATGGAGCGGAAACACAGAGAACAACAAAGACTCCAGTCCTTTGCTAACAGATTTCTACAAAGGATATTAGACACAAAGTGGCAGGACATGTTAAAGAATGGACACGTATAGGAAAGAAGCCAACAACAGCCACTAGAACAATAAATAAAGCTAAGAAAATGGGGGTGTATAGGGTATACACTACAGAAAGCACAGTCTATCATAGTTTCAAAAATACACGAAGAAGAGAATGTGAGAAGGAACTAAGATTAAATGATTACACCTGGAGAGAGGCAGAAGGAACTAAGATTAAATGATTACACCTGGAGAGAGGCAGAAGGAACTAAGATTAAATGATTACACCTGGAGAGAGGCAGAAGGAACTAAGATTAAATGATTACACCTGGAGAGAGGCAGAAGGAACTAAGATTAAATGATTACACCTGGAGAGAGGCAGAAGGAACTAAGATTAAATGATTACACCCAGAGAGAGGCAGAAAGAACAGCCCAGGACCGTGTATAATGGTGAGATGTTGTCAATAGCCTATGCACCGAGAGGAGTGACGGGATTTGATTGATTGAGCACATGTCTCAGCATTGGAGGGCCAATGTGTGCTGCTGAGAGTCGGCAAGCACTGGTAAATTTGTTTGCAGAGGACAGACGATCAACATCTTTGATGTCTGCAGGTAATGCTGATCATCTCTCAAAGGATTTGTCTCAAAGTTATAGTGGTTCCTGAGTGGGGCCACTCTTCCTTTCCTAGAAGGTTGTGATAGGACTGCAAAACTTCTGTAAATTCTATTGCCAATAAAACGGTACTCCAAACAAATGGATCCAGGACTCTTTATAACCTGGATCAGGTAAATCCAAATGTAGTGTTGGACTTATGCCCAGCCAATTGGAGTGACATGTAGCAGTAGTAATAATAACAATTACACCAACAACAATAATAATAATAATACCACAAAAAGAGAAACTAATTTGTTCCTAAAATTTATGCTCAAGAAAATAAAAAGCAGCCTCAACTAAATGTTGATTAACTACCAACAAAATCACTTTTACAGGGTAGTCGGCTCTACACCCAACCCAGTTGCCTGTTTGACATGCTGGCAGGTTACAGTGTTACTATTCTGTGCTCTCCTTTTGGATGCCTATAATACACAGGCTGAGAAAAAACATCACAGTGATAAATAGCATTAATGAGGGTATATCAGCAAGTGGCTTACAAACTGATATGGGATAGTCGAAAAATGCAGTTGGTAGTTTCTAAAGGTGTCTTTAGGTAACGGCAACATCCAGCTTTGTGATTACTGTAGGTAGCAGATGTTGGGTGTCATGTGTATGTGCACAGATCAGATACAAAATGGCATCAGTGCTCACAGAGTGTACAATAAAAAAAAAAACAGTGTGAATTGTGCATATTTTTTGGGCAAAAGGATTTTTCTGCAAAGGATATTCATAAAGAAATGCTTTTTGCTTACGGTAAGAAGTGTTGCTTCATAAAGCGGTGCGCAACTGAATCATAATTTTTCTCAAGGACACTCAAAAACTGCTGATGAAGTCCTGCTTGGTCATCCTGTTTAAATTGCAACAGAAGCATCTGTGCAGTGGATAGGAGAGATGATAGTGTAGCAGCTGTTATAGGGTGTTCACATGGTTTAGTCTACAGCATAATACTTAACTTAACATCTTCATTCTGGTTTAAAAGACTCTGCAGAGTCTGTATATAACCAGTTTCTTTGATTCTGGTTTTAACCGATGTTTGAGTCCATCTTAATAGATTAAAACACTAAAGCTAAGTAGACCCGCAGCCAGCTAGGTGCCATCTGTATGCTGCTCTTAACAAACCACCTGAAGTACAAATAATTTTTGGATAGATTTTTAGCTAGAATTTTGTCCGGACAGGGGCCGTTAAGCCTACTCTTTTCAATTTCTAACTGCCAAGGGATATTTCTTCTTCTTCTTCTTCGTACGCAGTCAGACAGTAACCATTATTTTTTCGAAAAAAGCGGCGGTCATCCTGAGGCTGTCGCCACTGCCATAGAGCTTGTCTTGCAGTTCCACTGGTGATGGCCACATCTGCTTTCTCTGATCCTCGTATGTCGGGCAGTTCTGCAGCAGATGTTCAGCGGTCATTTTACCAGTCCCGCACGGGCATTCGTCGGTACCACCTATCTTAAATTTGTTGAATAGGTGGTACCTCAGTCTATTGTGGCCAGTGCGAAGTCTGAAGACAACGACCTGCTCTCTTCGGTTCAACTGGTAATAGGCATCGTTTTTGGTGTAACCAGTATGTTCGGTTTCAAGGGATATTTAACGTGCTTGACACTGAACATGGGAATCCGATCTCGCTACCCAGAGATCAGGGAAAGTTTTACCAGAAATCCACGTGAACAAATCCCGGTCTCCACTGTGATTCGAACCCCCGGCCTCCGGCACTTGAGACCACTGACAATGCATGACGGATTTAATTTCCGAAAAGTGTACTGACAGTGGGTACCCAGAAAACTCGCTGACTAATACAAAATGAACTGCATGGGCCAGGCGTCATACTGATGAAATGTGTATTAATGTTGGTGGAAGTCATGCTGAGAAATAAGAGATCCATATTTTATATGTTTATATTGGCATGAGGAGCGCGTGGCCGAATGGTTTCGAGGCCTGCCTGCCGACAAGGAGGGCAGTGGTTCGAATCCCCGGTATGGCATATGTTGTTTTTCTGTTGGGGGTGAAATAAACAATCATAGCCAGCACACGACGTGGTGACAGCAGTGACGAAGTGGCCTGTAATCCTCAGCCTTCAAAACTCCTCTACTACCCCAGCAATGGGGAAAATGTCATATGACAGTTTTTAAAAAAAATATTGGCATTATTATGATTGTTCGTTTAATTTGTCACGGACATTTAGTGGAGCTGATAAGGTTTTGAACCTTTATACCACAGGGTAGAAGGTGGGAAACTAAGTAAGGTATGGTTTGTGACTCAATTGTATTAATTTTTTATATGTTATATTTCTAATAATCTTACACTGCTATGTACATATTTTTTTTTTTCAATTAAAAGAAAAAAGGTAGTTGCCCATCACTAGTGATTATTGTGACAGTCAGGTTAGAGATTTAGCACAAATTGTCTAAGGTCTGACTGTGTGACTTGCATTTTAATTAGATTTAGAAGACTGTGTATATAAGAGAGTCTGTATATAACCAGTTTCTTTGAGTGTGGTTTTAACTGATTTCTATCATCTCTCCTATCCACTGCACAGATGCTTATGTTACAATTTAAACAGGATGACCAAGCAGGACTTCATCAGCAGTTTAGCACTCCACATAATTTGTTACGAAAAATTTGTATCTCGCTACCGTAGTCTACTTTCAAAATTTATAACTTTTCTGTTTGTTTGTCAATAAATATGATTTTCTTGTGTGTAGAGACACAATTGAATGAGGAACTTGTGGGTGTTATAGTTTTTGTTGTGCGTTTGTTGGTTTCTGAGATACAAAAAGATGAAGTTGAAAATTTATGGAAATCTCGAATAAAATTTGGACTCGACTGCTAGGCCTAGTCACTCCGATAGAAATCCATGGAAACCACAACAACGCATTGGATACTGTGTTTACAATATCAACACAACTGTTTGTTTCCAATTCTAACGTAGTTCTTTCATCTAAACAAACAAAATAAACAGATCTACTCGTAAAGTTCTTTCCCAACAAC
The DNA here is from genome assembly GCA_036924085.1 of Ariolimax columbianus. Classification (NCBI taxonomy): domain Eukaryota; kingdom Metazoa; phylum Mollusca; class Gastropoda; order Stylommatophora; family Arionidae; genus Ariolimax; species Ariolimax columbianus. The sequence goes on from JAVGWX010000013.1 coordinate 46,121,969, forward strand.
CTACTTCACCTTTCGCAAAAAGTTGGCTTGCTCCAAACGGCATACAAGAAGAAAAATTGTTCAAAAACCATTTGAAATAGAACATTCGATACTTTTACCGGCAAAATCTTGTATGCAGATAGTGACGTATTCAGCATTTTAAACAATTGCTATGGACTATGGGTCTCTGTGCAACAAAATTTTTTTTTTTAAATTCCGATTTTGTAGGTTGAGCTGGTCGAATCAGTCTAGACCGTAGCGCTGTAAAGGTTAAATGAAGAAGATTTACGGTTTATTCAACCGAACTCTCTCATCCTGAGCTGCCTTGATCCAGTAGTAAGACATGTTAGACAATATTGGAAGTAGCATGGAATGCAGATTTATTTTTATTGGGTTTACTCCCGAATTTACTAGGCCTGGGTAAGTGGCATATTTGGTAGCTATTTAATTATTTTTCTAATTTCTCAAACAGCTACTGACAGCCTGTTCTCTATCATTTTCAGCTGCCATGAGTTCTTTTACATGCACAGCATGTACACAAGACCTCAAGAGTTTTATCACTCATCTCTGATAGGACTAAGCATTAGGTCTCATCCTGATGAGACTAAGGAATGTTTCAGAACAGCCCACCACATCAAGAAATTTTTGAGAGGCGAGCACCTTACCTTTCAGCAATAGCGACACAGCATCACACATGTATTCTCAGGGGTCCAGAAAGTGAGCAACGAATAGTAACACTGAAACCTACCAGACATGTTACAAGAGGTGACTGTAGAGAGTTGTGAATGGGGTCAGCTACCGCATCCTGTAGAACCTATGAGCTTTTAGCAAATGTAAAGAAGACCTCGGCAACCAACACTAGAAGAGGTACAACTAAGCCAAGTCAGGATCACAACACAATGTGCCATACTGGTATAATATGAACATACCTCTGTGCTGGTTTTCTCAAAAAGCTCTGCATTCTCCTCTATGAAATTCTTTTGCAGCTTGGTCATTCGGGCCATGATCTTGGCCCTCCTCTTGGCAGCTGCTTGTGCCTGCTTCTTTCCCTTGGTGCCAGACCTCAGGTCTGTACATCTGGCAATGCAATCCACATGCTCTCGAGCAACAGGCTCATCAATAAGTGTTAGTGCATCCGCAAATTTCTGTTGGCAGTAATCATAAATCATAACAATGTCTGTTCTGATGGGAGCGAGCAATCACAAATTATAACAATTAATGTTCTGATGGCAGCAATATCAAATTATAATAGATTGTTCTGATGGCAAGCACAAATTATAACAACGATTGTTCTGATGCAGCAAGCACAAATTATAATAGATTGTTCTGATGGCAAGCACAAATTATAACAACGATTGTTCTGATGCAGCAAGCACAAATTATAATAGATTGTTCTGATGGCAAGCACAAATTATAACAACGATTGTTCTGTTGGAAGCAATCATAAAATCATTACAGGACAGATGGCACAGCAGTGAATGGGCTGACAGTAGCCTGCAGCTTATAGCTAGCTGTTTGCATAAGGGTCAGTGATCCATAACTGACCAAGACCCTATTCTGCTTCCAAGTGGCAACCCTGGAGGCAGACTGCAGCCATGCAGCCTGGTTAAGAGATTAGGAATCAAATAGTGAAGGTAAAATGACCCAAAAATAGTGTGCTGAATTAAGATGTGCTGGGCTGAAAGCAACAGATATCGCAGTTCAATTGTAAACAACGAAACAACGTCACAAAAAATGTCCTTTTCAGTACGAATGCTGAAGAAGAATCATTACAAATTATAGAATAATAATTATATGGGGGGTAGGCCAGAAGTGTGTAAAAGAGAGGACCTCACGGTGAGAGCCAGCCCCATCCTTGATGGCCAGGATCCTATTTGGTTCCCCCAATTCTGTCATATATATATATAGATATATATCATGATGTAGCATGTCCTTTATAGAACGTCGCTCCCATCCCAGCCTGTCTGAAAGAAACTATTTTCCTTACCAAAACTCCAGCCTCCCCCAGTCATACTCAGGCATTCCTGGATATTTTGGTGTCATTGTCTTCTTAGTCTATCCCTGTCTCTTTTTCTACATCTATAAAACTGAAATTTGCATAACAAATATTTATTTACTTCTCTACAAATTATTCAAGCTAGTCTCCTTCTAAATAGTTCCTTGATTCACCTCTCCCAACGTACTCTAAAATTTTTAATGTGTATCGAAACTCATTTTCTGGGATTGTGTGCATGTCTCATAGTGAATTTTCTTTGATATCGTCAATTGAAAGTTTTGATACATTTATGATTGGCGGTTACGAGATTCCAGTTACAATACGCAAACGACATAGTGATACTATCAAGAAGTGCAGAAGGATTAGAGCAGCTACTTTCAGCCGTAAAGATCAAAACCTGTTTATAAACATAAACAAAACAAAGATAATGACCACTGACAAAACCCAATGTCAACATAAATTTAGTGGGTGGTGAGGAAATAGATCAGATCAAGCATTTTGAATATCTGGGCTCCAGAATTAACAAAAATGGCAACAGCTCGAAAGAAATCAGAAGAAGACTAGCCATGGCAATGCAGAGACTGAACAGCCTGAAGAAACTATGGCAGAGCACCAACAAAACGACAAAAGTGAAAATCTTGAGAGCCTGTGTTTTTCCTGTGGTAGCATATAGTTGCGGATCATGGACGATTACCAAAACTTCCAGACAAAGAATTGAATCTTTCAAGTCAAAATGTTACAGAAAGATCCTCAGAATACCCTGGACTGAGGAAAAAACAAATATAGACATTCGGCAAGAGTTGAGCATAGAGGAGAACTGGTTTATCAATTCCATTTTGACTAGAAAATTTAAATACTTTGGTGACATCAAGAGACACAATGGTCTTCAGAGAACAGTGATGGAAGGTATGGTGCCAGGCAAAAGAGGCAGGGGTAGACCAAGAAGTCGATGCACCAAGATATCCAGGAATACCTGGGTATGATTGTGGCAGAGACTGGAGTTTTGGCAAGGGAAAGAGTTTCTTTCAGGCATACTGTGATGGGAGCGAAGTTCTATAAAGAACATGCTACATGATGATCGTTAATGGTGGAAATCCACAACTTTTAAGAGGGGATTTTAGCTTTGATTACTCTGCAGGGGCTAAATTCAGAAAATGGGGTTAATGTGGAACAACAGTCATAGTATGCTTTGCCAAAAAGTCACGAATACGCTGTGACTTGTGTGCTGCATCCTGGTTCTGTTCGTCCATGCCACAAACCTATTTCTTTGTATTGCCTCTGCCCAAATGCCTCATAACATTTAAGTAATACTCTTTCTTGAATGTCTGTCGGCGTGGAATAAGCTCATGATGGTGCCCCTCCAATAAAAAAAGGCAACCAACTTAAAATTCTCATTTGAGTGACTCAGACTTGCTTGTTGATGCCCTTCCAACCCACTTTTATGACAGCCTTTTTGTTTTGACATCTTTCCATAAACTTATCTTTCATCGCATGTTATGAAATTTTTCAGAAAATCTCTCAGTATTATGTAATAGTTTTACTTAATTTCAGGCAGAACTTCACACAAACACGTTGTTCTTTAAGACCCTTCATTGCTCAATTTTCAAAATAATTAACAAGTGCAGTACACCGTACGTACATTCATTTCACTGGATGCACATCAAAGACTAACGATTGTGGCGTGCTGCAGTTATTAAACTGAAGGTCAGTGTCACTGGTACACATACAAATAGTAGTAACTAGCTTGCTGCTTCGCTTAGTTGCTGTTTTAAAAGTCTGCTCGTATGTGTGTTGTGTGTGTGTGTGGTGTGTATAAAATAAACAAAGATGTTATATATACATATCCCCAAACTACATAAGCAGACCAAGAATGTACTTCCTAGCTAAAATAAAGAAGACTAGCCACCACATCTCTGGTTTTTATCAGTGCTCTGTTAAATAAGCTAGAAAGCCTGCACTTGTCTCTACCTGCCACTTAACATCTCTGATAACCCCACATCCAGCTTACCCTTAAAGTCCAGGTCAACAGATCCTTTGATTCCTGTGTACTAACATTAGGACTATGTACAAGCTTCTGGAGCAATAGCAGTATACTATCTTCTGAAAAAAAAATAAAAAAATGTACGTTTAAAGTGATTAGAAAGTTGTTCGTCCTTGAAAATATTGTACATTATTATATGTGAGAGACTGCCGTAAAACCGAACATCATCATCAGCTTCCCAAGCATGACCTGGGGGATAGCCAATCTGCCTCTATGACCAGCTCTTGCATCATGTCTATATTTGTAAAATTTCTTTATCTAAAGTATTTTAAGGATCTTTCTGTAACATTTCATCTCACAGGTTCCAAATTTCCGGTGTGCCAATTGTGAGAGGGGTCATGATTCACACCCATATGTTGGCCATGGGAAAAATACATGTTGTAAGAAATAATACTAATCAGCATCAATAAGAAACCCTTTGAGAGCCCTGTGAAGCACAGGTCTTTAATACATACAAGCCAGGTTCTCCTGTACTGGGACATCCTTTCCAGCTCTCTCTGTTTTTCTTGTTACCTTGTGTTTGTATTGAGTTGTCTTCTCCATATGTGATTTGGTCTCCCTTTACTTCTCTTACTTCTTAGTTGACCTGTACTTCTACAGTGGCAGATGCCACTGTGCAGGTCCCAGCTCTGGTATGAGCTGGATGTAGCCGGGAGGAGAAATTCGTGCTTAGCGGTCTAGGCTCAAGTAGCTTAGCTTATTACTCTGCTACATTGGGACAAGTGCCACAGAGAGTGGTTAACTGATGTGCGAGTCCATCTTAATTGACTCAAACACTAGAGCAAAGTAGACCAGCAGCCTGTTATGTGCAATCTATGCTGCTCTTACTCTGAAAAAATTCCAGAATAGAGATAGTCTTCTTACGCAGATGTGGCCTGCATCACAAAAGACACAACAGGCCAATCATCTGTTTTCTACCCAACAAATTACAAGTAAACAAAGGAACATGACATGACTTTTGGAACATGGAAAATGAAAGAAGAATGAGCTCATGAAAGAAATTAACATTACCTTTTCCCCTCTGCATACAAAATTAACATTTAACCTTTTCCCCTCTGCATACAAAATTAACATTTAACCTTTACCACTCTGCATACAAAATTAACATAACCTTTACCACTCTGCATACAAAATTAACCTTTAACCTTTACCACTCTGCATACAAAATTAACACAATTTTCCCTGCCGCAGCATTATTTTTCATGACGTCACATCGTTTAACTATTCTTGCTACTTTGAGAGCCTGTAAAATTTTTATTTGAAGGCCTATTGATATGATTTGTTTGTGAGTAGAGAAATAAATTAATACAGAATTTGTTGGTGTTACTGTTTTTGTTGTGTGTGTGTGTGTGTTAGTGTCTGAATTTAAACAAATTAAGGTGATAATGTTGAAAAAAATGGCACACTTAGACTCTCCAGCTACCAGCAACAGTCGTTTGAAAAAAAAGAGGTAAAAAATCGCTGACACCAAATTACCAATGCTTGCCGTAATGTCTACATCTGTCACTTCGACTATTAACGTAACTATTGTACCTAAATAAAGAATCTAAATAGGTCTACCTCAGAAAAATCAGTTGCAGGAACTTTGACTCCCCCATTCTCAACAATAGGTGAATCTTTAAATCCAAGCAAAAAACCTAAGTAATCATTTTCAAAGGCGTAAAACTAATTCCACGATCGCCATTCCGAATATTACTACGTAGCCGTTAGTTTTTAAGTTTGATTAGAGCGGTCGATCTCTATGGATCGGCAACGTAAGACTGCCATACTTGTCGTGCACTATGCAATCTTCATGAAGTCAGTCGTCCAGACTCGTTTTGCACGTGGTAAAGGTTAAAATACGCTTGATTTCACGACATGCCTGAAAAAAATGTTTAATTAATGCGAAGAGTAATGTTGTGTATAAATGTTGATGTTCGTCCATCAAAAGTGATGAAAACCATTCTCTTTGTTCAGCCGTGTGAACAGTCTTTTCTTTTGCTGTGTCCGCTGAAATGGGTGACTTGCACTGTGATTTGGATTTGTAAACCTCACTCTCTGGTACTGAGCTACCCTTGGCCAATGGCAAGATATTTATCGAAGCCTTTCCCTTAAACAGGTATCCCGCAAGGCAGCTGAGGGGGGTGACATCTAACATGTGTAGTGCCTTTCCCATATTCGCAAGAGGTCATAGGGATATCACTCAGTGTGTGAGTGAGTTGGACATCTCTCCCAGGCTGAGTCCCGTCCATTATGGTGATGTCTAAATTTCACACACCAAAACTGACGTTTGCAGCTAAGGCGAAAGGCGCCAATCAGCCGTGTGAACTAGACCGGGAAATACGACACAGGTTTAAGTGTAGTGCTATTCATATAGCCGATGTCCAAACCAGGAGAATCGGACGGAACAAATCACAAAAAACTAACGAATTAACCAATCCAAATGGAAACAATAACATGTTTCTGTGAACACAAGTGTAAGTCGTCGACTAGTGTGAATTCCAGGCAAATCCGAGGTTTGGCGACATCCATAATGAACTAAAACAGCAGAGTAATGTAGACCTGCAGCCAATTATGGTGCCATCTTTGCTTCAAGTGTCCAGGTTAATGCTATGGAAACAGCTGAACATTCGTATTTGAATGTAAATAGACGTCACTTCTATCTTGCCCATTTTTTATATGGGAGATGTGGGATCACGATCGCAATAGATGAAGCAGCAATCCACAGACTGCAAAGTTTCAACATTAAACAAGGTTCGAGGGGAGTGGGGCACATAAGAGGACGCCGCAGTAGAGTGTACAACCAACGAGCTACAGGGACCATCAGCATCCATACCTTACACCATTTGATGAGAGAGATTGAGCACCTAAGGGTATGCCCAGAGTGTAGTGATGTCAATTTTTAAAAACAGAAACAAGCAAAAGACCTCTACACACTCAGGGTAGAAGAGGAGAGCATCAGTTTCATACCTATACTCCAACTGGTCCCAGAAGGATTAAGTTGTGCAGTTGATAAACTGTTAACTCTTTAACTCTGGAATTATTTTCCTCGTCTATACGGAATTATCTTACTTTGAACTTTAAACCAGTAGACATTAACAACTTCACACCTCTGTAACTTTTCTATTTTTTTGTAATAGAACTTATCATAATATATCAAATTACTGTGAAATGATTGAACAACAATCAATAATTGCTAGTAGGACATAATATTGTAGGGTTATATATGTATGAAACAAAGAGTGAGTAAAGAAAACAAGAAATGAAAACTTGAACCCCAAAAATTGTATTTCAAGATAAGTGGAACATGCATTCAGGTGTCAGAAATATTCCAAATGTTTATTTTTACAATTTATATCCATATATGCCTTTGGTAGACGAGTTTCCTATGCATAATGAATAAATTAATAATATAATACCCCAAAGTTCTCACACACATCGCATATTGAAATTTAACGCTAGATGATGATGGCTGACCTCTTGTTCTGACCGGTCACTTATCATCACTGCTGTTATAGCTACTGAGCTAGGCACATAGAATTCATCGGAATCAGACAAATTAAAATCATCATCTGATTCTTCAGCATCAACAATTTCTTGAACTTGCTGCTCAATAAACAGCATTTAAGTGCCAAAGCCCTAGATGGGCCACGCTTTCCTTCCAATATAAAAAAGAAAAGCAGTAAATTTCACACAACTCATCAACATGTTGAATTTTGTGTTCGTGAACAGCCCTGGAAAACAGATCTAGTATGAAGAAATAATTCTAGTTAATTTCTGCCAATGTTAAAATACAAATTACCCAAACAGAAACTAAATAAATATATTTTTATACAAAGAGAATGTTTTCATTCCTCCAACAGGGAGAATTTTAAAAAAGGAACGATCCCATCTTCTCTCCGGAGTTAAAGTTAATAATGAGAGCCCTCTACTTCTTTTGCTGCTTTTATATTTTACCTGTCTCCACAGTGTGGTTTCTTCTCAAAGCTTTGGATAAAAACTGAAATGTCCGGGTGCCACTTTCAATGTCTCGTGTCTGCTCATGCAAGGCCAGTCCTATCAGAAATAGCACCTGCAAAATACAATAAAATAGTTAACATTCCCATAAACTTTTTTTATAAGACACATTGAAACCATCACCAGAAGCATATCCTTATAAGACACATCAACATCATCACTAAACCATGTCCTTATAAGACACATCGACACCATCACCAGAAGTATGTCCTTATAAGACACCATCTACACTATCACCAGAAGTATGTCCTTATAAGACACCATCACCAGAAGTATGTCCTTATAAGACACCATCACCAAAAGTATGTCCTTATAAGACACCATCTACACCTTATAAGACACCATCTACACTATCACCAGAAGTATGTCCTTATAAGACACCATCACCAGAAGATGTCTTTATAAGACACCATCACCAGAAGTATGTCCTTATAAGACACCATCACCAGAAGATGTCCTTATAAGACACCATCTTCACTATCACCAGAAGTATGTCCTTATAAGACACCATCACCAGAAGATGTCCTTATAAGACCATATCACCAGAAGTATGACCTTATAAGACACCATCACCAGAAGATATCCTTATAAGACACCATCACCAGAAGTATGTCCTTATAAGACACCATCACCAGAAGTATGTCCTTATAAGACACCATCACCAAAAGTATGTCCTTATAAGACACCATCTACACCTTATAAGACACCATCGAAATCATCACCAGAAGTATGTCCCTATAAGACACCATCACCAGAAGTATGTCCTTATAAGACACCATCGAAACCATCACCAGAAGTATGTCCTTATAAGACACCATCGAAACCATCACCAGAAGTATGTCCTTATAAGACACCATCACCAGAAGTATGTCCTTATAAGACACCATCACCAGAAGTATGTCCTTATAAGACGCCATCACCAGAAGTATGTCCTTATAAGACACCATCACCAAAAGTATGTCCTTATAAGACACCATCTACACCTTATAAGACACCATCTACACTATCACCAGAAGTATGTCCTTATAAGACACCATCACCAAAAGCATGTCCTTATAAGACACCATCGACACCACCACAAAAATCATGTCCTTATAAGACACATCAACACCATCACCAGAAGCATGTCCTGAGAAAAAAAATGGGCACCATAATCAGAACCATGACGCCCATCTCGCCTAAAATGGACTTCTGAAACGTGTTCGTGTTTCACGAATTTCATTTTTTTGACAACTCTAAACTATGGTTACATCAGTGCATGCACTCTTGACATTTAACTGTGCGATTATTTCAGAGAGATCGATTCAAGCGAATGTTACGATGTGTGAAAGTCTACTCATTTTTCCAACGAAAGTTGGGCTTCAACAACCGATTAGGACTTTGACTAGGACACATAATAAGAAAGGTATGTGTGTAGAAATATCTGATGTGATAAGTACGTTAAAAAAAAATGTTCTCCAAAATTAACTGTGCATTAATGTAATTTAATACTTATAGAATCTTTATTATGAATGCTTTATCATAGATAGTTTAATTATATGTCTCACGATGGTTAGATCAAAATCTTAGCTCAATTTGTTTAATAATAATGAATTTCATCTTGAATAAATCTGTGATGCATGGAATTCCAGCATTTTGGCTAGAATGAACGATACAAATTGACAAAATTAGTCCAGATTGAAAAGGGTTAACTCTTGAAGGCCATAAGAATGCTGTCGGTATACTTCCTGGCATCCACTTGATGCCAGAAAAATGCTCATATCGTTAACAGCACATTGAACTAAATTTGTTTCGTTTTTTCTGTGTTTTTAGATTTTAATTGACATTTCATGACAAGGAAAGTGACTCTTATATTTACGTTTCATTTTGTAAAACATGCTTTTGTGTGGAAAATGAAAGTTGGAAAACATTTGTCATCTTTGAAGTCAATCAAATTTTGTTTGTTTTTCACAAAAATGTGTAGCGAATCTAGCACTTCAAGATTGTCTAATAGTAGGTTGTTTTTATCTATAGAAAAGGCTAGGGAGTTGTGCACGCTAGATGAATTCAATGACGAGGATTCACATTTTTCTGATGTTGAATCGGTGTCAGATATAGAATATAATATTATTAATCCTACTGAATCTGATGCTGAAGATGAGAGAGCATTGTCACAGCCAAGACCTAGTGCTGCTAAAAGGCAACACAAATTTGACTGTTCCATCAACAGAAAAACAAAGATACAATATTTCTAAAGCAAACTCAAGAGAACATGATAGCTAATGGTTTTCCATACCAAATTACATCACCACTACTGACTGACTCAAACCCAGAACTCAATCAGATTGCTGCCAAAATATGACCGACCATGTGGAGTGAATGGAGACCTGTAACTCAGTGACACATTTGACTGCTGCAGAAAATTATTTTCTAGTACATATTTTTTATATGTGGATTACTGTTATTCTGAAGTACACTAGACCAATCTGCATTACATTTCAGTGGTTATTCATGGATTGGTGACATTTTTGTGTCTGAAATATAGTTGTTATTACAAAAAATAACGATATAATTATTAATAATTACTTGTAATATTTTATTAAATTCTACAAGACCTTCATATTCTTACTGCACATTCATTTTCCTCTAATTTGATATAGAACATGTTTGTCTTCCTTGCAAAATAATTAAGAAAAGTCAAGTTTTATGAAGCGACTGATGTTATTGAAACAATAATTCTAATAATAATAATAAAATTATGGCCTTTAAAAGTTAAGAAAGGAAAATTGGACTTTTCAGCATCAAATTAGAAACGATATGTGGCAGAGAAATGCTGTGTATATCGAACTGTGGTTGATGATCTTCACCAATAAATTTCTTTGCTGCATACTTCATATTAGATGACAAAGAAAATGCATCTATAGCAAAGAACACAGCAACAACCAATATAAATCAAAATCTTTCCAAGCTCCCTGTGCAGCATAGGCCTTTAATACATACATCAAATGCTGATCTGCCTATATCTGATGGCGGTTTTTGTAGCTTTAAAGTTTCTACAGGATAGGGTAGTCAGCCCCCTGCCCAAACCTCATTAGCCATCTCTAACAACATGCCTGGCAGGTTACAATGGCACAATTCTTTGCTCGCCTTTCAGGTCCTGGTAACAGTAGAGCGTGTAGCCTAGTCAACAGTGAGTTGGCTTACTAGACTGGGATTACAGTGTGCCAGGGGTTCAAATTCATAGGCAAACATCGACTAAGCTGTAAATGGGTACCTGACGCATGAGTTGGGAGAGGTAAAAAATAGCAAGGAAGGGAACTGACCACCCCGCCTCACATAGACTGCGGCTTAGTCCATGAAGAGTTATCTTCATCCCGACGGCAATTGTTGCCATGACATTGACCTTTACCTGATAACAACTCAGGTAAATGAGAGGAATAGCTATTGGAATATTTAACAAATCAACATCTGACTCTTGGCAGACTCGTCTTTCTGGCATGAAAGGTCTCATTTCATATGAGAAAAATGGAATGAGTCTCATGTACTTTTGTTACTTACTTACTTCCCCTGTCCTGGGCACCAACTTCAGATATCACGTTTCCAATGTTCAGTCGTGGATTATCTTGTCCTTCCCCACCAACATGTTATCTATATTGCATGTTTCCAGAAGGTTTGGACAGATTATCAGATCGACTGGGTCTTGTGGTATCTTGTCCTTCCCCACCAAAATGTTATCTATATTGCATGTTTCCAGAAGGTTTGGACAGATTATCAGATCAACTGGGTCTTGTGTTGCTCCAGTCACATTTCTCATTATCTCTGTATCCCTATCTCTTTAAGTTCTTGCTGCATCATGTTCCATGTTGCCTAAGGCAAGTAGTGCCCAGATCTTTAGAACCTAACACAGGTATACCATGTGAAGAGGACAAGAGGTTTACCAGGTGCAGATACAAGAACAAGTGGTTCATGGAGCATCCAGGACAACAACAAAATGACGCTTACTAAACAGGGTCGACCAGCTGGTGATTTTCAGACTCCACACAGGTCACAACAGATTACGATACCATCTTTTTAACAATATAAAATAACATCTGAACATCTGCTACAGACATCTGCTACAGATTAGATATCAGGAAATATTTTTTTAGTCAGAGAGTGCTGAATGCTTGGAATGCATTGCCACAGGAAGTAGTAGAGGCAGGGACAATTTATACATTTAAGAATAGATTGGATGCGCATAGCTTTTAGAGCAAGGTAATGTAAATGAAACTGGTTGTATACAGACTCCGCAGAGTCTTCTAAACCAGTATATAGACCTTAAGTTTAGTTAACCTTTAGCGCGCTATGGCAAACTAATTTTGACACACTCGGTCTACAAATTGGAAATCGCATAAAAACATTTTTTTATGGACTGAGACCCTTTCAATAGCCATTTTATTTAATGCTGAATACGTCACGTCCATCTACACATATTTTTTTGCAGGTAAAAGTATTATATGTTAGATTACAAATGGATTTTAAACGATAGATTTATCTTCTTATTATATGGATTAGAGCCGGCTGATTTTTTTTAGATAGACAAAGTAGGTTGTTGGGAAAGATCTTTATAGGGTAGATCTGTTTATTTTGTTTGTTTAGATGTAATAACTACGTTTGAATTGGAAACTAACAGCTGTGCCGATATTATAAACACAGTATCGATACATTGTTGTGGTTTCCATGCAACTAGGCCTAGCGGGTTAGTCCAAATATGGTTTTTTTCCATACATTTTCATCTTCATCTTCATGTATCTCAGAAACTAACAAACATACAACAAAAATAATAACACCAACAACAACTTTATTCATTTATGTATGTACACACAAGAAAATCCTATTTATTGACCAACAAACAGAAAAGTTACAAGCTTTGAAAGACAACTTTGAAAATTTTCGCAAAATGTATACAGCGTCGCAAAGGTTAAGAAGTGTCCAACATATGAGATACAGAAAAAGCACATTAGGTCATCACCTGTTCAATTCCAAAACAAGCTCCATGGAGATACCAATAACCTCATGTGGACCACTGCTTTTTTTAGACGTCTGAAAGCGTACGACCAACATATAAGAAGAAGATTCTAATTTTAGCTCAAATTCTTTAATTTAAGCATTTTATTTGGAAAGAAAACTATCCAATATATAAAGTTGCGAGCACTTGCTTTAGACAACACATATCTAAAAAAAACAATTATTCCAGACTGGAAAGAGTTAAGCATCTTAACCCCATCTTGATCCGAACGGCAGAATACGAAAAAGTTATCTAGATTTGAAATAAAGCTATTAACATTACCTTCATAAATTATACAGGGAAAACAGATGAGTGAATAAATAATACTGTTAATTCAAAATGGTATTAAATAAGTGAATAATACTCAAGACTTACCCTGTCAAACTGGGCTTCTGACCATGACCTTGATCTTGGGGCTGCAGTTCTCCGCAGAATAATTGTCATTAAATGAATCATGACATCACAGTGTAGAATATTTACAGCTGCCTCAAACTGCCTGCTAAAGGCTGGGGGGATGGGAGCTGGCAGGGCTGGGAGAGGTAACAATGAAGGGAAAAATTAATTATTTGATTTTAATTCTTTATACATTTCCAACCTAGCCATTGGCTGAAATATTGCAAGGATAGAATGGAGTTTCACTTTAGGACAGTCAAAGGCGTGTAATGATCAACTATCAATCAATCAATCAAAACCTTTCACTTCCAGACCAAACATGTCTTCGACAAAAACATGCAAAGACTTCATGTCCTGTGCCAAACTTTCCAGCTTTGTCAACATTTTCCCTGTTGCCAAATGTTTGCAATGAGTGTCTAGATCTGCCTCTACTTCTCTTGCTTTAGGGATTCCAGAACAGAGACTGTCTTATAAGACTATCAGCTGTTTTACGTAATGTGTCTCCTATCCAATGCCAGCACCTTCTCATTACCTTATTGTTATTTGTCCAATTCTTTCCCAGAGTTCCACATTAGGAACTTTATCATACCATTTTACTCCTTCAATTCAGACCAGCACCCATTGATGAAAGCTTGTATATGTTCCTTAATAGGTTTTCCTTAAGAAATGAACGAATTAAAAACAGTACAAATTAACACAGCGAACAAAGCTAAATGAATTTAAGTTTTATCCCTCACCGCGCTGCAATCTGTTACTTTTGAAGAAAAAAAACCCACTTTGCGCATCGGAGGCTGACATTTTTGTCCGACGACGATATAATCCATAAAACACAAATGGAGCATCGTACAAAATACGAAAATGTGGCTGATTTTATAGTTTCCTATCGTAACTTTCTTCACTACTAACTTTACCCACGAAAGTCTAGATCGACTCTGATAAAACAGAGTTTTGCAAGGTTATATTCTTTTTTTTCGATCTGTGTGGACTCGGCCCACTATTATAGATGGTGAAGTAAGTTGTTGTAGAAGATCTTTGTGAATTAGTTCCGTTTAGTTCGCTCATATAAGTGTAATAAATGTTTTTAGTGTAAACTAACAGTTGTGCCGATATTATAAACACAGTATCAATATTTTGTTGCGATTTTATGGATTATATGAAGAGCAACGTTCCCCAAAACAGTAAGTCTAAAAGTTTGTACTTTGCTTTGATAAATTGTAACCATCTTCTTCCCACAATTCATTCTTTTTAGTCACCTTTCATAAAAATGCAGGGAGTTGCAGCGGACATATTCTCTCTTCGGCAGTAAGGCCACCATTGGTAGTCATCAAATTAAGTTTATGCAGTCCTTAATAAAGGTCTCAATCACTCAATGCCTCCTTTCGAGGCATATGCCAATGACAACCTTCCTTCAGCAAGTTCGGCCTTGAGTTACCCTTTCTGCTTCTTTCCAGTTGAGCTCCAGGACTAAAATTTATTTTCAGTCTTTTCTCTAGATGTTTTTTAATCTACTTCTCTTCCTCCCACCTGTGGACTCCATGTCAGGGCCAGTCTCGTCACATTTGATGGTGCTTTCCTTAGAGTATGTCATATCCAAACATATTTCCTAGGTTTGATCTGTTACTCCAATGGCTGTGGTTGGCTTCTTACCCATGTGTCTTCATTCCTCACCATGTCTTGCCAGCCTATATTCATTATCCTCCGTAGACATTTGACGAATGAATACATTGGTTGTCAAGAAATTAAGTCTGTTCAGTCGTTGTTAAAGGTCTATTTAGTATGAAAGGTCAGTGCTCATTTAATTCTCATGTGTGATACAACCAGTAAGCAAAAGCAACCATCAGTTGCCATTCCAATTGATGAAAGAAGCTGGGCACCTATAGCTCTGTTAGAGTGCAACAATATTGATTATATATAAATGTAACATAACACAACTCCCCAAATACAATGTCAAAGTGCTATAACCAATGACTGTGTGAGGACATTCTAAATTACAGAAAAGTTATTGCTGCAATCATTACCAAGTATCAAACTGTAACAAGGAGAAGTGCACACAACATCACAGTCACCCTCCAGTGGATTCCAGGACATATAGACATATCAGGCAATGAGAAAGCAGACTAACAAAACTAGGAGCAAACATGGTATAATAAGAAATAAACACACCAGCCAACTTACAAACAGCAAAGCAGATACTTCAAAACAATTTCAAAGAGGAATGGCTGAACCGATGGACGCAAGGGTTTACTGAACGTGTAATGTATTAACCTTAGGCACGCTACATAATTTATGAAAAAAATTTGACCTAATTAATTTTCTTAATTAGTCGCTGTGGTAGTCGTCTTTCAAAATTTGTAACTTTTATGTTTGTTTGTCAATAAATATACACAATAGCATAACGAACATGTGGGTGTTATTGTTTTTGTTGTATGTTTGTTAGTTTTTGAGATTTAAAAAGATGAAGTTGAAAATTTATGAAAATCTCGGGAAAAATTTGGACTCGACCACTAGGCCTAATCGCTTCGATAGAAAACCATGGAAACCACAACAACGTATTGATACTGTGTTTACAATATCGCCACAACTGTTAGTTTCAATTCAAACGTAGTTCTTTCGTTTAAACAAACAAAATAAACAGATCTACGCGATAAAAATCTTTCTCAACAACCTACTTCCCCTTTCGCAAAAAGTCGGCTTGCTCCAAACAGCGTATACAAAATTAAAACTGTTCAAAAGCCATTTGTAATCGAACACACGATACTTTAACCGGCAAAATATCGTGTATATATGGAGGATGTACTCAGCAGTAAAAAATGGCTGTCAGGAGTGACTCCGTTCAAAAAAAAAAAAAATTTTTTCCGCACACCGTTTTTGCAGGCCGAGCTGGTTAGAAGGGATCGGACAAGGGCGTGCTAAAGGTTAAGAAATGACACATCCAAACAAAAATTACAACATTAACAAACTTCACCGCAGGGAGCAGAGCACAATCTTCCATCTTAGGACAGAACACATCGCACTTAACAAATACTTAAACAAGTTAGACCCTGCACTCAAACCTAACTGGGGCAACTGCACCCCCACATACGGGACAGTGCAACATGTGCTGCTAGCTTGCCCCAGATTCACTACAGACAGAGAACAGTTATTGCCGAGCACCCCATCAATCACCAACACCGTATACAGCTCCACTCGCCAGCTACAAAACAATTGCAAATTCTACAGCTTGACATTGACTGCGAAAGAACGAACAGCTCGGCAGACCTCAACAACAGTAACGAGAAGATGCAGCAATGAATGAGCTGACAGCAGCCAGCTGGCCAAGTCCATATTCAAGTGGTGGCCCTGAAAACAGGCTGCACTCATGTAGTCTTGCTAAGAGAATAGGGATCGAAGAGGAAAGGTGAACCCGGTGACAAAAATGTTGTGCTAAAACCGGATGTTTCAGGCTAAAAGATATCACAGCCAACTGTGAGACACCATACTTCTTAAAACAAATGCCAGAATAAATGAATTATAAACATGCATTACCTAGATCCTCGACATTCTGTTTCTTTCTCTGTCGTTGCACTTCCTCAGACTGCGGGAGAAAGTAACAGCATTATCACAATCTTGAGCCAAGAGTAAATCACTCTTAAATTATGTTGGTGTTCAATAAACCTTGAATCTTGGCCACCCAACCAGTAAAACCCCCTTTCCCTAGGCTTCTGAGCAAAATACACACAAACCTGGCACATATGAGCAAAGCTAGTTACTCTGATAAAACTATGAGGCCATGACTGAAAGAGGCAACTATAATCAATCATGACTGAAAGGGGTTACTATAGTCAGTCATGACTGAAAACAGTTACTATAGTCAGTCATGACTGAAAGGGGCTAATATAGTCAGTCATGACTGAAAGTCGCCTTTTATAGTCAGCCGTGACTGAAAAGATCTACTATAGTCAGTCATGACTGAAAGGGACTACTACTATTGCAATAATACTTTCATTCACTTATTATAAATGGGATACTGTTTCTAAGGCTCCCTTATCTTGGCCTACTAGCCCATCCTTCAAAATGGGGTCTCTCTCTCTCTCTCTCGATATGTCTATCTTCCTGAGGTTGGAGAGCATGCAAACCCTAATGGAGAGCATGCAAACCCTAATTGAGAGCATGCAAACCCTAATGATCCTGAGAGCCATACCAGTGGGAGTATTACGCATGACGTGGTCATCCAAGCTGGAAAGGTCTTTGGAGGGGGCCAGACTAATGGGTTGAGGAGCAGGTGGTGCTCTATAGGTATAACTGAAAAACCCACCAGCGCGTGGTATATGCTCTGGGCTGCACCAATCCACCACCTCCCCAATATGTTAAATGCATTTTGTCTCATTTGTGTCCACTATCAATTGTTCTTATGGATGACGAAGAATTGCAGGCCAGCGGACATTGGACCTCTGCCCCAAAGACGGGAAATGTCCCAGACATGCCATCACTACAGATGAGCTGGCATGACTGTGACTGAAGAATGATGAGATAGCTGGCTCAGATGTGTGTGCTACATCCCTAGCAGGACTTAACAATCCTGGGAACACCAACCGACACACTGGATTGCTTCCCTTCAGGGATACTCGAAAGATAAGTCTGTACTGTTCCCTTCGATATAATGATGCCTCTAAGACAATATACTTTATATGAACTCCAACTGAGGACGACATTTGCTTTTGTCCGGGAGGCATTGGGCTGTCAAGAGCTACCAGCTCAGCTGTAGGGATTATATTGTAATCGTCATCGAGTGTAAAGGTATTTTTAATTTAAATTGGGGCTTAGTTTCTGCAGGAGAGGATAGCCGGTGCCATGTCTGGCAGGTTACAGTGTTTATTCTTTGCTTCCTTTGTGACAGATTTAGTCTGGGGAGACAAATCTTGTCTCCCCACGGACTTCCCACCGGGACCTGACCACTGAGTCGGTGGGCACCGTGACGGATGGCGTAAGAATAGTGACGCTATCTTGCAAGTAGCCCCGACTGAGAAAGTTGTCCCGGCTTATAAAAATCCTGGCGGGCCAGGAGCAGGAGGTTGGCTAGTTTTTCCTGAAACTTTTTCTGCGGTACACTGTTGGAGAACGCAGAGCGCGAGACTATCCGATTTGGGCAGACTGGAAAATGAACGTCACCCCACTAGGAGCTGCTTGAACGAAGGTTACCCATTGGCAGCAGGTACATTACGACCTGCAGTAATTCTACCTGAATTTGTTTGAAGAGCGAATCAGAGAAGCGGCAGTTGAGCGCCGTACTTGAAGAGAGTTCACCAGCACAAGCTACCCGATTCCGGCCAGGGCTGACGTATTTACTCGAGGGTTGCAAGCGGTCGGCACCTCGAATTAGTTGACCAGTCTACACCGGCGAGTGTCTTCTCGTTTAGGCTGAGGTGTAACCAGTTGGCCCTAATCGCTCGCTGGGTGAGCGATCCTTGTACTCAGAGACGTGTGCTGACCCACGACCCTCTATCACAGGGTCAGTCGGCTCCGGTGCAACACAGATCAAACTTCATAACTGCGGCTGCCGAGTCGAAAGAGCAATACCAAAGGACGATCCACCTGGGTTGCGCTAACAATGCGAGGCACAAACCAACACTGTTCCGGCCATAATTCTGACCCGCGTGGAGCACGGGAAAGGTGACTATTGACAGCAGTTCAGTTGTAGAAGGGGATTGGTTAGGTTAGGTATTCCTGCATAAGAGTGAGTGTGTGAGTTGGGAATAGTTAGTGAGAATTAAAGAATTTTAGTTGAGTTTTGTTATTGTATTAGATTCATTCAGATTTAGGTGTGTTAGTTGAAGATCAGTCTTAGGTGTGTAGATTTGATAGAGCAAGACCTTGTCCTCTATGCTACACCTTGTTCAGGCCCAGGTTACATATGGGAATATGGTTTATCACTATTTCCTTTATAGCTGGAGGAATGAGTGGCCTGGTGATTGTGAACTTGGTTTATAATCTTTATGTACCAGGTTCAAATCACGTAAAAGTGCTCAGTTTGACTCATGAGCATGTTGTGGCTTTTTCATGATATGACCACTTCTCCCAGTCGACCCAGCTATAAATGGGTAAGAAAACCCTATTTTATTTACAGCTGGGGGAATGAGTCGCCTACGGCTTGTGAACTTGGTTTGCAATCCCAACGTACCGGGTTCAAATCATGTAGTGTTCGCTTTGACCGATGGTCATGTGGTGGTTTTGTCATGGTACAACTTCTCCCAGTCGACACCCAGCTATGGGTTAGAAAAAAGGTAACGGTGAATCCCATGGCAACAATTGCTGTCGGGGATGAAGAAAACTCTTCATGTTTCTAAACCACAGCCTATGTGAGGTGGGGCGGGCAGTTCCCTTCCTTGCTATTTTTACTTTCCCTAACTCATCCATCAGGTACCCATTTACAGATGGGTCGACCGGAGAAGAGGTCGTTCCAGGTCCGGTTATTTTTCTGTCCGCCCATGATCTCAATCCCTGGCACGCTGTAATCCCAGTCTATCAAGCCAACTCAATATCGACTAGGGGAACTTGGCAAAGAATCTTATAAAACTGTCATGAAAGCTACAGATTTCATGCTGTCATCTGCACTCTCAGCAATGAAATGGACTGACCACATATGGTGTAGTTAGGTGGGTTCTATAAGCCATTTTCCATTTTTTTTTTACAGTTCTGCAAGTGTTACTGAGAGGATGTCTAAATTGGTAAGGAGTAGACTCCTTCTGTTATACAAGATTGAGTGAGGGATCAATGCCAGTTAACTGAGATTTTTGTTACTACTACAAACAACACGGCTGTTAGTGAGTTGCTTTCGGGACACTAACCTTGGCCTGCTCTGCCTTGTAGTAGTGGTAGAAGTATGGGGAGTACTCTTTGTATAACTCTGGTTTCAGCTCAAATCTTCCTTGTGCACCAATATGAAGCTTCCTGAAAAAAAGGATTAAAAGGCAGATGCAATGAAACTGAGGAATGTAGGTGCAGGCTGTCAGCTCAAAGTGTAAGCTTGCTTCTGAGTATCAATACTTATCTGAATTGATCACTGTTAAGGTGGTGGAGGCAGGGACAGTTAATGCGTTTAAGAATAAACTGGATGCGCATAGATTTTAGAGAAATCAGATCCGGCAAATTATAGACCGGTGAGTTTAACGAGCATAGTCTGTAAATTGTTAGAGTCAATAATCAAAGAAAACATTGTAATGCATTTAGAAAAATTTAATCTAATTAGAAATAGTCAGCATGGGTTTACTAGAGGGAGATCATGCTTAACAAATCTATTAGAATTCATGGAGGAGGTTACTAAAATCATAGATAAAGGGGAGCCAGTGGATGTTATTTATCTAGACTTTGCAAAGGCCTTTGATAGAGTACCTCATCAAAGATTATTTCGAAAGTTAAAATCACATGGAATAGGTGGCGAAGTTGCCAAATGGATTGAAAATTGGTTAACGGGAAGAAGGCAGAGGGTGGGCATAAATAAGGAGTACTCTGAGTGGAGTGAAGTGAAAAGTGGTGTGCCACAGGGCTCGGTTTTGGGACCAATTTTGTTCTTGATATATATAAATGATTTGGACATTGATATGAGATCCATGATTGCAAAATTTGCTGATGACACAAAACTATGCAGTAGTGTCTCATTTAAAGCGGAAGTGGATATATTGATGTCGGATTTAGATAAAATTCGAGAATGGTCTGTAAGCTGGCAAATGGAGTTTAATGTAGATAAATGTACAGTCATCCACATGGGTAGATCCAATATGGAACATAAATACAGAATGGGAGAAAACAATATTAGAAAGATAGATAAGGAAAGGGACCTAGGGGTTATAATAGATCATACAGGAAAGGTGAGTGAGCAAGTTAAGGTAGCAGTGAAAAAGGCAAATGCAATGTTAGGTATGATAAAAAGAAATATTAAACATAGGAGCAAGGAAGTGATCGTCAAACTGTATAAAGCTTTAGTTAGACCTAGATTGGATTACTGTGTACAGGTGTGGAGTCCTTATCATAGAGGGGACATAAACATGCTAGAAAGAATACAAAAAAGAGCGACAAAGATGATAGTTGGATTCCAGAATTACAGTTATGAGGAACGACTCAGAAAAACCGGCCTACAGTGTCTCGAAGAGAGAAGAATTCGTGGTGACTTAATACAGGTTTATAAGATGATCAGAGGAATCGATAAATTAGACTATAACAAGTTTTTTAAAATACAGCCACCTACAATAACACGAGGGCATAGCTACAAGCTGATTAAAGAGAGGTCCAGGTTAGATATTAGGAAATATTTTTTTAGTCAGAGAGTGGTGTCTGCTTGGAATGCATTGCCAGGGGAGGTGGTGGAGGCAGGGACAGTTAATGCGTTTAAGAATAAACTGGATGCGCATAGATTTTAGAGCAAGGTGATGTAAATGTAACTGGTTGTATACAGACTCTGCAGGGTCTTCTAAACCAGTATAAAGACGTTAAGTTAAGTTAAGTTCAATAGAGATTGATTAGTTGCCCATCGCAGAGCAAAGATGGCCACAGTGTCAAGATATGTTTATTCAGATGTGACTGCACAGTCCGATCTCTGAAGACATTGCAAGTAAAGATAGAGACAGTGTCAAGATATGTTAATTCAGATGTGACTGCATATGATAGTACAATCCGATCTGAGCACGACAAACTCTACCGCATGTAGGGCATATGTGAACAATGTTAGCAATTACATTCTGTCCTTTCGTGCAGCTCGCTTTTTCTGAACCTCCATAATGGTTCTCTGCTCAGTGAAGTGAACACCATGTGTGATGGCAGACTGAGCGGTTCGGCACAAGCATCTCCCAATGAAGAAACTATTTAAAGAAACTTTTAGAGTGTCTTTGTATTGTTTCTTCTGTCTTCCCAGCAAGTGCTGTCCTGAGATCACCATTCAACAGTAACTCAGGGAGGTGCAAATCTGACATACAAACAACATGCCCAGGCCATCCGATCAGGGCTCTGTGCGGCAGCGTATAGGTGCCAGAGTCTTGCCCTGAGGACTACAGAGTTTGGTACTGTATCCTGCAAATCAATTCTAAGCAGTCTGTGGAGACAGTTTATATGGAAATGATTAAGTGTAATGACATGCCTGCTATAAACACTGTCCATACTTCGCATGTGTACAGAAGGGTGGTTAGTAGCACAACAGCACGATATACACTTATCTTGGTGGCAACACTGATTCCTTGCCGGTCCCAAATAGAGATTGGTGGAATCCTAATTGACTAACGCTGAAAAACCAATGGAGATGTGCTCATGTGGATTCCATGGAGAAATTAATAGGACCCCTGCATCCCCATGCATGATGTAAAATGCAACTAAAGAGTGATGTGCATGAAACTAGCATCTTCATCTTGTAAATTAAGTTACAACACAAACCACCACTGCAAAAATGCACAAAGTGCTTTGCTGGAAGCTTCCTGTTAGGGACCAGCTGCTGTTGTGGCCCTATGCTTCATTAGCAGCCAAAAATAGGTAGCAAGAAGTAGACTCTTTATAGAGAGAAAGTGAGACATCCATCTTAATTGTTTCATTCTATAGATGAAATAAGTGAAATATACAAATTATTATTTTATTCATTTACTTTTGTTATTTTTAAAAATTAGGGAGTGAGGTAGGCTGAAGATGACATGAACTAGTTGACAGCAGCAAGCAACTCATAGCGGACTGTTTGTGTCAAGGTCAGTGAACCAGAACAGTCCAAGATCCTAACAGGAATCAAAGAGGGAAGGCTAAACCAGTTCCAAAAATGTGCCTTGCTGAAACCGGATGTGTCTGGCCAAAAGACACGGATATCACAGCCTTGTAAACTACGACACAACATAACAAAACGTCCTTTTCAGGACAATCGAAGAACAATACAAGGCATCTAGGAAATGAACTGTTTACCTCATCTCAAGGAAGGTTGAGACCAGCTACAATGAAGACTAACACTTCATCCCCAAAGGCAGTATCTGCTATCAATCAATCAATCAAAAAACCTTTTCAGCTCCCTGTGGAGCATAGATCTTCAACAAATACTTGACTAGTCAACAAATATTGACCCATCTATATCTAATGAAGTTTTTTTTGGCATTTCTACAGGATGGGGTAGTTCAACCCTACTTAGTCCCCTCTTATGACATGCCTGGCAGGTTACAGTGTTACCTTTCTTTCCTCCCCTTTTGGACCCCGGTAACACTCAGGCAGGTATCTACTGTAGGGCTACCTTAAACTATCAAAAGTCCATTCTTTTGAAGGATGCTGCCTTATTTTAATCTTTCAGCAGGCGACATACAAAACACACACACACACACACACATACACACGCAGACTTCACTCACTTGAAGATGGCTATTTCATTGACAACACTGTCCAGCCCAGTTTCACGGTTTATCTAAAGAAGAGAAAAAGTCTGGTATCTGGACTTACTAGACTCTCTACTCTGGTAGGTAACACATCATTTCACTTATAATGCTCTTCTACGGCTGGAGGCGTAGGTCTTTTTAACAAAATATATACTTGCAGTTGAGTGTGCAAACAAACACATCTTCGTCGTCTTCATTGTTTTCAAACTCCCGCTAGCAAGCCCTGAAAAGGGGTTAGCAAGTAGAAGGATGTAGTCCGGAGAACGGAATGCATTGTGTTGTAGTTTACAGCTTGACTTTGATATTTGCACTATTTGGTCTGACACATTCGACCAGTATGGCATTTTTGGGTACCGGGTTAACCTTCCCTATTCAATCCTTTCTCCTTAGTCAGTCTGTCCTGTTGCAGTCTGTTATCCAGAATAACCCGTGGAGGTGGAGAAGGGTTTTGGTAGATCTGGGTCACTGGCCCTGATTTTAGCAGTCAGCTTTTGGATCGCTGACAGCTACAGCTCATGCACCACTCAAAATATTTGTCCCAGCTTTTTACGATGGACAAGTTGCCTTTTATTCAACGCTCATCCTGAAAAGAATGTTTGTGACATTGTGTCGTAGTTTACAGTGAGGCTACGATATATGTGCCTTTCTGCCTGACACAAGCTACTCTCTTCGGTCCCTACTACATGGTTGAGGCTGCTTTCAGGACCATCACATGCAGGTGGAATAGCATCTTGGTCAGTTATGGGTTGTTGACCCTGATGCAAGCCGCCAGCTATGAGTCACTGGCTGCTGTCAGCTCATCCACTACTACATCTTCCGCCCCTTTTTGATCTTCAAGACGGCTACTTCAGGAAAAGTCACATTAACAGAATCAGCCCTTTCATAATGCCTTTATTGTCCTGACAAAGACATTCGATTTGGTATAGACTCTTCAAAATCCTCTTTAAAATATGCTGGCCAAGCTAAAAGATAAGGCTAATAATATCATTCCATTAGGCCATGAAAGGAAAAGTTCAATTTGATGATGTTTACCAATTATTCAGTATTCACAGTGGTTTTAACATTGTATTTGGTGTTAACATCGTATAGGTGTTAACATTGTATTTGGTGTTAGCATTGTATAGGTGTTAACATTGTGCAGTGGTGTTAACATTGTATGGTTGGTTGGATATTAATCAAGCAGACTATGGGCTCCTGCCCTTTGGCCCAATGCCATATAGTGGTATCTGCAAGTGTTTGTGAGCTGTTGTTTAGTTCTGTACAAAGCATTCCATTTGTCTGGCCTCATTAACATTGTATACTAGTGTTAACATTGTATACTGGTGTTAACCTTTAGCACAACGCCACGAAATAATTTTTTTTACTGAATTAAATTACATTTATTTCTCGCTGTGATCGTCGACTTTCAAAATTTGTAACTTTTCTGTTTGTTTGTCAATAAATATGATTTTATTGTGTGTAGAAACACAATTGAATAAAGAACTTGTGGGTGTTATTGTTTTTGTTATGTGTTTGTTAGTTTCTGAGTTACAAACAGATGAAGTTATACAAATTTTTGAAAAAAATTTGGACTCAACCACTAGGCCTAGTCGCTCCGATAGAAAACGATGGAAACCACAACAACGTATCGATACTGTGTTTACAATATCTACATAACTGTTAGTTTCTAATTCAAACATTGTACTTTCATTTAAACAAACAAAATAAACAGATCTACTCGATAAAGATCTTTCCCAACAACCTACTTCACCTTTCGCAAAAAGTCGGCTTGCTCCAAACGGCATATACAAAATTAAAACTGTTCAAAAGCCATTTGTAATCGAACATTCGATACTTTAACCGGCAAAATATCGTGTATATATGGGGGACGTATTCAGCAGTAAAAAATGGCTGTCAGGAGTGGTTCCGTTCAACAACAAAAAATTATTTTCCGCACACCGTTTTTGTAGGCAGAGTTGGTCGGCTAGCACTTGACCATAGTGCGCTAAACGTTAACATTGTATACTATTGTTAACATTGTACACTGGTGTTAACATTGTATACTTGTGTTTACACTGCACCGGTGTTAACACTGTATAGTAGTGTTAAAATTGTAACGAGGAAAAAGGAAACCATATGATGCCAAATTATTCTTCTAAGGTTCATTTTCTGAATATCCTTTTGCGGTTTACTCTCATTACTGGCATCCGCTGAGAGAACTATAAGATTGGGGAATGAAGGTTGCTTGCCATTACAGTCAACACACAGTGGACAGGTGAATTTTTATTTTCAATTTCCCCTCTTGCTGCATAAACCTAGGCCTTATTTGGGTTGTCTTTTTTGTTGTGTTTTTTTTCCTCTATTTCCCAAGGCTGTGTGCGTTGCACTGTGGATTTTATTTAGCATCTGTCAGCCCAGTACACCCGACTTCAGCATGTATTTTATGTAAGGGTCTGCTTCCTCCTGCATTTTCTAAGGGTTTGCTTTCCCAGGGTAATGGCGGGTGGTGTGATGGGGATCAAACCCAGCACCTTCGGTGTTGTGAGCCACGTCACTTAACCACTAGCCCACGCCGTCCCCCATTGGGGATTTCGACCTGTATCTGCTAAGTCAAGCTACAAGTATCATTATCGTCTGGCCACACACTCCTCCAAAATGCCTGTCAGCAATATAATCCCCGGATACATCTCTGTTGCCGTTTGATTGAGGCAGCAAGAGATCACCACACACTGAAAGTGTTGACATTCATCGACTACAAAAAGGCATTTGACTCGGTCGAAACAGAATATGTGTTGAAGGATCTGGAAGAGCAGGGAGTCGAAGTCCGCTACATAGACATGTTGAAACGCTGCTATGATGGATGCACCACCATCATTCATCCAACCACATTCATATAACCAAGTCCGCTAAGGAGAGAAATGCACCCAGCTACTACCAACTTGCACATAAGAGTTGCGACCTACACAAGGGCTAACAGCCTTTGTAGATGCACAGGTCGACTAAGATTAAAACTAAGACACGCCTCTAAAATGCCTGTCAACAATATAATCCCCCAGACAAGCCTATAAAATGCCTGTCAACAATATAATCCCCCAGACACACCTCCGAAATGCCTGTCAACAATATAATCCCCCAGACATGCCTCTAAAATGCCTGTCAACAATATAATCCCCCCCAGACACGCCTTCCAAATGCATGTCAACAATATAATCCTCTACACACTTCTCTAAAATGCATGTCAACAATATAATCTGGCAGACATGCCTCTAAAATGCATGTCAACAAAATAATCCTCAAAACGCGCCTCTAAAATGCCTGTCAACAATATAATCCCCAGACACGCCTCCAAAATGCCTGTCAACAATATAATCCCCCAGAGACTCAATCAAAATGCCTGTCAACAATATAATCCCCAGACACAATGCCTCATCATCATTTGTTTGTTTGTACCCTTTGTAATGGATTACTTACTAATGGTGATAACTGGTATGTCATGACATTTGTTACTTGAATCCCTGCCTCTAACTCCCTGCCTATTCTGCATCATCAGAAATTACATAAAATATATGACATTGTATTGTTCTATCCCTAAGAACAACCTTTTAAGAAGCACTGCCTTAACTTACGTCTTCATTCAAGGCCTTGGAAAGTTTGCTGTGCGCCATAGGGGAGATGCAGAGCAAGTGTATTACTTCCCTTTTCACTGTGTCCATCTTTGTTACTTGTCCCACTCCTGGAATATAGCGCTCCTCTGGGAACAAATTCAGAAATGATCATGGAAAATGTTGTTTGAAGTTGTAATAGGGGTGTCAAAGTTAACATTATTAAAAGTTTATGCCATCTAACTTGTCGGTGGAAGGCAATAGTTGAAGGATCAGTAGCAAGGTTGCAGATGTTGCTTGAAAACAATTAACAGCACAGTCATAGAGTCTTTGTCAATCTGTACTTCTACAGGGGCAGGTTCCAGCTCTGGTGAAAGCTAGTATACAGGAGGAGATATTCCTGCTTAGCAGGCTAGGTTCGAGCACCTTATTACTCTTTTGTGTTGGGACAAGTGTCGCGGATTGTGGTTAACCAATCTTAATAGACAAATAGACTTAATGGACAGTAAAGACTTGAAAAGATCTCATAAGTTAGGTTAGGGTGTAAAGGGTTAAGTGGCACGTTGTGGCTTTCCTCACATCCCGAGCGTGTTGATGAAGGTAAACCAAAGCCCTTCAAGCGGTTCCGCTATGCTTGGCTTCATCTGCATGATGTTTACTACTACGCCAGTAAAAGGGTAACCAAGGCACTAGTCCAGACAGGCACAACATACTGACCAGGACATCACGTCAGGGAAAACACACTGACCAGGACGTCATGTCAGGAACAATATACTGACCAGGATGTCACATCAGGAACAACATACTGACGAGGACGTCATGTCAGGCACACAACATATTGACCAGGACGTCACGTCAGGGACAACATACCGTCCAGGACGTCACGTCAAGCACACATACTGATCAGAACGTTACATCAGGCACAACATACTGACTAAGACGTCACATCAGGGACAACATACTGACCAGGACGTCACATCAGGGACTATATACTGACCAGGACCACTATTTCTCTTCCATGTAGCATTTCCTCAAAACAGGCTGTTTTCAAGGCAGTCTGGTTGACGAGATGTGGATCTATGTGATCCCCATAGTAGTGAGCGACACACAAATTAAACCAAGCATAGCACAATCGCCTAGAGGACCGCGGTCCACCTTCATTAGCATGCTTGGGATGAGAGGAAAGGAACTACAACCAGCCACGTGACGCCTTTTTCGGGGCGCACAAAAGTGTAAACTTGTTCATTGTGAGCATTCAACAACATCAGTAAAAATAAATGACCAAAAAAAAACCTTATAAAATATAGACAAATCTTACAAGATAACAGGTATAAAATAATTGTGCCTCACCCATCAAAATAATTAGCAGGCTGAGAAACTCTTCAGCAAGAGTGACTGTCTGTCTGACAGAATCTTCTTGTCCTCCTGGTATGTCATATTCCATCCTGTCAATAATAAGGATATTAGGAATGATGCTAGGCAAGATGACACGTGTGGTAAGTGAGGAAACATAATAATAATATTAATAATAATGCTAGGCAAGATGACACGTGTGGTAAGTGAGGAAACATAATAATAATATTAATAATAATGCTAGGCAAGATGACACGTGTGGTAAGTGAGGAAACATAATAATAATATTAATAATAATGCTAGGCAAGATGACACGTGTGGTAAGTGAGGAAACATAATAATAATATTAATAATAATGCTAGGCAAGATGACACGTGTGGTAAGTGAGGAAACATAATAATAATATTAATAATAATGCTAGGCAAGATGACACGTGTGGTAAGTGAGGAAACATAATAATAATATTAATAATAATGCTAGGCAAGATGACACGTGTGGTAAGTGAGGAAACATAATAATAATATTAATAATAATGCTAGGCAAGATGACACGTGTGGTAAGTGAGGAAACATAATAATAATATTAATAATAATGCTAGGCAAGATGACACGTGTGGTAAGTGAGGAAACATAATAATAATATTAATAATAATGCTAGGCAAGATGACACGTGTGGTAAGTGAGGAAACATAATAATAATATTAATAATAATGCTAGGCAAGATGACACGTGTGGTAAGTGAGGAAACATAATAATAATATTAATAATAATGCTAGGCAAGATGACACGTGTGGTAAGTGAGGAAACATAATAATAATATTAATAATAATGCTAGGCAAGATGACACGTGTGGTAAGTGAGGAAACATAATAATAATATTAATAATAATGCTAGGCAAGATGACACGTGTGGTAAGTGAGGAAACATAATAATAATATTAATAATAATGCTAGGCAAGATGACACGTGTGGTAAGTGAGGAAACATAATAATAATATTAATAATAATGCTAGGCAAGATGACACGTGTGGTAAGTGAGGAAACATAATAATAATATTAATAATAATGCTAGGCAAGATGACACGTGTGGTAAGTGAGGAAACATAATAATAATATTAATAATAATGCTAGGCAAGATGACACGTGTGGTAAGTGAGGAAACATAATAATAATATTAATAATAATGCTAGGCAAGATGACACGTGTGGTAAGTGAGGAAACATAATAATAATATTAATAATAATGCTAGGCAAGATGACACGTGTGGTAAGTGAGGAAACATAATAATAATATTAATAATAATGCTAGGCAAGATGACACGTGTGGTAAGTGAGGAAACATAATAATAATATTAATAATAATGCTAGGCAAGATGACACGTGTGGTAAGTGAGGAAACATAATAATAATATTAATAATAATGCTAGGCAAGATGACACGTGTGGTAAGTGAGGAAACATAATAATAATATTAATAATAATGCTAGGCAAGATGACACGTGTGGTAAGTGAGGAAACATAATAATAATATTAATAATAATGCTAGGCAAGATGACACGTGTGGTAAGTGAGGAAACATAATAATAATATTAATAATAATGCTAGGCAAGATGACACGTGTGGTAAGTGAGGAAACATAATAATAATATTAATAATAATGCTAGGCAAGATGACACGTGTGGTAAGTGAGGAAACATAATAATAATATTAATAATAATGCTAGGCAAGATGACACGTGTGGTAAGTGAGGAAACATAATAATAATATTAATAATAATGCTAGGCAAGATGACACGTGTGGTAAGTGAGGAAACATAATAATAATATTAATAATAATGCTAGGCAAGATGACACGTGTGGTAAGTGAGGAAACATAATAATAATATTAATAATAATGCTAGGCAAGATGACACGTGTGGTAAGTGAGGAAACATAATAATAATATTAATAATAATGCTAGGCAAGATGACACGTGTGGTAAGTGAGGAAACATAATAATAATATTAATAATAATGCTAGGCAAGATGACACGTGTGGTAAGTGAGGAAACATAATAATAATATTAATAATAATGCTAGGCAAGATGACACGTGTGGTAAGTGAGGAAACATAATAATAATATTAATAATAATGCTAGGCAAGATGACACGTGTGGTAAGTGAGGAAACATAATAATAATATTAATAATAATGCTAGGCAAGATGACACGTGTGGTAAGTGAGGAAACATAATAATAATATTAATAATAATGCTAGGCAAGATGACACGTGTGGTAAGTGAGGAAACATAATAATAATATTAATAATAATGCTAGGCAAGATGACACGTGTGGTAAGTGAGGAAACATAATAATAATATTAATAATAATGTTCGCGTAGGCATCAAACGTTGCATCGAGCGACCACTACCATGTCCAACTGCTAAGGCTGTGTTCATGCGTAGCGTGTCAACCGAAATTCCTACCGACTCCCCAGGTGGAGCCTAGTACTCTGCTGCCTTGGAATGGGGGCCGCGAAGAGTGTATTAAACTAATGTTTGTGTCAAGTTTTCCATGTCAAACTCCCTGTTTTTCTATGTCCTGCTGTCGAGGCTTCTGATTGTGTCAATTTTTTGGTCAGTGTGACCCTTGCTGTACGAGGTTGGGAGAGGTATCGTGTAACCTCCGGTGGAGGAAGGGGGCGGGCAGGAGGAAGTCTGCTTCAGTCCGAGCAGAAAGGTCCTTGAGTTAAGTGGAACGTTGAACTCCATCATGGACTGGTCTCCCATGGCTTAAGGTCAGGCATGAAATGTAGCTTTACAAACAGGATAACCGATCGAAAGCACGTCAATTCCACAGAACAAGTCCCTGATACAGCCTGGTGAAGGAGTTGTGAAATATAATCCGAACAGGAACCACAAAACAGCAGAAAACGAAACAAACACCGGAGCGAGTCAAGAGCGCGGACATCTTATGAGGAAACAGCAAAGGAAAAAATCAGAGGCTATAAATATACAAACATTAACGGACATTGTGTAAGGGATGTTTGGTAATAGGGGTATTTGGCCTAGAAGTTATGAACTTGGTTTACAATCCCAATATCATCATCATGTGGCATGTTTTTGCAGAACGTCGCTCCTATCACAACCCATTTGAAAACCAGAGTCATACCCAAGTATTCCGTGACATCTTGGTGCAATCACCTTTTTGGCCTGTCTCTGCCTATCTTGCCCAGCACTTTACCTC
Organism: Ariolimax columbianus; assembly: GCA_036924085.1. Classification (NCBI taxonomy): domain Eukaryota; kingdom Metazoa; phylum Mollusca; class Gastropoda; order Stylommatophora; family Arionidae; genus Ariolimax; species Ariolimax columbianus. The sequence continues at coordinate 46,153,916 of JAVGWX010000013.1, forward strand.
CTATTACCGTTCTCTCAAGACCTTTTCAAGTGGCCAAAGTATTTCAATTTTCTGTTCATGATGGAATTTATGAACCAGTTCTCCTCTATGCCCAACTCTTGTCGAATGTCTGCATTCTTCTTATTTTTTTCGGTCCACATGATTTTTAGTACCTTTCTATAACATTTTGACTAGAAGAACTCAATTTTCTTCCTTGAGGTTTGGGTAACCATCCATGTTTTTCAGCCATATAATGCCACGGGAAAAACACAGTTCTCAAAATTGTCACTTTTGCTTGTTTGCTAATATTCTGCCATGTTTCCTCAGATTGTGTAGCCTTTGCATTGCCATTCTCCTTCTGATATCCTTTCGGCAGTCACTATTGTTGTCAATTCTGGAGCACAGATATTCAACATTCGTGACTTGTTCTATTCTCACACCACCTAATTTGAATTTATGTTGACTTCTTGTTTTGTCGGTGGTCATTATCATTGCTTTGTTTATTTTACAGAGAGGTTTTTATCTTCGCTGCATCTGCTTACGGCTGCAATTAGCTGCTCACGGCTGCAATTAGCTGCTCTAACCCCTCTGTACTGTTTGATAGTATCACAGTATCGTCTGGGATCTTGAATCCGTTGATTGTTCTGCCGTTGGTCATCTTGACCACGTTTTTGTCACTGTATCAGGGTAGTTGAAGGATGAGAGAGTGACGCTGACGTGTGCAACTCTCATTCAGTATAATAAAAATTCACGAGAAAGTCACTTTGTTTTAATTTCACATTTGTTACACCATTGTCTACTATGACAAGCACAATGGAAGTGCCTTTGATATTTGGTGCTGGAACATTCGCACCCTCCTGGATCATGTGCAAAACATCCTTTACCCCTTTGGGTAAAGCTCCTTAGTGCAGCAGACAATTCAGGGCTCCGACTGGCTTTAGCACGCTTTATAAGTTTTTACGAAAAATGTGCATCTCGCTATGGTAGTCAACTTTCAAAATTTGTAACTTTTCTGTTTGTTTGTCAATATAAAATGTTTTCTTGTGTGCATAGACACAATTGAATAACAAACTTGTGGGTGTTATTGTTTTTGTTGTGTGTTTGTTAGTTTCTGAGTTACAAAAAGATGAAGTTGAAAATTTATGGAAATCTCGGAAGAAATTTGGACTCGACCGCTAGGCCTAGTCGCTGCGATAGAAAACCATGGAAACCACAACAACGTATCGATACTGTGTTTACAATATCGACACAACTATTAGTTTCCAATTCAAACGTAGTTCTTTCATTTAAACAAACAAAATAAACAGATCTACTCTATAAAGATCTTTCTCAACAACCTACTTCACCTTTTGCAAAAGGTTGGCTTGCTCCAAACGGCGTATAAGAATAAAAATCTTTCAAAAACCATTTGTAATCGAACTACAATACTTTAACTGGCAAAATATCGTTTGTAGATGGTGAAGTATTCAGCATTTTCAAAATTGGCTATGGGTAGGGTCTCCGTGCCAAAAATTTTTTACATTTTTAATTACATTTTGTAGGTCGAGCTGGTTGAATGAGTCTAGACTATAGCACCCTAAGGTTAACCATCTTCGAACTGTTGCGAACGGTGAGTATCATTAGAGTGGTCATCTATTACAATGGTCAAATAGCAGACCCCAAACTATTTTCTAAACTGGTAGTAAACTTTTTAACATTGCAAGATTTTGTGGCTAGTCGCTGGAGCTTTTTTTACAGTACAGAATTGATATTGTTGCCCTCCAAATAAACCAATAGGTGCTCAGTCTCTTCCAATAAATGACAAATATATGGATACTGAAAGTTTTTTTGCAATCGCTGGTTCTACACATTTCTGCTCCCCTCTCAACCCAGGCTTGATCTTAAAATGCTTGAAATATTGAGTATTTCTTCTTCTTCTTCTTCTTCGTAAGCTGTCAGACGTCAACCTTTATTTTTTCGAAAAAAGCAGCGGTCATCCTGAGGCTGTCGACAGTGCCATAGAGCTTGTCTAGTGTTGCCACTGGTGATGGCCACATCTGCTTTCTCTGATCCTCGTATGTCGTGCAGTTTTGCCGCAGATGTTCACCGGTCATTTTCTCAGTACCGCACGTGCATTCGTCAGTGCCACCTATCTTCAATTTATTGAATAGGTGGTACCTCAGTCTATTGTGGCCAGTGCGAAGTCTGAAGACCACGACCTGCTCTCTTCTGTTCAACTGGTAATAGGCATCGTTTTTTTGTGTAGCCAGTATGTTCTGTTTCCCATTTGGTCATGTATCTAGCTCTAATAAGCCTTTTTGACTCTTCGTATGTCACACTAGTATCTGGTTGTTGTAGTCTTGTACCTTCTTTTGCCAGTCTGTCTGCCTCCTCGTTGCCTTGGATGTTACAGTGGGATGGAACCCACTGTACCACTACTCTTTTTGGTGTGGACTGCTGGCATAGTTGACAGAGTATTGCTCTTAAATCATTGAGTTTAGTATTTTTCTGGCTTTTTAGTGCTGTGACTACGGCCAGGGCATCTGTAAGCAGGACTATATGGCTTTCATTTCTTTTGCATGTCACCATTTCTTCTACTGCAGCCCTCAGTGCCTCTGCCTCCGCTCTGAAATTGTTTTGAGTATTTTCCAGTTGCCACTGACAGTGTTATTTTTCTACCATTTGGTAGGCTCAGGAATACCCCTGCCCCTCCATTCTGTGTTGTGTTTGTTATAGAGCCGTCGGAGTATGCATGGGTCCAGTCCATGCTTGGGTAGTTTTTCGTTATGTACCTCAGGGTTATGTCTCTTCTTTCTTTTTCAGTCTGGCTGTTCTTTTTTCCAATACCTGGTATATTTTCTACCACCTCTGGAAATATATGCTGCCTCCAGGTAGGTCTGCGTACAGTAGGGATGGGCTTTGGTGTTGTTAATGCGTTCATAGGGTCATCGTTCATCTTTGCTTTGGCTATTTCTGCAAAGTTTCTCCGCTTTAGTTTCCCATTTCCAAAATTATTTAGTCTCTTATGCATTGGATGGTCAGTCAGTCTTCTGAGTTTTTCTGCTTGCTGCTGGGCTTCGCAGTCTCTTCTGTCGGTCATGGATTGTAGATTTGTAATCTTTTCCAGTTCTACAATTGTATTGAGTATTTAAAATTAGTTGGTTGTAGAGTTCACATATTAAGCATGGTCATTAGATGATTACATTCCCTTCATCTCTTTCTGATGTCACCACAATTGATTCTGTCAAGATGTCAGTTCTTTCATTGTCGTAATCCCCATTACAACCAGAACAGTAATACGGGTTGAAGTTGCTATGTCCCCTATCAATCTTTCTCAATCCCACCCTCCCTCTCTCAAAAAAAAGGGGAGGGGGGTGTATGTGTCTTGCAGCTGACTTTCGATGCGCAGATGACACTTGAACTGAACTGAACTACTGACTTGCCTTTGTAGCTTTACTGTTTTGTTTCCTGCGAGATATTAAGTGTTTCAACTGAGTTGAGACTTATTATGTACAATATTTAGTAACCAGTTTTTCCATCAAATTAAATTGAGCTGGTGGATGTTGTGGGATATAACATCAGAATAGTTAGCAAGGTAAACGGACTAACTTTGACCAGTTCAAGAGGTTGAATTTATTGAGAAGCTGCATCATGAAATCGTCGCCTGGCAACAGGGAAGCTGCAATCTGCAACACAGAAGAGAAATCATTCTTTTTTTCATGTCAAGAAACAAAACAAAGCAGAGTTTTACATATAAATTAGAAGAGCTTCTTAACAAAAGCCACTTCATCTGTCCTCAAGCTAGTGTTTTAGTTATCAGCTCACACACCTCCCCTATTTATTTCATTCCTTACAGCAAATTGTTACTGTAACACTTTGTTGCCAACACTATACACAACCCTACTTAAATCTATGCTTATCAAATGTACAGAAGGTGCAGTGGTCATAGTTAGAGGACCTGGACTGTGCAGATTACTATGTACTGCTGTCACCGAGCCATAGCCCAACACCTTAGGCAAAGAGCCAGTCATGCTTGGAGGTGAGACACTGGGAGAGGTGGACACCTTCACATATGTGTGTGATGTTTTTCAACACTATCACCTTCATCTTCTTGTATCTCAGAAACTAACACACACACAACAGAAACACCAACAAACTCTTTATTCATTTATTTCTCTACTTAGGGATGAAGACTAACGTCTGGTCAGGCAAAGTATACTGGTCAGGCATGTTAGTCAGGGTCAGGCAAAGTATACTGGTCAGGCATGTTAGTCAGGGTCAGGCAAAGTATACTGGTCAGACATGTTAGTCAGGGTCAGGCAAAGTATACTGGTCAGACATGTTAGTCAGAGTCAGGCAAAATATACTGGTCAGACATGTTAGTCAGGGTCAGGCAAAATATACTGGTCAGACATGTTAGTCAGGGTCAGGCAAAGTATACTGGTCAGACATGTTAGTCAGGGTCAGGCAAAATATACTGGTCAGACATGTTAGTCAGGGTCAGGCAAAATATACTGGTCAGACATGTTAGTCAGGGTCAGGCAAAATATACTGGTCAGACATGTTAGGGTCAGGCAAAATATACTGGCCAAGACTCTCACCTTGACATTCCCCGTAGTAGCGAGCTGTTTTCATGGCAGCCTGGCTAATAAGGTGAGAGATCAACGTGATTGCCTTAGTAGTGAGCAACACGCAGTCGAAGCCAAGCATAGCACAACTGCCTGGAGGACCCTAGTCTACCTTCATCAGCACACACTCGGGAAAAGCTACTGCTACCCACCACTTAACGTCCTTTTCAGGAAGCAAATAAGAGTAAACCTACTCATTGCGGGCATTCGCAAACAAACAACAATATTATTTCTCTACTCTAAAACAAATCATATCAATAGACCAAATAAAAAAAGTTACAGGCTCTCAAAGTCAACAACCCTAGAAAAATGGGAGGTGCTGAAAAAATATTGCAGCTCCGAGGGAAATTGCGTCATTTTATAATGCAGTTTAGTAAAGGCTAATTATGTTGAGTACTCTTGGTGTTTGGTCAACAGCTCTTACCCCTTCTCTATAACAACTCCACAGAAGAGAGGAGGACCCCCCAAGTAGCATCGTGTCTGCCACTTTGAGGCGACGGGGGTGGGGGGGGGGCTCTCTCTCAACGCCTGGTTGGACTACACAGTTTGAGCCTCATGCTGCTTATTCTTTATTTGTGACATCCGCATAAAGCAGAAATTACATTGCACTGTTTCGTTAGGCATGTGGCCCATAGCATCCCTTTTTAACAGGTTTTTCTGTCAGATTTTCCTTCCCTGGCCCTTGATTGTCCCCAGTCTACCTGCAGGGCAACAGGTTTGTGTATCCACTTAGTCTGGTCATTACCCTTCGAACTGTCTGGCCTGGTAGGCCCTGCTGGAAGGTATTCTACCACGGCTATATCACTTACGGTCATAGGAACCCACAAGCTCCTTTACATCGAGAAGATGAAGACATGAGAGACTCTTTTTCTACCATGAGATGTAGAAATAAACTTTTCTTTCTCCTGTGGTTTATAGTTTCAATGGGTACTTGGAGGTGATGATGGCTGAAGCAATGAAGAAATGCAATCTATGGGGTAAAGGTTGTTTCAATTGCCCACAATGAGTAGGTTACTCTTCTGTGCGTCCTGAAAAGGGCGTTAAGCGACGGGTTGCAGTAGCTTTCCTCACATCTCGAGTGTGCTAATGAAGGTGGACTGCGGTCCTCCAGGCGGTTGTGCTATGCTTGGCTTCACCTGCATGTCGCTCACTACTACAGAGATCACATCAAACCTCACCTTGTTAGCCATACTGTTGTTCTCAACAACAGCACGTTTCCAGGACGACCAAAGAAGAGGTCATGTGAGGGTCTTAGCCAGTATATTGCTCCTGACCCTGGCTAACATTCTCTGATTAGTTTTATTTGCCTGACCAGACATTAGCCTCATCGTTTTAGTGGTAAATGTAAAGGACGAACAACTGGAGGCAATAAAATATGCTGATGACCAAGTCATTATAGCAGAGAGTAGGAGGATTTACAAAAGATGCTCAATGAAATTAGCAACACTGCATACAGCTATGACATGAAAATGAACATAGAGAAGACCACGACAATGATCATAGCCAAAGAACCAACCAGTGTAAGAGAAACTATACAAGTTTATAAGCCGAGCAGGTATTCCAATACCCATATCTAGGTCAAACCATAACAGAAGATGCACGATGATATACATAAATACGATCTAGAATCACAATGGCAAAGAAAGTCTTTAGAGAGAAACAAAGAATCCTTACATCCAATAACATTAGTATGTCTCTAAGGAAAAGAATCTTACTCACATGTTTGGATTATGGCAATGTATGGCTCTGAAACATGAACTATAAATAAAAGAGAGGAAAAATACTTGGAGGCTTTTGAGATGTGCCTGGCTGGTACATAATCTGCAAAGAGAGGGCCCAGTCAAAAAAGGTCTTGGAGGACATTTTATAGGGGAGAGAGGGGAAAACCTAGAAATACCTTTTTGCCTCAAGCTTACGGAGATATGGCTGTGCTGAAGACAGCTGCAGAGGATAAGCAGAAATGGAAGGACAAAATCCAAGAGTTTGTTGACCAGTACTAGGACTGAATGACCTGATGATGATAGTTTCTACAGGATGAGGGTAGCCAGCCCCATGCCCAACCCTCCTTAGTTGCCTCTTACAGCATGCCTGGCAGGATTACAGTGTTACTATTCTTTGATACTCTTTCAGAGCCCAGTTGTTGTTGGTTAACTAGGTCAGCCAAGCTGTTCTCTCTTTCACAGTCAATACCAAGGTTAAGAATTTGCAAGTATTTTGTAGCTGGTGAGAGGAGCTGTATAAGGCATTGGTGATTGTTGGGGTGCTCAGTAATAACTTTTCTCTGTCTGTGGCAAGTCTGGGGCAAGCAAGCAACACATGTCGCACTGTCTCGTACGGATCAGGCCCCAGTAAAACTTAGATGTTTGGGCAGCAGAAGGAGCTTTATCAAGAAGTGGACAGATAAAAATAGTTCAAAGAATTCTGCTGCTAAATTTACCTGCAACATTATGATGTCCCGGTCATACATTTCCTGTCTACATCTTAGGTTGGTGTAGAAGAAAACCTGAGGTAAGAGAAACTGCTCATTAAGTGTGGTCAAGCAATGGTATGTTTTTCACGTACATGAGATAACATATGAAACTATGGGAAGGAAAACAAACTTTAGAACATGTTTTCATAGCCTGTTGGCCTCCTATTTACTTACTTTCCGTGTCCAAGCACCACGTTATATATCTTGCATCCAGTATTCAGCGACATGGATTGCCTTGTCGTTTGCCTCCAACATGTCGCGCCTATTGCATGTTTCCTGGAGGTTGGGGCAGGTCATCAGGTGGTCTGGGTCCTGTATTGCGCTGCAATCACATGTGTCATATGCGTATCCCCATCGCTTCATATTCCTCTTGCACCGTGATACACCAGTTCAGAGTCTGTTTAGCGACTTCCATGTTGTGTATGGTAGATGATGTCCAGAAGCAGGTTACTCCAGACGTTTTATCTCTGCGGCCTACACCAATTCATGCAACCTCTTGATACGGCGACGTATGGAGTTTGTTGTTTCTAGAAAGCTATGTCTGGATTTGAGTATTTTGTTTTGGGTCGTGCTCCTGTTTTCCTCGTTCAATTCAGATGAGCACACTGATAGCTTGGCCCTGTCCAGCCCAAGTGTGGGATAAACTGAATGATGATGCGTCGTCTTCTCCTTCTCCATCGTTCATTCTCAAACTCCTGCTACCAAACTCTGAAATGGGCTTTGCAAGTAGCAGGATGTTGTTAGGAGAACGGAATGCGTTTTGTCATAGTTTACAGCTTGACTGCGATATTTGCACTTTTCCGTTCAACACATCCTACATTTTTGAGTAGTGGGTTAACCTTCCCTCTTTGATCCTTTCTCCTTAGCCAGTCTGCTCTGTTGCAGGCTGTTATACAGGATCACCGGTGTAGAACGGTCTTGGCAGCTCTGATTCGCTCACCCTGATGCTAGCAGTGAGCTATGGGTCGCTAACCACTACAGCTCATGCACTGTTCAGCATCTTGATCCCAATGATGATAAGTAATGTTATTGACAAACAAATTGGCCAACTATCAATTATCGATTAATCGACATTGCATTATCGACCGATATAAATTAATTGGTCCACTGATTATTTATAATGTAATTATGTTTTTTGATATGAAATTTGTATTGCAAATAAAGTAGTAGACGAAGAAGAGACAAAACTGATAGTGGCATTCCGGAATTATAATTATAAGGATAGACTCTGAACAACCGACCTAGTGTATGGAAAAGAGAAGAATTTTAGGCGATTTAAAACAGGTTTATAAGATAATCAAAGGAAAGGAAAACATGGGCATAACATCTTATTCCCAATATGCCACATTGGCATGTTAATGGTATCTTTACTTTTTCCTTATACACGAAACTCCTGAACATGCCCAGGACAGAAAGACACAAATAGCAAAATTATCAAGGACTGGAAAGAATGAAAGATATCAAAGATATATCAAAATGTTGAAAATATGAAATAATTCAACTAAATTAATCAACCAAGTCAATTATTAGCAATTTAGAATGAAGGTAAATCCTCAGATTTCTTGACTAAAGGGAAATGTTACAGCAACCAAGCATTTCTCTAAAAGCCCCAATCTCAAATTCGTACCTGGTTCTGAAGACTGTAACCATTCCTGCGCCACATGCCAGCTTGTGACTGGGCTAGGAGAACTTGTATTCTCAGTGCTGGATCCATAAGCTCCTTCACGCTAAGTGGCTCTGTCATAGGTACATCAACACTGTGGGCCATTTCAGCCAGCCTCTGTCATTGGGTACAGTTGAATAAGTCATCAAATTTTTAGATTCAATCTAACTAATAAATAACAGATGGCCTTTTTTATTTAAATTTAAAAAATAATTACTCCTGACGAGTGGATCCAAGTTCTCTTAATATCAGCACTCTTTTCAGGAAAACTACTATTGGCTCCAAAGTTAGCAACAGAATCTCTTAGGCCAGAGCTGCCTTTGGGAAGCTGCGCAACATCATCTGATATCAGAGGGGTCTTAGCCTTGATACGAAACTCCACAGAGTCGCAGTGCTCACCAACTTTCTGTATGTCAGTTGACTGTGTACAGGAGGCACGCTAGAAAAATAAATCACTTTCACATAACCTGTCTCCCTAGATTATTGAGAATGCAGTGGCAGTATAGGGTACCAGACACCAAGATCCCCACGAAGACCAAAATACCAAGAATCCACATACTATTGCAGAAGACATCCGGATCCCCAAACAGAAGACCCAGGTTAGGAAGGCCGGCAATGTCATGTGCATGTCAGACATCCTGATCCCCAAACAACAGCAGACCCAGGTTAGAAAGGCTGACAATATCATGTGCATGCCAGACATCAGGATCACCAAACAGAAGACCCAGGTTAAGAAGGCCGGCAATGTCGTGTGCATGTCCAGATCTCCAAACAGAAGACCCAGGTTAGGAAGGCTGGCAATGTTGTGTGTATGCCAGACATCCGGATCCCCTAACAGAAGACCCAGGTTAGGAAGGCCGGCAATGTCGTGTGCATGCCAGATATCCGGATCCCCAAACAACAGAAGACCTAGGTTAGCAAGACCGGCAGTGTCGTGTGCATGCCAGACATCCGGATCCCCAAACAGAAGACCCAGGTTAGGAAGGCCGGCAATGTCATATGCATGCCAGACATTTGTCTTTTTCTCTGTCTAGGGTATTCTGAGGATCTTTCTGTAACAATTTGACTCGAAGCATTCAATTCTTTGTCTAGAAGTTTTGGTAATCGTCCATGATTCGCAGCCATAAGCTGCCACAGGAAAACACAGGCTCTCAAGACTTTTACTTTTGTCGCTTTGTTGGTGATCTGCCATAATTTCTTCAGGCTGTTCGGTCTCTGCATTGCCATGGCTATTCTTCTTCTGATTTCTTTCCAGCAGTCACCATTCTTGTAAATTCTGGAGCCCAGATATTCAAAATGCGTGACCTGATCTATTTCCTCACCCCCTACTGTAAATTTATGTTGACATTGTGTTTGTCGGTGGTCATTATCTTTGTTTTGTTTATGTTTATAAACAGGTTTTGATCTTTACTGTGTCCATTTACGGCTGAAATGAACTGCTCTAGCCCTTTTGCGCTTCTTGATATTATCACTGTGTCGTCTGCATATCGTAACTCTGGAATCTCGTACCTGCTAATCGTAAATGGGTCGAAACTTTCAATGTTCTCATCTTCTCTAACATTTCTCATTATACGTTCTATATATATATTATATAGATAAGGTGAGAGGATATATCCCGTCTTTCTCCCTTTTGTACTGTGAACCAATCTGATGTTTGCCCAGATACTTGGACAGCGTCTCGTTGATCTATGTATAATGTTTCAATGAGATGTATAATGTGCACAGGAAACCCCATTTCCTTCATGATGTTCCACAAATTTTGATGTTTTACCGTATCGAAGGCCTTGGTGTAATCAATTAAACATGTCTACATTAAACACTCTACAATTTTCGTAGATATTCCTCATATTGAATATGTGGTCCCTGGTTCCTGTCTTTCCTAAAACCAGCTTGGACTTTGTGAATTTCAGATTCAAATTTTGTCTCTATCCTTCTTAACAGAATTCTCAACAATATCTTGCTAGCGTGGCTGATTAGCACGATAGTTCAGTAGCTTGTGCACAGCTTTAGATTGCCTTTTTTGGGAAGGGGAATATAAACTTTCTTCCATGCATCTGGCCACTCTGCGTTGTGCCATATCTATTTACACAGCTCGTGATAAACTCGAGCACTGGCCTCCCCTTCTGCTTGTATTAGCTCTGCTTGGATATCATCACATCTTGGGAACTTTCCCTTTTTTCAGGCTTTTGATTGCTGAGCATACTTCCTCCAATGTTGGTTCAGGTTGTTTCTCATTCTTTGGTAGGTTTGTCACTTTGGTAGGATCATATCCATAGACTATCAAATAAAAATGTTACAGGCTCACAAAGTAACAACCATAGTTAAATGATGTGAAAAATAATTCAGTGGCAGGAGAAAATCATTTTGATTGTAGAGTGGTAAAGGCTTTAAAGAGTGCAATATAAATTTCATGTGAAGAAGAAGTAGAAGCAGAAGAAGAAGAAGAATAAGAAGAAAATAATGCAAATGAAAACTACTTACAGGATTCTGTAGTTCAGGGGAGGTAAAGCTGAGTCCATGCGTCTCAAGGTGTACGTGAAGTGCTAAAATACATACACAATTGTTAAAATTGACTTTTTTGGCATTTTTATGAACACAGTATTTCAGATACATCAAATAATATTCCAGATTGAATTGAAAAAAATACGAGATGATGATATATATTAAATTAGCTGCGAACCTGCCAGAAATCTGTTGAGTGGGTAGTGGATTGAGATTGGATCAGAGGAAACATCATGCTTAATCACTTCTGCGGTGTAGATCCCAGCTGTTGAAAGAAAAATACAAAATTTTCACGTTAACAGCAATGACAAGGATTATAGTAGGCTTTGCTGCGTTCAGCTTCTTATCCCTCAGAGAAACAAACAAATCACTTTTTTTTTTATTGCTGCATATCACATAGAGGGTATTTGTTTCTTGAGCTTTCTTTCAAGCACAGAAGACTTCTTCCCCAGGTGAATTACATGGCCGCTTTCTCTATTAAACCCTTTTCAGTTCCCTATGGAGCACACACAGGTTATCAATATATGCATAATAAGTTCTCCAACCCTGAGCCATCTGCTGTTTTGGATGGTTGAGTTGTTCTTATCTTTTGATTGACCTATCCATTTTGTTGAAGTTTGTGTAGCTTAAGTAAGGTATCTAGAGGATAAGGTATCCAGTTCCATGTATCTAGAGGATAAAGTATCCAGTTCCATGTATCTAGAGGATAAGGTATCCAGTTCCATGTATCTAGAGGATAAGGTATCCAGTTCCATGTATCTAGAGGATAAAGTATCCAGTTCCATGTATCTAGAGGATAAGGTATCCAGTTCCATGTATCTAGAGGATAAGGTATCCAGTTCCATGTATCTAGAGGATAAGGTATCCAGTTCCATATATCTAGAGGATAAGGTATCCAGTTCCATGTATCTAGAGGATAAGGTATCCAGTTCCATGTATCTAGAGGATAGGGTATCCAGTTCCATGTATCTAGAGGATAGGGTTGTTGTTGTTTAATGCTCACAATGAGTAAGCTTACTCTTTTGTGCCCCTGAAAAGGGCGTTAAGTGGCAGGTTGTAGTAGCTTTCCCCACATCCCGAGTGTGCTGATGAAGGTGGACCGGGGTTTTTCAGGCGGTTGCGCTATGCTTGGCTTCATCTGCATGGCACTCTCACTACTATGGGGATCACTTTGATCGACATCGCGTCAGTCAGACTGCCTTGAAAATAGCCAGTTTCCAGGGAATGCTACATGGAAGAGAGAAAGTGGTCTTGGACAGTATATTGTGCCTGACGCGACGTTATGGTCAATATGTGGCACCTGATCGGACTAGCATCTCAGTTCCTCTCAAAACAGAAGCACAGCATAAGTGGCAGCATATAGACAGTTACCCAAACCTCAAGGAAGAGAATCGAGTCCTTTGAGTCGAAAGGTCCTCAGAATACCATGAGCTTTAAAAAAGAAAAATGCAGACATTCGACAAGAGTTGGGCATAGAGGAGAAATGGCTCATAAATTTCATCATGAACAGAAAATTTTAATATTTTGGTCACATTAAATGGCAATTGAGAGAACGGTAAGTGACAGCACGTAAACTTGCCATCCAGTTATAAAGAAGCAAAGGCACTCATAAAATTATGCATGAGGGCGGAATAGAGAGACCAGCATAAAGAATACAAGCTAGAAAATGACAGGATAGACAAACTTGTTGGAAATGACAAAGATCTTCAGACAGAACGGGACAATGCAGACTCAACGCCATGCCCACCTACACAGAATGGGTCTTAGAGACACCACTACATGCAAATGTAGAGCGCCCAAGCAAACACAAGAACATATCCTGCAGGACTGCCCCACTTATGCATACCAAAGACAGGCTGTCTGGCCCAGGAAAGCGACCATGCTTGAAAAGCTGTTGGGGGCCGAGCGAAGACCTGTAATGCATTCTCAGTCTCCTTTGTGAACCTCCCCAAGCTAGTAGCATAGCATTAGTTGATCGAAGAAGAAGAAGAAACTAAGTCTGGACAGCAGCCCTATAGCCTCTACTTCATCTGGCTAGGTTTGGTGTCATAGATCTTTGTAGGCTGGGCAGTCTTGTAGGACATATTCAGTAGTCTGCATTTTGGTTGCACATGGACAGTCGTTTGTGTAGGGCACTAACCATGATTCCAACTGTTAATTTGTTTTAAACTGTAACATCCTTAACAAGTGAAATTAAGTAAGTTGTTTTGTTAGGTCAGTGATCTTGTGCACCCAATTTTAACAGACATTCTATAAGGTATACCTGTGAGTGAAGAGTAATTAGGGTCAGGTGAAACATGCTGATTCTTCCTCTTGGAACCCGGTCTACCCCAAGTACTACTGGGGATGTGAGAAGAACCCCGGCAACCCACTATAAAAGAAGAGTTAACTCACCATGAGTATCTGCAAACAACTGGAATTCCTTCTTTAAACCTTGACAGCAATAAATGAGGCAGGTCGGATAGTATCAGGGTGCCTAACATTAATCCTTGACAGCAATAAATGAGGCGGGTCGGATACTATCAGGGTGCCTAACATTAATCCTTGACAGCAATAAATGAGGCGGGTCGAATACTATCAGAGTGCCTAACATTAATCCTTGACAGCAATAAATGAGGCAGGTCGGATAGTATCAGGGTGCCTAAAACTCACCCCCATTGATAAAATATACCTCATAGTTGGCATATCACCACCCGAGATTCAAAGAAGCATCGCAGCAGAAATCAAACAAGAGAAACAGAAGCACAACCCAAAAGACCCAATGTTTGGACATCAGGTACAGAGCACAAGACTCAAATTCAGATATAAGATTTCTAAAATCAACACAGCCCATACAGACAAACCCTGAAAGACACTGTATCGAGAGATGGCACAAATTGATACAGGCCCCAGAGATGGAACTTCGGGAGGAACCTGCACCTGGATATCATCTACCATACACAACATGGAAGTCGCTGAGTAGACTCCGAACTGGTGTATTACGGCGCAAGAGGAATATGAAACTATGGGGATACACAGATAACACGTGTGGCTGCTGCGGAATACAGGACCCAGACCACCTGATGACCTGCACTAATCTCTAGGAAAAATGCAATAGGTGCGACATGCTGGAGGCAAATGACAAGGCAATCCATGTCACTGAATATTGAATGCATACTGTATAACGTGATGCTTGGACACAGAAAGTAAGTAAGACTGTCCCCAGCCTGCATTCAGATCAACAGTTTGTGTTTTTGCTTTGTCTAACCACCCTATATCCTTCAATCTGTCTGGTTTGGGGGACCCACGTTGGTAGCTATGCTAATGTGGACGAAGATCTTTGGATCTATGCTCGCCTACCTTCTACCATGACAAAGTGGGAACATAAGAGATAAATAAATCATTCGAAAGATATCTGCGCAAGTTGAAATACTGCTTCATCCAAGTAATAACTAAGCCTTTACAGTCCAGTCAAATTTTGCAGATTCATATCATACAGTCCAAGGCACGTGCCGCACAATTCCATAGGTCAAAATGTTTTTTTTCCAAATAAAATAAATTAATATTAAACAAATTCAACTAAAATTACGATCAAAGGATCTTAAGACACATAATTAAACTATATATTACATGAAGTATTAACAATCAAAATATATATTAGTATGAAGTGTTAAACGTCATTGGGGGATTTATAATTTATTATTATATTTAACTCACCTTATATGTGGAGAAATTGTTTTTTATCACTTCTAAATCATTATTACTTTCACTGTCATCTGTTTGAAAGTCACAATCTGACCTACATTGAATACACATGTGTAATCCAGATCTATGATCATTGGTCTGATCACATAAGATTTCTAAAAATTCACAGAAAATGTAAATATCCCATCGAACGGAAGACACTACCCATTAAACAAAAGCTGTACATGTGCCCATATATCTGGCCATGTTTAAGGTTATTCCAAAACCAAAAACGTTGTAGCTAAATGAAAGAATGAAATGCATATACCAGATATCGAATTCAATCGAATAGGAAGGCAAATGATGATATCCTGGTCGAATAGGGCCATAAAGGGTTAACCAAGAAAGCATCCTGTATTGGTAAATAGCATAGTATTTATGTTTTAAGTTTGGGAAAAGTCTTGATCAAATTTATCAATAGGAAACTTTTGAGTAAATGACAATAGATTCAGTATCTTATTAACAACATAAATTGTGTAAATTGACTAGGTTGTCCCGGGAGCAAAGAATATCAGTCACATGAAACTCAAGATACCACCTAACGTCTTTGTTCATGATCCAGGATTAAGATGCCAAGTAGAGAAGTAGCTGGTCAGCGACCTATAGCTGACTGCTAGCACCAGGGCCAGCAAATGGGAACTGCCATGCCAAGACTATTCTATACCTCCATGCTGTGATCCTAGATAACAGAAAAGACTGGATAAGGAGAAAGGATCGAAGAGAGAAGGCTAACCTGGTACTCATTAATGCTTGCTGAAGTTGGATGTGTTGGACCGATAGGTAAAAATATCGCAGTCAAGCTGTAAACTATGACACAATGCATTCCATTCTCCAGACAACATCCTGCTCCTTGCAAAGCCCTTTTCAGGGCTTGGTAGTGGGAGATTGAGAACGAACGAAGAAGTTCGCGATCCTGAAAACAGGTGGTGTAAAAGAGAATGAGATCAACACCGCAATCCACATAGTCATGAGCTTACTAAATAGCCTCGAATTGCACTAAAGCCAGAAGGAGTAATATTCCCCTTCTTCAGCACACTTCAGAATAAAAGATGAGCCCCTGTAAATCTGTTATGAGAAAAACCCTCCCAAGAGTGAATAATAATTCAACACCAGCTCTTTTAAAGAACAAGAATATCAGTGTCATAGTTTCTATCATGATATTTTATTTCTGAGAGACATTGAAATAAATTCAGTTCAGTTCATCCCGTAACCTATCAGGTCGTTGGGGCACACATGAAGACACTCCCAAAATCCCATGCCATCCCCCTCTGTCTGTCACCGCCTGTCGTATCTCACCGGGACGAAGGTCTGACCACTCAGTGATGTTGTCCACCCATCTCTTCCTTGGACGTCCTCGCCCTCTCTGTCCTGGTATGGACCCAAAGAGTATCGAGTTGGCAATTCCATTGGACCTCACGACGTGCCCGCACCAGGCGATCTTTCGTCTTTTGATAGCTGTGAACAGATCTTCAAAAGGACCAATAGCGTCTTCAACTCTCTGAAGTATTTCTACGTTCGTGACACGATCTTTATTTGTAACATTTAGGAGTTTTCTATAGCACCTCATTTCCATTGCATGTATTCTGTCCAGGATATCAGCTGTAATGGTCCAGGTCTCGCAGGCATACAGAAATATTTATGGCACCAAAGAGCGCATTAGTCTAACTTTCATGCCGAGGGCGAGCCGCTTGTCTTGCCCTATAGGTTTCAGCCGAGTCAGCGCCGCTGTTGTTTGTGCTATTCTTGCAATTACCTCTGACTTCGATCCCTCTTCACTGATCAATGATCCCAGATATTTGAAACGTTTTACCACCTCAAGTTCCTCCCCATTTGCCTCTATTACAGATTTAAACCCTGCTATGTTTATTATAATAAATTACACCGTCGCATACCATCCACTTTTAATTACAATGCTAGGAGCCCAAGAACACATGAACTCTTTATAATAACAGCAATCTGTGTATGTCTCCTACCTGCAACAGTATCTCGCACAGCCATCTCTCTAACATTGGTCAAAGCTTCCATTGTTGCTTTGTAGCCTTCTATCAAGAGATATCTCTGAAAATATGAGGGGCAGCCATTAAGTAACATCAATTTTATTACATAGTGAATGTATGAGTATGTACAATCAAAAATCTTATTTAAGGACACAAAATGATTCTTTAACAATACTCCACGCAGGGGTTGTGACAACCGAGCAGTATGTGCATGCGCAATACAGCGTCCAACATGGCCACTCCACTGTTGACTCGTTCAATGTTAGAACAACGAGGTGTTATTCATGTTTTGTGATCAGAAGGTGTGAAACCTTCTGAAATCTATAGAAGAATGTGCATTCTCTATGTAGACAGTTGTTTGAAGTCAGAGGTGAGTGCATGAATGGGTAGAAAGATTTCAAAACAGAAGACAAAACATTATTGATGAACTACGGTGTGGGAGACCAGCAAGAGTGGCAAGTGACACAGTAAAACAACAGATGGGCCGGTTAGTACGTGACAATAGGCGATTCGCTATTGATGAAATAGCAGCAAATTTGTCCACGATGACCTCGTTTATAGGAATGTGTAGCAGATGGGTACCAAGGCAACTGACGAGGTAATGGAGGTGGTGCCAAATTGGTTACACCAGAATCCTTTTTTCTAGAGGCCATCGTGTTGCCAGGCACAAAAACTATGTTAAACAATAAGACACAAACAATTTATGGTTTGCATTCTTGTAAAAATGTTACTAATAAAATTGCTGTTACTTAATGACTGTTCCTCGCAATAACAAAATTAAGTCATTATGGACAAACAATACTACCGTCAGCACATCCTATACCGGCGGCTGGTATATATCTCCACAACTTATAGTACTGAGTGTTGTTTACAAATCCTACACTTGTCCGTGCTATATGTCTCCCTCTATATCTTACCCCGGAGGACGAGCCTTTGGACCAGATATAAGGACCAGAATTGAAAAGACAAGAATGGCATTCTTGACACTAAACAACATATGGAGATCCAGAGAAATCTACATCCACACTAAAGTTAGAATATTCAACACCAGTGTCAAGATGGTGTTGTTGTATAGAGCAAAAACATATGAGAACGACCAAGGTCATACAAAAAAGACTCCAGTCTTTCGTTAACAGATGTCTGTATAATGACGATAATGTGGCAGGACTTGTCAAGTAATGAAGATGTGTAGGAAAGGAGTGAACACAGTTAACACCCATATTGTTCTTGAGGTTGACACACAAGGAAGGTGGATGGGTTAAAACCTGTATTATTCTTGGGGTTGACACATAAAATAGATGGATTAAAATCTGTATTATTCTTGGAGTCAACACACAAGATAGATGGGTTAAAACCCATATTGTTCTTGGAGTTGACACACAAGGTAGATGGGTTAACACCCATATTGTTCTTGGAATTGACACACAAGGTAGATGGGTTAACACCCATATTGTTCTTGGGATCGACACACAAGGTAGATGGGTTAAAACATGTGTTGTTCTTGTGGTCAACACACAAAGTAGCTTTGTTAACACACAAGGTAGATGGGTTAACACACAAGGTAGATGGGTCAACACACAAGGTAGATGGGTCAACACACAAGGTAGATGGGTTAACACACAAGGTAGATGGGTTAACAGACAAGATAGATGGGTTAACACCCGTATTGTTCTTAGGGCTGACACACAAGGTAGATGGGTTAACAACCATATTGTTCTTTGGGTCTACACACAAGGTAGCTGGGTTAACACCTGTATTATTCTTGGGGTCGACACACATCCTCATCTACCATGTCAAAATGGAGACACCAGAGAGGAGCCACTAAACATGTGAACACAATCTAAGCTTACATCAGCAGCACACCATTCACAGAAAAGCACGAGGATGTCCTCCAATTTAATCTGTATTGTGAATGCTCCCTCCCACTCTGGGTCAAACTCCAAGTGCTGTCCTGTCTGTCTTTTGACTGAATCCATACCCTACATAAGAAATAAACAAAATAAGAAAAAACAGGATGTTTTAAACTTTTAAACTAAATGTTACAAATGATGCACATAATTTGTATGGCCAGCTTATTGCTTCTTCTTCTTCTTCTTTTGTCCTACTGCCTTTGTCATAAGGCGTTACAGAGTGACGGGATGCATAGATTTCTTGTTATCGCCAAGTAGGAGGCTTGTGCTGTCATCAGGTGTAACTTCTTAATAGTGTCAGAGACACCCTCGATCCATCGACGTCGTGGTCTGCCTCTTGCTCGTGGACCAGAGACCTACATTTGATTTGCTCTTGAGGCAGGCTGGTCATAATGCATTCTGACTAAATGCCCAAACCACTTGACTTGTTGAGAGTCAATGTAGGCACTAACTGGGTTTGTCGCCACCGTCTGCCTTAGCGTGTTGTTGCAGTTTCGGTCACGGATTGTCTTTCCGGCTGCACTTCTCACACAGCGCATCTCGCACTTCTGGATCTTACTCTTATGGGTTGCTAGTAAGGACCAAGATTGATATTGGTAACACAATGTAGGAATAATTAGTGTATTTATCAGATTCCTCTTAGTTGAAAGAAGCACTCTAGGCGTTTCAAAATCGTTTAATTTGATAGTGGACACTGTTTGCCTTCTGAATTCTATGTGCAATCTCTCTGTCCACTCTGCCGTGATCAGTGAACATACTGCCCAGGTATTTGAACATCCGTACTTGCTTGATACCAGTGTCACTGATGTGGAAACTTCTCTGAAATTGTTCACGTAAAATCAACATAGTCTCTGTCTTGCCTGTGTTGATCTTCATGTCCGATTCGTTACAAGCAAAATGGAGATAGTTCAGGAGGTGTTGTAGGTCTTCACCATTTTGGTAAAAGATGACTTGATCATCAGCAAACTACAGTTCACTGAGGGACTCTTCATGAGGGTTAGCCAACTGTGTCATTTTATCCATGTAAATTATGAATAAAAGTGGAGATAGAACACACCCCTGTCGTACACCACTCAGCACCAGAAACCAATTTGTCATACCTGCATTAGTTCGTACTGTACCTTCACTGTTTACGTACAAGGCACGAATGTCATCCAGCTCATTCCAGACATTATAAAAATAGAACAAACAGATTTGTTGTCACAATAAACTTATAGAGATACAAACAAATTTCAAAATTCAGAACATCCTTCCAGTAATCTACAACTGTGTTGATGAATTTTGTGATTTTCGAGATAGAAAGTAGTTTTGAAAATTCAGAAAATGGCCGTTCTAAAAGGCTGACGCCATAACAAGCCATTGAAAGTATTCTCAAGGATTTGGAAGCTGAAAAATTAGATTTACATGTTGTTTATTCTGAAAAGGACAAGTGATTTTTTAAATTACACATGTGAGGAAGCTAGTAAAACCGTTCCTGTCCTTCTGAGAATCAGACTACGGTCCAGTGGAGGTATATCCAACATATATGTACATTTGATACAGGATGGTCAACAATTATATTCCACAATTTATTGGCATTACAAGTTTTGGAGATGATCAGCTCACTCAATATGAGATGGAATAATGAGATTGGAGAACAAAGTTTTGTCATAGTAAACAGCTTTCCTCGGATGTCTACCGTGTGCATTTATTCTCAGGAGCAATCAGATTTTTACCAACTAGGTGACAGGGCTCAAAGGGTTAAAAATAAACCCTATATTAGTTTTTGTTGTAACAGATCCAGCAAAAGGGTTCTTGCAATTCGGCTCAATGCCATGTAATGGTATCTGCACGTGTTTGTCAGCTGTTGTCTGGCGCCATACAAAGTGTTTCATTTATCTGGCCTCGGAGAGAAGAAGTATTTTCCTAATGCTGTTGAGTGCTGACTACTGATAGAGATGATGATCAACAATTTCAAATGAACCCATATCTTTAAAGCGAGTAACAAAACAATTGACTAACAGTAACCCTGACCTGTATGAGCGAAAGTAGTTGTAAGAATGCAGTAAGTCCTCTTAGAAAATTGTCTCTCAGTGCCTCTGTCCATTCTTCATGGCTGGTAGGTTTGCATACTAAAGCGTATCTACAATGGATGAAAAAGAATATAACCAATAAAATGCATATCAACTTT
This sequence comes from Ariolimax columbianus, assembly GCA_036924085.1. Lineage (NCBI taxonomy): Eukaryota > Metazoa > Mollusca > Gastropoda > Stylommatophora > Arionidae > Ariolimax > Ariolimax columbianus. Next base: position 46,174,937 of record JAVGWX010000013.1, read on the forward strand.
AACCAATAAAATGCATATCAACTTTAGCCAATAAAATGCATATCAGCTTTAGCCAATAAAATGCATATGAACTTTATCCAATAAAAACCTGTTCATCAGACTAACGAAAACCTAAACAAGGAAGGAAAAATAACAAACTTGAGAAAATACAGGCCTTCAATTGTGACAAAGTTCACAATCTGAACACACAAATGTTCAGATCCAGCAGAAAAAATTAATATAGTCAAGTGTGATATGGTTCACAACGTGAATACACAAATGTTCAGATCCAGCAGAAAGAGAGAGTACAAGAAAGTAACGAGGGAGAGAGAAAAGAAGAGACAGAGAGGGAGAAGAAAAGAAAGAGAGAGAGAAACAGATTGAGAAAGAAAAAGAAAGAGCGAGAGAGATAGACAGAATAACGTGGAGAGACGTAGAAACATTGGACAGAAAAGTATAGTTATTTTCAAGTAACAAAAAAAAAACATTTAACAAAACATCAACAATTAACAATCAATATCTACACACAATTTTTAATAACAAAGGTGAATAAGACAGTTACATTAAAATCATTTCTTTCAAAAATTCTGCTCTTCACATGCCAGATAAGAAAGACTTAAATGACTCACTTGAGGTCATGAAGGACAAACATGGACCGTTTAAACACACTGTTTCTTTCTGTTCTGTCAAACGACAACTTTCCTTGTTCTGAAACATTTAAAACAATTCTGACATAAGATGATTGTCCCTGGTGAGTCATGCAGTAATCCATGCAGACAAGGCAAAACACAGATGGGCAGGTCACATGTTGCGACGAACCAATGGTTGATGGAGCACAGCGACAGCAGTCTGGTACCCCTGAGGTAAGAAGAGACCACGGGGAAGGCCTCCAATGTGTTGGTCAGACTCCTTTGCTGTATGCTGCAACATCCGAGATGGGACCCGCAGCTACGCTGAGGTACAGGTCAAGATCAAGACTTTTTTTTACAGTTTAAAAGGAACAAAGATGGAATGTCTGAAGAACGGCAAGGACCATTTCATCTAGTCTTCTCATTCGTTGTTGTTTTATTATTTCAGTTCTCAGGTTAAAGCTTGCTGTAATGGAGTTTTTCAAGGCTCTAAAATAGCAGGTTCGTCTACATGGACCAGCGCTCGGTAAACAGATGCTTAAGCATGCAGCGGTCTTGTAGGATATGTTTGGCTGTGTGTACTGCTTGTCCGCACGTACACATTGGTGATGGGGTTAGTTATAATCTGTATAAGTGACTGTTCAATATGTTATCTTCCATTCGCATGCAGAACAGGGTCACCTGCTCTGCTCAGTCAAGGCAGTGATAGTTGTCTCTCTCATTTACTGACTCTTCTTGCAGCCTTAGATAAGGATCTTCTTTTCCTGTACTGTGATTTTAAAAAAATTAAAAAATGTTTCCAAGTTGCTAACTTATCTGCTCTCTCATTTCCTGGTATGCCAGTATGATGGTATTGCCTACACCACTACCCTTATCTTGACTTTTAATTCACATAAAGCTTTTTCAGAGCTCTCACAGTTTATCACCATTGAGAGCTTACAAAACTTGCATTACATTAGTGAGGAATACAACCTGCTGACAACCTGAGTGGTCCGCCGGGGTCTTTGTGTATGGCAAGGACAAGAATAGCACCCCTGCCCCACAGAGAGCATGTTGTAAGAGGCGGCTAACCGCGTGACATGGCATAACAACGGCCGTGGTTAGGTAGTTTGTTAATTCAAAGCAGCATAGATGGCGCCTAACAGGCTGCGTGTCTACTTTGCTCTAGTGTTTGAGTCTATTAAGATGGACTTATACATCGGTTAACCACCGTCCGCTGCACTTGTCCCAACACAGCGGAGTAATAAGCAGCTTGAGCCTAGACTGCTAAGCTGGAAATCCTCCTCCCGGCATCCAACCTGTACAAATACAGGTCGACTAAGACAACCTGCTGAGATCGTCCAGTTATTTATGTAATCAGTATTGGTACGGTCATATATCGAGATCAAATGGTCTTGCAAATACGATCCTCCACGGAAAGGTGCAAGACAGACAACAAAGAGGCCATCCCAAAAAGAGGTGGGAGGACAACATAAAAGAATGGACCAATCTCCGATCAGAAGAGGCACAGGCAGTGGCCGCTGACAGAGAAGGGTGGCATGGGGGTTGTGAGGATATCTTCATGTGTGCCCCAACGACCTCACCAGTTACGGGATGACCTGACCTGACCTGATTGAGAATAGGGGACGGCGTGGGCTAATGGTTAAGTGACACGGCTCACAATCCGAAGGTGCTGGGTTCGATCCCCATCATAGCACCGGCCGTTAACCAGAGGAAGCAAACCCTTAGAAAATGCAGGAGGAAGCAGACCCTTACATGAAATGCATGCTGAAGCCAGATGCACTGGACCGACAGGCGCAAAATAAAAACCACAGTGCAACACCACCACCTCGGGGGATTAGAGAAATAAGGCGAGCGCAAACAAACAAAAACAACAACAAAAAAAAGGATTGAGAATATATAGTTTATCAAATTGTTTTAGGTAAATCTGCTCTTAAAATGTATAGAAAAACTTTTTCAATTGATAAAAGTGAAGATTTTAGACATGCCATACTCACGGTTCTTCTTCCTCTCACAAGCAGCGAGAAATGCCTTCACTATCACGGACAGAAGATCATGTTCTGCGATCAACATCCTAGCCTGAACAGACCAGAGTTAAATGTTAATACTTACTCTGTCGTACAACCAGGAATACTGTTTTTACTACCTCAGGGGTCTCAAACCACAAATCCCACAAGAAGACTGATAAAAGTTAATCTTAATGGCCCAGAATTGGATGGTGAGAATTTTGAGAACCAAATTATTCTCTTTTATTTTAGAATCAAAGATGGGATATTGTTTCCATAACTTTCTTTTAAACCCAGAAGTCTGCTCAACCGTAAGCAGGATTTTGGTCGATGGTAATGGCAGGGTGTACAAACCCATTAGTTGGAGTGTCTTCTACCCTAAAGCGATTAGACCTTTAATAAATAGCCCCATATAGAATAGCCTTTTCTTCTCAGAGTTGGTATAATATATCGTATCTCTATTTCGTTTTCAACGAAGCATAGGCCCCACCACTGTTGCTCGATTGAAGGAAACTGTTTGCAGCCACTACGACAGTGTCGCAGTGAGCCTATTTAATATGTCACATACATAGCTCCCCCACCCCACCCCAAAACATTTGAATAGTCAAACCACTAGGCTTCCCTCTTTATCTATATAGCAATCTTTGCAGTATAACCGCCATCTTTTTAAACCTTTATTACACCTAATAAAGTGAAATAAACAAACAAAGCCAGCACACAACGCGGCGAAACGGCCTTTAGTCCTCATCCTTTAAAACTTCTCGACTACTCCGGCAATGGGGAAAAGTCGTATGGCAGTAATGACAATAGTATTTACCCCTAAACCAATTCACGCTGTCTGCCTCATGTTAAGACAGCCCACATGTAGTCCGAGGGTAATGTGTTTGAGACTCCCTGAGCTGGATACTCAATAAATGTAACCACTAATAAATTACCAACGAAAGACAACAAAAACTTCTTTTAATTTTTTCTTTTCTTTGTTGATTGATTGATTTTTTTCTCATTTTTGTTCTTTGTTGTAATCGTTTGATTAAATTGATAGCAATAAAAAAAATAGTGATAAATGAAACTTTTCTTAAATCTATTTATTTGTAGCAATCAACAAGTGACTAGGACAGATCAACCTTAAATGACATTGACTAGACCAAAAAACCAATATGGATATTATAAACAAATTTAAATATTAACCTAAATTACAATAATAATATTATATTAGTTATTTGTTAACGTCCTACACGATAAAACATTGCTTTTAACATCAATTGCTTTCTTGTGTAACTACTGCAGTTTTTCTCAAATGATGTATCACAGCATCCATATATATCTAAGCTTTTGCATATTTATTATATAGGATGTAAGTCTTCTCCCACTGAAGTACTAAACAAATTATCCCACACCATTTTGAAGATTCAATTAAAAACAGTTATCTTTATTTATGTAGTCCTCAGATTTTTTAATTTTATTCTGTTAAGTATCGCAGGTGCTCAGTTGCTCTCGGCAAATGGTGCAGAGTGTAGATACTGATGGTCCTTATAGCTCACTGGTTGTGCATATTCCTGCTTCATCCTCTCAAGTGCCCACCTCTGCAAGATCAGCGAATGATTTCAAAATTTTGCAATCTGTTCATCGACTGCAGTGTCTTCATCCAAAAAGAAGTCATAGATCAACTTTAAAATGTCACCTCTATTCATTGTCAATGTCCCCATTCAGGTGACCCGAGACCAGGATGTCAGTTCCGTCATTCCTGCAAACTTCAGCATGGCCAGAATAGTAGATCCACATATGCTCCCCGAGGTTCATGCCTATGGGTTCACTATCCACACTCACCACAGTCAGCTCTTCTGCACGTTCCAAAGGAAAGATTGACAGAAAATAATGGCTCTCATTAAAGAGGTCCCAGATAGCCACCTCAGAGCTGAAGTCACTGTCTCAATCTTCATTTTGAAAATGTTGTCAAGTATGCATCAATCCTCTCAGCAACGACTTGCCTTTCACTCTAGCAGAGAAGCCTCAATCGGCTTTTTTTAAAGAGTAGCACAGAACCATCGGTGTATATAGCAGCATCAGAATCCTGGACATTTTCACTTATTAGCTGTTGAACCTCAAGGTCCGCTTTCCCACTGCACCATTCTCTGCATTCTCTCCCTTGAGTGATAACGACCCAGTCGTAGTCTGTCATCTTATCTCCAGTGTGTATCCATTCTTTCCCCTTTTTTATTGTCTCTACTGTGGTTACCTGACCAATCATCACAATATTTAATACATCTTTTCAAACTGGCAGAGAAACTAAATATATACTGCTACTTTTTATTTGGGCATTGGGGAAGACAAGTATGCTATCTCTTCTAGTAGTTGTTGCTCTTCTACCCTTTGGGGTGTAGAGGTCCTTTTTGTGTATACTTGCAACTGAGTATGCAGATAAATAGGTAATCGATCTACTATGTGGAGAGGTCGCTTTTTTGGGGCCTTTATATAGGCCCCTATTGGGTATGAATTTCGTTACCTCTAGAACATTTGCCTGGATAGCCTGCTTTTTTCAATTTTCAACTGCCAAAGGTTCTTTTATGTACACATCATGTGCAAGGAACCTCCTAGTTTACTGTCCATCTCTGATATAAGTGCCAATCATACCTGCTAATATTTTTTTTACGTTCGCTTTATTTTTCTAATCCCCAAGGCGGTGTGCGTTGCACTGTGGGCCTGTTGGCCCAGTGCATCCAACTTCAGCATGCATTTTATGTAAGGACCTGCTTCCTCCCGCATTTCTAAGGGTTTGCTTCTCCAGCGTAACAGCCGGTGCTGTGTTGGGGATCGAATCCAGCACCTTCTGGTTGTGAGCCGTGTGACCACTAGCCCACGCCATCCCCGCACCTGCTGAGACCAAGAGACACTTGAAACTTGCAGGATTTGAACACCCATGGTTTCTTGTTTTCATTTGTTAATTTTGTTAGAGACGAGTACCTTTCGTCTCAGCTATAATGACCCCCCAAAAAGTGCGCCACAAAGTTTAAAAAAATTTCATAGTGTACTGTGAACACACATTTGAGAAATAATACACTACTATACCACTATTATAATCTAAATGCATAGATTTAATGTAATGTTTTATCAATTTTCACAGTTGTGGTGTGTGTGTATTTCATTACAGCATTTCATAACATTGCATTTCATCATTTGTTCTATTTAATTAATAAACGAGAACAAAAATAATTCATAGAAAGTCATGCATAAAAAAAGAAATATTGAACAACAGCTACAGAGGTGACCATGAAAACACAGAGTTATGTATGCAGAAACATCTACTAGTGGACTTCTGGCTCCACAAGGCCATATATAATGTGTTTGAGCATATACAAAGTTGATCAGATTATGGGGCCAAAGATGCAGATGTGAGTGAGCTGACATCAGCTAAACTGCTTGCAAGCTAGCAAACAGATTGCAACCATGCAATTTTTAGATGCTCAGTGAGCTGGATATGCTTAATCCAGGAGTCACCATCGGACAGTTGCGTGTGACTGACCGTGACTACACAGATGACGTAGTTGTAACAGGCAGCGAGACTTGGACAACTTATGCCAAACAAGAGCACAGGCTCAACACCTTCCACCTATGGCGCTTGTGATCCATTCTTGAATTACATGGAGCGACAAAGTGACACATGCAGAGGTACACTCTCCTTAGGCAGCTAAGACTACGATGACTTGATCATGTTCGTCGCATGGAAGATGGTCATATTCTCAAAGATATCCTCTATGGACAATTGGCGGATGGCAAAAGAACAGTCGGCAGACCACAGTTGAGGTTCAAAGATGTGTGTAAACGTGATGTGAAGGCCCTGGACATGAATCTGACATCCTAGGAAAACGAAGCTGCAGACCAATCCAAATGGAGATGTACCATGGAGATGTACCTCACGCTTGGTGAAGAGAAACTCTTGTAACAGATAAATGAAAAGACAATGCCACAAGGAGAAAGATAACAAAAGCTAAGTATATATTTTTTTGTTTATCACTCCAATTCATATCATCCTATAGTCAGTCATGACTGAAAGGGGCTACTACTATGCTCAGACACTGATAAAAACTGGCTGGGCCTGCACATCTCGTGGGCAAACATAAAAATACATAATCTTGACTGCAACTATGTGACATGAATCATTGGATAGCAACCACGCAAACTCCACAGAGGCTTTCATATACCTAGGCAGCAAACAGAACTTTGATGCAGAAAGTCACCCCAACGTTATTCAAAGGGCCAGCAGCCTCGTTGCCGTCTCTATGTATGCCCTGCACTGTGCCTGGTACCAGCAGAGGCTTTCATTGAAAACTAAGCTAAGGATTTACTTTTGTGTCGTCCCCATCCTGCAATACGGTTCCAAAACAAGGGCTATTCTGAAGAGATATCAGAAGTGCATTGAAGTCTTCCATGTGCGCAGCCAGAGGCACATTGTTGAAATCCTCTGATATGACCGGGTCTCAAACGACGAAGTCACCGAACAGAGTCTTCAAAAGCACATTAATTAAGGCTGTTTGGTCCTATTTGGACACGCAGCCCATCTTGGCGGGGACATACCCGTCCACCAGCTCTTAATACATGCCACAGACATCAAGGATGGAAATTGACCGTCATCGTGGTTCCATCCCCGCGGCCGTTCACATGCACCTGGTTCAGTAAAATCAGAAGGACATCATCCCCACTGAATGCAATCAGGGAACCAGACTAATAGTGTCCATGAATGGCCGACATGATGGGTCTTTGTTGCCTAGGCGATCTACCCACCTACGTGCCATGTATATCCCGTTCACTTGGCAATGACCTAGTCTCACCCTGATCTTTGTGTATGACAAGGACAAGAATAGCATCACTGCCCCACAGAGAGCATGTCGTAAGAGGTGACTAGCTGTGTAACATGGCACAATACCAGCCATAGTTAGGTGGTTCGTTAAGAGTAACATAGATGGCGCCCAACAGGCTGCGGGTCTACTTTGCTCTAGTGTTTGAGTCTATTAAGATGGACTAGCACATCGGTTTATTACCCTAAACAGCACATGTTCTAATTCAGCAGAGTAATAAGCTGCTCGTCTAGCCAGCTAAGCAGAAAATCCTCCCCAGTTACACACAGCTCACGCCGTAGCTGGGACCTGCACAGGCGTATCTGCCCCTGTAGAAGTACAGGCCGACTAAGACTACAAATCTATGAGTTAATTCAGCAGAATCATAAAGTGTCTGCTTCTGTGGGAGCCCTGGTATACAACATTACCAGTTTAGTAGATGTCTCTACATACAGAATTTATTGATGAAGATTATGAGCACAAAATAAACTTATCCACATTATTTTAAATAAAGACATGACAAATGACCTACTAGGATATAAAAAATACATAAGACATGACATATGGTATACTAGGCAGTAAAAATACATAAAGACATAACATGCTAGGCAGTACAAAATTCATAAAGATATTACATAAGACACGCTAGGCAGTACAAATACATAAGAGCATGGCAATTGACATGCACATGCTAATTAGTATCAATACATAAGACATGAGATATGGCATGCTAGGCAGTTTATCAATACATAAAGACACATAACATAAGACATGATAAGCAGTACATAAAGACATGACATATCGTATGATTGCAGTACAAATACATAAAGACATGACATATGGTATGATTGGCAGTACAAATACATAAAGACATGACATACAGTATGATTGGCAGTATCAATACATAAAGACATGACATATGACATACGTGGGAGTACAACTACATCAAAATATACTTGGGAGTACAACTACATCAAAATATACTTGGGAGTACAACTACATCAAAATATACTTGGGAGTACAACTACATCAAAATATACTTGGGAGTACAACTACATCAAAATATACGTGGGAGTACAACTACATCAAAATGTGACACTTGACATGCCAGGTAGTAAAAACATATAAACACATGACATGTGGCATGCTAAGTAGCAAAAAAAAACATAAAGATATGCCATATGACATACTAAGCAGTACAGATACATAAAGACAGGGCATTGACATGCTAGGCAGTACATTCTTGGAGGGCTACAGTGGTTCTATTCTTTGCTCGAGTATACCCACATGCATGAGTTAGTACACTAGGTTATATTAACATAAAATGCCGTAACAAGCAAACGAATGCAGACACAAGGAGGCTAGCAAGCAATCTAATACTATTCAAAAACAATACACACAAAGATTGACTTCGAGCTTTGCAACATAACCACCCGTGGTAACAGTCAAACAGTCTGTCAGGGGTTTTTTTAAGCCGCTTATTTTAGGTCAAATTTGATGATGTAAGATTTTATAAAAGTTTGTCCACATTAATCCCTTGACCTACATCTATTAGTAGCTTGTGTGGCCCCTGGTGGCCAATTAGAAAGTAGCTTTTAGGATCTTACAAATTTAGGACCCTATAGATATTAGTATGCAGGACATGATGAGGAATGAAGACTTGTGGGAAAGGAGCCAACAACTGCCATTGGAACAAATTAAGTGAAGAAAATGGGGTAGGATAGGACATACACTAACATAATCAGATAGGCTCTCACATGGAATCCTCAGGGGGAAAAGAGAGGTAGACCCAAAAATACGTGGTGAAGAGAATGTGAGAAGCTAAAATTAAATAATGACACCTGGAGAGGGGCAGAAAAAGCAGCCAGGGCTGTGTATGCTGGTGAGATGTTGTCGATGGCTTATGCACCGAGAGGAGCCACAGGCTTTGAATGATTGGATAGATATTAGCTCGATGACAGCAGGCAACCAGAAGGTATTATCATAGGTGTCTCAGTCTCTGTAGACCATGCGGGTGGTGCCCCGTGAGTAACCTCTCCATGGCGCAAGCCTGGACGCTGAATATGGAGACCCTGAGCTGCCCAAACTGCAGGATCCCCCTCTCTGCCTCATTGGTGTAATCCAAAGGCATGCAAAGCATGAATTTGGCACCAGCTCAGCTGCAGGAATGAGTTTTAAATTTTAAAACCATCCGCCATACCAGAAAGTATGCTATATCATTATTGTAAGCTTGTATGCCTCCTTAGCGCAGTATCCACAATGGCAATACTTTGAAAAGTATGATAGGCTGAAATGGCCATGATGTAGTTATTATTAGCATGCAGAATGTCAGAGGCGAGTTTCCAGCTAAGAATATATTTGTTTGAGAATATTAGGTACAATAATAAAGAAAAATTATTAATGTGTGGATAGGATAACATTATGTGAACAAGTATCCGAGTGCATGTCATAGATAGGCTAATATACTTGTAGTAATATAATTTTAAATCATATCTTTAAAGGCATTATTCTTGCAATAAGTAGCTTGCATCTAAGCAGATAAGATATTGGTCTCAGAGTTGAGGTCCAGAGACCAATATTTATTTTCAGTCTCTTCTCAATGTGCTTCTTGGTTTACCTCTCTTTCTCTGTGGATTCCATGTCAGGGCCTCTCTGGCCCCATTTAATGGTGATTTATATATTGTGTGTCCTATCAAACCAAATTCCCTACATTTCATCTGCTGTTCCACTGGTTGTTGTTATTGAATGTCCACAATGAGTAGAATTACTCTTTTGTGCACCCTAAAAAGGATGTTAATTGGCGGGTTGTCGTAGCTTTCCTCACATCCCGAGCATGCTGATGAAGGTGGACAAGTGTCCTCCAGGCGGTTGTGGTATGCTTAGATTAATCTGCGTGTTGTTCACTACTATGGGGATTACGTCGATCCCTCATCTTGCTTGTTAGCCAGACTGCCATGAAAACAGCCTGTTTCCAGGAAGGGCTAGTTCCACTGCCTGTTGTTAACTCCTATCCTTTAGGTTTTTATTCCCTGCCAGCCTATATCGATCATCCTCCATAGAAATTTGACAAATGACTGGCGTTTCTTCTCTATTTCCTTTGTCATTATCCATTTTTTGTGCTCCATACAGGAGTACTGACTTGACTTCGGAATTAAACAATCTTAACTTGATATTAGTCTTTATTTCCCAGGATTTCCATATATTATTCAGTAACAGGAATACTATCCTGGTCTTTCCAATTCTTGCCCTTACATCTGCCTCAGTGCCCCCTGAAGTATCAATGGTGCTGCTCAAATTTGAGACAATGTCCACCTCTTCCAGTGCCTCACCTCCAAGCACGACTGGCTCTTTGCTTAATATGATGATTTTAAACAGCTTGGTTTTCAAGATTTTGAATCATCAATATGTAATATTAAAATTATTAATCAATTGAAATTATTTTTTCTAAGTTGATGTTTCTGTGTAATGTCGGCATCTGAGTAGTTAGACTGATTGTGCCGTGGCAAGATAGAAGGTTAAACCCTGATCCCAACATGTCCCAGTCTACCAATCTGTTAATGGGCACCTGATTTAAAGTTAAGCTAAAGAATTGGTGAACCCAACTTTAAAAAATTGAAATCTTGTAAACAATTCATCCACGACGACAGTGTCTGCGATGGGACTACCTTTGCCTTTATTTTTTTTAAAGTTCAGCTTTGATTCACTGATTTCATTACGTTAAATCTCCAATGGTTTCGTTTGTCTACCAATTTTAATTTTATTTTTACACAAAAGGATAGGAATAACTTTTACAAATGAAATCTCTTTGAGTTTAACTGGCAATGGATGGCCATCATTACTGCCCCCAACTAAAGGCAAAATAAAAACCTACCAATGTTGGGCTCCCAAACAGTTGCAAGGAGAAATGTGTTATGGAGAGGGAGCGAGGGTGGTCGTCTTGCATAAACTCTTTGATCATCACAGAATAGCACTACAAGATAGAAGAAAAACACATGACACTAGAGAGGCTTTCATTCTATATGGAGGGAGGGTTGTTAAGGTGGTTTATCCATAATACTTATACAATGATGCATTCGGACACAGGGATGTCAGTTACAATCACAGAGGTACATACTACAACAGACATCTCATCTGTGTAAGAAAAATGTATGATAATTTGGATGTGAACTGTCTGAAAGAAATAATTTATGGGTCTGCTCTATTTCATCAACTTAATTTATAGGTAATCTATGATGCTATGCTAATTTGGTGGCAATCTAATTTGGAGTGGCAGCAACATATGTTTTCACAAATTTGAAAGAATATCTGAGAGCAATTGAATTTATAGATACAGTCTTTGCGGTAACTGGCCACCCTACCTCATATAGGCAGCGACTTAGTCCATGAAGAGTTATCTTTATCACCTGTGCCAATTGTTGCCATGGGACCTGCCTTTACCTATGAGGTCAATTTTAGAGGTGAGTCTAGATTACTGATATAGAGTGACAACCAAAGAAATCCAGACACATTCAGAAGAGCACTCTATGAGGGTTATATAATTTAGAAGTGAACACTGAGGACAATCTAATTTTGAGGTGAACTTTATACGGGCAATCTAACTTTCAGGCAAACTCTGTGAGGGCAATCTAACTTAGATATGAACTCTATGAGGACAATTTAACTTTGATCTAACTTAGACGCAAACTCTGTAATGTTAATCTAATTTAGATGTGAACTCAACTTAAACATTCTAATTTATAGGTGAACTCCCGATGGATAGAAGTGACATTTTGAAATCAATCAATGACCGCCTATTAGATGAGGTCACTGCAATAGATGAAGCAGCAATCCACAGGCTGCAAAGTTTTGACATTAAATGAGGTTCGAGAGGAGTATGACACATGAGAGAACGGAGCAGGGGAGTGTACAACCAGCGAGCTACAGGGACCATTGGCATCCATACCTTACACCATTTGCTAAGAGAGACGAGCACCTATGGGTATGCCCAGAGTGCAGTGATGTCGATTCTTAGAAACAGAAACAGGTGAACTCCAAGGCAACAATTTAACGGTGATCTAAATTATGAAACACTTTCTGAGTGCAATCTACTAGCGGTGCACTCTTTGACCATATTCAAACTTAGAAGAAATCTATTTTACTGATGTGAGGTGACAAACAGATAAGTTGTAAAGACCATCCTGATGGCAACTTAATTTAGAAGTGTACATTAGGCAATTCAAGATTACTGTAAATATGTTGACTATAAGGGGAGATCCAGATTACTGCTAATATATACTAAAGGGAAGATCTAGATTACTGTAAATATGTTGACTGTAAGGGGAGATCTAGATTACTACTAACATGTTTACCAAAGGGAAGATTTAGATTACTGTAAATATGTTTACTAAAGGGGAGATTTATATTACTGTAAATATGTTTACTGTAGGGGAGATCTAGATTACTGCTAATATGTTTACTAAAGGGAAGAACTAGATTACTGTAAATATGTTGACTGTAAGGGGAGATCTATATTACTGTAAATATGTTTATCATAGATGAGGTCTAGATTACTGTAAATATATTTACTATAGGGGATATCTAGATTGCTGTAAATATGTTTACTATAGGGAAGAATCCAACACACAAACAGCATTGTGATGGTTGCTGGGGCGTGTATTGGTGTGATGATTGACATGTGCTCTGGTGGTCTATTTGGGAGATTTATAAAGTTGAAGAACTATGGATGCTTTCCTGAGCAGTAACCAACTAGATGTTTATTTGAATCCAAATAGAAAAGGAACCTGCTCTATCGAGGGTTCGAACCTGTGTCTCTAAACTAAAATATCAGTACTCAACAAAATGGCTTGCCGCCTGCTCCTCATTCCGAGGGGAGAACTAAAATTCTGAGAAAGAGAAGTACAGAAGTATATAGCTCTAGCTGAGATGTTCTGCACAGCAGTGCTCTGGCGTATGCGCACAAAGCATTTCCGGAGGTAGGAAAGAAACATTCAGCACCAGTTTTTGACAAATGACTGGAGTTTTCTAAGAATTGACTGTGTCGTCCTCCAAGTTTATGCTCCGTACATGAGTACAGACTTTACATTAAAATTAAACAATTTTTTTTTTTGGTGGTATCATGTCAGCTTCGATAAAGAATTGACTTCAGCGCACAAGAGAGGGTTTTTTTTTTGTCCATGGTAGCTTCAGCTTACATTTCGTTAGTGTTGAGTCAGTAGTTTGTCGCAGCTTGGTTTTAAAAGCATGCTATGGTGTGGTGATTCTCTGGAGCGAAGCTGGCATGACCTCTTTCTCAAGCCTGCCTTAGAATGATTATTTGGAGGATCGCTGTTGCATGAGCAGTAGATTCGTCCTCTCCACACAGCGGTGTAGCTAAGGGAAAGACAGGTCAATACTACTTGGCACCAGTGATATCTCAGGAGTTGCCAGACTGGCATTGAGAACAATACATGACTGTCTTGGGGACTCCGGTTCCTGATTTGATCTCTGGGTTTATTCCCACAGTCTTGCCCACACGTAAATATAACTGCAATGCAGCAGAGACAAGATGAGAATGATGGAACAGTGAACGAAGATAACACATCTGATAGTTGGTGGAAAGTGTAGCCCAAGTCAGCAGTTTTTACAATATCACATGGCAGGACCCACAGGTTGACTCCAAGTCAAACTGATCTGCCTTCTTCTTGTATTACAAGTGTGACCCTGCCAGCTAGTCCATCTGAAGTAGAACATAACTCTGTTATCTTTTGCTCCCAAACTGCTCTTCTTGTTTACACGTGTAATTCTAAACTGCAGATACAGCCAGGGATGCCCACTATCGAAGACAGGTAGCGGTGTCTAGGTAATTGGACATTATATGTACTCCATATATGATTCACAAGTAAAAATGTGCTGAATTTGTCTTCCCGGGGATCAGAAGAGAGAAATCACTATAAATATAGTCTTTACAATGCTAATGACAGACGTGAAACTGTGTCTCTTTAAGCTCAAGCAATTATCCAGTTCCTGATTCAGTAAGAGGGACAGAAAAGATAGCACACGTGCCCAACAAACACTGTACTTACAGCCACAACGTTTGGACAAAGACCATCAGCTTTCAATGAAGTGTTGCTGAATTGCCAGTAAAACAATTATCTTTTTTTTTTTAAAAAGCATTTGCGACTACAATGAAATGATAAAATTTCAGAAGGATAAAAAACAAATTCATATCAGGCAACAAATGGTGATAAACAATTTATCAAACTCATCAAAAAGAGCACATTATTGTTAAAAATTGCTTGAAAAACTAAATGTCTGTAAATTCATTTCCGTAGTAATTTTTGTTCAAGTGCGGGCATAAATGTACAAATTTTAGAGAGTACCTATAATTATAACTTTGAAACATGTACAAATATCAGAGATAAACAAGTGAGTTTCTTGAAATAAGTAACCTGAATTATAAAATTCTCTGTAACCAACATTCAGCACACAAATGACCAACACAACTATTTTTTTTTTACCTTAATTAAACAAGTTGATAAAATTCTCAAGCAATTTCAGAGCGAAGGCACTGAAGGCTGCAGTAAAAGCAATGCTCACAGGCGAAAGCAATGAAAGCCAGATAGTCCTGTTTACAGATGCCCTGGCCGTGGTTACAGCACTAAAAAGACAGAAAAATACTGAACTTAATGATTTAAGAGCAGTACTCTGTCAACTATGCCAGCAGTTCGCACCAAAAAAAGTAGTACAGTGGGTTCCATCCCACTGTAACATCCAAGGCAACGAGGAGGCAGACAGACTGGCAAAACAAGGTGCAAGACTACCACAACCAGATTCTAGTGTGACCTATGAAGAGTCCAAAAGGTTTATTAGGACCAGATACATGGCCAAATAGGAAACAGAATATACTGGCTACACAAAAAATGATGCCTACTACCAGCTGAACAGAAAAGAGCAGGTCGTAGTCTTCAGACTCCGCACAGGCCACAACAGACTGAGGTACCACCTATTCAATAAACTGAAGATAGGTGGCACTGACGAATGTACCTGTGGTACAGGGAAAATGACCGCTGAACATCTGCTGCAAAATTGCCCGACATACGAAGACCAGAGAAAGCACATGTGGCCATCACCAGTGCCAACACTAGACAAGCTCTATGGCAGTGTCGACAGCCTCAGTATGACTGCTGCTTTCTTCGAACAAATTCAAGTTGACGTCTGACAGCGTACGAAGAAGAAGAAGAAGAATTAAACAAGTTGAGGAACTAGAGAAACAACTTGATAAGAATCAACCATGAGAGCATGCAAGTTTAATTAATATTCTATTTTTTGTTAATGGCAAAGCCTGAAGAAATTATGGCAGAGCACCAACTAAATGACAAAAGTGAAGGTCTTGAGAGTATGTGTTTTTAATGTGGCAGCATATGGCTGCGAATCATGGACGATTACCAAAACTTCAAAACAATGAATTGAATTTTTCAAGTCAAAATGTTACAGAAAGATCCTCAGAATACTCTGGACATAGAAAATGTAGACATTCGGCAAGAGTTGAACATAGAGGAGAACTAGTTTATTGTAACAGTTCCACCCCGAGCATGAGAGTTTAGGACAGGGGTGATGTGGTTGCTGAGAACAAAGGTACCTGAATGCGTGCCAAGGTCACTACGCCAAAGTCACTCACCGTCTCAACAAAGGAAATCGGAGTTGGGGAAAGAATGTACAGGTAGGAACTGACCACTGGCGTTCCGATTTGGGTAGTGGGGGGTGAGTGACAGACGGGAGGGCAGCGGAGCTTGCTGCAATAAATGAGTGACAGGTGTTCAGAGTAATTCATTCCAATAACGACTGAATAGAGTCATCCCCCTGAGATCCATTGGTCAGCTCTGATACTGCTTGAGAGTATATAAGACTAGTCAAAGTTTAGCTCAAGCAGGATGGTATGGAGAGGGGATGAGTGAATGTAGATAGGAGTCTGTTTAGCTCACCGACTTAGATAGAGGAGCGATTGATAGACTGTTGTACGAATGATGGAGATAGAACAGGATCGCTCAAACACCATACGCCATTGTGTAGAGGCCAGCCGCTCAAATAGGTGTGTGTAGGCATTTTGTATTAATAGATAATCTGAACGTGTGTTGTACGCAGGACACCTTGTCCTGACGAGTTAAGCGAGTGTGTAGATCGACTAGGTGAGATCTAGATGGGTGTGTGATGTGCGTACGGCAATAGAACTGGGTTTTGATAGTTGGGAATTCCATCAATAGCTACTGCTTAAAATTTCCTCTTTAGTTAATATTTATATTAACATATATATAATATAGGAATATTTAGTTAAGATGATATGTATTGTATTGTGTTTGTAATTTCACTACTCATTTTCTTGTATGAGTATTATATAATAAATATGCCACCTGCTGTGTGCTATATTAATTGCTGTGTGTGGTCCTGAATGATGTGGATGAGTGTGATAATGTTTTAAGTTAGAATAACACTAGGGCAAACAGTAGGATCTGCTACATTATCAATACTTTGGTTACATCAAGAGACACATCGGTCTTGAGGTAACAGTGATGGAATGATTGTGTCAGGCAAAAGAGGCAGGGGTAGACCAAGAAGATGATAGCACTAAGATATCCAGGAATGACTCTGTATGACTGGCGGAGGCTGAAGTTTTGGCAAGTGAAAGAGTTTCTTTCAGACAGACTGTGACTGGAGCAACATTCTATAAAGGACACGCTATATGATGATGGCAAAGCGAGGTACTGGATTTTTGTAAATATATGTATTTATAAATATATGTTTTTAAAAGAAAATGCAGATCTATAAAAAATGGTTAATTCCTGGGTGTTATTTGATGCTTTTGAACTCTTGATCATATAAAATATCAGTTTTGTTTTCATGAATAGTTTATGTTTTTGTAAGATTTTCATTGATCGCGGATAAGCTTTCATCTCATGAGGTTGGAATGTATGAAGTACTAATGGGAAATCAAATATAATCACAGATAACAGTAAGGATGCCCACAACTCAACAAATTCAAACAATGTGAAACTTCAAACAATTCAAATCGCAAAGTAATTGACAAAATGAGAGCCAAACATGTCTAATATATACTGTTAAATTCGAGTACGGAAACAATATGCGATTTAAAGTGATCCATAATGTTTATTCACTTGTATTAAAAATGAGAATACTTTGGACAAGAGGTCTTCTATAAGACTTCCATGAGTAGTAAGACTCATGATTTACAAATATTCTAAAAGCTTATTTATCCCTTTACAGATTGTATTGCTCAGAACTAGTAACCCAGATGTCCATTGACACCCCATCTGGTTGATATCGACTTCTGAACAAATTCACTACTTTGTCATTTACTTTGAGGTATTTAATATTTTTAAATTGCCATTTACTAAATTCATTTCCGATAGACATTTAAAAATGCAGTAATGTTTCAAAGCTGATGTATTTGATGTGAGGAAAGTTGGACAAGGCTCGAGAAAGGATTTATTATTTTATCACAACTAATGATCACGCATGTGGATTGCACGTTTATATTCAATACACATGAAATTCAAACTTTGATTGGGAGACAGAAGATAGGAACTGGCAAGGACATATTGGGATTTAAAGCGTAATACTCATGACATCATGAGTGTAAATAGTTTTTTGGGGTCTTATTTTCCTTTCCGCATTAGTGCCATTTAAAACTTCATACAAATATATATTTTAACTATGAATACTTCATGTCATAGATACTTTAATTCTTTGTTTTGTCTTATCCATTTGTACTTGGGGAGCCGTAGTTTTCTGTCTAGGGACAGACATGCCGCTGAATTAGTTATCATTCCATAATGATTTAGAATATCCGCTTTAATAATATACTTTAATTATGTGTCTTAAATTACTTAGATCACAATTTTAGCTCAATTTCTTTAACATATATTAATTTTATTTTGAAGAAAAAAAATAACTATCTGTTATTCTGAGTTGCGATACCTGCCCTGCACAGAAAGACATAAATATTCAGGAATGGAAAGGGTTAGGTATTTCTATCGTTTTAGAATATTGTTGCCAGGTTGGCGTACACTTACCATATGAGTTGCCATGGTATTCTAGCTCTTAGTCACACTAAGCTCAACTGCTTCATTCAATAGTTTTATGTTTCACAAAATAAAATTGAAAATAATTTGATTTTGCGAATTGGTATTCTTTGAAAGCAAGTACAGACATGTCTAGATAACAAGAATCAACACACACACGCACACAACACAATAACATACATACATATACATATATATATATACTGCAAAATATCAGATATAGTACACATTTGTATATAATTAATATATGCTTGATTTAGCCAAAAAGTTCCTGGTAAAATGAAAATTTGGGTATAATAAAGATCGCACAATGTTTTTCAATATTTTATTTTATGAAAAATTTGTTAAAAACAAAGTATGGGTAATAATAAAAAGAAATAGGTACACAGCATCTAAATTGTATGTATTTTTGACTCCCATGTCATCACTCTAACTAAAAAACACATGGCACATTCAATTTCACTGCGTCATTTTCACATTCAAATTGCTACACACTTTCTAATGTTGGTTACTTTCGGTATCGAAAATGACGCAGTTTTTAGTACGCATGTACAGCACCCGAGTTTTAGAGAACCAAAATTAGCAAAAATTGTGCGTATTATACTCAATATTTTGCAGTATATAAATATATAGACATATATATATATATGGGAAAACACAACAGAATAACAACCAATGCAATGTTAGAAATTAAACAGCCTAACAGGGTGTAATGATGCTTAAGGTCTCCAGGACGACAACGCTACCAGCATGGACACCTACCAAACTGGGGACAGTAAAGATCTGTACAGAAAGGCTGGGCATGGAGACGTCATGGTCATGATCGTCTTCGCTAAATTCTCGTACCATAATGGGATACCACTGTGGAAAAATGAGGCCACTCGTGCAAACACATTGGCAAGCTACTGCAAGATGAATTTTTCAAACCACAAACTTTAGACAATTCTTTATTAGGTATCCCCAAACCAGATGGCGCCACATAAATGTATCCTCTCAAACTCCCACTACCAAGCCCTCAAAAGGGCTTTGCAAGTAGTAAGATGTCAGGAAAACGGAATGCGTTGTGTTGTAGCTTACAGTTCAACTGCGATATTTGCAGCTTTAGGTGCGACACATCCGACTTCAGCATAAATTATTGTGTGCCAGTTTAGGATTCCTTCCTCAATCCCTTCTCCTTAGCCAGTCTGCTCTGTTGAAGCTTGTTATAAAGGATCACCTCGTGGAGGTGCAGAAGGGTTTTGGCTACTCTGGTTCGCTAGCAGACAGCTTTGGGTTGCTGACCACTGCAGCTCATGCACTGTTCAGTATCTTAATCCCCATAAATGAATCCTATTCTAAAGGCAAGTTTAAAATCTCAACATACAGTAGAACATCAATTATCTGAACGCCGGTTATCTGAACTACGGAGCATCAAAATACATTTGTGTAGACTTATTTCCTAATGTGATATTCAAGTGGCAAATGTTCTGAGCATATTCATTAAATATTTTACTTTTCTAAGGTTAAATAAAATGTTAAAGTCGAAGCACACAGCATTATCCGCGAAAGAAAATTTAACTTAACGGTTTCAAAACGGTGAGTGTGTTACCAATCACAACTCACCAATGAAACAAGTTTTGATGAAATCATGCATATGGTGGAAACAATATCAAGATGTTCAGACAGAGAAAAAGAAGTTACTGATATAGTTGTGATGAGGGGTTGAGGTAGCGCAGTGGTTAGTGCACTGGATTCCCAGCAGAGCAATCGGGGTTCGGTCCCCAGTTGGTGCTGAATTTTTCTAATTGAAAATCAGGTCCTGAGGTCGACCCAGCCTCAAAAATTGGGCGCCAGAATAATCTGGGAAAGTAATGGCGAACGATATGATATTTACCACATCACACCTACTATGCTGTTGGTCAATAAAAAATATGGGCCTCACATCATATTCCCAAAATACCATACTGGCGTGCTAACGGAATCTTTACTTCAGTTGTGATGCAGCTGATCCTGGATTCAAAACATTAAAAGATGATGAAACTGTACCATCTGTCTTCACAGAAACCTGCACATCTGACATAGATGAGTCTGCAGTAGATGATGAATCTAATCCGGGTATTCCAACTCATTCTAAAGCATTGGCCTATTTTAGACAAAGTCCTTAACTTAACTTAACGTAACGTTTTTATACTGGTTTAGAAGACCCTGCAGAGTCTGTATACAACCAGTTACATTTACATCACCTTGCTCTAAAAGCTATGCGCATCCAGTTTATTCTTAAATGCATTAACTGTCCCTGCCTCCACTACCTCCCCTGGCAATGCATTCCAAGCAGACACCACTCTCTGACTAAAAAAATATTTCCTAATATCTAACCTGGACCTCTCTTTAGTCAGCTTGTAGCTATGCCCTCGTGTTATTGTAGGTGGCTGTATTTTTAAAAAACTTGTTATAGTCTAATTTATCGATTCCTCTGATCATCTTATAAACCTGTATTAAGTCACCACGAATTCTTCTCTCTTCGAGACACTGTAGGTCGGTTTTTCTGAGTCGTTCCTCATAACTGTAATTCTGGAATCCCACTATCACCTTTGTCGCTCTTTTTTGTATTCTTTCTAGCATGTTTATGTCCCCTCTATAATAAGGACTCCACACCTGTACACAGTACTCCAATCTAGGTCTAACTAAAGCTTTATACAGTTTGACGATCGCTTCCTTGCTCCTATGTTTAATATTTCTTTTTATCATACCTAACATTGCATTTGCCTTTTTCACTGCTACCTTAACTTGCTCACTCACCTTTCCTGTATGATCTATTATAATCCCTAGGTCCCTTTCCTTATCTATCTTTCTAATATTGTTTTCTCCCATTCTGTAATTATGTTCCATATTGGATCTACCCATGTGGATGACTGTACATTTATCTACATTAAACTCCATTTGCCAGATTACAGACCATTCTCGAATTTTATCTAAATCCGACATCAATATATCCACTTGCGCTTTAGATGAGACACTACTGCATAGTTTTGTGTCATCAGCAAATTTTGCAATCATGGATCTCATATCAATGTCCAAATCATTTATATATATCAAGAACAAAATTGGTCCCAAAACCGAGCCCTGTGGCACACCACTTTTCACTTCACTCCACTCAGAGTACTCCTTATTTATGCCCACCCTCTGCCTTCTTCCCGTTAACCAATTTTCAATCCATTTGGCAACTTCCCCACCTATTCCATGTGATTTTAACTTTCGAAATAATCTTTGATGAGGTACTCTATCAAAGGCCTTTGCAAAGTCTAGATAAATAACATCCACTGGCTCCCCTTTATCTATGATTTTAGTAACCTCCTCCATGAATTCTAATAGATTTGTTAAGCATGATCTCCCTCTAGTAAACCCATGCTGACTATTTCTAATTAGATTAAATTTGTCTAAATGCATTACAATGTTTTCTTTGATTATTGACTCTAACAATTTAGACTATGCTCGTTAAACTCACCGGTCTATAATTTGCTGGATCTGATTTTTTGCCTTTTTTGAATAAGGGGATCACTTCTGCATCTTTCCAATCCCGTGGAACAATCCCTTTTGTAAGTGATTGAGAACATAATATAGCCAATGGTTTTGCTAATTGGTCTCTAATTTCATACAGCAATTTTGGATGAATACCATCTTGACCTGGACATTTATTCACTTTCAACCCCTCCAATTTTTTTTAAACCATTTCCTCTGTAATACAGATTGATCTTAATCCCGCTGTATCCATGTCTCTTTGAAAAATATCTAAAGGCTCTGGGATCTTGGAGCAGTCCTCTTTTGTGAAGACTGTGCCAAAGTACTGATTGAGCAGATTAGCTGCCTCCCTATTCTCACTTATTATTTTCCCTGTACTGTCTATGAGAGGGCCTACTTTGTCTTTCGTTCTTTGTTTATTTCTAACATAAGAGAAGAAGCTTTTACTGTCAGTCTTGATTCTCTGAGCAAGTTTTTTTCAAAGTCTATTTTTGCTGTTTTATTCGCTTTCTGAGATATGTTCTGCTTGTCCAAATATTTTACATATGTTTCTTTTGATTTACCTGCCTCTATATATTTTTTCCATGCTTTATTTTTTGCCCTTCTACATTTCACTACAAATCTAGTTATCCACTTTTTACGCTTGGGGTTTACCTCCCTACATGGAACACATTCCTCTTTTAGCGTTTCTAGAACTGTTTTAAAACTTTCCCACTCCTGTTCAACATCTGTTCCTACGACAATATCTTTCCAGATTATGTGGTTCGCTGCCTCTTTCATCCTCTTAACATCTGCCTTAGAGTACTCGTATGTTCGCGTGTTTATGTTTACTTCTTTCCCTGCAATAAGATCCCAACGGATGATTTGATGGTCACTTGAGCCAAACAGTTCCCCAACGGTAACGTTTTCAATCATATTTTCCTCTGTGGTAAAAACTAGGTCGAGTATGTTTTTGCCTCTGTTGGCTGCTTCTACATGTTGAATTAAAAAATTGTCAGTTATGCACTTAACAAAAGGTTATGACTCTACAAGTGCTTCTGCCATATCCCATTTCATTTCTGGATAGTTGAAATCTCCCATTAATAATAATTTCCCTTTACTTGCCTTTGCTTTACTACTAATCAGCTCCTCATTTTCCTCTTTTTGACTTGATGGACTTCTATAGCACACTCCAATCACTGTTTTTTCACCCCCACTTTCTATTTCTCCCCATACACTTTCATTTTTGTTACCACATGATAAATAATCTTTGATCGTTATATTAACAGAATTTATACAGTATAATAAAATGCCACCTCCCTTAGTCTTGTCTCCAATTATCTTTCCTTAACATTGTATATCCCTCAATTTCAAGTTCACTATCTGCAATCTCCTCATATGTCCATGATTCCGTTAACCCTATTATATCTGGTTTTTCTTCTTCTACATACAGTTCCAATTCTTCTCTTTTATTTACTATGCTTCTCACATTTGCATAAAAACATTTTAGTTTGTAATGTTGTTGGTTTTCCTCTTTTTGCTTCTGCTTTATCATTGTAGTGTTTGCTTTTCCACTATGTATTTCACACTTCCCTGACACCAACTTACCCCTTTGACTACATCCTCTATAGCACCCTATTGTAGGCCTATCTTTAGTCTCATACTTCATAGGCCTTACTAGTTTAAATTTCTAACACAATGATAGAACATATACTTTGCTACAACATGCTATGGTTTGAAACCCAGGATGAAAGCGATGTGATTCAATTGAACTTTTTAAAGAAAATCCATATCTTAGTGGAATGTAAACTCATAGGTGCCTTAAAGCAGAGGGAATTTGATGGTTCTTGTGCGTTGATTCACCCATTCTGAAATTCTTTGACCACACGGGCTTCCGTACAAAAATAATTATATAAGTGTCTAGCTATCAGGGAGCAGTTTGATTGGGTGCAGTTTTGTTGTTTTTTGTGGGCCCTAAAAAAGGACCCTGATGTTGGTTTGTGGGCAATTAATTAATTTGCACAAACCTCACGGAGGTTACTGTTCCATTTTATGGCAGCATTATTGGCAGTTCCTAGCTCTGATTTACAGAAAGCAATGCTAGTCATCTCTTTACTCAGTACATGAAGAGAATAACCTCCCTATAGGACAGATGTGTACCCTCTAACCATGTGCCAGAACGAACAGGAGTGTCCTGCTGACATGTGCGACATCTCTAACGATCTTGGCGAACTGTGTAATATGATAAAACCATAACATGATTTTTAGCACAGCCGGACGGTGTGTATAAGTCGTCTTTCCTGCAGAAACTGCACACAATTTATTTTCTTGTGTGTGCAAGAAATCCATCTTCCACGTACGGTGTTAGATCTGAGAATGATATAGATGCTGTAGCATGAATTGAAGACGCGCGAATTGAAAAGTATGATGCTTCGTGTGGGTACATTCTACTAAATTTTACCTATTATAATCCGTGGGTGAATTAACGCACAAGTACCAATTTGATTTTACACACAGGCGCCTTAAAGCAAAGGGAACTTTTAGTTTCTTTTAATTTGGTACAATACATATGTAGTACACATGTAATAAAATATGTATATATACATACAGGTACTCGTGAACATATAAAATTATTTTTAATTTTCATATATGTATGTGTATATGTACACATAATTTCAATGTCTGTTTACGTGACCAAATCAGTTTTATGAACACATGTCTCCCAATTAGTTCCGATAATCAACGTTCTACTGTATAAAGATATGCTAATATATAAAAAGAGGTAGAGGTCTTCAGAAAAGGATTATGTTGCATATTTTGTATGTAACAAACACAGATCTCTGTGCCAGAGAACAACAGCATCTACTAATACTAAAGGCATAGATATTGCAGTTTCGTTGTAAACTATGACATGTTACAGTGTCCCTTTCAGGACGAGAGCAGAAGTAGAACAAGGAAAAGAGAAATAAGGAGAAGTAATTTGAAGGTGACATTGATTTCTAATTTTATTACTAACTTGTTTACCATATAACATATACAAAAATAAAATTGGGATCGATCCTTTTTAAGCTATGTTATAAGCCCCTCTATGATGATCTTCTTCATCTTGATGAACCGCCCCTCAGCATAGCTGCGGGTCACAACTTCATCCCCAGCGCACTCGATGTCTTGTGTCATGGAAGTCCAGTGCGTGGTAAGTAATATTCCAGGCGCATCTTGGATGTTGTTGCGTACAGCAAAGGAGTCTGACCAATGTATTGGAGGTCTTTCCAGCGGTCTCTTTCTACCTCGGGGGCACCAGACTGCTGTCACAACATGTGACCTGCCCATCTTATATTTGCCTGTCTGCATAAATTACCGCATATTTACCAAGGACAATCATCGTGTCATTCATCAATCATGTCAGAATAGTGGAGACGTGCATACGTTGGTTCCAGAGAGTGATTTTGACCAAGCATCTCTCAAGAGAGGCCTGCGACACTCTCAATGTGACCTCCAGTGATTTTGTTAGTGTCAATTAATGGGTGTATTTAAATTAGAAAGAAATATAGTATACTAAGTTGGTAGGTTCAGTTCAAGTACCATCTCCACGTCGAAGGTAGGCTGCAATGGGCCTCTGTCCCATGTCTCTTGCCTTGACGGTACAATGTACCAGACTTCTCCTCATCCATCTCCACGTCGAAGGTAGGCTGCAATGGGCCTCTGTCCCATGTCTCTTGCCTTGACGGTACAATGTACCAGACTTCTCCTCATCCATCTCCACGTCGAAGGTAGGCTGCAATGGGCCTCTGTCCCATGTCTCTTGCCTTGACGGTACAATGTACCAGACTTCTCCTCATCCATCTCCACGTCGAAGGTAGGCTGCAATGGGCCTCTGTCCCATGTCTCTTGCCTTGACGGTACAATGTACCAGACTTCTTCTCATCCATCTCCACGTCGAAGGTAGGCTGCAATGGGCCTCTGTCCCATGTCTCTTGCCTTGACGGTACAATGTACCAGACTTCTCCTCATCCATCTCCACGTCGAAGGTAGGCTGCAATGGGCCTCTGTCCCATGTCTCTTGCCTTGACGGTACAATGTACCAGACTTCTCCTCATCCATCTTTTGATGTTATTCTCTCACATCAATAACATTCTTTACCTCTGATATGTTTGCCCTCCACAATTCTTTCCAGCATTGTTTATCTTTTGATGTGGCCATAATATATTAAGTGTCGTACTCATAATTCGTTCGTCATTTATCTTTGCACACCTAATTTCTCCAAGACCTCCTCATTTGCTTTCGTCTCTTTCCAACCATTTATATCCTCTACATAATTTCAATTTTGTATCTTCCATCCTTTGTTATTATATATCCAAGAAAATAGAAGCTTTTGACCTGTCTGATCATCTATTTTTATCTGTAGAATTTTTATCTTTTCTACTTTGAAAATTATCATAGTTTTGGTTGACTCAATCCACATTCCTAACTTTTGTTCTTTACTTGAATCACCAATTCCTGTAATTCTTATTTGCTTTCAGTTAACAGAACTGTGTCATCAGCATATCTGAGATTATTTATTGACATTCCACCAATAATGAGTCCTGGCATTTCTTATATCTGCTTCAAAATGTGTTGTCTAAATGTTAAACAGACAAGATGACAGCACATGTCCTTATTGCATTTCTCTTTCTGCATCTATACATGGTGGGTAAAGCCTGTCAGATCTTACAGCGGCAGTTTGCTCCCAGTATAGATTA
This sequence comes from Ariolimax columbianus, assembly GCA_036924085.1. Lineage (NCBI taxonomy): Eukaryota > Metazoa > Mollusca > Gastropoda > Stylommatophora > Arionidae > Ariolimax > Ariolimax columbianus. The sequence continues at coordinate 46,201,674 of JAVGWX010000013.1, forward strand.
GTGTGTATTCTTGTGGCTTTTCCATCAGTACCTATGTTTTGTCGAGTTGGTCGCCGGGTCTTTGTAGATGACAAGGACAAGAGTATCGCCACTGCCACACATAGAGCATGTCGTAACCGGCGACTAACTGTGTGGTGATATAACACCATCCATGGTCAAGTGGTTTGTTAAGAGCAGTATAGATGACGCTTAACAGGCTGCGGGTCTACTTTGCTCGTGTTTAAGTCTATTAAGATGGACTTACAAAGCCTAGCCCACTAAGCAGGACATCATCCTTCCAACTACATCCAGCTCACACCAGAACTGGGACCTGCACAGGGGCATCTGCCCTCGTAGAAGTACAGGTCGACTAAGACCTGTGTTTTCCAGACATGCAAAGTAGTTTCTCATGCTTGATTCTGCCAAATGTCTGTAATCTATAATGCACACACCTTTTTGTACTTCTATATAGTCCTAATTCAGAATATTTGCATCTCTTATTCTGCAGTTCTGTCCAAATCCAAATTGTTCACCAGATACCTCATTGTGTACTCTACACTTAATTCTCTCCTGCAAAACTGTGTCGCCCATTGCGCTGATTGTTCCAAAATCTGAACATTTGGTTGCACAAGGGTTTCTTAGGCAGTATTATAAAGATAGATGTAATCTAGTTACTAGGTAAAGATCCAGTACTGAAGATATTACAAAGTTCAATGTTTTTATCTACACTGAACTCCACTAGAACTTCTATCATTTCCATGTTTATTGTATCCATATCTACTGCTTTTCCTTTACTCATATCTTATATTGTTGTCTCTACTTCTGATCTGAAGATGCTAAAACCATCAGTCTTAAAATATGATGATTTATCATTTCTGTTGTCGTCGAACAGTTACAACACATATTCCACCGAGCTGTTTGATATATTTTTCTCATCAAGCAAGATGTCTCCATTCTTGTCCTTAAACCAGCCTTGACTTGCTGGAAAAATGTTTTATTTCTGCATGCTAGTTCTCATATTCTGCTTTTTTCCATTGTCTTTTATTATCTTACATTTTGATTCTATCCACTGTTGTTTTGCACTTTGACATAGTCCTTACCAATGTTCAATGTTTTTTTCCCTTTCATTTTGCATATGATATCATCTGTCATTGATAATTGAATCTGTCCTTTAACATAATAAAGTCAATATTTTTTCTTATTAATTCTTCTGGGCTTGTCTACATGTATAATCTTCTTGGAGCTTGTTGAAAAAATGGTATCAGCCTGTATCCTCTGTCATTTATTTTTCCCAATCCAAATTCCCGTAATTTATTATACTTTGAAGTAGCAACTCTACTGAGTTTTGGTTTTCCTTTTTCTTTGCGATGTTGTCATTTCACTCCTCTTGTGTTGCAAGAGCTTATTTTCACCCAGCCTGAAGCAGCTCTTCAAGTTGTGTTTCCATTTGAATCGGTTTGTCTTTCCAGGATGTCTGATCCATATTCAGTGCCTTCTCCGTTACACTTGTGTTTTAACTTTAGCTGTGGTCGGCCAACTGTTCTTCAACCACACACCAGCTGTCCATAACAAATATCTTTGGGGATACGACCGTCTTCTGTGCCATGAACATGACAAAATTCAAATCAATATGACCAAGTTCATATCTCCCATTACTATTAAACAAATATGCAGACCTGTAGCAGTCAAATCAAATGCTCAAATCATAACTTCTATTACATTAACTGCAGAATGTCTGAGAAATTTATCCACTGTGCCACGGAGCCACTACCCAGTGTCAGGGAAGTTTATTCACTGTGGCACGAGGCCACTCTCTTCACTGTGCCACAGAGCCACTACCCAGTGTCAGGGAAGTTTATTCACTGTGGCACAGAGCCAGTACCCAGCATCAGGGAAGTTTACTCACTGTGGTACAAAGCCACTCTCTTCATTGTGGCACGGAGCCAGTACCCAGCATCAGGGAAGTTTACTCACTGTGGTACAAAGCCACACTCTTCACTGTGCCACGGAACCACTACCCAGTGTCAGGGAAGTTTATTCACTGTGGCACAGAGCCAGTACCCAGCATCAGGGAAGTTTACTCACTGTGGTACAAAGCCACACTCTTCACTGTGCCACGGAACCACTACCCAGTATCAGGGAAGTTTATTCACTGTGGCACGAGGCCAGTACCCAGCATCAGGGAAGTTTACTCACTGTGGTAGAAAGTCACTCTCTTCACTGTGCCACGGAGCCAGTACCCAGCATCAGGGAAGTTTACTCACTGTGGTACAAAGCCACACCTCTACACCTCACAGTAGAAGAGGAGCGACTAAGTAAGTAAGGTACAAAGCCACTCTCTTCACTGTGGCACGGAGCCAGTACCCAGCATCAGGGAAGTTTACTCACTGTGGTACAAAGCTACTCTCTTCACTGTTGCACAGAGCCCTTACCAGTGTCAGGGAAGTTTACTCACTGTGGCAAAGAGCCACTACCCAGCATCAGGGAAGTTTATTCACCGTGGCACAGAGCCACTCTCAGCACCAAGAGTGTTATAAAAAAAAATATATAAAATGTATTGACATAAATCCTGATCCAGTCCAAGATTTGATCATCCACCTTCGGTAGGACTAAACACTGATCTCACCTCCCTTGAGACCAGGGAGTGCTTGAAACTGTGGAATTTAAACCCCCTACCATTTCACACTTTAGTTCTGTTTCATGAGAATCTACTTAATTTTTCACCACTTCACATTATTCACAATAATTCTCCATGCAGGCTGAAAGTCTTTGAAAAAGTTCAAACCCTATTCCTCCTTAAACCATTAACATTATTTCTAAATAAATATTCATAATCACTAAGCCTTACCTTTGTAAATATCACAGAGAACTGTTTTTTAGAAGCAGGGTCTTTCAGCACACTGTGACAAAGAAGAATAGTTCTTATTAGTTTCAGTGACACCTTATCTGCACATCAATCTCAGTTAACTAACAAAAATAATAAGCAACAAAAAACAAATGAAATCCTGAAACATCAAATCAAACTATGTGGCCAAAGATGCAGCAGTCAGTGAATGAGTTGACAGCAGCCAACAATTCATAGCTGGCTGCTTGCATCAGGGTCAGTTAACCATAGCTGACCAAGATCCTATTTTCTAGATTCTAGTGACGGCGTGCAGTCTGGCTAAAGAGAAGAAATTGCAGTGTGAAGGTAAACCAAGTACCAAAAAAAGCCAGTTGAAACCGGATATGAAGGGCTGAAAGGTGCTGATATCGCCATTAAAATCATTGAAGTGTGCAAAATGAAAAGTATCGCCTATCCTTAACCCTTTACAGTTCAGTCTAATTTATTAGATTTGTGTCTTAAGACACTAATCTAATCAATTAGACTGGAATGTAAAGGGTTAAGATTCAAATCTAATCAAATAGATCAGACTAAAGGATTAAGACACTAATCTAATCAATTAGACTGGAATGTAAAGGGTTAAGATTCAAATCTAATCAAATAGATCAGACTAAAGGATTAAGACACTAATCTAATCAATTAGACTGAAATGTAAAGGGTTAAGATTCAAATCTAATCAAATAGATCAGACTAAAGGATTAAGACACTAATCTAATCAATTAGACTGGAATGTAAAGGGTTAAGATTCAAATCTAATCAAATAGATCAGACTAAAGGATTAAGACACTAATCTAATCAATTAGACTGAAATGTAAAGGGTTAAGATTCAAATCTAATCAAATAGATCAGACTAAAGGATTAAGACACTAATCTAATCAATTAGACTGAAATGTAAAGGGTTAAGATTCAAATCTAATCAAATAGATCAGACTAAAGGATTAAGACACTAATCTAATCAATTAGACTGGAATGTAAAGGGTTAAGATTCAAATCTAATCAAATAGATCAGACTAAAGGATTAAGACACTAATCTAATCAATTAGACTGAAATGTAAAGGGTTAAGATTCAAATCTAATCAAATAGATCAGACTAAAGGATTAAGACACTAATCTAATCAATTAGACTGAAATGTAAAGGGTTAAGATTCAAATCTAATCAAATAGATCAGACTAAAGGATTAAGACACTAATCTAATCAATTAGACTGAAATGTAAAGGGTTAAGATTCAAATCTAATCAAATAGATCAGACTAAAGGATTAAGACACTAATCTAATCAATTAGACTGAAATGTAAAGGGTTAAGATTCAAATCTAATCAAATAGATCAGACTAAAGGATTAAGACACTAATCTAATCAATTAGACTGAAATGTAAAGGGTTAAGATTCAAATCTAATCAAATAGATCAGACTAAAGGATTAAGACACTGATCAAATCAATTTAGTCGGACTGTAAAGATTTAACCCTTTACACCCTAAAGTGCCCAACGATTTTATATAGCCCAACACTCTAACATGCCCAAAAGCACCTTCTGAGAACCACTGTTTTCAAATCGACGCAGCGTGATCAAACGCCCATGTTTTTAACAATCTCTCCGTATGTTGTTTGTTTTGTTAAAGACCAACTGCTGCTAGTATTTTTATAATGACATTTACAAGTTTTCAAAGTTCGTCTTCAATCTGTGAAAGCTTTTGCCTTTTCATCGCAAGGCTTTGGGATATGAGAAATGTTCTTAACCTTTAGCGCGCCATGACGTCATTGAGACAAAATTTTACCTAATTAAATTACTTTTATTTCTCGCTAATGATCGTCGACTTTCAAAATTGGTAACTTTTCTGTTTGTTTGTCAATAAATATGATTTTATTGTTTGTAGAAACACAATTGAATAAAGAACTTGTGGGTGCTATTGTTTTGTTTTTGTTAGTTTCTGAGTTACAAAAAGATGAAGTTGAAAATTTATGAAAATCTCGGAAAACCATTTTGACTCGACCGCTAGGCCTTAGTCGCTCCGATTGAAAACCATGGAAACCAAAACAACGTATCGATACTATGTTTACAATATCGACACAACTGTTAGTTTCAAATTTAAAGGTAGTTCTTTCATCTAAACAAACAAAATAAATAGATCAACTCGATAAAGATCGTTCCCACCAACCTACTTCACATCTTTCGCAAAAAGTCGGCTTGCTCCAAACGGCGTATACAAATTTAAAATTGTTCTTCTTCTTCGTTCTCAATCTCCTGCTACCAAACCCTGAAAGGACTTAAGTAGCAGAATGTAGTCCAGAGAACGGAATTTGCTGTGTCGTAGTTTACAGCTTGACTGCGATATTTGCACCTTTCGGTCCAACACATCCGACTTCAGCAAGCATTTTTTTAGTACCGAGTTAGCATTCCCTCTTCAATCCACTCTCCTTAGCCAGTCTGCCCTGCTGCAGCCTGTTATCCAGGATCACCGCGTGGAGGTGTAGAAGGGTCTTGGCAGCTCTGGTTCGCTGGCCCTGACGCTAGCAATCAGCTATGGGTCGCTGACCACTGCAGCTCATGCGCTGCTCAGCATCTTGATCCCTAAAATTGTTCAAAAGCCATTTGTAATCTAACATTCGATACTTTTAGCGGCAAAATATTGTGTGTTGATGGATGACGTAATCAGCATATTTTTAAATGGCTGTCGGGAGTGTCTCCGTTGAAAACAAACCACAAAATTTTTTAAATTACGTTTCTGTAGGCCGAGTTGGTTGCCTAGTTGTTGACCGTAGTGTGCTAAAGGTTAATAATGGGTCTGACAGACATGTACGTTGCCATTATTATTATTTTCAATAGCAGGCTTATTTTCAAGCTTAACATTCATCATTTCATGGCTGGCAATTCAACGTAAGTCTGCCTTGTAAAATTCAAGACTGGCTACATGCTGAATTTTATGTTCTACACTGGAAACGTAAATGAGCCATTGCAGTGGGGCATAAGCTATAATCATAATCTATAATGCAGCTGATTACCTTGATAAATATCACTGCATTTACTTTGGTAAATTACTTCATTCAGTAAAAATTCTGAGGATCTGTTTTAGCATAAGGCTACATCTGTGAAACCACTTGGTGAACTCGGAAAGGATAGCAATTCTACCTCAGTGTTGTTAGAAATATTGACTTCTTATAGCCATCTGTTTTTTCACCTGTAATTACTGGAGAACCTTTTAAAACAAGAGTCTAGAATGACATAAAATATTCAAGACCCAGGTGTTTCTTGAAGATTGAAACCTATTTCAGAGAACCTCAGACTGATTCCGTCCCCAGCAGAAGGAAAGCCTGTTTTCACTGTTCTAATAAGAATGTGTGGATGCGTATTGGTTTATGTCCAATATCATTTGACATTTAATTCAGACTTGTTGTTGTTGTAAAAAAGACCAGTCAAACATGATATACGTGTGGAAAATGTAAAGAATAAAAAGCCTAAATATTTTATAGGTAAAAAAACAATTTTGTGTTTCAAATTTTGTAAATGACCATTTAATATCACAAATGGCAATGAAGTTATATTTATCTGAAAGTATATACATTTTTCTATATATTCAAACTTGTCATTTGTATTTTTAAACGTATTACAATATTTAAATTGTACATCTTTGCGAAAAAGAGTTATTTCCATGCGCTTAGGAGTAGGAGGTGTATTTCCCAATTTGCGCATAGGGTGTAAAAGGTTAAGACAGATATCAGTTAGGTAGGGCTGGTAATGGTTAATTGACTTCCTCAGGGTATAAGCTTATTTTGAAATGACTTAACGTGTCCATACAGCTCATGAACCAACTGTTCTTGAGTTTGAAACTTAGCAATGCGTTCAATATGAGCTGCAACGTAACGTCTACAGAAAATGTCAGATCCCACTGCTAACTTTTTGTTTCCTAACTCCCACAGAGGTTTCCCTTTCATGTCCATGAAAACGGATACCTTATCTTTGAATACATAAAAGCATTCCAGCATGTTTTCCTTACTTAGCCAACTTGGGGGAACAAAAAACAAATGACAGAAACCCTTTAATCTTTCATCGTGAAGTTAATTAAGATTATTTACTTACCAGGACATTAGCAACTGATGACTCTGCACTCTGGCAACTGGTGAAAAATAAGAACATGTTAAGTGATGTGTGTGTGTATATATATATATATATATATATATATCAGTTATATATATATCAATTAAAACTTTTTCAACTCCCTGTGGAGTATAGGTCTATAACAAAGACACAGCAAGTCATCAAATACTCATCTTCTTATATCTTGGCTTCGCTTAGCTTCATTGAAAGCCCTGAAAGGGCTTAAGTAGCAGAATGTAGTCCAGAGAACGGAATGCGTTGTGTCGTAGTTTACAGCTTGACTGCGATATTTGCACCTTTCGGTCCAACACATCTGACTTCAGCAAGCATTTTTTGAGTACCGGGTTAGCATTCCCTCTTCGATCCCTTCTCCTTAGCCAGTCTGTCCTGCTCCAGCCTGTTATCCAGGATTACCGCGTGGAGGTGTAGAATGGCAGCTTTGGTTCGCTGGCCCTGACGCTAGCAGTCAGTTATGGGTTGCTGACCACTGCAGCTCATGCGCTGCTCAGCATCTTGATCCATGCTTATGTCTAAATAGAAAATTGTTCATAGAAACAATTTCACAACTTCATTGCACCTGGGCGTCTCTATATGGGCTTAGTCCCTTTCATTGCTAAACTGCCGACAAAAGAGCACAATCTCTGTAGCTTCTGCAGCAGCTCAGAAATTTTCCCCATGATTCCATCAGGTACCCGTTTACAGCTGGATCTACTGCAAGAAAGTCATACAAAGAAAAACTCACAATATGCATAGTCTGTCAAATTTAGCATAAGTTATTCAAACCTGGTAAATTGGCCCATATACCATCAAATCTCTTGAAGATTTGTGGTTTAACGTTTCTACAGGATAGGGCAGCCAGCTCCATGTCCAACCCTCCACAGTCACCTCTTACAGGTAACAGTGTTACTATTCTTTGCTTCAATTTCAGATTCTGGCTACTCCCACTGTAAGAGTAGTGGTACAGTGGGTTCCATCCCACTGTAACATCCAAGGCAACGAGGAGGCAGACTGACTGGCAAAAGAAGGTGCAAGACTACCACAACCAGATACTAGTGTGACATACGAAGAGTCAAAATGGCTTATTAGAGCTAGATACATGACCAAATGGGAAACAGAACATACTGGCTACACAAAAAACGATGCCTTTTACCAGTTGAACAGAAGAGAGCAGGTCGTGGTCTTCAGACTTCGCACTGTCCACAATAGACTGAGGTACCACCTATTCAAGAAACTGAAGATAGGTGGCACTGATGAATGCATGTGCGGTACTGGGAAAATGACCGCTGAACATCTGCTGCAAAACTGCCCGACATACGAGGATCAGAGAAAGCAGATGTGGCCATCACCAGTGGCAACACTAGACAAGCTCTATGGCAGTGTCAACAGCCTCAGGATGACCGCTGCTTTTTTCGAAAAAATAAAGGTTGACGTCTGACAGCGTACGAAGAAGAAGAAGATTCTGGCTACACCCAGACAAGTAATGTATAATAAACGCTCAGACAAGTAATGTACGGTAAACTATATGTTCTTAACAAGATCTGCATATCTGTTAGTTTCCACTGCAAACATATTTATTATATTTACATTAACAAAGTAAACAGATCTGCCTAACAAAAAAAGCAGTTGCAATGACTTAACTTCATCACAATCAACAATGGAATAATCTTCAAATTGAATGAAATAGAGAGTATATTGTTTCAAATTTGTTTACAAATATCCACAAGTACATCTTCGATTTGAAAAATGAGCAAGAGGGAAGTGACGTCTATTTACATTCATATACGCATGTTCAGCTGTTTCCACGGCATTAACCCAGATGTTTATGTGTTAACACCAGTTGTTGCTATAGAAACAGCTGGATTGAAAACAAGGTCACTTCTCCTTTCTTGAAATCAACAAGATGGCTAAGATTGACTTTAAAATAATTTGTAAACAATTGTTTTCTGTTTCCCATGGAATTGGTATGTTATTCTATTAGTGACTGTGATGAAGTTAAGTTGTTGCAACAGATTTTTCTAAGGTAGGTATGTTCAGTTTGTTTATGTAGATGTTATAAATACGTTTGTAGTGGAAACTAACAGTAATACTGATATGGTTAGGAACACCTATCAGTGATTTGTGGAAATTTCATGGATTTACAAGACAGCTGGTGTACACAAAAATGGGTAAGTCTAAATGTGTGTGATGTAATTTTAAAAAATTGTGGAAACTAGAATGTTAACAATAACATGAAGACAAACTAAATCTTTAATTCTCAAACTCTTACCCTTCCACAGTTTTGTGTCTGCTTGGATGAAGTGCTCTAGAACCGACAGAGTGGCGGATGCTGCAGGTGTTTCCATCAGTACTGCACACAGTATCCTTCGTAGAGAGCCTAGATTAAAACATAGGTCTTAGATGTGATGAACAAAACACTCAAAGTTGAAAGATAATAACTTAATCTTGGAAACCAATGATATCAAAGTAAATGTAAACCGATCAGTTCTAAGGCAAGCAAACACAATAGTCATCTGCTCCTGACATCATTTACTGTCGGATTTGGTAGCATTTGCTATATTTCACAAATGTTTTAGCATTTAGCTCTGTAGACCACATTTACATATCAAGGTTCACATAAAGATGGTTGACTATCTAGTGCAGTGCTGTTCAACCTTTTTACACTTGGTACCCACTTTTATTACTTTCATGAGCGTAAATTTTCATTACCGCCTACTAAAATCTATATTGAAAAAAATCCAGAGATCAACCACCAAGTCTGTGTACTGTGGATGTTTTTATTACAGCATGTAATTATTCTCCTACCGTCTACCTGAAAGCTAAAATCTCGATGGTAACGCGCGCAGGTTGAAGAGCACTGATCTAGTGCATGCGCAACATTCGTTTGGTGTCGAGTTCTTTATAATAGGCATGTATTTACAAATGTTTTGAATTTTCCAGCTATGAGTCATTTGGCTACTGTCAGCCCAGTCACTGCTGCATCTTCGGCCTCTTAATAATAATGAAACAAAAACCATCTCTCCCATGTTTCCACCTTGTTGTAGTAAAGGGATGTGTGTGACTGTCCGTAAAAGGTATGATGCAGATACATGCTACCAGCTTAGTCTCAAAAGATGGACAGTTTATAGAGTAAGGGCTAGACTAACAGTGTCATAAACCCGTTGTCCTGGGGACAAGCAAATGTGTAAGAAAGACATGCCTGACAGAAAAGTCTATTGAAATCAATTGCACTGGCGGGATCAAGATGCTGAGCAGCGCATAAGCTGCAGTGGTCAGCAACCCGTAGCTGACTGCTAGCATCATGGCCAGCAAACCAGAGCTGCCAAGACCCTTCTACACCTCCACGTAGTGATCCTGGATAACAGGCTGCAGCAGGGCAGACTGGCTAAGGAGAAGGGATCGAAGAGGGAATGCTAACCCGGTACTCAAAAAATGCTTGCTGAAGTCGGATGTGTTGGACCGAAAGGTGCAAATATCGCAGTCAAGATGTAAACTACGACACAATGCATTCCGTTCTCTGGACTACATTCTGCTACTTAAGCCCTTTCAGTGTTTGGTAGTGGGAGATTGAGAATGAACGAAGCCAAGCCATAAGACTGGTTGTAACATTGTCTGAGCATGTCTCTTCATTTCAGCATAGATTAGTACTTGAATGTCTCTGCATGTATGAGATGTAAAGGTAAATCTTGGTCGCCCCCTTACTCTTTTTCCCTGGATCTTGCCCTCCAGTACCTTCTATCTAAGACTTTCTTGTCTGGTATTTCATGTGTCCTAGCTTAACATATTTATACTGGTTTAGAAGATTCATCAGAGTCTATAGACAACCAGTCACATTTGCATTACTCTGCTTTAAAAGCTATGCACATCTAATCTATTCTTAAATGCATTAACCGACTCTGCCTCCACCACCTCCTGGGGTAATGCATTCCAAGCATTCACCACTCTTTGGCTAAAAAAATATTTCCTAATATCCTATCTGGACCTTTCTTTAGTTAATTTGCATCTGTGCCCTTTTGTTCTCGTTGGTGGTTGTATTTTGAAAAACTTGTTATAGTCTAATTTTACCTTTCCTGTAATTATTTTATAAACCTGCATTAAGTCACCTAAAATTTTCATTTCTAGACACTGTAGGCCGGTTTTTCTGAGTCTTTCCTCGCAACTGTAATTCTGGAATCCCACTATGTTTTGTCGCTCTTCTTTGTATCCTTTCCAGCATGTTTATATCTCCTCTACAATAAGGACTCCACACCTGTACACAGTACTCCAATCTAGGTCTAACTAATGCTTTATACTGTTTGACAATCACCTTCTTACTTCTGTGTTTAATATTTCTTTTTATCATACCTGACATTGCATTTGTGTTATTCACTGCTACCTCGACTTGCTCATTCATTTTTCCTGTATGCTCTATTATAACCCCTAGGTCCCTTTCCTTATCTATCACTCTAATATTGTTCTCACCCATTCTGTAATTATGTTCCATATTGGATTTACCCAGGTGGATGACTGTACATTTATCTATATTAAATCCATCTGCCGTTTCACAGACCAGTCTCGAATTTGATCTAAATCCGACCTCAAATATATCCATCTCTGCTATAGATAGACACTCCTACATAGTTTTGTGTTATCTGCAAATTTTTCAATCATGGATCCTATATCAATGTCCAAATCGTTTATATATATCAAAAACAATATTCGTCCCAAAGCTGACCCCTGTGGCACTCCACTTTTTACTTCACATCACTCTGAGTACTCCTTATTTATGCCCACTCTCTGCCTTCTTCCCGTTAACCAACTTTCAATCCATTCGGCAACCTCCACACCTATTCCATTTTTAAAATGTCCCAGCCAACTCTATCTTGGTTTTTGCATCATTTTCAATATTTGTCTTTGTGCGCCTACCTCACTGAGGACATTGTCATTGCATCTTCTTTCTGTCCAACTCCCTCATTCCATTCTATGCTATCAACAAATTTAAAACACTTCCAAGTTTTTTTTCCCTTTCTTTATCAAAGCCCATGTTTCAGACTCATACAGTGCAATTGGTCATACATGATTAGTGATTATTATTTTCCTAGTTTTATCCTGATATTCTTAGAGATTTGCAATTTCTTTTTAAAGGCATATTTTGTCAACGCAATCCTTGTTTTAATTTCTGTCTATCTGTACATCTTCTTTGATGGTTTGTCCTAAATATGCAACTGCAAATTTCTATACTTTGTTTTTTTGGTTACGTTCGCCTTATTTTCTCCAATCCCCAAGGTGGTGTGCATTGCACTGTGGTTTTTATTTTGCACCTGTCGGCCCAGTGCATCCGACTTCAGCATGCATTCCTCCTGCATTTTCTAAGGGTTTGCTTCCCCGGGGTAACGGCCGGTGCTGTGATGGGCATCGAACCCAGCGCCTTCGGATTGTGAGCCGTGCGACACCATCCCCATACTTTGATTAATTATTTCTCCAGTGACGACTCATTTTCATTTGCCTACGTTGCATAGTCTTTATCTTCAATGTGTTTATTGTCATGTCAAACTCTTTGGCTGTCATGTTCATTTTTTCAAGCTGCCTTTGCAATTTTGCTACTGATCCACCCACTACGGCTTGGCCATCTACAAATTTAATAGCATTTATTTTAATTTCATTGACTTTGCACTACTACAACTCTGAACAACATTTTCCATCATCTCAGAATGTGCATTATAGAGACACGGTGATAGCAAGCAGCCATGCCCTTCCCCCATCTTATTGAAACTGACTGCCATGTGCAATTGTGGTGCACCCAAGCAAACACCAGAACATATTCTGCAAGAATGCCCTACCGATGCAGACCAAAGAGAGGCAGTCTGGCCTAGTGGAGTGACCATGTTCGAAAAGATCTGGAGAAGACCTGAAACGCAGTCTCCTTTGTGAACCTCACCGGACTAGAAGCATAGCATCAGTTGATCGATGAAGAAGAAGGTATCTCCATATCTATTAGTTGTTCTAATGAAATAGTGCTGCATAATCTTGCTTAACACGAAGGAGAAAAAAACAACAGGATATAAAATAGGAGTATCTGAGTGTCAGCAGGTAAAGGTATAGGGTTTGATCCTCGTTACCACCACTCTCCAAATGACCTAGCTGGAATTTACTGCTAGTGAAAGATAGACAATGAGGAAGGGAACTTGCCACCCCACCTCTAACACGTCATGTTTGTCTTCCTGTTACATGCTACCTACTTACCTAGTTCTCTTCTACCCTGGAGTGTAGAGTATTCTACCTTGCTTACTTAGTTGCTCCTCTTCTACTCTGGGGTGTAGAGGTTTGTCAGAAAGTGTCAGATTACTCTATCCACCCGTCATCTTACTTTTGCTTTGGTTCCAGTATTATTTTGCCATCCCAGTGGAGTTTGGGCCATCCTGGGGGTTCTAGATCCTTGACTCTTTGCTCCCCATGACTGCCAGGTTAGCCAACCTTCTTTTGAGGTTGCTCCACTTGTGCCTGCAAGGGCTAGGTTTCTTCTGCTTCTTCTTCTTCCTCGTACGCAGTCAGACAGTAACCATTATTTTTTCGAAAAAAGCGGCGGTCATCCTGAGGCTGTCGACACTGCCATAGAGCTTGTCTTGTGGTTCCACTGGTGATGGCCACATCTGCTCTCTCTGATCCTCGTATGTCGGGCAGTTCTGCAGCAGATGCTCAATTTTCCCGGTACCACGCGGGCATTCGTCGGTACCACCTATCTTCAATTTGTTGAATAGGTGGTACCCTCAGTCTATTGTGGCCAGTGCGAAGTCTGAAGACAACGACCTGCTCTCTTCTGTTCAACTGGTAATAGGCATCGTTTTTGGTGTAGCCGGTATGTTGAGTTTCCCATTTGGTCATGTATCTGGCTTTAATTAGCCGTTTTGACTCTTCGTACGTCATACTAGTATCTGTTTGTGGTAGTCTTGCACCTTCTTTTGCCAGTCTGTCTGCCTCCTCGTTGCCTTGGATGTTGCAGTGTGATGGGACCCACTGTACCACTACCCTTTTTGGTGCGGACTGCTGGCATAGTTGACAGAGTACTGCTCTTAAGTCATTAAGCTCAGTGTTTTTCTGGCTTTTTAGCGCTGTGACTACGGCCAGAGCATCTGTAAGCAGGACTATATGGCTTTCATTTTCTTTATGTGTCACCATTTCTTCCACTGGCGCCCTCAGTGCCTCTGCTCTGAAATTGCTTGTGTACTTACCAGTAGCGAATGACAGTGTTATTTTTCTGCCATTTGGTAGGTTCAGGAATGCTCCTGCCCCTCTGTTCTGTGTAGTGTTTGTTACAGAACCGTCGGTGTATGCATGGGTAGTTTTTCGATATTAAGCTTAGGGTAGTATCTCTCTTTTCTTTTTCAGTCTGGCAGTTTTTGTTTCCAATACCTGGTATATTTTCTACCACCTCTGGAAATATATCCTGCCTCCAGGTAGGTTTTCGTACAGTAGTGATGGGCTTTGGTGTTGTTTATGGGATCTTCGTGCATCTGCAAAGTTTCTCCGCTTTAGTTTTCCATTTCCCAAATTGTTTAGTCTCTAGTGCATTGGATGGTCAGTCAGTCTTCGGAGTTTCTCTGACTGCAGCTGGGCTCTGCATTCTCTTCTATCGGTCATGGATTGCAGTTTTGTAATCTTTTCAAGTTCTACAATTGGCGCTGACTTCATGCCTCCTGTTATAACTCTCATGGCTTGGTTTTGAAGTTTGCTAACTTTATCGAAGTTCGCCTTTGCTGCTGTTGTCCATGCCGCGATGCCATACTCGAGAACTGGTTTCACTCTTCCAGTGTACAGTTTCTTTAGTATACTGGGCTAGGTTTCAAGATGCTGTATTGTCTGATTGCAAACCTCATATCTTCTCATTAATTGATCCATCTTCCTTAGACATCGCATTACAGAGGTTTGGAGCCGGCTTTTCTGGGTTCTGGTCATTGCCCGTGATTTACATCTGTAGTCAAAACTGGTACATAGGTGGAGAGGTATACAGCCATATTAGTTTCCTAACCTTACATAAAATGGTGAATGTATGAGAGACTATAAATAAAACTCTCTAATACCAATGAGTTAAACACTAGGCGACACCGGCAGCACATCTGTCCGCCAGTCGAAGTGCGCAATATGACAAGAACGGCATATTAATAATCTGACTAGCACCTATCCCCGATATGCCCCCTTTCTACCCCTCCCCCTAGAAGAGTGCATTATGCATGCTTTAAATATTCTATTGGGGGGTAGCGACGTCCTGCTCACTAAAGGAAAGTGAAACGTCTGATATAGCCATTCCTTGCCAGGTGTAGAGATCGCTGCTGCTGGATTCACTGTTCAGCTTGCCAGGCAGGAGTTTCCATGCCAATGGCCTGTCCTATATTATTGTGTCCCTAGCAGCACCTTCATGAGGGGCCCCCTGATTCTTACAGAGCCTCCTGTGGGGTGCGACCGAGTACCCTGCGGTATAACTGGGCGGGCAGATTGGACTCATTAGCCTTGGTTGGCAGCCAATCTAAGCGAAGGTTAAACTCTAGACTCTAAATCAGGGTAGACGAGGTTCATTAGCCTGTTCAGGCAGTTCGTCTAGGAGAGGGGGAGAACTCCGGAAAATCCAAAGTGGTAGCACCTAAGGCGGATGGTTTCAAATTTGCAAACTCATTCTGGCAGCTCATGCAGCTGAGCTGGTGCCAAATTATCATGCTTTCCATTCCTTTTGATTACACCAGTGAGCCAGAGAGGGGGATCCTGCAGTTTGGGCAGCCCAGGGTCTCCATATTCAATGCCCAGGCTTGGGCCCTGGAGAGGCTACAGAGACAGACGCCTATAAATAAATGAATGAATATATTCCATTGTAGGTTTTTTCCTCTGGGGTTATCTTAAATTAACATCATAATCAATTGGAATGTAGTGATAAAAGTTTCAATCAGATTTTAAACAGTAAATTAGAATTAATAGTACGATACTTGATAACCTTTCTCGTATTTGTCATGTTATTTATCTTCTATTGATGTTTTGTTTTTCTGCTGAAGTTGTCCTAAATCAATGTCATAATCAATTGGTAAAAGTCTAAATCAGATTTCAGACAGAAAATTAAAAATAGAAAAAAAATATCATAGAACTGGCACATGATTTGAACTATGGACCTCTAACATTATAGGCGTTGATCACAGCCCTAGACCACCGTACTGATTGAAAATAAAGTTTAGCAAAGAAGTATGTAGTATTGGTTTGTTATGACTATGCAGGCAGACAGAAACATGATTCTTTTCAAACAAATATGACCTCGTTTTATTGATTTTTTTTAATGAGCTCGCTCTGCAACTGTAAATTCGATGGTACTTACAGTGAGAAAATAAACAAGTTGCAGCTGTTTCCCAATCAACTATTTATTTATTGACACCAAAAATAGAATGAAATGTATTGATTAGATTTTTAACAAAAACCAGAAGGGACAAAATGCTAGTGCTCGTCTGGGATTTGAACCACGTACCCTGGACTTCTCGCATTGTATGCGAGAATCCCTTGATTCGATCAGCCAAAAAAATTACTGTGGATAAATGAAATATTCATGGGAATTAATAGTATGATAAACGGTATCGTATCTCAGCCATATTAATATGATGAACAATTTCAAACAGTTTCAAATGCTTTCACCGATATTCAAAATTTGCTGAGATTTTCACTCACTAGCTTTGTCATTGACTATCTGCAGCCAAGTCAGTATCCTCAGGGCAAACTGTTGATGGGCCACCACCTCTTTGATCATGACCTCTACCTTCAGGGGCTTGGTGCCATGACGAGATGTATTTCTCTGGGGATTGAATTTAGACAATTAAATGGCGTGGCAACTTGATTGTGAAAAAGAAATCAGAACGAAAATGGGTATGGCCAAAATAGTATACAGCAACATTCGACACATACTGACATCCAAACAGGTAGACCACAAATTCAAAACTAGAATGGTCAAGAGTTATGTATACTCGTCATGATTTTATAACACAGAAACACGGACACTGAATAACAAGTTGGGAAAAGAGCTATAGAAGCCTTCTAAATATGCGTAAATAGAAGATTGGGTCAAATTTCTTGGAAAGAGAAAAAAAAACATGTGGAGATATTGAAAACGTTGGGCATGAAGAGAATTAATGACAGAAATCAAGGTTAAACAGTTAATGAAAAGAAAGCCACGTATACAATTTTCATTTTACCTAACTAGAAACTGGCAGTGACACTAAAAATAAATGACTACTTATTCCCAAAATCTAACGCACCTGGGAATCACCCAAATGGTAAAATGACATGGACTAAGAAGATGGATAATGCTGGAAAAAGAGTCAGATACCAAATTTGCATAATGGAAAAGCTAGCAGATGTGAATTGGGGTGCAGAAAATAAAATCATGAAAATACTATACACAGGAAGAGACGGAAGAGTCTGATATTATTTTGAAGTATGGCATCATGGCTTGGTCGACAGAAATGAGAACATGCTTCAGTACAATAAGTAGAGTTGGGCGGGTTTATCTGATGTAGTGTAACAAGTACATTTGATACAGGATGGTCTTCAATAAATATACTCCACAATCTACTGGCATAACAAGCCGGAACATTGGAGATGATCAGGTCAATCAATTTGAGATAGAATAATGATGTTAGAGCATAGTTTTGTCATAGTAAATAGCTTTCCTCAGATGTCTACCGTGTGTGTATTTTCTCAGGAGCACAGGGGAATGGGATTTTACAGTCCATGTGGCCAGGGTTCAAAAGGTTAAGTGCTTTCACTTGTGTTGCACTATATCCCTGCAAAGACCTTTTGTAAGACTAGCAATAAGATTAAAATAGAATGAATAGAGGCTTTGACCAGCTTAAAAAACATTTGGAAGTCTGTAATATAGCACAAAAATCAAGCAAAGAACATACAAGAATTGCATACTTTCTGTATTTTTTGTATATTGCAGAGTATTGGAGAGCAACTTTCCATACAACATATCTCAGAAAGATTAACAGACCTATCTGGTACAAAACAAAAGCCTGCTTGAACTAAACAACCAGGAAGATATGCAAACCATCATTAATGGTCGATACTGGAATAGGATCAGCCATGTCCTAAAAATAGAACCTGACATCATCCCCAGAACTATCATGCTTTGGGCACCAGAGGAAAGATGACAGAGAGAATGATCTATGCCAACTTGGCAAAGAATTATAAAAGCCAAAATGGAAATCATGAAAGATGATCGCAGGCCGAGTGAAGTTTGTTACTATGCTTAAAGATGGTAACAGGCATGATGGTCACTGAAGGCTTCGTCGATAATTGACCAAGGATCTAATATAAAGAAGAAGCCAAACCTCTCTACCATGATAGGTTTGAGGCCATCCTTCATCCTCTGTCTCAGGACAGGTTATTGAAGAGTAACAGCTGCAGCCCTTATTTCCATGAAATTTTGAAGGACAAACAAATATAGAAGAATAAGAAGCAGCAGCAGCTTACCGACGACCACCTACAGTACATACCTCAATAGTCTGCTTGACATTTTCACATTCATCCAATGTGCCAGTCTTCACACAACTACGGCCCTGTAATATCAAGAGATAACTAGTTATACAAAGAACCATATTAATTTAGTGTTACTGGTTATAAATTGCAGAATACATTTGTATAAAACAACTGCATCTTACTTCTCATCATCATCATCTGGTTGATCAATCCTAAGACTAGTTGTAAGGGTGTCTGAGCATGTCTCCATTTGACCCTATCCTCTGGTTGATCAGTCCTAAGACTGGTTGTAAGGGTGTCTGAGCATGTCTCTTCATTTGACCCTATCCTCTGGTTGATCAGTCCTAAGACTGGTTGTAAGGGTGTCTGAGCATCTCTCCATTTGATCCTATCCTCTGCAGCTCTCTTCATTTCAGCATTGGTTTGTACTGTAATATCTCTGCATGCCTGATATGTAAATGTGAGTCTTGGTTGTCTCCTTTCTCTTTTGCACTGGATCTCACCCTCTAGTATCTTCTGTAGAAGACTTTCAAGTCTCATATTGTGTCCCAGCCAACTAAGTCCTTCGTTTTTATATCATTTTCTATATTTGTCTTTGTGCACCTACCTCAGTGAGTATTGTCATTCGATCTTCTTTCTGTCCAACTCACTCTTTGCATTCTGAGGTAGCATCACAATTCAAACGCTTCCAAGCATTTTTCATCTTTCTTTGATAGAGTCCAAGTTTCTGCCCTATATAATGCAATTGGTCATAAATTATTCATTGGTTCTTTCCATCTTGTCAGACAATAGTAAGTTGTGCTTTGAAAAAAAAAAATATGTAACAACAGTCTATGACAATAACGAATGTGACTCGTAAGACCAATCCAAGCAGAGAAGCGTCTTCCACAGTGTGTGCAAGGAAAATCAGGACTGTTTGTGGCATTGCATGGTGTGTGTCTTCTCAAACACTGAGTCTTTAGCCTGTCCACAACCAGTATCTCCTTTGTCTGTACTCCATACTTAATCCTGCCCTGCTTGCATACATCCTTGTACTGAAGTATTGACCGACCCCAAGATCCTTTCCCAAACTAATTCCCCCATAGAAATCATTTGATATTCTGCCATCCTTCATGCGAGTCCCAGTCATCTAAGCCTTCAAAGACTAAGCATGGAAAAGACTGTGACTGTTCTCTCCAATACCATACATTAATAGTGCTTATATTTTACATGAAAAATGTACAGTCTCTGGTGGCAAGGGAATGAGCTCTTAACTTTTACTAAATCATTAGTGGTAAAATTCGCCTGGGATACTGTCTCTGTATACTCACCGGTTGTTACTATAGAAATGGCTGAATCGAGGCCACTTCCTCCCATCTTGAAAACAACAAGATGGCTAGATTGACTTTAAACAACTTGTTAATGATTTTTTCTGTTTCCCATGGATTTGGAAGGTTATTCCATTATTGATTGTGATGAAGCAAAGATATCGCAACAGATTTTTCTTAGGTAGGTCTGTTTAGTTTGTCTATGTTGATGTGATAAATACGTTTGTAGTGGAAACTAACATGTATGCCGATCTTGTAAGAAACACTTTCAGTGCTCTGTGGCAAGTTAAAAATTGACTGGACACCCACCATATCCCAAAATAGGTGAGTCTAAATGTTTGTGCTGTTTTTCAACATTTTCACCTTCATCTTCTTGTATCTTAAACCAACACACACACAAAACAAAAACAGAACACCAACAAGTTCTTAATTAATTTATGTCTATACACACAAACAAATATCTATAGACCAATAAATAAAAAAGGTTACAGGCTCTCAAAGTCAACAATCATAGTAAAATATGACGTGATGACAAATAATGTAATAATGTAGCTGCAAGGGAATCCATTTTTAATGTAGCGTCATGAAGGATAGGATAAACTTACTAATCCTTACTTATATTATAACCCAAATTCTCTATTAAACCTTCTAAACCCTCTGTCAAAGGATCACTACAAGCATAAGGTATTCTACAGAAATTATAAAAAGGACTACCTCTCTGTCTACAACAGTGGCAAAATCCAGGGCCTGTCTCTGGTTACAGTCCACAGCACGCTGAAGAGTGTTGATGACCTAGGAAACATTTAGAAACTTCATTTTAATCAGTATCAATTGAGCAACAGATCAGTGTCAGTAAAAATGTTCTAATCTCTTACAATAAAATGTACATGGTAGTCTCATTTAGGATAAGAAACAGCTCTTTTAATCGTATACAATCCAGAACCATGGGTATGGAGTCTGGGCTGGTCCAAAATAATCTTAGAGGTTCCAGGAATTATGAAGAAAAGTGAGAAGTCGGCAACAGACCAAAAGAATCCACGTTCTACTTGAACTCAAATGAGACAGTACCCTAGCAACTCCTGAACACATGTGTACACAAATAGATCGGCCACAAATAGCAAAAAAAAAGGAGGAAGTGGAATCTACATCGCACACTCTGACGATGACATAGAAAACCACTTCAGAAGATACCTGAACCAATTTCAGAGCTGAAACAACAGCTGTACATGCAAATTCTTATCAACCATAACACAACTACAAAAAATGGTCATTCTAAATTACTCCAGGAGCGTACTCCAAGCCAACTCAAGCCCCAAATAAGATACATTCGCACAAAATAAAATATAACATCTGATTGCTGTTCCAAAAAAATAGATCTAGTCCTATAGTGGATTTCGACCCACTATGAGATCCTTGGAAACAAGAAGGCAGATGAGCTCACAATAGTCGGAAGTGGCGGCATGCCGACTCACCATCCCCACAGCTATAAAGCAGCAAAGACACATAAAACGATCGATGAGGACAGAATGGTGAGACCAGCACAAAGAATACAGGCCAGAAAATGACAGCATAGACAAACTTGGATAGCACCTTGGCATGCCTCTCCTTATGTGTTCTGTCCCTTTCATTGCTAAAAGTGCTCACAACAGAGCATCAACTCCATAGCTTCTAGGGTGGCTCTGACATTTTCCCATGACTTTGTCAGGTACCAATTTACAACTGGTTTGACTGGAAGAAGTAGTCATACCATGAAAAATTCCACAAAATGCCCAGCCTGATATTATTTCTTCTTCTTCTTCAGCATTCATCCTGAAAAGGACGTTGTGATGTAGTAATACAGCGAGGCTGTGATATCTGCATCTTTTGACTCAACACATCTGGTCTTCAGTTGGCTTTTTTTTGGGTACCATGTTGCCTTCCCGTTGTGATCCCTATTCTCTTAGCCAGACTACACTAGTGCAGCCTGTTTCCAAGGTTGCCACTTGGACGAAGAATAGGGCATTGATCAATTTTGGTTCGCTGACCCTGATGAAAGCAACCAGAATTATGAGTCACTGGCTGCTGTCAGCTCATTCATTGCTATATCTTCGGCCCAATTATTTTCAGTGATGACTGTGTATAAACAGTGACATAGTCAGAAGGTAAAACTTATCTAGCACAATATGTGTGCTATCTATGTTCTTTGAACGCCAAATATGGCACATCAGGCAGAGTGCTCTCATCAGTTTGAACGGCGTGACGCTAATTTTTTTAGTTCCTCTATGTTGTTAGATCCATTAATTACCATGGGCTGCAGCTGTCGGTGACCTATACCTGACTGCTAGCGTCAGGGCCAGCGAACTAGGAGCTGCCAAGACCCTTCTACACCTCCACGTGGTGATCCTGGATAACAGGCTGTAACAGAGCAGACTAGTTAAGGGAAGGGATCGAAGAGGGAAGGCTATCCCCGTACTAAAAAAATGTCTGCTGAAGTCAAATGTGTTGGACTGAAAGGTGCAAATATCGCAGTCAAGCTGCAAACTACAACAACACATTCCATTCTCTGGACTACATTCCACTACTTGCAAAGCCCTTTTCAGGGATTAGTAGCGAGACATTGAGAACAAACAAAGCCAAGCCAAGACAAGACCCATTATTGAGTGATGATGATGATTCTGCAAAGTATCTTTTGGCCTTCAAGAGTAGTTATAGTAGTAGACTTCTCTTGACAATAAGGTGTAAAGAGGATACATGTAGCTATAGTAGTAGACTTCTCTTTGATGATTCATGTGAATATCATACCTGGTCATATGTATGCACCTCATCATTGTACAGCATACACATGTAAGATGTTGCTGCGTCACCACTGCGCCCTAGACCCAAAGGTAAGGTCACATTCTCATTCCAAGTCAGCAGGGTTGAGGCATACTTCAAAACACACCGGAACGTGCTGGCAACAAACTCCTGCATTTCAGGTGGTACATCTGCACTCTCACTCTGGGAGACAACAAAAGTAAAACAAGTTTACCTCAAAATCTAAATATAATTATGGGGAGAGGAGACTAACATCTGGGTGGGTGAAAAATAATGATCAGACAATGCTAGTCAGGTGAAACATAATGATCGGACAATGCTAGTCAGGTGAAACATAATGATCAGACAATGCTAGTCAGGTGAAACATAATGATCGGACAATGCTAGTCAAGTGAAACATACTAATCAGACCGGGGACGGCGTAGGCTTGTGGTTAGTGACATGGCTCACAACCAGAAGGTGCTGGGTTCGATCCCCATTACAGCACCGACCGTTACCCCGGGGAAGCAAACCCTTAGAAAATGCAGGAGGAAGCAGACCCTTACATAAAATGCATGCTGAAGTCAGATGCACTGGGCCGACAGACGCAAAATAAAAACTACAGTGCAACGCACACCGCCTTGGGGATTAGAGAAATAAGGCGAACGTCCCAAAAAAATTTTTTTTTAATCTATCAGACCGTGTTAGCCGGGGCTAGGTAAATAATAATAATCAGACTATGTTAATCATGACAGTCTGGCCAACATGGTGGGGATCTGCAATATGATCACCATACTGATGGGCTTAGTACTGCACTACAGCCAACCACCAAAGAAAGCCGTTACGAGTATCTAACACAAGTACGATGACATTAACCTTTTTCCGCTCCTACGATGTTAGATTCCGACAATTTGGTTTCGTTTCACAGGCATTACACACCGCCAGCTTTAGGGTCATCGTTTAATAATTTATAAATTACTGGGTTAATGCATTAAAAACTGCTGAACATACTGCTCTTTTAATTGTAGAGTTCTGGCTTCCGCCATGTGCGGTTTGACGAAAACAATGGTGATTTTTTTAATTTGTTTTAGATTTTTTAAAAGATTTCTTCTGTTTTTCGCTTGAATTTGAAGATTCACCCATTATTGAGAATAGGGGAGTTAAGTTTTTGCTATGGATTTTTCTGAGGTAGATCTATTTTGTTTGTTTAAGTAGATATAATAATTACGTTTATAATCGAAGTGGCAGACTGAGTCATTACAGTAAACATCAATAGTAGTATTAGTACGTTTTTCTGGGATATCAATAACAGAAGCTGTTGAATTTGAACTGTTCCACTTGGTAGCTTATGTTATCACAAGTATTGGGGTCAAAAGGACACACTAGCCCCTGTACCAAAACTAGATGATGACACAAGAAAGAAAGAAATTGTTCACTGGGTCATCCAAATTCTAAATACTTAAAATCTTTATACTGGTTTAGAAGTCTCTGCAGTCTGTATTCAACCTGTTTCTTGGAGTTTGGTTTAACCAATGTGCGAGTCCATCTTAACTCTTAAATACCATAAGAATACTGTCAGCGTTCTTCCTGGCGTCCGCTTGATGCCAGAAAAACATATCGTTAACAGAGCCTTGAACAAAATTTGTTTAGTTTTTTTCTGTGTTTCTAGATTTTAATTGACATTACAGGGTAAGGGAAGTAACTCATATTTGTGTTTCAATTGTACAAGCTGCGATGTGCATTGTGAGGAAATTCAAAGTTGGAAAACATTTGTCAACTTTCAAGTCAGTTTATCACAAAAATGTGTAGCAAACCTAGCAATTCAAGATTGTCGAATAGTAGGTTGTTTTTATCAGTAGAAAGAGTTAGGGAGTTGTGTACTCTAGATGAAGTTTGTGACGAGCATTCACATTTTTCTCATGTTGAATCAAAGTTAAACATAGATAAGAATATAATTCAACCTACTGAATCTGATGCTGAAGATGAGGGAGTGTTGTCACAGCCAGAACCTAGTGCTGCTAATAGGCAAAACGTTTGACTGCACCATCAATAGAAAAAAGAAGATGCAATATTTCTAAAAGCAAATTCGGCAGTGCATGAGCTGCAGTGGTCAGCCACCCATAGCTGACTGCAAGCGTCAGGGCCAGCGAACCAAAGCTGCCAAGACCCTTCTACACCTCCATGTGGTGATCCTGGATAACAGGCTGCAGCAGGGCAGACTGGCTAAGGAAAACGGATCGAAGAAGGAATGCTAACTCGGTACTCAAAAAATGCTTGCTGAAGTCGGATGTGTTGGACCGAAAGGTGCAAGTATCGCAGCCAAGCTGTAAACTACGACACAACGCATTCCATTCTCTGGACTATATTCTGCTACTTAAGCCCTTTCAGGGTTTGGTAGCGGGAGATTGAGAACGAACGAAGCCAAGCCAAGCCTAAAGCAAATTCTACAGAACATTATTTTATGAAATTCTACAAGACCTTCATATTCTTACTGCATATTCATTTCCACTTAATTTACTATATATCACATGTTTGTTTTCCTTGTTAAATAATTAAGAAAATTCAAGTATTATTAAGATACTGCTTTTATAGAAAAAATAATTCTGGTAAAACCAGTTTAAAAATTATGGCCTTTAAGAGTTTATAGACTCAAACACTTAAAGCTAAGTAGACCTGCCAGTTAGACGTGATCTATATACTGTTCTTAACATACCACCTGGAAGACAGTACAAATAATTTTTGGATAGATTTTTAGTTAGAATTCTGCCCGGCAGCGACCGTTAAGCCCAATCTTTTATATTTCTAACTGCGAAGGAATTTTTAACGTGCTCGACGCTGAACACGGTAGCCTGATCTTACTACCCAAAGATCAGGGGAAATTTTACCAGAAGATCCACATGAAAAAAATCCTGGTCTCCGCCGTGATTCAAACCTGCGACCTCCGGCACCTGAGGCGGACACCTTACCTCAAGACCACAGAGGCGCCCCCCCCCCCCCCAATAGATAGATAGACAAGCTCCTCTACCAAGACAAGGTGGAGATATGGCAGAGCAGATTCTCGCCGTTGTTGATTGTTCAGTCCTCTGGCTGGTTTTGAAGACTGAATTGTCTACTGCTCTTCTGAGTTTTAATCGCAATTTTTAGCCCAATTTATTTTTATTTTGAAAAAGATTATTTGATTCAGACTGATAGACACTATTTTTTTCTTAGCACATTGGCACTGTTAGATGAAAGATCAATCAAGGCACACAAAACAACAAAAATCTAAGATTGGAAATTACAAGAGAAATATAATTAGTTTATATGCTTTACTCGAGGCCACTCAACCAAACGAACAGGCTGACTTTCGGCGGATACAGCTAAATGGACCACATCTCAACCTACTGACACCTAATTGCGACAGCTGGAGAGTATCAAATGCCATTGATCTTTATCGACTATAAGAAGGAATTTGGCTCTGTAGTCACTTTTCGTCTGGCACTGTCAGCTGGACCATGGCATTGACACTGGCTATGTCAGAATCCATGCTAACTACTACTCAGTAATAGTATCCGTCCAGAAAGATGTTCCACAAGGTGGAATCATATCTCACCAAGTCTCTTTTCCACGTGCCTGGAATCCATCATCAGTCAATGCGACTGGACACCCTTAGGTATCAACATCAATGGACAGCGACTTTATCACCTGACATAGTGTTCACCAGAGACACAGCCAAAAACGGCAACCAGATGGTAGCTATGCTTAACAAAGTAGCAAGAATAGTGGGTCTCATTTTGAACACATCCAGGACAAAAGTCATGCGTAACCATTTTGCTACCAATGACCCGGTCATTCTCGATGACGAAAATCTGGAGTACTTGAAGGAGTATATCTACTTTGACGACTATTGAACATGCAGAACGACCTAAATCCAGAATAAACAAAACGTCATGCAGGCTTTCTCGTTCATAAAGACAGCACTAGACCATACCCACGACCAGAGCCTGAGCACCTTCCTATACAACTCCAGTTTTTCCTGCAATGTGTTATGCCGCAGAAAGGCGGTTACTTACAACTACCCTAAGGAAACAGCAATGAATAAATGCTGTGGGATGGGCATTAACCTTCAGCATGCCAGGCGTTTTTAGAAAAAAATTTGACCTAATTAATTTTCTTAATTTCTCGCTATGGTAGTCGTCTTAGAAAATTTTTAATTGTTATGTTTGTTTGTCAATAAATATGATTTTCTGGCGTGTAGACACACAATAGCATAACGAACATGTGGGTGTTATTGTTGTTGTTGTGTATTTGTTAGTTTTTGAGATTCAAAAAGATAAAGTTGAAAATTTATGAAAATCTCAGGAAAAAATTTGGACTCGACCACTAGGCCTAGTTGCTTTGATAGAAAACCATGGAAACCACAACAACGTATTGATACTGTGTTTACAATATCGACACAACTGTTAGTTTCCAATTCAAACGTAGTTCTTTCATTTAAACAAACAAAATAAACAGATCTACTCGATAAAGATCTTTCCCAACAACCTACTTCCCCTTTCGCGAAATGTCGGCTTGCTCCAAACGGCGTATACAAAATTAAAACTGCTCAAAAGCCATTTGTAATCAAACATACGATACTTTAACCGGCAAAATATTGTGTATATATGGAGGGCGTATTCAGCAGTAAAAAATGACTGTCGGGAGTTCAACAACAAAAATTTTTTTTACGTACACCGTTTTTGTAGACCAAGTTGGTTAGAAGGAATCGAACAAAGGGTGCTTAAGGTTAAGAGAAAAAAAAGTAATGCCCTAATTTTAAAAATATGATATCTGTGCTAGGATACAGAATGAAAGATGGCCGCAGACTACAAAAAAAGTGTAGGGAATATGTAACCACCATAAAAGACACAACCCAGAATGATGGTCCCTAATTATTTTGTTAGAGTCCGGCCAATGATCTAAGAAAAAGAAATAAATTATGCAAAGATAAATTATAAAACGTTAAAAATAAATTAACCTCTGCTTCTTTCCTGGGCTTGTGTAGTAGGCAGTATGGTTCTGATGTCCAGGCCTCAGTGTCTCCGCAGTCGCAATAACCTCCACCACTTGAGGTGCTCATCTGTTCCCACAAAATGATATCATTGTCAATTAATTTTAAATAATTATCAGACAAAATCCAGAGTCTATAATAATGATGTAAATACGTCTTCTTCATTCATTCTCAAAATTCCTGCTACAAGCCCTGAAAAGGGTTTTACAAGTAGCAGGATGTTGACCGGAAAACGGAACGAGCTGTGTCATAGTTTATAGCTGACTGTGATATTTGCACCTTTTGGACCCACACAACCGACTTCAGCATGCATTTTTAAGTACCAGGTTAACCCTTCCTCTTCAATCTCTTTTTGTTAGCCAGTCTGCTGTTGCAGCTTGTTATTTAGGATCCCTGTGTGGAGGTGTAGAAGAGTCTGGGCAGCTCTGGATCGCTGACCTTGACACTAGCAGTAAGCTTTGGGTTGCTGACCGCTGCAGCTCATGCACTGCTCAGCATCTTGCAGTTTGTTTATTAAGACGGCAGCCGGGCTAAATCTTCTAATTATACCCGGGTGACTTCGTGCATTGGAATTCTGTTTGCTGCTCAGATAAATCCTCAGTGGAGTTCATTTGGTTCCCATCTACAACAATTCCTGTCATTGTGGGGTTACTTCTTCTTCTTCTTCTTCGTTCGTTCTCAGTCTCCCACTTGCAAACCCTGAAAGGGCTTAAGCAGCAGAATGTAGTCCAGAGAACGGAATGCGTTGTGTCGTAGTTTACAGCTTGGCTGCGATGTTTGCACCTTTTGGTCCAACCCATCCGACTTCAGCAAGCATTTTTTGAATACCGGGTTAGCATTCCCTCTTCGATCCCTTCTCCTTAGCCAGTCTGCCTGCTACAGCCTGTTATCCAGGATCACCGCGTGGAGGTGTAGAAGGGTCTTGGCAGCTATGGTTCGCTGGCCACTGCAGCTCATGCGCTGCTCAGCATCATGATCCCATTGTGGGGTTACAACCAAGGTTTTGTATCTTGGTTTTTGCCTATGCTGTGCAGAGTTCTAATCTAGATGCAAGGTCTTCTAGGTGCTTTCACAAGGGAGTGACATTAAAACTGTTGACTTGGACAATGCATCATAAAATATTATTTAAACTTTGTAGAGACTTAAAATTTCCAACCACCTTATGTGGCATGCCCTAAATCGAGAACCAACTGCCCACCACTTCAAGTAGCATCTTGAACGTTAATAGTAAGTTTTCAAGGCCAAATAGCTTCATGAAGTCATATAAAATGTGCTCCAAATTACGTTTTAGGCCAAATCACAAAATTTAGAAGTCAACAAATGTTTATATTTAAAATATATTTAGATAGAAAATGGGACGATTTGTAGAAGATATAACAAATTATCTACAATAGTATTAGAAAATAAGAAGTCTCACCCGATATCTGTGGTTTCTGTGGGGACTGTTTTGAAAGCAAGTAATACAGAGGACACATGTAGGGTCGTACGCGCAATCCCTGCAACATATTTAAATACAAGTAAAACTACAAATTCTCAAATGTAAACAAACACGTTAAAAAAGGAATATATTTGCATATAAATACACACCAAGTCACTAAATGTTGAAAGTACAAATTTATGTTGAGGTATTTGTAGTGGTAGCTTAACCTTTTCCGGCCCAACAGCGTGAGATTACAACGATTTCGCTCCGTTCCACGCCTCCAGCTCTATGGTCATCGCTTTATCGTATTTAAACTACCGGATTAATGCCATAGAAACGACTGAACATACTGCTCTTTTGATTGTAGAGAGTTCCAGCTTCTGCTATGAATGGTTAGACAACAAAAATGGCAATTGTGAAATGTGTTTAGATTATGGAAAGGATTTCTTCTGTTTTTCGCTTGGATTTGAAGATTCCCCCATTATTGAGAATGGGGGAGTTATGTTTCTGAACTGATTTTTACTAAGGTAGATCAATTTAGTTTGTTTATGTAGATACAATAATTCCATTTATAATCGAAGTGATAGACGTAGCCATTGCGACAAACTTCAATAGTAATATTAGTACGTTTTTTGGGGAATGTTTTTTTTCTTTCGTAACCAAGGGATGCTGCTACCCAGTGAGTCTATATGTTTGTGCTATTTTTCACCACTATCACCTTCATCTTCTTATCTCATAAACTAACATACACACAATAACACCAATAAGTTCTTTTTTTTAAAACTGTCATATGACATTTTTCCAATTGCTGGGGTAGTCGAGGGGTTTTGAAGGCTGAGGACAACAGGCCGCTTTGCCACTGCTGTTGCCACGGAGTGTGCTGGCTATGTTTGTTTATTTCACCCCCAACAGAAAAACAACATATGCCATACCAGGGATTCGAACCGCTACCCCCCTTGCCTCGAAACCATTCGGCCACGCGCTCCTCGCGCCAAAAGTTCTTTATTTAATATGTATTACTAGCGTTTATGAGCCTTAAATGAGGAAATAAAAGAGGGAGCCATGGGAACACGGTCATTAAGGAAAATGAGAAACATCATACAGGGAAAATGGCAGAAAACATCCTAGCTGAATTTTTCAGAGATGAGAGTACCACAACATTGACACGAGAACGCAAACTAGAAGTCAAAAAAGAGATAAAAGAGAACCTGAAGACACAGAATGCAGATCCCTGCATGAAGTCATCATTCAAAATGATAGAGTTAAACACTGCTATTCAGAAACTGAAAAAACAAGAAAGCTCCAGGAAAAGATGGCATCACAAATGAAATGATTAAAAACCTAGACCAAGGGTCAAGAAGAAAACTCCTGAAAATCTTCAATCAATCATGGAGCAAGGGTAAGATTCCAGACCAGTGGCGGGAGGCTATCATTATCCCCATCAGAAAACCAAATAAGGACAAGACAAGCAAGGAAAGTTATAGGCCAAAAAGCCTGCTCAGCTGTGTTGGAAAAGTCATGGAAAAAATGGTAAACGCAAGACTAATAAAACATCTGGAAAAAAACCATCTCCTACTCAATTCAGTCAGCCTTTAGGAAAAACCGCAACACAGAAGACCAACTTAGTGTACCTAACCCAAGAAATAGAAAATGCATTCCAAGGTAAGGAAAACGTACTTACGGTCTTTGTGGATATGGCAAAAGCTTTTGACAAGGTATGGAGAGAAGGACTCCTCCTAAAACTATTAAACAACAAAATAGAAGGGAGAATGTACAGCTGGATACAAGACTTCCTCCGATACAGAACAGCAAGAGTCAAATTAGATGGATCACTGAGCCATAGAATAACTCTCCAACATGGCGTACTCCAGGGAGGCGTCATCTCGCCTACCCTCTTTATCCTGTTCATAAACGACATAGCGGGAAAACTCCCAAAGAAAGTATCCAGTGCCCTACATGCTGACGACTTTGCAATGTGGAGTGATGCAGAAAAACTACCAACAGCTGAAAATTGAATGCAGACAGCACTGGACACTGTTGGAAAATGGGTTACAGATTGGGGATTGCAGATTAACATCTCAAAGACAGTTACAACATACTTCTCACTGTCCAATACCAAGGAAGTAACAAAACTTATTATTAATGGCAAAGAGCTTGTACAAGAAAATACCCCCGTGTATCTCGTAGTTAAAATGGACAAGAGACTCACATGGAGGGAACACATACAGAAGATAGAACATAAAAGCAACCAGAAAACTATCCCTCATGAAGAAGCTGGCCGGAACAAGCTGGGGTGCAAATAGCAACATCCTCAAAAATGTGTACACTGGCACAGTCAGGCCAGTTCTTGAATACGGCATGACAGCCTGGACCACAGCATCAAAAACAAACATGGAACGCCGAACCAAAATTCAAGCTTAAGGATAATAACAGGAGGAATGAAAACTACACCAATCCAGAAAATGGAAACATATACAAATATAAGACCCCTAAATACTAGACGAGAGGAAAGAGTGCTGACACATAGTGAAAAGATGCTTCACATGCCTGATCATCCCCTACATATCAAACTAAAACACCCAGTTGAAAATAGGCGAAAGAGAACCAGCTTCATTCATATATCAAACCACCTACACCAAAAATATGGAGAACTAATTCCCAACCAACCTACAGAAATAGAAACACTAACTATGAAAAGCCAAGCTGCAACATAAACAACATCGAAATAAGTACAGAGATCCCAGGAATAAGAAGAAAAGACCAACACTGTGTCCACGAGTTGAAAATTTTAGCACAAACATTGATTGAGGAGAAATATAATACCAAGGAATGGACACAGGTGTACACAGATGGTTCAGCAGAGGAGGCAGGCCGAAATGGGGGTGGAGGCATATTCATAAGACACAAAAGTGGAAATATAACAGAAGAGGCCCTCCCAACAGGAAAGTTGACCACAAACCTTAGAGCAGAATCGATAGCCCTCCTGCGAGCACTTAGAATACTTCAAACAGAAAGGCAACCTCCAACAAAAATAGCTGTATTCACAGACTGCAGAGAACTATTAGAGACAATACAAAAAACAAACAACGAACCACTGTTATCGGAGATCAGATCAGAACTGGGAAAACTCCAGAGATCCTCAACAATAGCGCTCCAGTGGCTACCCTCCCATTGCGGAATCACGGGAAACGAGAGAGCTGATGCTCTGCCAAAAGATGGCAGCAAAAAGGCACAATTTAATCATCGAGTACCATACAGAGAAATCAAAAACATCATCAGAAATCAGTATACACACCAATGGAGAGAAGACAGAAACATAAGCAGTACACCAGACCCAATTCACTATCTCAAAAGAAATCAACAAACTACCTTATTTCGCCTGAGAACGGGACACTGCAGACTACTAGAACATCTGTACCGACTGAAGATCTCACACACCGATGAGTGCCCATGTGGAACAGGATGCCAGAACCCTGAGCATATTCTACAAGAATGCCCAATCTATAGGGAAATTAGATGTCAGAGGGTGCGGAGCTGAGACAAAAGCTGTGGGGCAGCCACTCCGACCTGGTGAAGAATACAGACTTCATCATGGCGACTGGCCTGCATATATAGCATGACCAAAAAGATCCTGAACGCAAAGAAGAAGAAAGAGCTAGCGTTTTATATAATGACATTTACAGGTTTCCAAAGTTCGTCTTCAATCTGTGAAAACTTTTGCCTTTTCATCCCATGGCTTTGGGATATGAGAACTGTACTTAATAAAGGCAGAAATCCAAGTAATGACAAAGACATTAATTCTAAATAGGACATCCATGTTATTGTTATGGAAAATGTTGACGTAATGGAGATTCTGAAACGGATATCAAAGTTGAGACGGTTGCTAATCAGCCTGAGCCTGGAGTGACAGTAATAAATATTGAAAATTTCACACAATCTATCGATTATGTCTATGGTCTAGGCCTAGAAGCTACTTGCTCTTCTGTTTACAAGTCTGACAAAGATGTACGTTGACATGATTATTGATATATGGCAAGCTTTATACATTCAACTCATCATTTCATGGCTGGCAATTCAACCTAAATCTGCCTTGTTGTGAAATCCAAGACTGGCTACATGCTGAATTTTATGTTCTTCGCTGGAGATGTAAATGAACCTTGTACTGGGGCATAAGCTATAAGCATAATGTAGCCATCTATAATAATGCAACTGATTACCTTGATAAATATCACTGCATTTACTTTGATAACTACTTCATTCAGTAAAAATGCTATTTCTGTGAAACCCCTTGACAAACTCAGAAAGGATAGTGATTTTATCCCGTTATTAGACATTCGACCTCTTCTCTTCTAGCCATCTGTTATTTCAACTGTCATTACTAGAGAACCTTTCAAAACAAGTTTAGAATGACATCAAATATTGGGGTTTCCAAAATGTTTCTTGAAAACTGAAACCTCAGACTCATTCATTCCCCAGCAGAAGGAAAGCCTGTTTTCAGTGTTCTAACAGAAATGTGTGGATGCTTATTGATTTCTGTCCAATGGAAGGAACAATATCATATGACATTTCATTCAGACTTGTTATGGTTGTAAACTACAATTTCAACTATGCTTTTATATCACAAAACTAATTCTAAACACCAATACTACTGCTGTATCAATGTGTGCAGAGTTTGTCACGGCATACTCAACTACAGAGAAACACAATGCGAGTGACGGTACATGCATGTATGTATGTTAGTCTTCCAAGGTTTTCACTTTTTGTAGTTTCAAAACCCAGACTGTATACTTAACAGAGATTGGTGGTTAAGTGACTAATAATTAGGTTTTGCTGTATTTGTGTGTAGTATACATATATATTTGGATCCGTGGTAACACAGTGGTTAGTGCACTGGCTTCCTAGCCGAGCAGTCAGGGCTTGATCTCCAGTTGGCGATGGATTTCTCCAATCGTAAAATGGCTACTGGGGTCAACCAACCTCAAAAACTGGGTACCAAAATAATCTGAGAAAGTAAAGGTTGACTACATCACTGCTAGTGTGCCATTGGTCAAGAAAAATATGGGCCTAACACCATTTTTCCATTTACACACATATACAGGTATATATAGAACTTACCTGCATGAATATGTAGGTTCACCATGCTTAAAGTTGTGTCCACAGAGTTGAGAATGATCATCTGCATGGCTCAGCTGCTGAAACTTGTCTGCTGGGTCTCCCTGACACATAAACTCCTCCAAAGGATGGAAAAGAAACTTCCTGGCTCGCCGATCTTCCTTTTCATTATCAAGATTCGCACCACAGACCACCACAACAAAGTCAGTGAAGTGGACAAACACTGCCCTCTCAAATGCATCCTGACTGGTCAAGTAACTATCTTTCCATCTCTGTTAAAAACAAACTTAATAATTTACAAATATGTTATGCAGAAATTACATCACCACACTACATGCAGGCATGCTTTTTCAGTAGATTCTTCTTGTGATCACATCTTTGATGTTTACTTAACATAACTTAAAATTTTTTTATACTGGTTTAGAAGACTCTGATAAGTATGTATACAACCAGTTTCAGTTACATGTTCTAAAAGATATGTGCATCCAATCTATTCTTAAATGCATTAATTGTCCCTGCCTCCACTACTTCCCGTGGCAATGCATTCCAAGCATTCACCACTCTCTGACTAAAAAAATATTTCCTAATATCTAATCTGGACCTTTCTTTAGTTAATTTGTGGCTGTGCCCTCTTGTTCTTGTAGGTGGTTGTATTTTGAAAAAAAATTGTTATAGTCTAATTTATCTGTTCTTTTGATTATCTTTTTAACCTGTATTATATCACCTCAAATTCTCTTTACTGGACACTGTGCGTGGGCTAGTTTTTCCTCAGTCTTTCCTCATAACTGTAATTCTGGAAACCTGCTATCAGCTTTGCTGCTCTTTTTTTATCCTTTCCAGCATGTTTATATCTCCTCTACGATAAGGACTCCACACCCGTCCACAGTACTCCAATCTAGGTCTAACTAATGTCTTATACAGTTTGACTTATCACATCCTTGCCCCTATGTTTAATATTTCTTTTTATCATATCTAACATTGGAGCGCATGAGCTGCAGCGGTCAGCGACCCATAGCAGACTGCTAGCGTCAGGGCCAGCGACCAGAGCTGCCAAGACCCTTCTACACCTCCTAGCGGTGATCCTGGATTACAGGCTGCAACAGAGCAGACTGGCTAAGGAGAAGGGATCGAAGAGAGAATGCTAACCCGGTACTCAAAAAAAAATTCCTAAAGTCGGATGTGCTGGACCGAAAGGTGCAAATATCGCAGTCAAGCTGTAAACTATGACACAACGCATTCCGTTCTCTGAACTACATTCTGCTACTTGGGCCTATGTTTGGTAGCGGGAGATTGAGAATGAATGAAGCCAAGTCATATCTAACATTGCATTTACCTTTTTCACTGCTACCTGGACAAGCTCACTCACTTTACCTGTATGATCTATTATAACCCCTAGGTTCCTTTCCTTTTCTATCATTCTTATATTGTTCTCGCATATTCTGTAATTATGTTCCATATTGGAACATTCAGAAAAGTTGATAAAACAGATCATTGTTTGGAGCTCTCCATTTTAGCTCCGTCGAGGTTCAGGGCCTGGCACTGCACATGTCTGGAGAAACTCTGCAGGGTGAGCACCATCATGGGATTTTTCTGGTGGTGTACTTACCCATTTACAGTGATAGTTGCGTGATACTTTGGTTTCTGTTACAACTTCTGGCCCACCGTCTTTAGCACCTCTTCACTGGAAGATTGGGCTCATCCCTGCAGACCCTCTGACAACATATTACGCCTCTACATCGTTCATTTACTGATACCATCTTTATTGTTTGTTAGTCTGGCATTGTCATTCATTTTGTCCATCAATGTTGGGATACCCTCTAGGGGTCATGGTGAGAAACACCCAGCAGCAAGACCTGACGCACATTATCAGTTGTTAGTTGCCCATCGCAGGTGATGATGGCAACATCATCAGACAGTTTCATCTTGATGATGCAACTTCCGCTGTATTTGAATCATAGTGAGGAAGAAACTGTGCTGGTCATCAACCTCACTCTCTGTGGTGCCGAGCTGACTGAACAAGTGTAACAAGCCGCACCAAGACTACGCCTAACCGGCCGGGGTCTAGTCTTATTTTCGTGTTATAGTCCATTAGTTATCCATTAGTCCATTGGCATCAGGCACTGATTTGCCTAATTAAATTATCAAGATTCCATGTTGTCTTTAGTCCCTGATGAAGGTATTGTGTTTTTGCACTTGTGACTATGCATAAATTGACAAATTTATTTATTTTATTATAAACATTTTGTTTTCATTTTTACTATCGACTATGATTTTAACCCTTTCCAGTCCAGCAAGCAGTTAACCCCTTTCCAAATGCATCCAGCCAGTTTAATCCTTTCAGTCCAGCCAGTAGTTTAACAACCCTTTCTTGCTGGCAGAACTAGAAAGAGTTAAACTGTTAGCTGGACTGGAAAGGGTTAACATCTACCACTTACCTGTAGTATTGCCTTTTGATTAAACTCTGGCACATCCATGTCAGGTACGAAATTAACAACAGAAACTAGCAGAACATTGATGGACACATCAGTTTGTGGTGCTTTCCTGAACACTATGGATACCAAACTCC
Organism: Ariolimax columbianus; assembly: GCA_036924085.1. Lineage (NCBI taxonomy): Eukaryota > Metazoa > Mollusca > Gastropoda > Stylommatophora > Arionidae > Ariolimax > Ariolimax columbianus. Next base: position 46,238,317 of record JAVGWX010000013.1, read on the forward strand.
CAATACACTTTGCGTCTGATGCAGTAGCCTTTATCTCAGTCTGAATAAAGAAAAAGTAACAGGAGATCACACCCTTTCCTATAAACATTAACCTTCTAGTTTCCAAATTTTTGTAGTATGTCACAAACATTTAGACTCACCCATTTTTGGGTACACCAGTTCTCTTGTAAATCCATGAAATTGCTACAAAGCACTGATAATGTTCCTAACCCTAACCAGACCATCATATCTGTTAGTTTCCACTACAAATGTATTTATAACATCTACATAAACAAATAAAACAGATCCACATCAGAACAATCTGTTGCTAACAACTTAACTTTATCACAATCAATAATTGAATAACCTTCCAAATCCATGTAAAACTGAGAAAAAAAATTGTTTAAGTCATTCTAGCTGTCTTGCTGTTTCCGAGATGGAAAGAAGTGGCTTTGTTTTCATTTCATCCCGTTTCTATTGCAGCATCTGGTGTTAACACAACAAAATACACTGATGAGTATACAGAGACAATGCCCCAGGCAAATTATTTCACCAATGATTCTGTAAAGGTTAGGAAATGATGACACAAATGACCACACAGAAGAGAAGAATACATCGTCATTCAATTCAGAACATGACACACTAGAGCCAATAGTAACTGGAACTGCATTAACCCTCAGTACCTGTCCTTGTGCGGACATTGCTGTCACACTGATGAAACAGACAGCTACTGATTGTGCGCAAAGAATTTGCAGGAATGAGGAAAAGATTTTTACAAGTGCCACGACAATCACCAATACACTGTATAGAACAGTAAGGAAAACCTGTGTGTATATAAGAATGGCATTGGGCTGCCAAGAGCAGGCGTGTTTAGCAGCTATGGGACAGTAACAACAACAAATTGTCAATCTCTTGATATATGTACACTAGTTCAATAAAACACTGTCAGGTGAAGTAAAAATGTATTAGTCTAATTAGTATTATAATACAAAGAGTTCAAAACTAATAAACAATTAGGGAAGGAAGACTACTGTCTGGTCAGGCACAACATACTGATCAGATATGTTAGTCGGGGTCAGGCAAAATATACTGGCTAAGACCTTAACCTTGGCTTCCTTGTAGCCCTTCCTGGAAAGGGGCTGGTTTTTATGGCAGCCTGGCTAACAAGGTGAGGGATTGACGTGATCCCCATTGTGGTAAGCAAAACACAGGTGAAGCCAAGCATAACACAACCGCCTGGAGGACCCTGGTCCACCTTCATCAGCAGCTCGCTCGGGATGTGAGGAAAACCACGACAAACTGATACTAAACATCCTTTTTAGGGCGTACAAAAGGGTAAATCTACCAATTGGGGACTTTTCTTCAACAACAACAAACAAATAACAGAAATTAAATAAACAGGGTGTCCCTGTAGCTGAGAGGCAAGACACTCGCCTCTCAAGAAATGAACAACTGATAGCGAGAAATAGTGGGTGTTCAAATCCTGCAAGTTTCAAATGTCGCTTGATAACAGGGAGGTGAGATCAGTGTCCATTCCATATCACAATTTTGATTTTATTCTTGGCAGTGAGAGGAGCAGTCAGCAGTCAAGCTTCCTTGTGGTTTCACTCCATTGCGTTATTCTTCCTGCTTTCCCAAAGCCATTTCCTTTTGTTTTTTCTGTCAATGTTTTCCTAACCGACTCGGTTTTCATAGATCTGAGTGTCTAACCTATTATACTCTAGGCGAGTTGTCCACCTATTTTCTTCACCATAACTTCAGTTTATGGGGAGGAAGACTAACGTCTGGTTAGGCACAACATACTGATTAGACATGTTAGTCAGGGACAAGCCAAGTATACTGACCAAGACCCCCACCTCGACTTCCTCGTAGTCATATCTGGAAACGAATTGTTCTTCTTGACAGTCTGGCAAACGAGTTGGTGGGCCAGAAAAACAAAGCCAAGCAAAGCAGAACTGCCTGGAGGGCACCGTCCATCTTTAAGTTTAAGGCTTTAATAAGCTTGGGTTTGCTTTCATTTTTCAATACTTTAATTTTTATGTTGTTTACTATACTTTTATTCTTACAATTCTTACTCAACTGTCTTTAATTTTATGATTAATTATTTATAATCTGTGTTTTTATATTTTTACTCATTTTCTCCATCTTACCATTTTCAATGAATTGAATATCATGATTCAATCACTCATTCATCAGTCAATTCACTGTATTGTAGTTTGTCTTTAGCTTCCAATAATTGCACAGCCTTTTTCCATTAGTGTCCTTCAAACTAATTTTTTTGTCATAACCATTCGTTGAATTCTTAACTTACTTTTTTTCCTTCATAAACTGCATAAACCACAAATGCGTCTCGAAAATGAAGGGGAAAAAATGCGATATCATGAATCAGAATGATAATATAACAAAATACATTATCATGAACTCACTGTACTCGACTATGTGCAATGCCATAAAATACTATCAACAAGAGGCCAAATAAAAACATCGACAATAAGCGTTAACACAATATAGTATTGATTTCATATTACCAGTGTCAGCGACAAAAGACGTAGTAAATTCTTGGTACCTTAGTTGTCCTAAATTCACCATCCTAGCCTATTAGTAGAGCCACTGAAGTGTCGACAACCGGAAGAAGATGTTTTTGCAAAAGCTCAGAGCCAAAATTTTGGGAACAATATAAGTGAACCATTACTTCAGTGTTATTTGGGTTGCAAAGAGTATACCCACTGTAGACTTCTAAAAATGCCGTAAAAGACTACTTAATAGACTTGTATATAGGACTACACATTTCATAGTGTAAAATCATCCCTAGTGAGGCACGAGGCCGACATTACTCGGATATCTGCCGAGCCAGGTATGAAGTGGTTGCCTATTCACTTGGAGCGATTGCGTGTATCAATCAATCATTACTCTAACAAGATTTAATATTCTTCATTTGTCCTTCTGCTCTTGCCACGAGGCGTCACAGAGAGGCGGGATGCGTAGATTTCTTGTTATCGCCAGGTGGGAGGCTTGTGCTGTAGTTGGGTGTAACTTCCTGAGTTACGAGTCAGAGACACCCTCGATCCAATGACGTCGAGGTTGGCCACTTGAACGTGGACCGCATACCTCAATTATTGTATGCTCTCGCTGCAGACTGCTTATAGTGCATGCTGACTAAATTACCAAACCACTTGATCTGATGTAGACACAAACTGGGTTTGTCCCCACTGTCTGCCTAAGCGAAGTGTTGTGGATTCGGTCACGGGCTGTCTTACAGGCTGCACTTTTCACAGAGCGCAGCTCACAGCTCCGGATTTTACTCTTATGTGTTTTTAGTAAGGACCAAGATTGACATTGGTAACACAATGTAGGAATGAATAGTGTATTTATCAGCCTCCTCTTAGTTCAAAGAAGCACTCGTGGTGTTTCAAGATCGGTGCAAATTTGATAGTGGACACTGTTCACATTCTGAGTTCAATGTACGATCTCTCTATCCCCCTGTGCCGTCATCAGTGGACCTAGGTATTTGAACTTAATTGCTTGCTTGATACTGATATCACTGCTGTCGAAACTTCTCTGCGCTTGTTCACGCGATATCAACATAGTCTCTGTCTTGTCTGTGTTGAGCTTCATATCTTATTCGTTACAAGCGAAATTGAGATAGATTTTATGGTATTCTAGTTCTCCTCCATTTCAGTAAAAGATTACCTGATCATCAACAAGCAACAGTTCATTTAAATATTCGCCATGATGGTTTGCCAACTGTGTGATTTTATTAATATAATTTGTTTGTAAATGTGGAGAAAGGACACACCCCTATCGTACACCACTCAGCACTGGAAACCGATTTATCATACTGGCATTTGTTCTTTCCATTCACGCGACCGATAACTATCACCACGGGAAAATGTGCAAGATAGGGCGACCCCAATCTCACACCCCAACCTTTCACTCTGCATGCCTGGAGTCGACCATGAGACATTGCGATTGGTGTTAGTACTGGATCGATATATATGCGCGATTACTCAACCACCTAAGATTTTCCGACGATATCACACTCATCGTGGACACATCAACCGAAGAGACACAGATGATAGTATCGCCGGAAGCGTAGGGCAAGAAAACAGGACTGACCATAAATATAGGAACAATGAAAGCACGGCGCAACCGCTTTGCGCAGCCAAGTCCCGTGCTCCTAAAAGAAACACCATAAGAATGTCGAAGAATACACCTACTTCGACCGTTTCCTCAACATGTAAAATAACCGGAAGTCAGAGTTTGCCGAGCGCCGACGAGTGAGATGGGCTCCCTTCAACTCGATTAAGACACAAACATACGCCATGAAAGACACCCGACTACGATCAGATATATTCCACTATGCTATGGAACTGAAACCTGGTCTCTAACAAAAGCCACGGAGAACCAGCTAAGGACAACACATCCCTCTCTTAAGCGTCGCCTCGTGAGCCTATCACTAGGCAGATGGGCCTACACAACATTGACATCCGGACATTGTCACACGTCAAGGATGTCCTACATCATGCCAACAACTCCAAGCACCGCTGGGCTGGTCATGTAGTGAGAAGGAAAGACGAACTTTGGAGCACAGCTGTGGCAAAACAAAAGACATTCCGGAAGACTCCCACCCCACCAGGTTGGTGACAAGATTCGCTCGAGCTGCACAACACTCGCGATCCTAAAACAAAATAGTAAGCCTTTCATCATGTAGCATGTCCTTTATAGAACGTCGCTCCGATCACAGTCTGTCTAAAAGAAACTCGTTCTCTTGCCAAAAACGCCAGCCTCCGCCACAGTCATACCAAGGCATTCCTGAATATCTTGGTGCCATCGTCTTCTTGGTCTATCCCTTCCTATTTTGCCTGGCACCATACCTTCCATCACTGTTCTCTGGAGACCGTCGTGTCTCTTGATGTGACCAAAATATTTGCATTTTCTAGCCAAAATGTAATTGATAAACCAGTATGCATATATTTACTGGATATACGCATCGTGGTAGAAAGCAGTTTTTAATTTGGCCAGTATAAGACGTTAACTGTTTTTTTTTAAACGTAATTCTACCTCGTGATTGTCTTTATTAAGTTATTCAACAGCCAGGAGACCAATGTCTGGTCGGGCAAAACATAGTGATTAGACAATGTTAGTCAGGGTCAGGAGAAATATAATTACATTCAGTTCTCTTAGAAGAAAAGCTGTTTTATGGCAGTCTGGCTAACGAGGTGTGGATCTACATGATCCCCCCTAGTAATAAGGGTCACGTAAATAAAGCCAAACATAGCCCAACAGTCTAGAGACTCATGATCCACATTCATCAGCACGCTCGGGATCTGAGGAAAGCTACTGCAACATATGCCACTTAATGCCCTTTTCAGGACACACAGAAGAGTTGGTGATTGGTTTCTAATGCCTACAATGGGTTGGTAACCCTTTTGTGCGGCCTGTAAAGGACGGAACTTGTGGCAGATTGCAGTAGTTTTCTTGACATCCCGAGCGTGCTGAAAATGTGCATCGGGGTTTTGTTCTTTGCGGTTGTGCAATTCTTGGCTTCATTTGCGTGTCACTCACTACTACGGGGATCACGTCGAAACTCACATTGTTAGCCAGACTCTTCCAATGACTTACCTTCAATCATGACTGATTTGTTATCGATCTGCTTCGGTGAGTGTACAAGTGGAAGCTGCTAGAGAGTCTGAGAGACTTTTCTGTGACATTAAATCGGTCTAACTATTACTGTTTCAACTGCCAGTTGTGGCTAGAGAGTCTGAGAGACTTTTCTGGACATTAAATCGGTCTATCACTGTTTCAACTGCCAGTTGGGGCTAGAGAGTTTGAGTGACTTTGTTGTGACATTAAGAATCGGCCTAACTATTACTGTTTCAACTGCCAGTTGTGAAAGCAGTTAATCAATACGTACATTAATCAAACCGTATCAGAGATCTACAATGAAATACGAAAGACTCAACAATCTAGCAATGATGACAACTGAGAGAGATTTCAAACTAGGTGACTTTAAATACATCTAACTATACATATTAGCATTAATTTACTTTAAATACATCAGTCAGTCAGATCAGGTAAGGTCATCCCGTAATCTGTGATATGGTTGGGGCACCCATGAAGACACCCCATCAAATCCATGCCATCCATCTCTGTCAGCAGCCGCTGCCTGTCCCACCTCTTTTTAGGACGACCTGTTCGTCGTCCGCCTTGCACTTGTCCGTGCAGGATCGTATTTGCAAGCATAGGTACATACAGACGCACACATTCATCCAAGCACTGGTTTATGCGTCCTGATTTCGCCCAATGGACTACGGTCTGGGGTGAAAAATGGCGCGCCTCCACCAGTAGAAACTAGTGAGGCAAACATCTAAGCAACAACAACAACAAAGACCGTCTTGATATTAGTATTTTCTTTAAATGCAAAACATGTGATTTGGGGGGGGGGGGGGTAATTGGTCCAATACTGGACTGGTGGAAGGGACTCAGGGAGTGCTAACGGTCCACGGATTAGGAGGCGCAAACATGCCTTACCATGCGAGCTGGCAACCCGCGCTGCGTCACTTGACAGACCAAATAAAATTGTCAAAATGAAAAGGACCGAGTGTATCTTCATTACAAAAAATGTGCCACACGTCTCCTTAACTTAACTTAACGTCTTTATACTGGTTTAGAAGACCCTGCAGAGTCTGTATACAACCAGTTACATTTACATCACCTTGCTCTAAAAGCTATGCGCATCCAGTTTATTCTTAAATGCATTAACTGTCCCTGCCTCCACTACCTCCCCTGGCAATGCATTCCAAGCAGACACCACTCTCTGACTAAAAAAAAATTTCCTAATATCTAACCTGGACCTCTCTTTAGTCAGCTTGTAGCTATGCCCTCGTGTTATTGTAGGTGGCTGTATTTAAAAAAAAAATTGTTATAGTCTAATTTATCGATTCCTCTGATCATCTTATAAACCTGTATTAAGTCACCACGAATTCTTCTCTCTTCGAGACACTGTAGGCCGGGTTTTTCTGAGTCGTTCCTCATAACTGTAATTCTGGAATCCCACTATCACCTTTGTCGCTCTTTTTTGTATTATTTCTAGCATGTTTATGTCCCCTCTATAATAAGGACTCCACACCTGTACACAGTACTCCAATCTAGGTCTAACTAAAGCTTTATACAGTTTGACGATCACTTCCTTGCTCCTATGTTTAATATTTCTTTTTATCATACCTAACATTGCATTTGCCTTTTTCACTGCTACCTTAACTTGCTCACTCACCTTTCCTGTATGATCTATTATAACCCCTAGGTCCCTTTCCTTATCTATATTTCTAATATTGTTTTCTCCCATTCTGTAATTATGTTCCATATTGGATCTACCCATGTGGATGACTGTACATTTATCTACATTAAACTCCATTTGCCAGATTACAGACCATTCTCGAATTTTATCTAAATCCGACATCAATATATCCACTTCCGCTTTAGATGAGACACTACTGCATAGTTTTGTGTCATCAGCAAATTTTGCAATCATGGATCTCATATCAATGTCCAAATCATTTATATATATCAAGAACAAAATTGGTCCCAAAACCGAGCCCTGTGGCACACCACTTTTCACTTCACTCCACTCAGAGTACTCCTTATTTATGCCCACCCCCTGCCTTCTTCCCGTTAACCAATTTTCAATCCATTTGGCAACTTCCCCACCTATTCCATGTGATTTTAACTTTCGAAATAATCTTTGATGAGGTACTCTATCAAAGGCCTTTGCAAAGTCTTGATAAATAACATCCACTGGCTACCCTTTATCTATGATTTTAGTAACCTACTCCATGAATTCTAATAGATTTGTTAAGCATGATCTCCCTCTAGTAAACCCATGCTGACTATTTCTATTTAGATTAAATTTGTCTAAATGCATTACAATGTTTTCTTTGATTTTTGACTCTAACAATTTACAGACTATGCTCGTTAAACTCACCGGTCTATAATTTGCTGGATCTGATTTTTTGCCTTTTTTGAATAAGGGGATCACTCCTGCATCTTTCCAATCCCGTGGAACAATCCCTTTTGTAAGTGATTGAGAACATAATATAGCCAATGGTTTTGCTAGTTGGTCTCTAATTTCATACAGCAATTTTGGATGAATACCATCTTGACCTGGACATTTATTCACTTTCAACCCCTCCAATTTTTTTAAAACCATTTCCTCTGTAATACAGATTGATCTTAATCCCGCTGTATTCATGTCTCTTTGAAAAATATCTATAGGCTCTAGGATCAGATATTAAAATCCTTTCATAAACCCTTTGCGCGTTGCTAGGGCTTAGGGATAAGCGCAGGATGGCCACACCGTATGAGTGTACACACCTGGAAGGTACGCTCACTACCTACTGTCGTAATACGGGCGGGACGGTTTTAAAGTTGGCAAAATATCAGTCTAGACCATGCTTTCCTTTTCAATTTTACGTATATACAGATGGCTCATCTAACAAAGCCACATCCAATGGAGGTGGAGGGGTCTATTACAGACTAAGAAATGGAGAAGAAAAAACTCGAGTTTTAACTACGGGAACATATTCCAGTAATTTGCGTGCAGAACCAGAGGCACTGAATGCCGCACATGAGCTTGTAATCCAAGATAAAGATATCCACCAAGAAAACATAGTATTCCTGACTGATGCCGCGTCAGTAATAGCAGCGCTAAAACAACACCAAGATGAAGATCTCGAGCAATATAAGGTTCTCCCTGACACAGCTCCCAGCAGAACACCCAAGGTTGGTCAAACAGTGGGTCTCATCCTACTGCAATATTGCAGGCAATGAAGCTGCAGACAAACTAGCAAAGAGTGGAGGAGCATCCCTACAAACAAACCTGAGTATCATATATAATGAGGCCAAGACCATAATTGAAGTTAACTTCAGGGTAAAATGGGCTGATCAACACCCCGACTTCCGAATGACAGGTGCTCATGTGGGGAGCATATCATGACCGTGGAACACATCCTACAAAGCTGCATGCTTGCGCAGGAAAAGAGAGAACAATGCTGGTCGCGTGAGACATATATTAGACAGAAGCTGTATGGAGATGAAACAGCCTTACAAACAACGGTGTCCTTTGTAAAAGAAACCGGAACCTTGATCTGAGGATAACTGAGCTTAATGACTTAAGAGCAGCACTCTGCCAACTGTGCCAGCAGTCCGCACCAAAAAGGGTAGTGGTACAGTGGGTTCCGTCACACTGCAACATCCAAGGCAACGAGGAGGCAGACAGACTGGCAAAAGAAGGTGCAAGGCTACCACAAACAGATACCAGTATGACGTACGAAGAGACAAAACGGCTTATCAAAGCCAGGTACATGACCAAATGGGAAACCGAACATACTGGTTACACCAAAAACGATGCCTATTACCAGTTGAACCGAAGAGAGTAGGTCGTTGTCTTCAGACTTCGCACTGGCCACAACAGACTGAGGTACCACCTATTCAACAAATTGAAGATAGGGTGTACCGACGAATGCCCGTGCGGTACTGGTAAAATGACCACTGAACATCTGCTGCAGAACTGCCCGACATACGAGGATCAGAGAGAGCAGATGTGGCCATTGCCAGTGGAACTGCAAGACAAGCTCTATGGTAGTGGCGAGAGTCTCAGGATGACCGCCGCTTTTTTCGAGAAAATAATGGTTACTGTCTGACTGTGTACGCAGAAGAAGAAGAAGAAGATCTGAGGATAAACGAAGAAGAAGAATCTATGTCTGTCCTTCGCCATGGAGTAACATGATGGTCCAAAGACGAGCCGCATATCATCTCTCCGTCTCATTGGCAGGCGGCCACACCGGCGTTTGTTGTTACTTAGCCACCAAAAAGACACCCTCCTCGTCTTTCTATCGTCAGTTATGCTGATCACACGACTGGCCCATCTGTACTTTCGGGTTGATGCAGAGTTGACGACATCAGGTAACTGGTGGCGGATGTCGGCATTTCGGATGGCGGTCTTTTAGTGAGATATTTAGGACTCTTTGTTCCATTGTTCTTTCGGTAACACGGAGCGTCTCTGCGTCTAATTTGCGAAGACTCCGTACCTCACACATATACAATTTCTGGGACAACCATACTATTAAAGGTGTGAGTCCTAGCCTTGACGTCCGCCATCTGCTAGAGTATCGGTTTAATGCGGTTGAAACTGAGCCAAACCATCGTTCTCGTGCGCGAGATCTCCTCATCAATATTATAAATATTTTTACAATTAAATATGACGATGTGCCAACACATGCGAATAAAGGAAATAAAAGTACATGCGAATAAAGGGAATAAAAGTACATGCGAATAAAGGGAATAAAAGTACATGCGAATAAAGGGAATGAAAGTACATGCGAATGGAAATAAGTGCATTGTTCTTTATAAATAAAATGCGGCGAAAATGACTTGTTTAGAGATGAATAATAGGCAGATATAGCCGATGTCAAACAGGATCGATCGGCCTGACCCTGCTCAAGCTTGTCGCCAGGAAAAGTAGGTCGACAAGCAGGACCAAAGCAATGCGGACAAGGCTGCTACATAACAGGGCGTCGTAAAAAATCTTCGTTTGTTTTTTGTTTTCAAATCCTTCCTAAAAGTCAATTTGGCAAGGTCAGCGTTCCTAATACGACAAAGGGATTTTGCGAAACATGATCACAAGATAACAATGAGGATACCTGGACTGTACTATTGACTCATGTAACAGAAATATAGATGCTTTTCAACATAGAGGTCCTCGAAATGTTGTTATTCAAAAGAACCTGTCCCATTTCGTGAAAAGAGAAACAAACAAAAAGCTATGTCCTGCCGAGAGTAGGTATGTGTGGAGAAAATTTCACAGACAATTAGGCAGGTCAAAGTCCAGCGGACACTGCACCTCCTGTCCTATGGTGGCAAGCTCCCGGGTGGCGGGGAATGCTAGGCGTACCATCACTGCAGATGAGCCGAGAAAATAGAGCGAGCAAAAAGATACCTCACTCATATGCATATGCTACGTTTCTGGCAGGACGTGAAGATCCTGGGAAAAGTCACACTGGACTGCCTCTCTTCCGGGATAGTACAAACTAGTACATAGTCCATCATATCATTGCCAAACGCTATAGACACGAGTAGGGAAGACTCGATAGTCCTGCAAGACAACTTCCCAAGAGAGACAACTCTGACCAAAAACAACTGCTGCCTTGCAGTTAGGCTGGGGACAGCCAAAGGCTAAGGAGGGCAACCCTACAGAAACGCCTGTTGAAATCGGATGCACTGAGCCACTGGCTAACAAATTAAATCAGTGCAACGTAAACATCGCTGTAAACAGCGTACGATGAAGAAGAAGAAGAAATATCTTGGTCGTATAAAAAGACACGATACTTTATTGAAAACAATACTGGAGTGAAAGGTTGAAGATATGTGGAGAAGAAGCGAACAGCGCCATAAGTGAGAGAGCAACATAAATAGATGGATTATGTCCGCCAAGGCAAGATACTTGATATTTGAGGTCCATTGCTGTTAACCTTCGTTGCGGAGAAGGTATTTGAATTGATTGATTGGTTTTCAGAACGGTAGTCACAAAGAAATCAGAAATCCTGCCTAAAATCGCTTTCAATTTACACTTCTCTAAAACAAATATCACCAACAGCCACCATCATCCTTGTCACAAAATTATAGCGCTCACATCTCATGATTTCTTTTCACGGACTCTTCATCACATTCTACGTGCTAAATCATCACACATGTTTTGTTACCAAATCGAAAATGTGCAAAAACGATATGAAAATCACAAACAGGGGCGATGATAACTATATAAAAAACCTGTTTAGGTTTCATGTGGCCGTTAAGCAGTTTTATGTGCCCCCAATACGTTTCAGTGTGTGAATGGAGCAACATTGTTAGGTATCAGTGCCAAACCAATGACCTCAACCGTATCCCCAGGTCGAGATGTTTACCGCGTTGACTCTTCATTTACTTTTGTGAGATTAGTATAGATTAGTGCCTGGCTTAAAGCAATCACTTGCCTATGTTGAGTGGTATTTCCCCATTCCTTTGATCTGGCATTATGATAATTGGCATCCTGTCAGTCTCGAGAGACAATGCATTTAACGCTAGAGAGGGGCCGTAGTCAGTTGTCGCCCTTGCTTTCGCAGAACAAGTTTGGAGTCTGAATCTTGACGCATCTTGGCTTGCTCTGCCTGCAGACCAGCACACAAAGCCTGCCTCTAGCCGTGTCTGTCTTTGGCAAGTCCCTCCCAGTTGCAGGCGTTTATATCCAATGCTTTAAGGTCTCTTTGTAGTATGGGAAGGGTCTACCTTTGTTGCGGTTGCCCGTGGTCAAATCTCCGTATAGGATATTATAGCATTATAATCATCACCATTAAGACACTTCTTGTCAGGCCCTTCTGGCAATTCCGCTCGAAAATCCCACTTTATTTCATGAAAGAGATGGTCTTGGACGTTGATTGGCATTTCAATCCTCTGTAGTTCAACATCCTCAGTTCTACCGGCACTAGTATTTATCCATATGTGGGGTAGTTCCGTTTTCACTCGCGTAGCCTGCCATTGTTTTCGGGACCCGCTTAAATTATCATGGCACATATAGCCTGTAATTGCACGGTAACATGACATATGTGGAACTGTTTTAAAGAACTGCATAGATACCAGTGGAACATAATATACGGAGGAACGGGCTGGATAGACCACATATTACAAGATAGACCCTGTTCTGGAATTTACATGGAGGGAAGACTAGCGGAGACACTCATTGAACAGGTAGCTGGATGTCAACATCAGGGCTGCAGGCATGACGTGGTCAGAACTGCCTCACATGGCTCGTAATATGACTTGGCGCGAATTTGTTGAAAACCTATACTCCGCAGGGAGAGTGGTCAGGTTTTTAAATATTGATTTAATTGATTGACTACAGCCTGGGCATCTCTTCTTTCTCGTCTTCGTCGTTAGTTCTCAAACTACCAAGCCCTGCGAAGAACTTTGCAAGTAGCCTGTTGTTGCCATTGAGCACGGAATACCTTGTATTGTAGTTTACAGCTCAACTGCGATATTTGCACCTTTCGATAAGACACATCCGACACCAGCATGCTATTTTTAGGTACCGGGCTAGCCTTCCCTCTTCGATCCCTTCTCTTTAGCCAGTCTATCCTGTTGCAGCCTGTTATCCAGAATCACCGCGGGGAGGTGTAAACTGATCTTAGTAGCTCTTGTTTGTTGACTCTGGCGCTAGCAGTCAGCTTTGGGTTTCTAGCCGCTGCAGCTGATGCACTTCTCATCATATTGATTTAGGGCAATTGCTGATAACATTCATCATCACATTTGGCACCTGGATAGCAAGTCAGTTCACTATTTTCACTGTCAATGAACACACTGACAAACTACCAGAGCATGATGGCAATCTACCTGATAAAAGTAAATCTTAAGAAGATATCAAGAGATTAACCAGGTGCAGATACACACAAAATTGGGAAGCAGGTCACAAAAAAACAAAAAACAAAGCAAGTATGCTTATTGCCAGCCCAACATATGTGAACAGTTGAAGTAATAAATTCAATCTTTGTATAGATCACAATTGATTGATAAAACACCTGTTCATCAATTATTGATGGTGTACAGTAGTTGTGGTACTGATCGATGACAGTTTAACACCTGCTACAAAAGTTCTGAACATATGAGGACCAGAAAAAGCACATACAGTCAGAAACACTGAGAATGAGAGGTGATAACGGTGGTCGAGAGGTAGGGTACTGGCCTCTCAAAGCGATGAACAGAAACGGTGGGCGATCGAATCCCACAAGTTTCAAGCGACCTTAGGTCTCAAAGGAGGTGGAACCAGAGTGCTTGCTTCATGAGTTACATCCAATCGTCCAGCAATTTCAGAGCAGAGGCAGAGGCACTGAGGGCTGCAGTAGAAGAAATGGTGACATATAGTCCTGCTCACAGATGCCCTGGCCGTGGTCACAGCACTAAAAAGCCAGAAAAATACCGAACTTAATGATTTAAGAGCAGTACTCTGTCAACTACGCCAGCAGTCCGCACCAAAAAGAGTAGTGGTACAGTGGGTTCCATCCCACTGTAACATCCAAGGCAACGAGGAGGCAGACAGACTGGCAAAAGAAGGTGCAAGACTACCACAACCAGATACTAGTGTGGCATACGAAGAGTCAAAACGGCTTATTAGAGCTAGATACATGACCAAATGGGAAACCGAACATACTGGCTACACAAAAAACGATGCCTATTACCAGTTGAACAGAAGAGAGCAGGTCGTGGTCTTCAGACTTCGCACTGGCCACAATAGACTGAGGTACCACCTATTCAATAAACTGAAGATAGGTGGCACTGACGAATGCTCGTGCGGTACTGGGAAAATGACCGCTGAACATCTGCTGCAAAACTGTCCGACATACGAGGATCAGAGAAAGCAGATGTGGCATCCCCAGTGGCAACACTAGACAAGCTCTATGGCAGTGTCGACAGCTTCAGGATGACCGCTGCTTTTTTCGAAAAAATAAAGGTTGACGTCTGACAGCGTACGAAGAAGAAGAAGAAGAAGAAAAAGAAGAAGAAGAAGAAGAAGAAGAAGAAGAAGAAGAAGATCCAATGGTCCTGACTTATGTCTTACCACTGGTTTAAGGTAGCTCAGGACCATAGAGTAAGATTGATGACGAACGCAGTTTCTTCCTCACTATAATTCAAACAGCCAGAGTTTGACATCATTTAAGACTAAACCATCTGATGCTGGACAATTAACAAAAATGAGACATCAATAAAAGCATTTCTTCTTATATATATATTCTAGTTGACGTCTGACAGAGAGGTACAAAATATAATTATTTGTATTCTTCGCCGCACGCTTTCAGGCGTCAGCTTGAATGTCTCTAAAGGACGTAATTGTCGTGACGAGGTCATCTGTATCTCCCTAGAGCTGGTCTCCGAATTGAACGGTAGATGACCACATGTACGCTGTATCTCGTATGTTGGACACTCCTGTAGCCTATGTTCAACAGTCATTTTATCAGTACCGTTGTTTGCGAACGCCCACAATGAGTAGGTTTACTCTTTTGTGCGCCTTGAAAAGGACGTTAAGAGGCGGGTTGCAGTAGCTTTCCTCACATCCCGAGCCTGCTGATGAATGTAGACCGGGGTCCTCCAGGCGGTTGTCCTATGCTTGGCTTCATCTGCATGTCACTCACTACTACGAGGATCACGTCGATCCCTCACCTTGTTAGCCAGGCTGCGATGAAAACAGCCCGTTTCCGGAAAGGGCTACGAGGAAGCCAATGTGAGGGTCTTGTCTATTATATTTTGCCTGAGCCCGACTAACATTTCTAATAAGTATATTTTGGCTGACCAGACGTTAGTCTTCCTTCCCAGAAGAAGAAGAAGAAGAAGAAGAAGAAGAAGAAGAAGAAGAAGAAGAAGAAGAAGAAGAAGAAGAAGAACAAGAACAAGAACAAGACAAAGAAGAAGAAAAAAAGAAGAAGAAAACGAAGAAGAATAAGAAAAACACGAACAAGAAAAACAAACAAGAAAAATCAGAACAACAAGAAGAATAAGAAAAGCAAGAAAAACTAGAAAAACAAGAAGAACAAGAAAAACAAAAAGAACTAGAAAAATAAGAACAACAAGAAAAAGAAGAAGAATAAGAAAAGCAAGAAAAACTAGAAAAACAAGAGAAATAAGAAAAATAAAAACAAAAAAAAAAAACAAGAAGAACAAGAAAAACAAACAAGAAAAACAAGAAGAACAAGAAGATGGAGGAGGAGAATTATGCTCAAAAGAAAATATGTTATTCAATAACATACGGGAATGCTGAGTTCATTGTAACAAAATCATAAGAAAGGTGTGTAAAGATTTAATTTATGAAAATGAAAAATGATCCATAGAACATATTCATTTTAACTGCTCACCTCCACCTCCCCACCCCACCCCCATATGTTCTCAGCCCGGTTCATTGCTGAAAGGACCGACTACAGAGCTCGAGATCCGTATCTCCCTCTTCCGCTCCGAAATTTTACAGCAGGTTTGACTGGCTCAACATGAGCGCGACGGGATTTAACCTTCTTAAATTGGGATTGTAAATGATCTATTACGCAAACAATAGGGTGTCCCATTCGCTACCAGTTCATGGTTTACCTTAACACTTGTTAAACCAATGAACATAATTCGGTAATATTTGACTTGGACATACCTTGGTGAGTGATAAGTATAATAGGCTCACAGAAAATTTTGTAAGTGGTCGCAATTAGCATCGGCATGCTGTATTTTTTTCAGTCGAGCCGACGACCTGATAAGTTGCAGTTGCTGTTAAGATGATAACCCGACAGCATGATATCATTTATTTTAATTTAGCATTTCAAATGCTAATTTAAAACCTAATTTTAAAAATATACTTTAAATTTATATTAGAAAACAATGACAAAATTCTGCGTCTTTGATCATACACACTCCATTTTTTAAATTATAATGCTATTCAAAATTATCACTTCATTATAGACTACAGCCAAAGCTACATCTTTTACGATTGTGTTTTTCAGAAAATTCAAATATTTACTCGATTTTGTATAATAATGTGATACTCCAAATTATAATAACTCTTACACATTGTAAGATAGCTTGATTTCCATAGTTTACAACTAAGCCATGATTATCTAGAATATATGTGCAAAGTTGCGGGAAAATTGCTTTAAAAACAAATAAGTTATCATACACAAACCTTCTGTACAATGTGGTTTTCGACAACAATTTTAGGACACTATTTTTTAAAAACTATTTTCTGAAAATTAAATACCTTGATTCTTATCGATGACCTCCAACCTTATATATAAACCTTTCAGTAACTGCCTGCCAATCACACAGTACAAATCTTCTCCTCCTTTTTGCCTTCCTGGCATCATAGGATGCATTAATAGCTTTTCTCTTAGTTCCTTTTTTGCCACAGCATGTTCTTCTGTTCACAGGACTCTCTCAGATACCTGCGAGAATGTAATTATATTTCCTGCATTACCAACAAAGATTTTGCCTCATCATGTTAAACAGAAACTACAATAGCAACAACAGCTTTCACAATAGTTAGTCCATGATTCTTATTCTTGCAACATAATTTCAAAATAGTTCAGTCAATCATAGACATTTTGTGCATTTCCTTCAATACACTTTTTTAGTAGTTTATTCCTGTCACGGTCCTAAAATACTGGTTTTATATTAGCCATGGGATCAAGATGCTGAGCAGTGCATGAGCTGCAGTGGTCAGCGACCCATAGCTGACTGCTAGCGTCAGAGCCAGCGAACCATAGCTGCCAAGACCCTTCTACACCTCCACGCTGTGATCCTGGATAACAGGCTGCAGCAGGACAGACTGGCTAAGGAGAAGGGATCGAAGAGGGAATGCTAACCCGGTACTCAAAAATGCTTGCTGAAGTCGGATGTGTTGGACCGAAAGGTGCAAATATCGCAGCCAAGCATTCCGTTCTCTGGACTACATTCTTCTACTTACCCTTTCAGGGTTTGGTAGTAGGAGATTGAGAACGAACGACGATGAAGAAGATATTAGCCATAACAACAACATTTACTGGTGTGTTTGTATGAACAGTTTCATCTGCTTCAATTTTCTTACATGGGCACCATTTGTTGTGGCTGTTCTTCTAATTTGGTAGAAACAAGTTCATAACACAACAGAACATCTGCAAGTATGCACGCCCTTCTACATAACATTTCAATGCTAATACAGCTCATCTGTTTATTGAATTCACACACAAATTACCCACATATGTTTGAGTACATGAAAAAAGGGATGTATATTACAATTATTTCTGCTACAATGAAACTCAAACTCACTGCTGGGCCCTTCCTCTTTGTCTCTAGCAATTGTGCATTGAAATAACAAAAGTGACAAACAAGTTCTGTAACGATTTAAAATTTAAAAACTTTGTATTGAAATGCCAATGACTCTACTGCCTTCCATCCAACTCTTCTTGAACATTAACATCTTCACTTAAATTGAATCGGATTCACAAGATTATACAATTTTCATCTCTTTATTTCTGACCGAGTGGATGTGGTCAGTGAACTTCTACAAGATTCAATATTGATGTTGTTAAGTTTACCAAAACGTAGTCACAGGCCTAACCTAGTCCACTAGATAAAATGTCCCATAGTTCAACATCTGCTTCTTTGGTAGACCTATCACCATAGAACTTACGTTGCCTATTAACTATCAAAATTCTCATAGAGCTATTTTTCTTTGACAATTACAATTTTTATAAGCTACAATTGTGACTAACATATCCTGCAATATGCATTAAGTGTGGAGTATTCATTATATTATATTTTTTTTAAGGGAGCTTGAAAACCCATCTTTATTTGTTGTAATAACTAAATTCTGAGGGAGTAATAATTTGAAACTCGTAACTGGCAGCCATTTATAATTTCTTTTGCATTATTTGGGACTGACCCCATGCCTGTTTGATAGTCTATATATAAAAAACCTCTTGATGCTAGACATAAAATTCAAGTTGTATTTGAAAGAAGATTGATTATACTTTTCCAACCACCCGTAAATTAAATTTACCAAACGAAACGCATTTTTACCAGATTCTAGGTGGCACTTCCCCTTTAACTTTTGCCCAAACGCGTTTAATTGGGTTTAAGTGTAAATCGTAAGGTGGCAGTCCCAAACACATTTTACTATGCTCTTGGATCAACTTGTTTATATGAAATATATTTTCTTATCAAGTGTGTGTATATATATATATATATACATCTGATGATGGTGTTGTGTTCATCCTAGCTTTCTTCACCATCGCCAATACATCCACATTACTTTTTTGGCCCCAGAGAATGTCCCCAGCCCTAATCTTCTTTGCTTGATCTATTACACTATGTACTTACTGACAGAAATGTTTAACAAAATTGGCAAATCATCAAAGCGTGACATAACTGTTCTAAGCTCGTGCGCTTTGGAGTGAAGCTGGGCAGATTTTTTAAACACGGGAAACATGTTATTTAAAAAATACTCGCTGACATGAAAGGAGTAATCATTTCAAAAGACTGGTTTTATTAGGAGCTCTGGTTGTTGTATACCGTAAATAAAGGAAAGAAGACAGGTATTCAGTTTCTTTCAGGGTGGGATTCTGTGAAAGCATCAGTCTCAACAGTGATTTGTTGTGTTTTGAACTGTTAATTTTTTTTTCTCTGTGTGGATGATGTATGGATTGATTATAAACCTTAGCATAATATGAGTGCTGATGGGTTCTGTAATTTAGTTGGCCTATATATGTGACGCCTTATGGGTATTCTCGCGATGAGTCCGACGGCCTTCTATACAGATACGCCTTACCCCACCAGATTTCTTCTTATCAGGCATGCTGAAAGCGAAAGTGTGTCGCAACAAGTTAATGAATCTCACGGAACTGCAAGAAAACATTCGGCTGGAAATTGAGTCTGTGACTTCAAATGCGTTGGTGAATACTTTCCGTAACACGAAGAGGCGTGTGCAGGCATGCACTGATGCTAATTGCGACCACTTTCAAAACTTTCTATAAGTTCATTTTGCATCCAATTCACCAAGGTATGTCCATGTCTAATGTCATTGAATTATGTTCATTGGTTTACAAGTTATAAGCAAAAAGCAGGGCCAGTAGCGAGTACAACCTGGTACAAATTCCCTGTTACACAAACTACAATTAATTATCAAAACTAACAATCTATTTTACCACTCCCGCGATCGATATCACGGCGTTGTGCATAATATTGAGTCTAGCGAAGTCTATTTTATATATTCCCATGAAACAGGTGGCTGTTCTCATCGAAGTCACAGTATTTGTTACCAGATTTGTTTTCCAGGTCTTTATTGTACATTTCCGAGGTAATACAAACATGTATAGCATGCGGAGTGTGGTGAAGTGGCCAGTAAAAGGACAATAATTGAGATGTTGAACATGGTCTTATTATTATTTGATTTGGATTTTGAGAACGCACATTTTTTTAATCATTATATAAATATACGAGAGATAGTAATTAAGTAACAGCAATTTTATTATAAAGTGTATTGCTTGGCTTCGTTCGTTCTCAATCTCCCGCTACCAAACTCTAAAATGGCTTAAGTAGCAAAATGTAGTCCAGAGAACGGAATGCGTTGTGTTGTAGTTTACAGCTTGACTGCGATATTTGCACCTTTCGGTCCAACACATCCTTCAGCAAGCATTTTTTGAGTACCGGGTTAGCATTCTCTCTTCGATCCAGTCTCCTTAGCCAGTCTGCACTGCTGCATCCTGTTATCCAGGATCACCGCGTGGAGGTGTAGAAGGGTCTTGGCAGCTCTGTTTTGCTGGCACTGATGCTAGCAGTCAGCTATGGGTCGCTGACCACTGCAGCTCATGCGCTGCTCAGCATCTTGATCCCTTATAAAGTGTAGAACAAAGTGTGTTCTTAGTTTTTCGTTCGACCCGTTCTTTGCCAAGGGGTGGTCACCCTTGAGCGTATACCAACTCAGAATCTAGTCGTTTCTGTCGCGGGTGCGTGTCGTCCAGTGTGATAGAAGTCTGTCTGTTGTGGGGTCGTGGTTCTTGTGCTTTTCTAGTGCGTCTCGTCAGCGAGTTGGAGGCTGTCCTCAAGGTCTCTTTTTTGTTGTGCGGATGGTGCATATAGTACTCCATCTTCCATCTTGTCGTCTAGCTATATGACCTACCCAGCGATGTTTTGAATAATTGACGTACTGTAGGGCATCCTTGATGTGTGCCATTTTCCGGATATCGCTATTGTGCAGTTCGCTCTACCGCTGTTGTCTGAGAGTTATGCCCACCAGGCGTCTTTCATGAGATGCGTGTGCTGTTAGTTGGTTCTCTGCTGCTTTTGTTAGAGACTATGTGTTGCTACTATAGCAGAGCGCTGGTAGGACTACAGCGTTGAAGATGTCCGCACTTAGTCTGGTGTCTTTTGTGGCATCTGTTGCTGTCATGGAGTTGAAGGCTGCCCAGTCCGCCCTTTTCCGTCTGTATGGATGTAAAGAAGTATGTACAGCGGACAATTTTATTTCAAGACACAAAATGGCTCTTTTGCATTACTACAAGAATGGATTGTGACGATCGAGCAGTATACACTTGTACAATATAGCGTAAAACTGGGTAGCCCCACTGTCGACTTTGACAGTGGAAGAACAACCAGGTGTTATAATTTAATTTTTTTGGGGGTCTTATTGTTGTTGTTTGTAGTTAGAGGATGTGTAACTTTCTTACATCTACAGAAGGATGAAGGTTCAGCATGCGGGCAGCTGTTTGAGTCGGAGAAGTGTATATAGCAATATTTCAAAAAGGAAGAAAAAACGTCATCGATGAACCGCGGCGTCTGAGACCAGCTAGTCCTTGGCAACAGGTGAGTCACTATTGACGAAATAGTCGTAGATATCAGCGTTGCGCCCAACATTGTCCATGATGACCTCAGTTAAAGGAGAGAGTGGAACAGATGACTCACAAGACAGCTGTCCGATGATCACAAGACAGCTGTCCGATGATCACAAGACAGCTTTTCTGATGATCACAAGACAGCTGTCCGATGATCACAAGACAGCTGTCCGATGATCACAAGACAGCTGTCCGATGATCACAAGACAGCTGTCCGATGATCACAAGCCTGCACGGCAGACAATTTATCAGGAGCACTTGAACTGTCATGTTCGGGAACGAATAAAATGATTTTCTCCATCAAACTGTGACAGGAGACGAGTCCTGCTTACACCATTACTAACCACAGAGTAAGAGACAGTCGATGCAATTGAAGCATCCATTCTCTCTTTCTAAGAAAAAATTCTTCTTCTTCTTCGTACGCAGTCAGACAGTAGCCATTATTTTTTCGAAAAAAGCGGCGGTCATCCTGAGGCTGTCGACACTGCCATAGAGCTTGTCTTGCAGTTGCACTGGTGATGGCCACATCTGCTCTCTCTGATCCTCGTATGTCGGGCAGTTCTGCAGCAGATGTTCAGCGGTCATTTTACCGGTACCGCACGGGCATTCGTCGGTACCACCTATCTTTAATTTGTTAAACAGGTGGTACCTCAGTCTATTGTGGCCAGTGCGAAGTCTGAAGACAACGACCTGCTCTCTTCGGTTCAACTGGTAATAGGCATCGTTTTTGGTGTAACCAGTATGTTCGGTTTCCCATTTGGTCATGTATCTGGCTTTGATAAGCCGTTTTGACTCTTCGTACGTCATACTAGTATCTGTTTGTGGTAGTCTTGCACCTTCTTTTGCCAGTCTGTCTGCCTCCTCGTTGCCTTGGATGTTGCAGTGTGATGGGACCCACTGTACCACTACCCTTTTTGGTGCGGACTGCTGGCACAGTTGGCAGAGTGCTGCTCTTAAGTCATTAAGCTCAGTGTTTTTCTGGCTTTTTGCGCTGTGACTACGGCGAGAGCATCTGTAAGCAGGACTATATGGCTTTCATTTTCTTTGTGTGTCACCATTTCTTCCACTGCCGCCCTCAGTGCCTCTGCCTCCGCTCTGAAGTTGCTTGTGTACTTACCAGTAGCGAATGACAGTGTTATTTGTCTGCCATTTGGTAGGTTCAGGAATGCTCCTGCCCCTCCGTTCTGTGTAGTGTTTGTTACAGAACCGTCGGTGTATGCATGGGTCCAGTCCATGCTTGGGTAGCTTTTCGAAATAAAGCTTAGGGTAGTATCTCTCCTTTCTTTTTCAGTCTGGCAGTTTTTGTTTGCAATACCTGGTATATTTTCTACCACCTCTGGAAATATATCCTGCCTCCAGGTAGGTTTTCGTACAGTAGTGATGGGTTTTGGTGTTGTTAGTGCGTTTATGGGATCTTCGTGCATCTTTGCTTTGGCTATTTCTGCAAAGTTTCTCCGCTTTAGTTTCCCATTTCACAAATTGTTTAGTCTCTGGTGCATTGGATGGTCAGTCAGTCTTCGGAGTTTCTCTGACTGCAGCTGGGCTCTGCAGTCTCTTCTATCGGTCATGGATTGCAGTTTTGTAATCTTTTCAAGTTCTACAATTGGCGTTGACTTCATGCCTCCTGTTATAACTCTCATGGCTTGGTTTTGAAGTTTGTTAACTTTATCGAAGTTCGCCTTTGCTGCTGTTGTCCATGCCGCAATGCCATACTCAAGAACTGGTCTCACTCTTCCAGTGTACAGTTTCTTTAGTATGCTTTCGTCTGCTCCCCAGCTTGTGCCAGCAAGTTTCCTCATGATTGCCATTCTTTCTCTGGCTCCCATTCGGTTTCTCTCGATCTGACTTTCCATGTCATGCGCCGATCAAATGTGACTCCCAGATAGGTTGGGTTGTCGTTTGGCTGCAGGAATTTGCCATTTAAACTTAATTTGGTATTTTGGGGTTTGATTGAAAGCGAGAATATTGTGCATGTGGTTTTCTCCTCGTTTATTTTGACCAGCCATGAGTTCGCCCACGCTTCCAGCGATGTTAGGGCCTGCTGCATCCGATTTCTTGCTATGGTGAGATTCTTTTCAGAGGTCCACATAGCCAGATCGTCTGCAAACATTGAGCTATGGACTCTTCTTGGTATATTCTCTGTAATGTCGTTTATATATACCAGGAAGAGTGTGGGTGACAGTACTCCCCCTTGGGGTACTCCCTGCTCGAGTGTCACCTTTTTGCTCATCTGCCCTTGTACTTGGACTCTGGCCGTTCTTTGTTTGAGGTAGTGATTGATCCACTTGTACATTTTCCCACAAACATCACTTCTTCTTAGCTTGACTCTAAGTCCATCTTTCCAGACTTTGTCAAATGCCTTTTCCAGATCCACCCAAACAGCTACTGTGTGTTTCTGTGCCTGGTAGGCATCTTCTATTTCCTGGGCTATGAGGATGGCCTGGTCCTCAGTGGATCTGTGCTGTCTAAAGCCGGCTTGCTGTGGAATTAGTATTCGTTTTTCTTCCAGATGCCACATCAGTCTGGTGTTTATCATACGTTCCATCAGTCTGCCGACACAGCTTACACTGGGGACGTCATGTGACCATTATTGGGGATGTTGTGCATTTCCAAGAAAGGAGTGAAACGGTGACTAGTGATCGATATAATAACATGCTAGTGAACAGGCTGAAGCCCGCGATGCTAGTGAACAGGCTGAAGCCCGCGATGCTAGTGAACAGGCTGAAGCCCGCGATGCTAGTGAATAGGCGGAAGCCCGCGATGCTAGTGAACAGGCTGAAGCCCGCGATGCTAGTGAACAGGCTGAAGCCCGCGATGCTAGTGAACAGGCTGAACCCCGCGGTGCTAGTGAACAGGCTGAAGCCTGCGGTGCTAGTGAACAGGCTGAAGCCCGCGATGCTATCGAAACGCCAAAGACGTCTCTCAGAAGAAGTATTGCTGCTGCACGACATCGTCTGCCATCATACAGTGGATCCAGCTCGAGCTCTGAAATGTGAGGTCTTGAAACATCCAGCTATAGTAACGACTTGGCGCTATCGGACTTTCACTTGCTTTTACCTTTAAAAAAACATTTGCGTTTTCAGAGGTTTGCAGGCGACAACGAGGAAATGGAGGCGGTGCAAAATGGGGTGAAGGTCACGCCGAAAGGCTTTTTTGTATAGAGGGCATCCACAAGCTGGTGGGGGAGGGGAGAAAGACTTGCGACTTGTCAGGCAAAATATACTGATCAGACATGTTGGTCGGGTTCGGACAAAACATATTGACCAAGACCTTCACCTCGTCTTCCTAGTAACACTCCTTGGAAACGGACTGTTTTCGACGTGATCCCTGTGATAGTGAATGACACGCAGATGAGGCCAAGCATAGCCGCCTGGAGTACCCCGGTCCAACTTCATAAACACGCTCAGGATGTGAGGAAAGCTACTGCAACCAGCCGTTTAACATCCTTTTCAGGGCGCACAAAAGAGTAAACCTACACATTGTGGGCACTCGCAAACAACAATTTAGCGGACAGGTGGACAAAGTGTGTTGCCAGGTAGGCAGACCCCAAAACAAAATGTATGGTTCGCACTCTTGAAAAATCTAACTAATAAAATTGCTGTTTATTAATTACTGTCCCTTGTATATTTATTGATAGCAATTTCAGCAGTATATCTGATTATGTTCTTATTATTCACAAAGGAGCCTCACACGTATTGGTGCGATAGTATACTTTCTAAATGTGGCCTTGCTAGCTTCTGCTCTTTTGGTCGTAATTCTTGTTAGAATGAGAAACGCCGACATTGTCATGTTGGCTATTAGTACGGATTTGGGAACTACAAGGTTGTCTGTGGCACTCTTTTGGGGAGCAAACCCGGACCACTTTGTTAAGGCCAAGTTGTCGCCCTTTCGTTCAACTACGACATCCTTGAGAAGTAGACAAACCACCTCGGAATACAGGCCGATGAATCTTGCCGGGTTTGTAAGTTTACGTGCATAGGCACATACAGCTTTACATACATGCATACATACACATACATACATACATACATACATACATACATACACACATACATACATACATACATACATACATACATTTAAACATATGCTTCACATATGAATAAAAAGATGCGTGAAATAAGGAATGTGTTCCAGTATATGAATGTAATTATTAATACATTACAATATATTACAATATAATATCGAGACATCACAGGGCTTTCAGGGGGACAATACATAGTAATGTGACTGGGGTGTAAGTTTTTAGTTGATAAATGGCTACTTATCTGCTCGTCCATATCATGTGTCTGTACTCTGATAGTAGAATGAACATTTGACTGTGGATAACTGGATGTTGTGTTTGTGGGTGTTTTTTTGGTGGTGTTTAGCATTATTGTTTTGTATATGCCTACGCGTTGTCTAGTTTATGTCTCAAGTCTCAACAGTATCTTGCTGGATTCTCCTTGTGGTTGGGATTGTGCTACATATGCAGACTATATGCTCCTCTGATTCGTGAATGGTTGTCCTTCACAGTTGGTATTTTAGAACTTGAGGGTTTCGTTTGGTGGTGGTTGTGTGGTATGTTACTTCACTAACATTTTAGTTAATATGTAGACTATTTAGTTTGTAAATAAAATGGCAGAACATGGTGAGGAATGAAAACTTATGGAAAAGGAGCCAACAATAATCAAGGTAACAAAAATTAAGTTAAGAAAATGGAGCTAGAAAAGATATACGCTGCTGACGGTGCCGTCCAACATAGCCAGACATATTTGTACATGGAATCCTCGACAGAAGAGAAAGATTGGTAGACCAAAAAATACAATAAGAAGAGTATGCGAGAAGGAACTAAGAATAAATAATTACACCTGGAGAGAGGCAGAAAGAGCAGACCAGGACCGTGTAGGCGGACGAGATGTTGTCAGTGGCCTATGCACCGAAAAGAGCGACCGGTTTTGATTGATTGATTGATTGATTGATTGACTGATTGATGTAGGTTTATAAACGCGTTATGAGAAAGTATGTCTCTCTCGAAAGCTTCTAGGACAGGAAAACATTGGCTCGTAGAATTCTGACATGAGTCATTCGGAACCGGTTACTTCGTACTATTGTATACTATTGTATATTATTGTATACTATTGTATACTATTGTATATTATTGTATATTTTTGTATATTATTGTATATTATTGTATACTATTGTATATTATTGTATACTATTGTATATTATTGTATACTATTGTATATTATTGTATACTATTGTATATTATTGTATATTATTGTATACTATTGTATATTATTGTATATTATTGTATATTATTGTAAATTATTGTATATTATTGTATACTATTGTATATTATTGTATACTATTGTATATTATTGTATATTATTGCATATTATTGTATATTATTGTATACTATTGTATATTATTGTATACTATTGTATATTATTGTATATTATTGTATATTATTGAGTAAGGAAGAAATTATGACAGAGCACCAACAAAATGATAAAAGTAAAAGTCTGTGTTTTTCCTGTGGCAGCTTATGGCTGCGAATCATGGACGATTATCAAAACTTCCAGACAAAGAATTGAATCCTTCGAATCAAAATGTTACAGTAAGATCCTTAGAATACCATGGACAGAGAAAGACAAATGTAGACACTCGGCAAGAGTTGAGCATAGAGGAGAACTGGTTTATCAATTCCATTTTGACTAGAAAATGCAAATACTGTGGTCACACCAAGAGACACAACAGTCTCCAGAGAACGGTGATGGAAGGTATGGTGCCAGGCAACAGAGGAAGGGGTAGACCAAGAAGACGATGGCACCAAGATATCCAGGAATGCCTGTGTATGACTGTGGCGGAGGCTAGAGTTTTGGCAAGGGAACGAGTTTCTTTCAGACAGACTGTGATTGGAGCGACGTTCTATAAAGGACATGCTACATGATGATTATTGAGTATATTTATATTGTCTTATAGTGCCTACCCTTGTTCTCTTCAGGGCTCCGTGGAACTTGTAGTGCTTGCATTGTTCATTCGTTTTGTGATGTGTTTACTCCGGTTAATTTTTTCCTAATTTTTTGTATCTGACCATTTATTATATTCTTTTTAAAAATCTCCTTTTGTCTCTTATCTATTGTTGTAAGTAGTTTGTTTTTCTATCAATTTTTGCGTTCGCGTTATTTCTCTATTCCCCTAAGCGGTGTACGTTGCACTATGTTTTAATTTTGCGCCTGTCGGCCCAATGCATTCGACTTCGGCATGCATTTTAAGCAAAGGGTCTATTTCCTTCTCCATTGTCTAAGGGTTTGCTTCTCCGGGGTAATGGCTGAGTTGAGGAGCGAGCCCAGCACCTTCGGGTTGGGGACCGTGTCGGTTAACCACTAGGCCAATCCGTCCCGTGTGATAGAATGACATTTGAAATGTGTTATACACAGTCATAGTTTTGCAGCAGTGTTTTGTTGAACGTCCACTGATCCGGAAGATGCATCACAGTGAATGAGCGGACAGCATCCAGCGACTCCCAGCTGGCTGTTTGAATCAGGGTCAGTGAACCAGAGCTGACCAAAACCCTATTCCGTCTCCAAGTGTCGGCCCTAACAACGGGCTGCTCTAGTGTAGTCAGGCTAAGTGTGTAGGAATAGCAATAGGAAGATACTTCCTCGTGCCCAATAAAGTCAGCTGAAACCCGATATGTCAGACCGATAGGTGCAGATATCGTATCATTGCTGTAAACTACGACACAGCGCCCTTTCCAAGACGAATGCAGAAGAAGAAGAAGAAGAAGAAGAAAAAGAGAAGGAGAAACAGAAGGAGAAAAAGAAGAAGAAGAAGAAGAAGAAGAAGAAGAAGAAGAAGAAGAAAAAAGAGAAGAAGGAGAAACAGAAGGAGAAAAAGAAGAAGAAGAAAAAGAGAAGAAGGAGAAACAGAAGGAGAAAAAGAAGAAGAAGAAAAAGAGAAGAAGGAGAAACAGAAGAAGAAAAAGAGAAGAAGGAGAAAAAGAAGAAGAAGAAGTTCTAGTATGTAGAACGTCTGAGTGGTGTGCTTGTTTGTGTACTATTGTTTATTGGGATTACCCCTTTTGTAGTATGTACATTTCAATGTTACTGGCAAGTGTTTCGCCCGCGTAACAGATATAAGTGTGCGTATATTTGACATAATCGTGCTGTTCTAATGTATACATGATTGGTGTGTGTATTTTTAGTCCCGTATGTGTGTTTATGTCTGTATGTATGTGCCTACTAGATTGAGTGTTGCGCGTGTTGTCTGTAATATTTCGATTTAATTTCCATGTTTCCGACCAACTCCATTCCTCTGTACTGTGATACTGAGAGCACAGTCGAAATCTCCATCTAAAATTATGAAATGATGTCTTAAGTGCGTATTTGCAAGCAGACTATAATGTGTCGTAGAAGAAAGGTTCATGTTAGTATGTGCTTTGAACGCATATATTTACTTGTATTAATGTGTGCAAGTGTAGTTGTTTATATGGATTATTGAAGATTCCCTTTTGTTATCCTGCTCTTGCTTGTTTTAAATGTCCCCATCTGTCTGAGGTTTGAATAATGGCTACTACCCCTGGGCGTGTTATGTGTATACTGAGACTAAAGCATGAATGTTGTACACCAGCTGTTTTGTGATGTATAATCCGTGTTGGCGTGTGTGCATGTGTTTGTTTCTTGTGAGATTATAAAATCTGGCCTGTGTGTGTTAAGTGACGGTGACTGGTTTGTTTAAGGTTAAGTTTGTTTGCGCAGCGGTTGTAAACGCAACATATTTTTAGTTGTGCTATTTAAAATGTTTTTAGATTATTTAGAGTTTTCTATTTTTAGTGAGAGTTAAAAAGGTAAGATTTCATCGGCGCTGTCACCAATTTTGATGTAATATTCCAGATGAGTGACCGTGGCTGCTGCTGGTTTTCCTAAATGGTTATGGCTTGTTGAGTTTCACTGTTTAGTCTTTGTATGAATAACGACGATCATTGCTTTCCTGTTAGGTGGAATGGTAGTGAAGGTTGAAACATCTTTTGGTGAGGTCTTGAAAGTTTTCTCTCCGTTTGCTGGGCTTGTTAGCCCAAACGATGTCTTCGTTGCTTGCTGTCGTCTGCTCATAGTGTTGGGACTTTCACTTGCATCTGATCTTCTGCTGGCACCGGACCTTCATTTCCGTACTAAGCTGCTGCTGCTGGGTCTTGTGTTTGGCCTGTGTTGGTCCAATGAGGGCACTCCGTCTGACGCCTTGATATTGTTACTTGGATGGTCGTGGGGGTTTCCTCTTCCAATCGAACCTCTATGTAGTGTAGGACAAAGCTCTTTTTCTCTATAGTGGTCTGTATTTGTTTGGGCAAGTTTGTGATCTTTTTGAACACAGCCTATGGATCCCCAAATGATCGCTGCGGCATTTTACGAGCTTTTATTTAACTTGCCGTGAAATACCCGTTGTCCGTGTGTGTAAATTTCTATTTCTCCTATTTTAATCTACTTCCAAATAACCTATGAAATTGAAATTGTGTGCACAGTCTATACTAACGCGACCTGTTAATCTATCAAATTTTGATGGATCATGTACAGGTCATGCAAAAGCTTGTAAAACAAAACTTAGTTTTGTATATTTACTTTTATATTTACTTTTGGGGAGGAAGACTAACGTCTGGTCAGAAAAAATATACTGATCAGTCATGATAATCAGGGTCAGTCAAAATATACTGGCCAAGACCCTCACATCGGCTTCCTATACGCCTTCACTGGAAACGAGTTGTTTTCATGACAGCCTGGCTAGCGAGGTGATGGATCGACGTGATCTCCGTAGCAGTGAGTGACACGCAGATGAAGCCAAGCATAGTACAATCGCCTGAAGAACCCCGGTTCACCTTCATCAGCACGCTCTGGATGTGAGAAAAGCTACGACAACCCGTCACTTAACGTACTTTTCAAGGCGCACAAAAGAGTAATTCTACTCATTGTGGGCATTCAACAACAACATATTTACTTTTATATTTACTTTTATATTTACTTTTATATTTACTTTTATATTTACATATGCTAAATTCCACTTAATCATAGTCTCGTGACCCTTAGTCATACAGTAGTTTCAGAACGTTTCAGACAGAAGTTTGTGGTGAGTTTGCCAGTAAAGACTCATATCTGACACTTAAACGCTGTCACTACTAGCTACTTAGAGTGGTACAAGAAAATCTGCGACTGTTACGTTCGATTAACAAAGAAAATAGCGAACACTTTGTATTATTTAACCGTAAGTACAATTTTCGATGAATTATCACAAACTTTTAAAAAAAAACTTGAACGTTAACCATCTTCCACAAAACCTAAAGAGCTGAAATTGTATACACAGTCTCTACTAGTGCGACATGTTAATCTATCAGGGTTTCGAGGTAAGGTTTCCGCCTCGAGTGTTGGAGGTCGCGGGTTCGAATCACGGTGGAGACCGGAATTGTTTCACATGGGTCTTCTAGTAAAAATTATCCTAATCTCTATGTAGCGAGATCGAACTTCCGTGTTCAGAGTTGAGCATGTTAAAAATCAATTGGCAGTTGGAAATTGAAAAGAGTAGACTTGACGCCTGTTGGACAAAAGTCAAAATTCTAGCTAAAAATCTACCCAAAAATTATGTGTATCTTCCTCCAATTGGTTAAGAGCAGCATATAGATGACGCATAACTGCCTGCGGGTCTACTAAACTCAAGTGTTTGAGTCTATTAAGATGGACTCTCACATCGGTTAAACTACTCTTCAAGAAACTGGTTGTATACATACTCTGCAGTCTTCCAAACCAGTAAAAAGACATTAAGTTAAGTTCATGTTATCGCATTTTGACGGATACTGGACAGGTCATTCATGAGCGTGTACAGAAAAACGTAGTTTAAAATAAAATATACTAGTTTTTTAAGTAAACGAAGACTTGTCAAATTATTTAATAGAAACGGATAGTTTGGAGTCTGCTCAATACAACCGCCTGCCATGCAGTTTGTGTAATATTTGATTTTGACCAGTGCGTTCGTGGTGGTTTATCACCTGCTTTGATGTTCAAAGGGGTATATTGTCGGAAACCCTTCATTTTGCACGCCTCATAACCCCAGCAAAAATAAAAGCAATGGTGAGCAGCTTGTCTTGTAGTCTTGAGCCACCAACAAAATGGTCGACGCAAGCTAGGACTATCAAAACGACATTTGTGACAATATTGAGGTTCCGTTGATATCTTATTTTTTTCTTTACGAAGTTAAAAATCTATACTTGGTCGCGTGAAAGCTAGAAAACAATGATTGCGGGATTTTACTCCTTTTCCTTCTTCTTCTTCTTATTCTTCTTCTTCTTTTTCTTCTTCTTCTTCGTCATCTGTCTACTCTTTCTTCTCTTTATTCTTGTTCTTTCTCTCTTTTCTACTTCTTCTTTCTTTCTTAAAAGGGCGTTGTGATGTTGTGTCGTAGTTTACAGCGATGCTGCGATATATCCACCTTTCGATCTAACACGTACGGCTTCAGTTGGCTTTTTTTAGGGATACTTTGTTTGCCTTTCCCATTACGATCCCTATTGCCTTACACAGACTAAACTAGTGCAGTACGTTTCCACGGCAGCCGTATGGAGGTGAAATAGAGTTTTTGTCAGCTCTAGTTCGCTGACTCTGATGCAAGCAACCATCTAAGAGTCGCTGGCTGCTGTCAGCTCTAGTTCGCTGACTCTGATGCAAGCAACCATCTAAGAGTCGCTGGCTGCTGTCAGCTCTAGTTCGCTGACTCTGATGCAAGCAACTATCTAAGAGTCGCTAGCTGCTGTCAGCTCTAGTTTGCTGACTCTGATGCAAACAACTATCTAAGAATCGCTGGCTGCTGTCAGCTCTAGTTCGCTGACTCTGATGCAAGCAACCATCTAAGAGTCGCTGGCTGCTGTCAACTCATTCAATGTGCTGCATCTTCGGCCCTGATTGTGAAATTCACACGAAGAGCAAGGTCTCGGTAAATCTTTGTACTTAAAGTAAGATGAAATATACAGATACCGTAAACAACAAAAAAACCAAGATCTTTCCGTGAAATAAGGGACAGTTCTTCTTGTTCAATCAACTGATGTTATGCTCTCAGCCTGGTAAGGTTCACGAAGGAAACTGTGCGTTTCATTTTTTCACAAGTCCCCCACAGCTTTTAGAACATGGTCGCTCCCCGAGCCAGACTGCACCTCTTTGGTCTGTAAACGTTGAACAGCCCTGCATGATATGTTCTAGTATCTGCTTCGGTGCTCCACAATCGCATATGGCGGATATCTAAGATCCATTTTGTCTAAGTGGATCTTGAGTCCGTAAGTTCCGTTCTGAGTTTGAAGATTGTTGTCTACCTATCTCTGCCAAGTTTGCTTATGATTGACAAAAGAGTGGGGACTGAAAATAAATAACCAAAACATCGATCTCTTTCTTATCACCCCCCCCCCCCCCCCACCCCACCCCTAAAAAAAAAGAGATAATAACAATATAGACGCAGTGATCGTAATGTTTCTTATCAAATTAATGTATTACTGAAAAATGAAATATCGAGTCCTGGTGATCATAATTAGCTCAGTGAATTCTGAAAATAAACAATTTTCTTGAATAATTGAAAATAAAATCTACATTGGTCGTGAATAACGAAGTAGGTTAAGTAGCAGAACTCAGACCATATGGCTATTCCCAACGCCATTCCTGTCACCTACGCCATCCCTGGACAAGATCTGTGGAGATAGCCTCAGTCTACCTACTGCTTTCTTTACACATATTCAAGTTGATGTGTGGAAGCGTTCGACGAAGAAGTAGACAACATTTGGGATTGATGGAAGTATTTCCAGTGCTTGGTAAGTATTCTTTGGTTTTGAATTTGTTCTTCATTGTTTATTTTTAAGCCGACTGATTTTCATCTCGTACTCATTGACTGTTTTCATTCAAATGTTGGTCAGTCGTAGTCGAAGAGGACTACTTTGTCAGCGATCACTGTTGGCATGAGTTCCGAGATGGCTAAATAAGCCAATCGGAGCCCTGGATTGTCTGATGCACTTAGTACAAGGAAATAAGACATCCCTTTTCAACGGAGTTGAAGGAGGGTTGCTGTGAACTGACTTACTGAGATATTGTCTTTGGTTAGCTTTATTCATTCTTGATTTCCTCATGTTACTGAACACACCAGTGTGTGCGATTGGTGGATATACTTTCCCAGTCATCATTGCTAATACTGTACTGTATCAGTGATCTCTTAAATGTGTCCTTGCATCTTTTACACTGCTCACAGCTGGCTCTCTTGCCATTTTACAGTTCACCACAGAGCAGTTCTTTTGGTAGACGTTGATCCGAAAGGAGTACCATATGGCCAGTCCATCTCAGCTGTGCTGCACATATCATGGTGTGTAAACTTGCCATGCCCAATCGCGCTAACATATCTGTATATGGCACCTTGTCCTGCCATCTAATCTATAGTAGTTTCCGAAGGCAGTGCACCTAAAAGTTGTTGAATTTTCTTACTTCTTTCTTTTTCTTTTGTCCTACTGCCCTTGCCATACAGCGTCACAGAGAAATGGGATGCGTAGATTTCTTGTTATCGCCAAGTGGGAGGCTTGTGCTGTCGTTAGGTGTAACTTCCTGAGAGTGTCAGAGACACACTCGATCCATCGCCGTCGTGGTCTGCCTCTTGCTCGTGGACCGGAGACCTGCATATGACATGCTTTTGATGCAAGCTGGTCATAATGCATTCTGACTAAATGACCAAACAATTTGATTTGTTGAGAGTCAATGTAGGCACTAACTGGGTCTGTTCCCACTGTCTGCCTCAGCGATGTGTTGCGGATTCGACCCCAGATTGCTTTCCGGATACACTCCTCACACAGCGCATCTCACAGTTCCGGATCTTACAATTATGGGTTGCTAGTAAGGACCAAGATTGACATTGGTAAAACAATGTAGAAATAGTGTATTTATCAGTCTCCTCTAAGTTGAAAGAAGCACTCTAGGGTGTTTCAAAATCGGTGCAATTTGATAGTGGTAACTGTTCGCCTTCTGAATTATATGTGCAATCTATCTGTCCACTCTGCCGTCATCAGGGAACATACTACCTAGGTATTTGAACTACCGTACTTGCTTGATATCAATGTCACTGATATAGAAACTTCTCTACACGTGTTCACGTGAAATCAACATAGTCTCTGTCTTGCCTGTGTTGATCTTCATGTCATGTTCGTTACTAGCCGTATGGAGATAGTTCAGAAGGTATTGTAGGTCTTCTCCCTTTTGGTAAAAGATGACCTGGTCATCAGCAAACAACAGTTCATTGAGGGACTCTTACTGAGGATTAGCCAACTGTGTAATTTTATCCATGTAAATTATGAACAAAAGTGGAGAAAGAACAGACTCTGTCGTACACCACTCAGCACCGGAAACCAATTTATCATACCTGCATTCGTTCTTACTGCACCCTCATTGTTTACATAAAAGGCACGAATTCCATCCAATGGTTGACACTTCACACCAGAGGCCCGCGGGCCATATCCGGCCCATCAACGAGTTTTAACCGGCCCACCAACCAGTTTTGGCCGGCCTCTTATTGTTGATTGAAAATGACTATATACTCCGACCAGTGTGCTAAAAAAATATAAAATAGCACGCACAGGCATCAGAAACAAAACCAAAAAGACCCAAATGTACGATTAACATCTCTCACGACACCATCAACGCCCCCCTCTCTCTCTCTCTCTCTCTCTCTCTCTCTCTGTCTCTCTCTCTCTCTATCATACCAATTGCTCTGCTAGATAGTGCCGACAAAACGGAAATGATAACGTTAAATCTCTGATGGTGCACGTGGACAAGCGAAGACACTGTCGGTACCTACTTTGATAATGAGAAACTGAAAGCAAAAACATATCTTTTCTGCGATCGGAAGTCTCTGTGATCAAATGATGTTGCTTTGTCCTCAGTATCGGTATGGGAAAGTGATCTTGGGGGTGGGGGTGCATGGTAGGTACATTTCTATAGGAGAGAGTTGAAGTGCACGGTTTGCCGCCTCGTGACATTTCTGGGTTTATAGCTGTTGCGCACGTTTTCATGTATAAGAGTTTGCCTTTGTTAAAATGTTTTCTAAGTATAGAAAAGTTGACAGTTAAAATCGCGCCTTTAGACCAGAATGGGAGTTCGATTATATGTTAATTCTCAATAAGGATAATAAACTTCAGTTTGCGTCCTAGAGTTAGCAATATTGAAGGAATATAACTTGAAATGTCACTCCGTCACAAATCATCATAAAAACTATGACGAGCATAGCAGCGAGTCGTGAAAGCTTGTGATTGAACAATTCAAGATAAAAATCGAATCAGCAAAAGAGTATATTTAGTCAAGTAAATAAGATTCAGGAATCATCGCTCATGGTATCCTATGGAATTAGTTTTTAGATTGCAAAAGGGGGGACGGCGTGGCCTAGTGGTTAAGTGACACGGCTCACAACCAGAAGGTGCTGGGTTCGATCCCCATCACAGCACCGGCCGTTACCCCGGGGAAGCAAACCCTTAGAAAATGCAGGAGGAAGCAGACCCTTACATAAAATGCATGCTGAAGTCGGATGCAATGGGCCGACAGGCGCAAAATAAAAACGCAGTGCAACGCACACCGCCTTGGGGATTAGAGAAATAAGGCGAACGCAAAAAAAAAAAAAAAAAAAAAAAAAAAAAAAAAAAAAAAAGATTGCAAAAGCAAAAAAAGCCATTTACTGATGGAGAGTTTTAAGTGTGCAGTTCAAATGGCAGAAGCGATCAATGAAGAAAAAGTAGTAAAAGAGTTTCAAAATGACCTCTTTCAAAACAAACCATAGCTAGGAGAACAAAGATATTAGTTTGCATTTGTCGCAGAACTTAAAATCTTTAATTGAAAATTGTCCATACTTTTCACTGGCGATTGATGAAAGTACAAACATTAGAGACAGTCGCCTGCTTCTTATTTTTGTTAAAGTGATCCAGGACGACTTGACTGGTTTTTTTTTCTGAAGAATTACTGAAAGTTTGATCTTTGCATGGTACAAGTAAAGGATATGACACATTTTCTGCAGCTCAAAATGTCATAGAAGAATATTGTCGGTTTAAAAAACTGTCTGCTGTGTGTACCGATGGTTGCAAGGCTATGGTTGGGAAAAATACTGGTTTTGTTGGGGTTTTGTAGCAAAATAAAATTGACGTGCCTACATTACATTCCATAGTTCACAAAGAGGCCCTTTGTGCAAAATCCATAAACCGAAATGTCACTATGGCTACTGTAGTGAAAATAACAAATTTGATCAGAGAAAACCACAGCTATCTAACTCACGGGAAGTTCCTTGCATTTTTAGAAGAAATGGATTCTGTTTACCGTGATTTCCTGCTTCATTCTGGGGTGAGATGGCTTAGTCGAGGAAAATGTTTAAGAAGACTGTGAACTGAACGATGAAATATTTGACTTCCTGCGGACAGCTTACCACGTTCAATTGATCTTCAAAATAAACTCGAATATATTCATTTCATTCAGCACTTGGAATTTCTCACAGATATAACACAATATTTGAATGTATTGAATTTGCAGTTACAAGGAAAAAGGCAAACCATTTTTCAATTGATGGGATATGTTGATGGCTTCAGAATGAAAATGAGCCTATTTAGTTTGTCTTTGCAAAAGAATGACTTATCTCCTTTTCCTTGCTGTAAACAGCTGTCTGAGAAAGACAGTGTTTAACTTCAGGAGGTACACAGATGACATAGAACAGCTGATTTCTAAGTTTGATAGTCGATTTCAAGATTTTAAGATGTTTTGTCCACAAATGGAACTTTGTAACAACCAATGCAAGTGCACAGTGGAGTCACAGCCAGCAGAACTATAATTACAGCTATGTGATCTCCAATGTGACCCATTTCTCAACACAACATAAGCAACTGGCGCTGATTTCTGGAAATTACTACCAAAGGAACGTTACCTATTTCTGGGAAAATGGGCCCTAAAAGTGTGCTCTATATTTGGTAGCACATATCTTTGTGAGACAACATTGTCGGCCACGAAGCTTATCAAATCTAAGACCAGAAACAGATTAACTGACTCTGTATTGTCCCATGTTCTTAGAATTGCTATGTCACAAATGGAAGTAAACTTCAAATCACTGGTGAAAAGTTTGGAAAAGCCACATTCTTCACAATGAAATAACACACACAGATATGTTAATAAATACATAATAAAATAAAAAAATCACATATCATATTACAAATTACAAAAAAAATTAAAACAACAGATTCATTATATTAAAATAAGGAATTTCAGTCCCGAAGACTGGTATACTTGTCTTGGCAGATATACAGTACAGTAGTTTGCCGTTGCTTTCTGTACGTGGTTCATTATATATATGTAAAACTACATCTCAGAACGTTATTTTGTAAGGATGTTATAGGTCTGGCCCTTTGGTATTACCCTTTACCATAATCTGGCCTTCGGTCAACCTTAGCTTGGCCACCACTGCTCCACACCATATTCCTCCATAACCTCCCATAGCCTACATCTGTTTTCCCATATCAAATGCCTTTTCTTGATAAATGAAGCGCACGTGGAGTTATTTGTTGCATTCTATGGTTTTTTTCCCTTAACTGTCTGGGTGTAAATATAGCACGTACATTCCCTGCTTTTCCAGAAGCCTCATTCAGAAGTGTTGAGTAGTGTCTCTCTCTCTTTATCTATCTATCTATCTATCTATCTATCTATCTATCTATCTATCTATCTATCTATCTATCTATCTATCTATCTATCTATCTATCTATCTATCTATCTATCTATCTATCTATCTATCTATCTATCTATCTATCTATCTATCTATCTATCTATCTATCTATCTATCTATCTATCTATCTATCTATCTATCTATCTTATCTATCTTATCTATCTATCTATCTATCAGCTATCTATCTATCATCTATCTATCTATCTATCTATCTATCTATCTATCTATCTATCTATCTATCTATCTATCTATCTATCTATCTATCTATCTATCTATCTATCTATCTATCTATCTATCTATCTATCTATCTATCTATCTATCTATCTATCTATCTATCTATCTATCTATCTATCTATCTATCTAGTCTGCCTGCCTGCCTGCCTGCCTGCCTGCCTGCCTGCCTGCCTGTCTGTCTGTCTGTCTGTCTGTCTGTCTGTCTGTCTGTCTGTCTGTCTGTCTGTCTGTCTGTCTGTCTGTCTGTCTGTCTGTCTGTCTGTCTGTCTGTCTGTCTGTCTGTCCGTCCGTCCGTCCGTCCGTCCGTCCGTCCGTCCGTCTGTCTGTCTGTCTGTCTGTTTATCTGTATGTTTGTTTGTCTGTTTATTTGCCTCTCTGCCTGTTATTTATCTATCTTTACTGTTTCTACTCTTTCTCTTACTCACTTTCTTCTTAAAACACGCCCTCCCCCTCTCCGTTTGCTTTACCGAAAAACAAAAATGTTTGTAACTCGTGTCCTTATAAACAACTACATTTCTTCATCAATCAATCACTTAATTAATCAATCAATCACTCAATGGAAAACTTTATTATCTCCTCCCCACCCGCTCACTTTGGAGCCTAGGTCTTCATCACATAAACGACAAATCTCCCTTTCATGGACCATATGTGCCAGCTCAATCCACGCCTCTCCAATCTCTTTAATATTGTCCCCCAAACTCTCTAATCCATGAATGAGCAGGCCTGCCTCTACTTCTCTTGCCTCTGAGATTCCAGAACACAGACTGCCTTGCAATGCCATCAACTGGTCTCTGTAATGTATGACACATCCAAGACCATAGCCTCATGTTTATACCATTCTCATTCGCGTAATTTGTGTTTGTTTAGTGTAAATGTGGGACGATTTTTCTATAGCAGTTTTGTTCTCAAGTCAAAAGTAGAACGAACAGAGCCAGAATAACCTTCGATAAACTTAAACAACTTTGAAAGTCATCGCAATACAGTACAGAGATGGTACGATAATCGACAAATGGAGTTCTAGCTATCTATCTTTATTCCCCTTGTTTCATCACTTGTGCCATCTATCTTCACTCCCCTTGTTTCGCCAAACATCGTAGGGAGGTTTGACCTCCTTTGTTTCATATTTTTTGACGGGCAAAAATCCGCTGATGACCTGCCAGGTCAATCCAAGTAGCTGTTACCAACCTAACGGTTAGTAGCCCCTGGAATATACAATCGCCTATATTTGGGATTGGTTGCGATGGAGGCGTAAATTAGAACAAGGTAGATCCGCAGCCTGTCAGGCGCCATATGTGCCGCTCCGCTAACCACATAACCAAGATCTGATGTTATAGCTACACAGTCACGTTTCTACGCCATATTCTCTGTGGGGCGAGAATCCCTAGAATAATTTGAGGCGAACACTCGAGACTACTGGGTCCCCCAAATGAAGTTTAATGTAAATAAAAACCATCCATCGCAAGCGGCGATGACAACAACACTCGGGCATGTTGTGTTGCACATCACCGGTGAGTCCGAAGTAGCTGTAAAGTTCAACTCTTGCACGGAAATCCTTTCCACATACGTAGCATTTCAGATAAGAATTATATATGTGAGTGTCAGTTATTTTGTCTTTTCGAAAAGTTCATTTTCACTTCACCACGGAGACCCGGAGCTCCTCAGCAGTGGGGGCGGCTCTATGCCATGCCTGTCGGTCCTGTGCCAGGCATTCCCAAGAGATTACATCAATGTTGAAGCGTGTCAGAGATATTCTGAGAGACTCTTTGACACGCTTTTATTTGTCCACAAACTAGACGCAGGTCCTTTCTCAGATCACCATACATTAGTTTTGGGATGCTATTGTCTATTATGCTCATGACGTGATCAGCCGAAATAATCTGGGTCTTCAGCAGAAGTGTGTAGATGCTCGGCATTTTGACCTCCGTGAGGATCTCGATGTTTGGTAGCCTATCCTGCCATTGTATTCTCAACAATCTACGGAGCCAGGCTGTGTGAAAGTGGTTTATTTTTCTAGCATGCCTGCTGTACATAGTCCACCTCTCACTGACAACAGAAAGTGGCGAGCACTACGGCTGGGTAGACTTTAAGTTCCGTATCAAGACTAAAACACCTCCGATCCCAAACACTGTTGCGCAGCTTCCCAAAGGCAGCACTGGCCTTGGAGATTAGGATGCTGACCCTCAGAGTCAATAGTAGTTTCCATGGAAAGAGTGCTGACAAGGTTAGTGAAGCTGTCTACTCATTGGAGGCGCTCGTTCTTGACTCTGATATATGGGTCGCGATGTGCGGCACAGGGCAGGTTGAAACATGACTTTGGTTTTTTTTAAAATTATTAATTGTAAAACCGAACATGTCACAGGCTGCAGAGAATGTATCCACACATGTCTCAATGTCTCCTTCAAGTTCTGAATTTGAGGGCACAGTCATCAGCAAAAAGTAAGTTAGAGATGGTTGTGTCCTTTACCTTGGTGTGAGCTTGTCGTCGCCTATGATTGGAGAGTTTTCCGTCAGTCCTGTATTTTATTTCAACCCCGTTTTGCATTAAATCCTGGGAGCTAACACTGGCCATGGCAGCAAATATTATGTCTTGGGGCTAGTACACAGCCCTGCTTGACGCCATTTGAATCTCATCTCCATGGTCTTGGATTCTTCTCTGGAGGTCTGCTGTAATGGTCTAATGTTTTGCGTAGAGGATCTGCATAGGACGTGAGGTAATGCAACAAAATACGCCTGACCTGGTCTCGGAAGATCTTTCGTTAACTCACGTCCTTCTTAAACATCGTTGACCAGTTCTTCACTGTTGTCTTCGATACATTTTTTGTCACCATACACTGCCTGCATTCTGCGACAAATGTCAACTGGTCGACATGCTTCATCTGAGAAACCGAATCATCGCTCGCTGATCAACTCCGGGCGGATTACATATCACACCCGCCACGTTTTCAACGGTCTGCTGAGGAAACTATCAGTTGGAGGATAATTAGATTTTCCAAACTTGACGGTTGGTATGTGCTGTATACACCAAAAGTGACGTCATCATGCTCATCGTACGTATGTTAACTTGCTGCAGTTTGGTCCGGTGTCATTTGAACACGCCTCGTAGTATAAAAGACTGTAATACTCTGCAAAGAAAATTCGTTTATTGCGTTCTGATGTCTCAAAGTGACTGGTCTCTGGTGTGATTTTTGTCCATGTAGACGTTGAACAGAAGGGGGGAAAGCACACACAACTTTCTCATACCAGTAGTGATTTCAAAAGCATCTGTGACACTATCAGTCGTCTTTACTACATCATACGATAATAGTGCTCCTACATTATCAAGTAGCTGGTCTTGCACACCATAATATTCCAGTATCGTTTAAAGTGTAGTTATGTTTACTCTATCGAACGCTTTTCCTTGATCAATGAAAGTAATGTACAGATTTTAGTTACATGCTATTGATCTTTCGCTTAACTTTTTTAAGGCGAATGAGGCGTCAGTGCAGCCCATAATCCGTTGAAATCCGAATTGAGCAGTTGAGGTTCAACAAAATGTCTTTTTGTCCCGTTTTATGATCTACGCATACATTTTACCAGTATGACTAAGAAGCGATATTCTTTCTCTTCTTCGTTCGTTCTCAATCTCCCGCTGCCCAGCCTCGAAAAGGGCTTTGCAAGTATCAGAATGTAGTTTAGAGAACGGAATGCGGTGGGTCGTAATTTACAGTTTGACTGCGATATTTGCACATTTCGGTCCGTCACATCCGACTTCAGCAGGCATTTGTGAGTACCAGGCGGCCTTCACTTTTCCACCCCTTCTCCTTAGCCAGTTTGCTCTATGGCAGTCTATTATCCAGGATCAACGCGTGGAGGTGTCGAAGGGTTTTGGCAGTTCTGGTTCGCTGGCCCTGACGCTAACAGTCAGCTCTGTTTCGCCGGCCCTGACGCTAAAAGTCAGCTCTGGTTCGCCGGCCCTGACGCTAACAGTCAGCTCTGGTTCGCTGGCCCTGACGCTAACAGTCAGCTCTAGCCTGCTGGCTCTGGCGCTAACAGTCACCTATGGGTCGCTGGCCCTAACGTTAACAGTCAGCTATGGGTCGCTGGCCCTGACGCTAGCAGCCAGCTCTGGTTCGCTGATCCTGACGCTAACAGTCAGCTCTGGTTCGCTGACCGCTGCAGCTCATGTGATGCTCAGCGTCAAGTAGCGATATGTATGTGTACGTGTTACGGTTTCTTCTGTTGACCATTTTCTTTCAAACTCGCACGATTGTAACTTGCTGCCAACCGTTTGGGACACGACTAACTTTTCAATCCTTTCTAAAGAGTTTAGTTAGCCGCAGTAACGTTGTTGCCTCACATGCATGAATCGCCTCTGTTCCTATGTCATTCATTCTTGGTGACTTATTCTTACGGCTATTCTTTGAAGCGCAATCTATGTCTTCAATAATTATACCAGGTTCTATATGATCTGAGTTGTGTGGTAGAAACACTGAAACCCCCCCCCCCCCCCCCCCGGAAGGCAGTAGGGCTGAACGTTCTTGGAAGTATTCCATCCACCGATCTCTTCTGCCGAGTTCATTAAATATAGGCAAACCACACTTGTCATTGATGACTGACGCAGAATTTCGACATTCGTCTCTAAATCGTATCGCCTGGGATCAAGACGCTGATCAGGGCATGAACTGCAGCGGTCAGCGACCCATAGCTGACTGCTAGCTTAGGGTCAGCGAACCAGGGTTGCCAAGACCCTTCTACGCCTCCACGCGGTGATCCTGGATAACAAGCTGCAACAGGGCAGACTGACCAAGTAGAAGGAATCGAAGAGGGAGGGCAACCTGGTACTCAAAAATGCTTGCTGAAGTCGGATGTGTTGGACCGAAAGGTGCAAATATCGCAGTCAAGATGTAAACCACGACACAACGCATTCCGTTCTCTGGACTACATTCCGCTACTTGCAAAGCTTTTTTCAGGGCTTGGTAGCGGGAGATTGAGAGCGAACAAAGAAGAAGCAGAAGTATCGCCTTAATGCTTTTGAAAATGTGTCTTTGACTAGTTTAGCATGTTCAAGTTAGTTGTTCGCTGTAATGTTTCCAAGCTTCCTCTCTTGTGTTTACAATGATCTTTCTGGTATTTCGTTTTTCTTTTGATAGGCGAAGTAATATTTTTGCTGCTTTTTCTGGATGTCAACCAGCTCTTGTGAGCTTCCTTTTTAGACTTTATAGTGGACATTACCACATCAATCCTCCAAGCTGTTCCTTTCTCATCGTGTCCATACCGTGTTCTCTTTTCCACAATAATTATGAAGCCCAGTCGTAAAATTTGCTTTTAAAGATAGCCCATTCACTATTTATGTCCCTAGGTTGCACAGTAAGTGCCATAAACACATTTGTTGTTCAGACTCGTCCTATGTGAAATGACTTTCTTCCGGTCGATGATCCGTACCCACACAGATGTTAGGAAGAAATCCTAGAATATTACATGTTTCTTCTCTGCTCGTGTCTATGTTTCTTCTCTGTCTGTGTCTATGTTTCTTCTCTGCCTGTGTCTCTGTTTCTTATCTGCTCGTGTCTATGTTTCTTCTCTGTCTGTGTCTACGTTTCCTCTCTGCATGTGTCTATGTTTCTTCTCTGTTTGTGTCTATTATTCTTCTCTGCATGTGTCTATGTT
Organism: Ariolimax columbianus; assembly: GCA_036924085.1. Lineage (NCBI taxonomy): Eukaryota > Metazoa > Mollusca > Gastropoda > Stylommatophora > Arionidae > Ariolimax > Ariolimax columbianus. Next base: position 46,282,320 of record JAVGWX010000013.1, read on the forward strand.
TCTTCTCTTCCTGTGTCTATGTTTCTTCTCTGTCTATGTCTATGTTTCTTCTCTGCCTGTGTCTATGTTTCTTATCTGCCTGTGTCTATGTTTCTTCTATGTCTATGTCTATGTTTCTTCTCTGCCTGTGTCTATGTTTCTTCTCTGTCTATGTCTATGTTTCTTCTGTGTCTATGTTTCTTCTCTGCATGTGTCTATGGGTACGAGATTCCAGAGTTACGATACGCAGATGACACAGTAATACTATAAAGAAGTGCAGACGGGCTAGAGCAGCTACTATCAGCCGTAAAGATCAAAACCTGTTTATAAACATAAATAAAACAAAGATAATGACCACCGACAAAACACAATGTCAGCATAAATTTACAGTGGATGGTGAGGAAATAGATCAGGTTACACATTTTGAATATCTGTGCTCCAGAATTGACAAAAATGGCGACTGTTCGAAAGAAATCAGAAGAAGACTAGCCATGGCAATGCATAGACTGAACAGCCTGGAGAAATTATGGCAGAGCACCAACAAAATGATAACAGTAAAAGTCTTGAGAGCCTGTGTTTTTCCTGTGGCAGCTTGTGGCTGCGAATCATGGAGGATTACCAAAACTTCTAGACAAAGAATCGAATCCTTCGAGTCAAACTGTTACAGAAAGATCCTTAGAATACCCTGGACAGAGAAAAAGACAAATGTAGACATTCGACAAGAGTTGAGCATAGAGGAGAACTGGTTTATCAATTCCATTTTGGCTAGAAAATGCAAATACTTTGGTTACATCAAAAGACACAACGGTCTTGAGAGAACAGTGATGGAAGGTATGGAACCGGACAAAAGAGGAAGTGGTAGACCAAGAAAACGATGGAAGCAAGATATCCAGGAATGCCTGGGTATGACTGTGGCGGAGGCTGGGGTTTTGGCAAAGGAACAAGTTTCTTTCAGACAGACTGTGATGGGAGCGACGTTCTAAAAGAGACATGCTACATGATGATGATGTGTCTATGTTTTCTCTCTCCCTGTGTCTGATGAGAATGCACGATGATGATGTGTCTATGTGTCCTCTCTCCCTGTGTCTGATGAGAATGCACGATGATGATGTGTCTATGTGTCCTCTCTCCCTGTGTCTGATGAGAATGCACGATGATGATGTGTCTATGTGTCCTCTCTCCCTGTGTCTGATGAGAATGCACGATGATGATGTGTCTATGTGTCCTCTCTCCCTGTGTCTGATGAGAATGCACGATGATGATGTGTCTATGGTTCCTCTCTCCCTGTGTCTGATAAGAATAAAATCGATTTGAGACGCTATATTTGTATCGTTCCACTTGTACCACGCTTGACCCTTACTGCGCCGGTGCTGGAAGATGGTATTTCTTGGTTCATTTGTTCTTCTTCTTCTTCTTCTTCGTACGCAGTCACTTCGAGCGCCGAAGAAGAAAAAGAGGAAGAAGAAGAAGAAGAAAAAGAAGAAGGAAAAAGAAGAGGACGGAAGTAAATATACAAGAACAAGAAAAAGAAAAAAACAAATGAAGGAAGAAGGAAGTAGAAGAAAAAGAAGAAGATGTAGAAGAGGAAGAAGAAGAAAAAGAAGATGATGATGATGATGAAGAAAAAGATGAAGAGGAAGAATGTAATACAGTGAAACAGGGCATCCTAACAATTTCCTAGATTATGGCGGAAAGAAAAAAGAATCAGTTTTACGGTAGCGTAATATTAAACCTGTTCACACGAGGCTCTGTGGAAGTTCTGAGCTTTTGAGATTGCCTGACCTAAATCACTTAGTGACTAATCTTACATGTGTTGTTGTATGTCCTCGATGAAAACATTTCGATCGTAAGGCACGTGTATGTTTGTTGTTTGCATATGCGTCCACGCATGTCTAGTGTATTTATCTCTTCTATTGTAATACAAAAACAAGAGATATCCTAAGAGAAAGGAATAGTAGGTTTTTTACCTTTCAACGTAGCCGTAAAATGAAATAAAATAGGGTTGTGTCTAAGGCTACAAACCTCATGATGTCAAACGAACTGCTACAGAAACCACAACTGCAAAAGTGCACATAAGTTAACTTCAGGAGTTCAGCATCTGTGGTGCTACTATGCTTCGTGTGGAACGAAATGAAGTCAAGAAATAAAATAAAGCTTAACTTAACTTGATGTCGTTATACTGGTTTAGAAGACTATAGTCTATTTACAACCAGTTTCTTGAAAGCTGGTTTTTACAGATGTGCGAGTTCATCTTATTAGACTCAAACACTACAGATAAGTAGACCCGCAGCCAGTTATGCGCCAGCTATAGCGGCTCTTAACAAACCACATGGGAAAAGGTACAAATAACTTTGGTAGATTTTTAGGCTTGTAATAAGATCGAGGTAATCTATTGTTCAGTTTCTTCTGTATACTAGTGTATTAATACGACGAGTGCATTCTGTCAGTTTAGCAAAATCTCCCACGCAATACTAAAGTTACTGCACGGTATTAAACGAGGTATCTTCATTAATAACCTCTCTCTTCCTACCTCACTCTGTTTCATTTTACTCTGTCCTTTCATTGCACTTAGGTTGGGCTGGCTTCTGAGAGGCACGAACCTAACATAGGTACATACAGATGCACACATACATCCAAGCACTGGTTTATGCGTCTTAATATTGCCCAGGTTGACTACGGTCTAGGGTGGAATAGGCGCGCCTCCGCCAGTAGAAACTAGTGAAGCAAACACATAACATTAAAACAAAATTAAAAACGGTATGCGGGATCAAGATGCTGAGTAGCGCATGAGCTGCAGTGGTCAGCGACCCATAGCTGACTGCTAGCGTCATGGCCAGCGAACCAGAGCTGTCAAGACCCTTTTACATCTCCACGCGGTGATCCTGGATAACAGGCCGGCAGCAGGGCAGACTGCCTAAGGAGAAAGGATCGAAGAGGGAATGCTAACCCGGTACTAAAAAAATGCTTGCTGAAGTCGGATGTGTTGGACGGAAAGGTGCAAATATCGCAGTCAAGCTGTACACTACGACACAACGCATTCCGTTCTCTAGACTATATTCTGCTACTTAAGCTCTTTCAGGGTTTGGTAGCGGGAGATTGAGAACGAACGAAGCCAAGCCAAGCCAAAAACGGTTTGCAGTGATCGTTAAGACTCAACCGACGGAGGCGCCCCATAAAAAAATTAAGAAAAGAACTAGCTATCCAACGAAATGAAATTGACGAGAGCGGCTCATATTCCAACAGTTTTAAAACGTTCACAAAAGTGTTGAGGTAAAAGTGTCGCCAGAAAACTACAGCAAGTAATGTTGCCACGGTTATCGAAAATAAAGGATACGAATAGTTTCTTAATTATTTATGAATTTTAAAAATTAAATAAAACCGCAACCCATAATAATGTGTGTAATTAGGCCGAGATATGCACTTTGACACTTATGGCTGAATAGTTTCGAGGCCTACCTGCCGACAAGGAGAGCAGCGGTTTGTATCCCGGTATGTCATATGTTGTTTTTCTGTTGGGGGTGATATAAACAAATATAGCCCGCACACGACGTGGTGACAGCAGTGGCGAAGCGACCTGTAGTCCTCAGCCTAAAAAACACCTGGACTACCCTCAGAAATGGAAAAAAAGTACTATTGACATTTTAACAACTTGTTTTATCTTCTTTTTTTTTAGGGGGGACCTTTTTTTTTAAAACTTTGCGCTACTACGAATGTTAAATTAGGGGCAACCGCCCCTGCGGCCCTCCCCTCGATACGCCGCTGTGTTCAATATTTTTTGTGTAAAAATAGGGCAGAGTTTCATTTGGTATTGTTCCCAACCTTTAAGTCGCTCTACCTGTATTACGGTAATATGATGCGAGCGTACCTTCCAGGTGTGCCTACGAATATCGAATGGCAGTCTTTCATTTATTCCAAAGTCGGACGAGAGGTGATGGAATTGTCACATTTGCTTTGGGGAAGGATTTTAATACTCGCCAGGGGTTTTTACAACATTCTTTTGTTGGCAATGTCCGCTTTGTTTGGGATGGTTTTGCATCTATGGATCTATGTGTATGCATACGCATATATGTATGGTATATATACATTCATGTGTACATAAAACTACGTGCACATACGTATGTACATGCCTATACATACGTGCATACATAATACATACATACATACATATATACATATATACATATATACATATATACATACATACATACATACATACATACATACATACATACATACATACATACATACATACATACTTACATACATACATACCTACATAGATACATACATACATACATACAAACACGCACACACACATGCACGCACATGCACACACACATCTGACTAACTTAGTCTGGTCAGTATGTTTCCCATGGCTTTGACTAACATAATCTGGTCAGTATATTTTGCTTGACCAGACGTTAGTCTCCTCTCTCCAAGGAATCAATAGATGAATCCGTACATTTATGACATATGAGTATGCGCAAATACATATGTGTTTAATTCTTCCTCCTATTTTCTCATTTTGTCCTGTTTGTGCATTTCAGCGTCAGGCTATGAAGAGGTTTCTTGGCCGGACCCTAGCACGGGCTTCGTACATGGGGAGATTTACTGCTTCTGTTATTTTTGCTATCCATCTTTTGCCTGGTGGGTCCTAGGCTCTGCATCAATTGTATCTGTATAGCGTTGCTTTCTGAGTGATACTATCTGGTGTTTGACGTGTCACGTGGCCGAACCATTTGGTTTGTTGTCTCTTGATGAGGTCTAGCACTGATGTTGTATCTACTTGTCTCCTAATATCTTCGTTTCAGATTCTATTTATTCTTGTTACTAGAAGCATTGTATGCAGGTTTTTCATCTCAGATGTTAAGAGGTTTCTTCAGTCTTTGTTCAGTGTCCAATTCTGGCACTGATAGGACAGTGTGTGTGTTGTATAGCGTTCTTTTTGTTTTTAACCATTGTCGCGTGCTTACATAGTAATATAGGAGACATTTGCCCAATTATTTGACTCGCTTTATTACATCTGTTTTGGATTTCGATGTCGCCTTTGCCATCTGCTGAGATTATGTTACCCAAGTACGTGAAATTGTGCACTTATCTTACTTGCTGGTTTTGTTTTGATATTGTTGTATGTTCTTTTTTGCAATCGTCATAACTTCGGTTTTTTTCTATGTTGATTTTGCGACTGTAATCCGTACATTACACGTCATTACATGAACTCTCTGTAGCGCGTTCATTAAAAATACGAACCCACCAAGGACAAGGCTTTCCTGAGGAATGTATATAACAAAGTGTCTTAACTTAACTTATGTTAGCGTCTTTTTACTGGTTTAGAAGACTATGCAAAGTCTGTATACAACCAGTTTCATTTGCATTTCCTTGCTGCAAAAGCTATGCGCATCCAATATATTCTTAAATACATTAATTGTTCCTACCTCCACTACTTCCTGTGTCAATGCATTCCAAGCATTCACCACTCTCTGACTAAAAAAGTATGTTCTAATATCTAATCTGGACCTTTCTTTAGTTAATTTGTAGCTACGTCCACTTGTTCTTGCAGGCGGTTGTATTTTGTAAAAAAAAAACTTGTTATAGTCTAATTTATCCTTACCGTTGTACATCTTATAAACCTGTATTAAGTCAACTCGAATTCTTCTCTTTTCTAGACAATGTGGGCCGGTTTTTCTGAGTCTTTCCTCGTAACTAATTCTGAAATCTCCCTATAAGTTTTGTCGCTCTTTTTTTCTATCTTTTCCAGCATGTTTATATCCCTTCTACGATAAAGACTCCACACCTGTATACAGTACTCCAATCTAGGTCTAACTAATGCGTTATACAGTTTGACAATCACGTCCTTGCTCCTTTGTTCAATTTTTCTTTTCTATCACACCTAACGTTGCATTTGCCTTCTTCACCGCTACCTGGACTTGCCCACTCACTTTACCTGTACGATCTTGAGGTGTACGTTTTGAATATGTAATTAAGCTGCGTTTCTGCACGTACGTTGTCTGCACTTTGATGATACGAGGCGTGTTAAAATTAAACTGGACCAAACTGGAACAAGTGAACATACCTACGATGCGCATGATGACGTCACTTCTGGTGTAAACAGCGCCGTCAAGTTTGCAAAATTCCAATATCCTCATACTCTTAGTTCCCTCAGCAGACCGTTGAAAACATGGCTGGTGTGATACGGAATCCGTTAAGAGTTGATCAGCGTGGGGGATCAAGATGCTGAGCAGCGCATGAGCTGCAGTGGTCAGCGACCCATAGCTGACTGCTAGCGTCATGGCCAGCGAACCAGAGCTGTCAAGACCCTTCTACACCTGCACGCGGTGATCCTGGATAACAGGCTGCAGCAGGGCAGACTGGCTAAGGAGAAAGGATCGAAGAGGGAATGCTAACCCGGTACTAAAAAAATGCTTGCTGAAGTCGGATGTGTTGGACGGAAAGGTGCAAATATCGCAGTCAAGCTGTACACTACGACACAACGCATTCCGTTCTCTAGACTATATTCTGCTACTTAAGCTCTTTCAGGGTTTGGTAGCGGGAGATTGAGAACGAACGAAGCCAAGCCAAGCCAAAAACGGTTTGCAGTGATCGTTAAGACTCAACCGACGGAGGCGCCCCATAAAAAAATTAAGAAACGAACTAGCTATCCAACGAAATGAAATTGACGAGAGCGGCTCATATTCCAACAGTTTTAAAACGTTCACAAAAGTGTTGAGGTAAAAGTGTCGCCAGAAAACTACAGCAAGTAATGTTGCCACGGTTATCGAAAATAAAGGATACGAATAGTTTCTTAATTATTTATGAATTTTAAAAATTAAATAAAACCGCAACCCATAATAATGTGTGTAATTAAGCCGAGATATGCACTTTGACACTTATGGCTGAATAGTTTCGAGGCCTACCTGCCGACAAGGAGAGCAGCGGTTTGTATCCCGGTATGTCATCTGTTGTTTTTCTGTTGGGGGTGATATAAACAAATATAGCCCGCACACGACGTGGTGACAGCAGTGGCGAAGCGACCTGTAGTCCTCAGCCTAAAAAACACCTGGACTACCCTCAGAAATGGAAAAAAAGTACTATTGACATTTTAACAACTTGTTTTATCTTCTTTTTTTTTAGGGGGGACCTTTTTTTTTAAAACTTTGCGCTACTACGAATGTTAAATTAGGGGCAACCGCCCCTGCGGCCCTCCCCTCGATACGCCGCTGTGTTCAATATTTTTTGTGTAAAAATAGGGCAGAGTTTCATTTGGTATTGTTCCCAACCTTTAAGTCGCTCTACCTGTATTACGGTAATATGATGCGAGCGTACCTTCCAGGTGTGCCTACGAATATCGAATGGCAGTCTTTCATTTATTCCAAAGTCGGACGAGAGGTGATGGAATTGTCACATTTGCTTTGGGGAAGGATTTTAATACTCGCCAGGGGTTTTTACAACATTCTTTTGTTGGCAATGTTCGCCAGGGGTTTTTACAACATTCTTTTGTTGGCAATGTTCGCTTTGTTTGGGATGGTTTTGCATCTATGGATCTATGTGTATGCATACGCATATATGTATGGTATATATACATTCATGTGTACATAAAACTACGTGCGCATACGTATGTACATGCCTATACATACGTGCATACATAATACATACATACATACATATATACATATATACATATATACATATATACATACATACATACATACATACATACATACATACATACATACATACATACATACATACTTACATACATACATACCTACATAGATACATACATACATACATACAAACACGCACACACACATGCACGCACACGCACACACACATCTGACTAACTTAGTCTGGTCAGTATGTTTCCCATGGCTTTGACTAACATAATCTGGTCAGTATATTTTGCTTGACCAGACGTTAGTCTCCTCTCTCCAAGGAATCAATAGATGAATCCGTACATTTATGACATATGAGTATGCGCAAATACATATGTGTTTAATTCTTCCTCCTATTTTCTCATTTTGTCCTGTTTGTGCATTTCAGCGTCAGGCTATGAAGAGGTTTCTTGGCCGGACCCTAGCACGGGCTTCGTACATGGGGAGATTTACTGCTTCTGTTATTTTTGCTATCCATCTTTTGCCTGGTGGGTCCTAGGCTCTGCATCAATTGTATCTGTATAGCGTTGCTTTCTGAGTGATACTATCTGGTGTTTGACGTGTCACGTGGCCGAACCATTTGGTTTGTTGTCTCTTGATGAGGTCTAGCACTGATGTTGTATCTACTTGTCTCCTAATATCTTCGTTTCAGATTCTATTTATTCTTGTTACTAGAAGCATTGTATGCAGGTTTTTCATCTCAGATGTTAAGAGGTTTCTTCAGTCTTTGTTCAGTGTCCAATTCTGGCACTGATAGGACAGTGTGTGTGTTGTATAGCGTTCTTTTTGTTTTTAACCATTGTCGCGTGCTTACATAGTAATATAGGAGACATTTGCCCAATTATTTGACTCGCTTTATTACATCTGTTTTGGATTTCGATGTCGCCTTTGCCATCTGCTGAGATTATGTTACCCAAGTACGTGAAATTGTGCACTTATCTTACTTGCTGGTTTTGTTTTGATATTGTTGTATGTTCTTTTTTGCAATCGTCATAACTTCGGTTTTTTTCTATGTTGATTTTGCGACTGTAATCCGTACATTACACGTCATTACATGAACTCTCTGTAGCGCGTTCATTAAAAATACGAACCCACCAAGGACAAGGCTTTCCTGAGGAATGTATATAACAAAGTGTCTTAACTTAACTTATGTTAGCGTCTTTTTACTGGTTTAGAAGACTATGCAAAGTCTGTATACAACCAGTTTCATTTGCATTTCCTTGCTGCAAAAGCTATGCGCATCCAATATATTCTTAAATACATTAATTGTTCCTACCTCCACTACTTCCTGTGTCAATGCATTCCAAGCATTCACCACTCTCTGACTAAAAAAGTATGTTCTAATATCTAATCTGGACCTTTCTTTAGTTAATTTGTAGCTACGTCCACTTGTTCTTGCAGGCGGTTGTATTTTGTAAAAAAAAAACTTGTTATAGTCTAATTTATCCTTACCGTTGTACATCTTATAAACCTGTATTAAGTCAACTCGAATTCTTCTCTTTTCTAGACAATGTAGGCCGGTTTTTCTGAGTCTTTCCTCGTAACTAATTCTGAAATCTCCCTATAAGTTTTGTCGCTCTTTTTTTCTTTCTTTTCCAGCATGTTTATATCCTTTCTACGATAAAGACTCCACACCTGTATACAGTACTCCAATCTAGGTCTAACTAATGCGTTATACAGTTTGACAATCACGTCCTTGCTCCTTTGTTCAATTTTTCTTTTCTATCACACCTAACGTTGCATTTGCCTTCTTCACTGCTACCTGGACTTGCCCACTCACTTTACCTGTACGATCTTGAGGTGTACGTTTTGAATATGTAATTAAGCTGCGTTTCTGCACGTACGTTGTCTGCACTTTGATGATACGAGGCGTGTTAAAATTAAACTGGACCAAACTGGAACAAGTGAACATACCTACGATGCGCATGATGACGTCACTTCTGGTGTAAACAGCGCCGTCAAGTTTGCAAAATTCCAATATCCTCATACTCTTAGTTCCCTCAGCAGACCGTTGAAAACATGGCTGGTGTGATACGGAATCCGTTAAGAGTTGATCAGCGTGGGGGATCAAGATGCTGAGCAGCGCATGAGCTGCAGTGGTCAGCGACCCATAGCTGACTGCTAGCGTCAGGGCCAGCGAACCAGAGCTGCCAAGACCCTTCTACACCTCCACACGGTGATCCTGGATAACAGGCTGCAGCAGGGCAGACTGGCTAAGGAGAAGGGATCGAAGAGGGAATGCTAACCCGGTACTTAAAAAATGCTTGCTGAAGTCGGATGTGTTGGACCGAAAGGTGCAAATATCGCAGTCAAGCTGTAAACTACGACACAACGCATTCCGTTCACTGGACTACATTCTGCTACTTAGGCCCTTTCAGGGTTTAGTAGCGGGAGATTGAGAACGAAGAAGAAGAAGAAGAAGAAGAAGAAGAAGAAGAAGAAGAAGAAGAAGAAGATCAGCTTGGGGGGGGGAATTCGGTTTCTAACAGCAGAAGGATGTCGATCAGTTGACATTCATCACAGAATGCAGGCAGTGAATGGTGACAAAAGTGTGTAGAAGACAACAGTGAAGAACTGGACAATGATGTTTAAATAGTGACGTTGAGTTAATGCAACAATATTCGCCTGACCTGGTCTCAGTTGATCTTTTGTTAACTTACGACGTCCTTTTAAACACCTTGTCATCTTACCTGTTTGATCTATTTTAAATCATAGGTCCCTTTCCTTTTCTATCTTTCTAATATTTTTCTCGCCTATTCTGTAATTGTGTTCTATATTGGATCTACCCATATGAAATGACTGTAAATTTATCTACATTAAACTCCATTTGCCAGCTTACAGACCATTCTCGAATTCTATCAAAATCCGACCTCACTTTTGCTTTAGACGAAACACTGCTGCATAGTTTTGTGTCATCAGCGAATTTTGCAATCATGGATCCCATATCCAAATCCTTTATTTATATATCAAGAACAAAATTGGTCCAAAAACCGAGCGCTGTGGCACTTCACATTTTACTTCACACCATTGAGAGTACTCTTTATTTATGGCCACGCTTGTCTTCTTCCTGGTAATCAATTTTCAATCCATTTGGCAACTTCCCCACCTATTTCATGTAATTTTAACCTTCTAAATAATCTTTGATGAGATAATCTATCAAAGGCCTTTGCCAAACCTAGATAAATAACATCCACTGGCTGTCCTTTATCTATCAATTTAGTAACCTCCTCCCTTATTTCTAATAGATTTGTTTAAGCACGATCTCCCTCTAGTAAACTCATGCTGACTATTTCTGATTAGATTAAACTTGTCTAAATGCATTACAATGTTTTCTTTGATTATTGACTCTAACAATTTACAGACTATGCTCGTTAAAATTAACTTGTCACCAGACGTTCAGCTCTAAACATGGTCCTCTCCACTAGAAGCTATCACAGTGCAGACTGCGACTCTGACCATGCTCTTGTATGCAGCAAGAGTACTCTTGTAGCTTCGCACAATATACCGCTCCAGACAGATGGGGCATCCATGGTGATTCTTTTCAAATCGGAGAGGTTTGTGTCTGACCTTAATCTTGCTCTTCGGGGAGGATCTGATTGTGACGCCACAGCTAAGTGGAACGTTATGAAAGGTGCCATCTATAATACAGCATTAGCTACGTTTAGCATGAGGGAATGATCCAATCACGACTAGTTCAATGCACATCTCGCAAGAATGGAACCAGTAATTGAGGCCAAATGAGAAGCTTTCATCAATTATAAAAAAATGCCCACATGAGAGGACGCTTGCAGCCCTCAGGAGAGTCCGAGCACCAATCAACGAACCGCTAGACAATGCGACAGTTAATACTGGCAGAAATTGTGTGAAGAAATTCAGCTAAATGCAGAGACGGGAAATATCCAGAACATGTATAGAAATATAAAGATGGCACTGGGCTCTACTGCGAGAGGTGCTGGCCCCTGAAATCTCTTACAGGTGGGAGAATCATGGATCGTGACCAGCAGATGGCCAGATGGTTGGAGCACTACTCTGAGCTCTACTCTCGGGAAACGGTGGTCACTGATGATTCTTTGTATGGGCTACAGGTCCTGCATCTTGCGGAGGAACTTGACAGACCACCTACCCTGGATGAGCTTGATAATGCTATCAACTACCTCTCAAATGGCAAAGCCCCAGGGGAAGATGGTATCCCGCCCGAAGTCATCAAATGCGGGAAATCAGCACTAGCCCAGTTGATGTTCGATCTTCTATGCCTCTGCTGGGAGGAATGTGCAGTCTCTAAAGATATGCGTGACGCCATCATTGAGGCTATTTACAAAAACATAGGTGACCGCGAGAACTGCAATAGCGATAGAGGCATCTCGCTCCTGAGCGTTGTAGACAAAGTTTACGCCCGCATGCTACTAAACAGATTGAGAGTGCTCGCGGACAGGGTGTACCCAGAATCCCAGTGTGGCTTTAGAGTAGGTAGATCAACAATGGATATGATTTTCTCGCTTCACTAAATCCAGGAGAAGTGCAGAGAACAAGACCAGCCGCTCTTTATGATGTTCCTATACCTCACCCAGGCCCTCGACGATTAGTATGAAGGGTCTATTGGAACTCCTCGAGGAGATCGGCTGTCCCACCCCCCACCCCCCCCCCCCCCCCCAAAAAAAAAAACAAAAAAAAACAAACAAACAACTGCGTAGCATGATAATTTCTTTTCACACTGAAATGAAGGGCCCAGTTCTATACGACGTTCATCTTAGAACTCTTTTCCCATCAAGAGTGAAGTGAAGCAGGGATGTGTTCTCGCGCCGACCCTCTTTGGGATCTTCTTCTCCGTGCTCCTATCCTACGCTTATGACACATCTATGGACGGTGTTTATCTGCGCACCAGTTCAGATGGGCGGCTGTTTAACCTGTCCCTACTTCGTGCGAGGACTAAGGTGAGGACGGTGCTCATTAGGGAGATGCTTTTTACGGATGATGCAGTTCTAGTGACCAACAGTGAGGAGGCCCTGCAGAGACTGGGAGACAGATTCGCCGAGGGGGTGCAAGTTTGGCACAGAGACTGGCATGGACGACAATCAACAACAGAGTTGGTAGGCGACACACGTGATAGAAATGCTGAAGGCCTATGAAGGCCAACGCCAACCAACAGGCACCTGATGATGATAATATCTTTACTTGTATGTCTTCAGTGTATATCTTCTTCTTCGTCGTCATTCATTCTCAAGCTCATTTTACTAAACCCTGAAAAGGGCTTTGCAAGTAGCAGGATGTTGTCTGGAGAACAGAAAGCGTTGTGTTATAATTTACAGCTTGACTGCGATATGTGTACCTTTCGGTACGACACATCCGACTTCAGTATCGCATTTTTGAGTACCGGGTTAGCCTTCCCTCTTCGATCCCTTCTCCTTAACCAGTCTGCCTGTTGTAGCCTGTTATCCAGGATCATCATGTGGTGGTGGAGAAGGCTCTTGTCAGCTCTGGGTCCCTGGCCCTTCAGTATATATCATTGCTACGCCTTTGCCTGTTGTGTATGAACTGATACCAAAGCACTAATGATACGTCCCTAGCTGAGTATCGACGTGTGTTGCGTGTTGGTCTGTCTGTATGTTTATTTCTTGTAAGTTTGTTTTGTATTTGTGTCTGAGTCGCGGGTGTTAATGCTTAGTATGTATAAGTGTATTTTATTAGGTTCGGAGAGAAAGCTGTGAAGCTGGACAACCAGTTCAAATACCTTGGAGATGTAATTGACTGGGAGCGATACATTTAGGAAGAGTTGGCAGAAGAGCAGCAACCGGGGGATTTCTCAATACCATAAAATGTTAGTTGTCCATCGCAAACCAAGATGGCGACATCATCAGACTATTTCTGACATAAGATGATTGTCCCTGGGGAAGGATGCCGTAATCCATGCAGACACGGCAAAACATAGATGGGCAGGTCACATGTTGAGACGAAACGATGCTCGATGTAGCACAGCGACAGCAGTCTGGTACCCCTGGAGTAAGAAGAGACCGCAGGGAAGACCTCCAATGCGTTGGTAAGACTCCCTTACTGTACGCTGCAACACCCGAGGTATCTAGAAGAGCAGTTACCACGCACTGGACACTCGTGGACCAAGACAGGGTCCGCTGGAGACTAAGTTGGGACCCGCAGCTTCGCTGAGGAACGGGTCATCAAGATCAAGATGTAACTTGCGCTGTATTTGGATTATAGTGAGGAAGAAACTGCGCTGGTCATAAACCTCACTCTCTGGTCCCGAGCTACCTTAGACCAGTGGCAAGACATAAGTTAAGATGACTGGGGGAAACTATGGGTGCATGCACTTTGGTCAGACCTCCTTTGTGACCAGGGGTCTTTTGAAATTTGCGGAATTTCATGGTCCACCGTTTCCGTTCATCGCTTAAGAGGAGAGTGTTTTACCTCGCGACCACAGCTTCCTCACCTATATGCCAGTTCTGACTTACGGATGTGAAGCGTGGGAAATGACCACGGTCCAGAGAAGTCAGCTTCAAATCTCCTAAATGAGATATGTAAGAAAGGTGGTCTGTGTCAGGAAAGGACAAGGTCCACGACCAGACACTACACCATGATCTTGAAACTCAGCTCTTACAGACCCGGGTAGAACTGTCTCAAATTAGATGGTTGGTCACGCCTGCAGAATGGGAGGAGACCGGATGCCGTGACTGGCACAGAAAGCCAAAAACCAAGGACACAGACCTCCAGGACGATTAAGGGCACGCTATGAGGACAATATCCGACAGTCTCTGGAGGACCAAGGACTGGAATGGAACCATATCAAAAGAAATACTGCCGATAGAGCAGTCTGTCGTTCTCTATGGCAGATCTTCACACCCCAAGGTAGAAGATGCTTGACTAAGTGACGTGAAGAGAGTTGGTTTAGTGAGAGTGAAAACAGATGTCAACGGCGGTTTCAGTTGAATAACTAATTATGAGGGTATGCTCAAGATATGGACCTTGTCTCCAGATGGATTCTCCCACGTGATTGTGGCTGTCTTTTCTTGTCTTGCTGGGGTTTGGCTTGTCGAGTTTCACTGTTTAGAATCTTTGGAAGCATGGCTGCGATCCCTGTCGGTTGGATTGTGGTGGGGATAGAAAATATGTTGAAGTATGTTGTTGAGGATGTGAAAGTTTCTTTCAATTGCTGAGTTTTCTGAGCCGATCAGTATCTTCTCCGCTTGCTGGGCATATTAAGAAAACGCTATGTATTGTTGTTATCCCATTGTCTGCTCTTGGCAGCCCAATGCCATTCTTATATAGATACATGTCTTCTTCTGTTGTTTTACTGCTCCGTACAGTGTGTTGGTAATTGACGACAGTGCTTGTAAGGATCTCTTCTTCATGTCCACAAGTACCTTGCACTCAATGACTAGGTGTCTAACAGTTTCCCCAGGATCAGAGCAATGTCTGCACAATGGCAGGTGTTGGGGATTGATGCGGTTCAAGTGGATATTCACTCTGGTGTGTTCTGTTCGGAACTGAAATATGACATTGTGATCTCGTCTATGTAGTTTATTTATGTAATTCTTACTTTTTAGCTGTGACATTTCGCTAAACACACTGCGATCTATTGTTCCCGTCGCCTTCTCTATATGTCTGGTGTTGCATCTTTCGCTGACACCGGAGATTGTTCTGGCACTGGGACTTTATTTCCTTGCGCTGCTGCCGTTGGTTGTTGTTGTTGTTGTTAGACCTTGTATTAGGCCGAGCAGTTGATTGACCAGTGCATGCGCATTGGGGGCGTGGGTTGACACTCCGTCTGATGTCCTAGTATTATTACCAGGATGGTCAGATGGTTCTACTATCAGCTGGATGTCCCCGTTGAGCGGGACCGGGGAATTGTTATTGATAGTTGCATGTACCTGACTGAAAAAGTTAATGATGTTTCGGAGGTCCGCCTCTGGATTCCCCATGAACGAGGTGGCTATATATTTTTTTTAAAATGAAGCCTCATATCCCTGTCAGGGGAAGCCACTGTAGAGTGATCGTGTTCCTCTTCTTGTCAGTGTGTTGAATTGAGATAGATAGTGTGGGTACTTCCCACTATAACCGCCTACGATGAAGCTTATGGTAATATTTGGTGTGGGCCACCGCGTTCAGAGTTGCGTACCACATAAGTGGATATTCTAAGCTGTTTATTGTCGCAACCCCTCTCGTTTCCCCGCTAGATGGCCCCGACAAGATACTCGCAATATGAGAATATCTTGTCCTGGAGACTTGAGCTTCCATATTCAATACTAGTGCGCATTAAGTGCTGGAGATTTTTTTTTCTTTGATGAAATTAATTCATTCAATCACTGGTGCGATGTAAAAAGTGGAATGTCACAGAACTCGGTTTTGGGACCAATTTTGTCATATATACATAATCTTAGACTTAGTCGGTATGTACTACAGGAGCATGAGCCCCTGTGCAGGTCCCATCTCTGATGTGAGCTGTATGTAGCCAGGAGGAGGATACCCTCTTAGTGGGCTAGGCTCGAGCAGCTTATTGCTCAACTCTGGAGGGTGGTTAACTGATGTGCGAGTCCACCTTAATAGACTCAAACACTAGAGCAAAGTAGACCCGCAGCCTGTTAGGTGCCATCTGTGCTTCTCTTAACAAATCACCGAACTATGGCCGGTGTTATACCATGTCACACAGTTAGTCGCCTCCTACGACATGCTCTCTGTGAGGCAGTGGTGCTATTCTTGTCCTTGTCGTACACATAGACCCCGGCAAACCATTCCGGAATATATATATGAATGATTTGGACAATGATATCGGATTCATGATTGCAAATTTTGGGAATGACACAAAACTATGCAGATGTGTCTCTTCTAAAGCAAGAGTGGATATATTGAGATCGGATTTAGAAAGAATTCAAAAAGGGTATGAAAGCTGGCTGGTGGATAATGTAGATACATATACAGTCATTCACATGAGACGATCCATTATGAGATATAATTATAGGATGGGAGAGAACAATATTAAAAGGATGGAAAAAGAAAAGGACCTAGGAGTTAAAATAGATCATATAGGTAAAGTAAGTGAGCAAGTCCAAGTAGCAGTAAAAAAAGGTGAATGCAATGTTAGGTATGATAAAACAGAAAAATTAAACAGAGGAGCATGGAAGCGATAGTCAAACCGTATAAAGCATTAGTTAGACCTAGACTGTAGTACTGTGTTTAGGTGTGGACTCCTTATCGTAGATGGAATATAAACATGCTGGAAAGGATACAAAGAAAAGTGACAAAACTAATAGTATGATTCCGGAATTATAGTTATGAGAAAAGACCGCCCTTTAGTATCTTGAAACAATAATAATTCGAGGTGATTAATACAGGTAATCTTATATTGAAGGAAAGCATAAATTATAATATAACGCATTTTTCAAAGTATAGCCGGCTACAAGAACAAGAGGACACAGCTACGTATTATTATTTAAAGTAAAATCTATACTAAATATTATGAAATTTATTTTTAGTCAAGAGAGCGGTGAATGATTGAAACACAATGTCACCGAAAATTGTGGGGGAATGGTCGGTTACTGCATTGGAAAATAGATTAGATGCTCATAGTTATTTTACAACTACGTTGAGTAGAAGAAACTGTTTGAATACAGACTCTGCAGAGCCTTCTAAACCAGTATAAAGAAGTTAAGTTCACTCTGTAATACTATGGACTTCTGAATAAATGTATTCTTGCAATGTGAAACTACTATTAAGAAATAATGATATATTTAAAGATTGAGTAATATTTTTTTATAAAGAAACGTCTATGTATCTTCTTCTTTGCGTTCGGTTTCGTATGCTCATTTTATGACACCAGATGGGCTG
Source organism: Ariolimax columbianus (assembly GCA_036924085.1). Lineage (NCBI taxonomy): Eukaryota > Metazoa > Mollusca > Gastropoda > Stylommatophora > Arionidae > Ariolimax > Ariolimax columbianus. Next base: position 46,299,782 of record JAVGWX010000013.1, read on the forward strand.
CCTCCATGAAGTGACACGTCAGTCACATGTCCTCAATGGTTCCCCACAGTTTGTCTTGTATGTTTCTTTCCTCGGGCCAGGTCTTCTCACGGGAGCTTTGGTGCAGTGGACATGTTTGCAGGGTGTGTTCTGGAGTCTGGGGTCCTCTCTGACATGTGCATTGTGCAGTCTGTGCTGCTTTCATTTTATGCATGTTTGCATTTAGTCTGCAATGACCCGTTCTGAGGCGGACAATTGTGGTATACTGTTTCCTATTCAGTCTATTGATTGGGTCCTGTGGGTATTTGCTGTTTATTCTCTCTATCCACTGTTGTTTATTTTTTTTTGGTTGATGTGTGCCTTGATTTCTGGCAGTTCTTCTTCTTCTTTCTTCTTTCGTTCGCTTTAAAATGGTGTCTATATCTGCAGTGTTGTCTCTTGTATAAATTTCACTGTCTTTTGTAGTTCACACACAGGTCCATAAAGTTTCTCTTCCAGTGTTGTTTCTATGGGCCAGTGAGATTTTCTCTGTATATCATATTCGGGGCAGTTTTGCAGTATGTGCTCTGCTGTCTGGGGCGCCTGTCCGCATGTACACATGGCTGAGTTGCCAATCTTCATTTTTGTGTACATGTGGCTGCGGAGTCGGTTGTGTCCTGTTCTAAGGCGCAACACAACAGTTTGCTATTGTCTGTTCATGTTATGGTAATCGTCTGGTGTTACTGTTGGTGGCTTTCTGATTGATTTGATCATCATTATCTTCTGTTGGTATGTAACTGGCACATCTGGTTGCTCGTCTGCAGCACCCACCTTTGCCAGTCGGTCTGCTCTCTCGTTTCCTGGTATTCCACAATGAGAAGGTATCCACTGCATGACAATCTTGCGCTGGTTGCTCAGTTCAGACAGTAGAGCCTGTAGATCTGGCAGTTTCTCAAATTTAAGTGCTTGGAGTGCTGATTGTGCATCTGTAAGAAATACTACAGGTTGTGGACCGACATTGGTGTTCAACAGTTTCTCAGTTGCCACCTTGATTGCCTGTATTTCTGCATCATATATATGACAGAATTTCCCAGTTGGTACTTTGACTGTATCCCTAAAGTTGTTTGGGTATTCTATGTACACTCCCGCTCCACCATTCTTTACTGCATTCTGTGCTGACCCATCTGTGTATACTCTGATCCAGAGGTCTTGTGGGTATTCTTCATCCAGGAAATTGAGGATCACTATCCTACGTTGCACACTGTTCTGTTCATCCTTGTCTAATATTCCTTTCACTTTTGTTTGAATGCATACTGATAGTCCGTGCTCCTCTCTCCAAGGGGTTTGTTCTGGCACAGACTTTAGGGGGATGTCAACTTCAGGTAGATCCATAATTTGCCTGCGAAGTCGTTTCGCCTGATGCATAAAACTACTTCTTTTCAGTCTTCCCATTGCTAAGTTTTGAAATATGTCTTTCATTGGATGGCTCGGCATGCAGTGGAACTTTTCTGCCTGTGTTAATACCTTTGTGTCTCTGCGCTCTCTTAGTGCTTGTATCCTTCCCATTTTCTCCATCTCCACAATAGGTGTTGATTTCATTGCTCCTGTAATGACCCTAAGTGCCGGATTTTGCACCTTATCCACCTCTTTTAGGGTAGTGTTTGCTGCGGGGCACCACGCTGCTGACCCATATTCCAGATGTGGTCGTATACCTTGTTGGTAAACTTTAAGTATTTTTCCACTAGCACCCCATGTGGTTCCACTTAATTTTCTCAGGATGGCTAACTTCCTCCTGGCTTTTTTGGCTGCCTTGTTGACGTGTTCCCTCCATGTCAACCTATCATCAAATGTAACTCCAAGATAGGTGGGTTGTTTATCTTCTTTGAGGTGTTCTCCATTTATCTTGATAACTCCAGCTTTTTGTTTTGGGGAGAGGGTGAAAAGCGTAGTGCTACATTTTTCGGTGTTAATGTTTACACACCATCTGTTTGTCCATGAGGTCAAGGCATCAATAGCTCTTTGCAGCATTCTGGTGGCCACTGTTGCTTGCTCATTAATCACCATATTACCAAGTCATCTGCATACATTGCAACTTTTGTTCCTTGTGGTAGCTCAGCAATCAAGTCATTGATGAAGACTATGAAAAGTGTAGGGGAAAGAACTCCTCCCTGAGGCACACCATGACGCAGTAGAATTTTCTTACTCTTGAGACCATCTAGTTGGACTCTGGCTCTTCTGTTATGTAAGTATGCTTTTATCCATTTGTACATCCTACCCATCACTCCATTATTTCTCAGTTTCTTTAAAAGTCCTTCTTTCCAAACCTTATCAGAAGCTTTCCTTAAGTCTATCCATGCTGCTAATACTAATTTCTTGTCCTGGAATGCGTCCTCGATCTGTTGTGAGAGGTATGTTGCCTGGTCTTCAGTGGAGTTGCATTTCCTAAATCCTGCCTGTTGTGGCACAAGAAGGTTTTGGCTCTCAAGATACCACTGGAGCCTTAGGTTGATGATACGTTCCATTGTTTTACATATGCAGCTTGTGAGGCTGATTGGTCTATAGCTGGATGCCATGGAACTGTCTTTCCCTGGTTTTGAGAGTGGTATCATGATTGCTTCTCTCCAGGTCTGTGGGACTGTACCTGATGTCCAACAAATGTTGAAGATCTGAAGCAGCTTTGTTTTTGCTGCTGTTCCCAAGTTCTGGATCATCTTATTGGACACTCCGTCTGTTCCTGGCGACTTTCTCATTTTCAGTTTGGATATTGAAAACTCCAGTTCTTTGTATGTGATTGGTGTCTCCATAACTTCGGGCATGGCACCATCTCGCTCTGTATTTTGTCGTTCCTCACGAACACTTTGTTGTTTCTCTCTGTCTACTTCAATGTTGCTATCTTTTGCAAAAGAGTCCGCAAAGTAATCAGCGGCTTGTTTGCCTGTGAGGATGTTTCCATCTTTGTTTAATGTAATTTTTGTGTTTCTCTGTGCACCCTCATCATTAAGTTGTTTTACCAACTTCCACAGTTTCCTAGTATCCTTTTCAAAGTTCAGAGACTCTGTTTTCTCCCTCCAACTTCTTCTTCTAGCCTGCAACTTTTCCCTTTGAAATTTGGCCTTAGCATGTTGATATTTTATGTGGTGTTCTTGACATGGACTAATCTCTGCTTGCTTTCTAGATGCTTCTACCTCGTTTTGCAGTTGTTCTAATTCCCTATTCCAGTATGGCCTATATTGTTTGCGGGCCCCTCTAGGTATTGTTTCATTGGCAGCCTGTAGTATGCATCTGCTGAAATTATCGACTACCTTATTTATGTCTTCATCTGTTGTTAGATTTCTAGTCAGCACACTAGACCGATGCTGGTACATTGACCAGTCTGCCTTCCTGTAATTCCACCGAGGCAGGGTACTACTTTCCTTGACATATTCATTTTCAATAGTTAGAAATACTGGTCTGTGGTCACTACCTCCAAGTTGTTTCCCTACAATGCGTGTAATGTTCCATTCCATGCATGGTGAGTGGAATGCCAAATCTGGTGTAGACGTGGTGTGCCATGATCTCGAGTAGAAGGTCGGTGGGTCTGTTGGCTGGTTAATCAGGATAAGTCCATTGTCATCCTGCCAGTTTTCTAGCTCCTCACCCCTCCTATCCATTTGATCATAGCCCCAGCTCTGTGAGTGGCTATTGAAGTATCCACACACAATCAGTCTTTCCTTTGTTGCAATCCTATTCAGTGCCAGTGGGCAATCACTCGGACAGTAATAATTTAGCAGGTGGAATTATGTACTTTCTGTCTTGAGATGCATCATCTGGTATTCTGCCCCCTCCATATATACTTCCTGCTGATAAGCATTGATGCTATTTCTCACAAGTGTCAGTATCCCACCCTTCTGCCTGTCTTGTCGGTCAAACCTATAGCACTGGTATCCTCTAATTTTGAAGGCTATATCTTTATTGAGATGCGTTTCTTGCAAGCAACATACATTTACTTGCTCTTCATATAGAATATTCTCAAGCTCTAATTGTTTACTATAGCCATCTCTTTTGCTGTTGACGCCTTCAAAATTCCAGTGCATTATTTAAAGTGTTCTTTCCTTTGTTTTTGGTTTTGTTTGGCCAGTATCTCTATTCTCGTGCCTCCTGACTCCACTAGGCATCCGAGAAGGACCTCCAGTAATAAAGTTTGGGCCCTTTCGAGACGGGGGACCCGGCACTGTACCTGCCTGGTTGTCCACCATAGGCCGAGCGCCATAACGTTTTGCAGATATAGGCATACTCTCATGTTGCGTATTTGCGTGGCATCCTGATTTCTGTGGTGCGCCTTTTGGCTGGTTGCCTCCGTCTTCAGCACCTTAACGTTGCTTGGACAGACTGTGGTCTTGCTCGAAAGGATGTGTGATGATGATGATATGAACTTATGGACCCATTTTTCAAGTATCCTTGAAGAGAGGCAGTCCAGTGTGTCTGTGTCCCAGAAACGTAGCATATACATGTGAGTGGGGTATCTCCTTACTCCCCTTTAGTATTCTTGGCTCCTCTGCAGTGATGGTACGCCTGGCATTCCCCGCCACCTGGGAGGTTGTCACAAAGGGGCAGAGGTGCAATGTCGTCTGGCCTGCATCTCTTCTGCGTCCATTGGGATGACTGATAGAAGACAAAAGTAAAGAACAAGGCAAGAATGCATTTAACCCATGAAGTGGGGGTGGATTGGTTTAGCCCAGAGCGTGTACCACTCGCCGGTGGGTTCTGCAGCTCCACCTAAAGGGCTCCACCTGCTCCTCGGCCTCTTAGTCTGGCCCCTCTCCAAGGACCTGTCCGACTTGTGTGACCCTAACAGGAGTAAAACTCCCGCCGGCATAGCTCCCTGGATCACTGGGACACGCAAGCTCTCCAACCCCGTCAAGGTAGGCCAACATTTGGAGAGATTTCTGGCAATGACACTGGGTGGGCGAATTGTTCTTTTTGTCTTCCCTCTCTGGCCAATCTGTCCCCCCCCCCCCCCCCTTCATTCCCAGGTATAACGACGTTATACGAAACTTTAGGAACGAATATCGGGTTTACGGAGAGAGTCAGTTTAAAAACCAACACTTAATCGCATGAACGCTAGCAAACAGTGATTATTGATATTCACTTCAAAGTCGAATACTTGATAAATCAATGTACTTTAAGAAAGGTTAAATGTTGTGGTACCGTCAAAAAAACCAACAATCGTTTCATGAAGAAAACAAAGCGCAGTGATTGTAATGTCGTACTAAATGAATGTACTTACTGGTATCGTAATTAAAACGACCGTGCAACTCTTGTTTAAAACACTTTTGGGATCGTGACTGTCTTGGTGTCTTCTGTTTCTTTTTTTTTTTGTCAGGGTAGATCCAGAACTAGGTAAGTATGAAGGGGATCAAGCTCTATGCTTCTACCGGTAATCTTCTCTTAATGCTGATTCATCTTTCAAGCATTATTTAGTTTGAAAATAAGATCTTTATGCTCTTCATTAAACTCCATTTGTCAGCTCACAGACCAGTCTCGAATTGTATCTAAACCCGACCTCAATATATCCACTTCTGCTTTAGATGAGACACTCCTGTATAGTTTTGTGTCGTCCGCAAATTTTGCAATCATAGATCCTATATCAATGTCTAAATCGTTTATATATATTAAGAACAAAATTGGTCTTTAAACCGAACCCTGTGGCACTCAACATTTTACTTCACCCCACTCAGAGTATTTACTGATGCCAACTCTCTGCCATCTTCCCGTTTACCTTCTTCTTCTTAGTTCGTTCTCTATCTCCCGCTACCAAGCCATTAAAAGGGCTTTGCGAGTAGCAGAATGTAGTCCAGAGAACGGAATGCGTTGTGTCGTAGTTTACAGCTTGACTGCGATATTTGCCCCTTTCGGTCCAACACATCCGACTTCAGCAGGGCAATTCTCGTTAACCAATTTTCTATCCAACTTCGCCACCTATTCCACGTGATTTCAATTTCCAAAACAATCATTGATGAGGCACCTTTTCAAAGGCCTTCACAAAATCCAAATATAAAAAAATCCATGGACTCTCCTCTCCTCTCCTCCTTCCAACATTTTGGTAACCTCCGCCATGAATTCCAACATATTTTGTAAGCATGATCTCTCGTAAACCCATGTTGACTCTTCCTAATTAGATTACAAGTACATTGATTTGGGACTACATTTACCTTTACCTCTAATTTCGAACATCAAGTTTGGATGAATACCTTCTTGACCCGAACATTTATAAACTTTCAACCTCAACAATTGTTTAAACAATTTCCTCCGTAATGCAGACTGATCCCTCTTTGTCCATTTCCATTTGTAAAATATCTTGGATCTTGGAGCACTCTTCTTTCGTGTTGACTGAGTTAAAGTTGATTGGGTAGTTTATTATCGTAGATACAATTGACAACTTCAAAGACGTTTGCCAGCATTTTAAATCAGCCGTAAAATAGAATGTCAATTGTTAACAATAACAACCAGTTTTACGTGAATACAAAAATAACTGTTACAACCAAAAGGTCTATGTCCAGAATACTGGTCAACAGTACTAAACAATCTAATAAAGGGTCTAAATTATTTATAAATGTTACAGATACGTCACTATTCAGTTTTGCTAACCATATGCAATTTATTTGCGCCTCGGCAATAGCTCGATAAAACAACTCTTTCTAAACTAGTAAGTTTTGGTTTGACTACTCAGTGTCTGATCTTTCTTAAAATTAATACTAAATTGAAAATAAGTTTTGTTCCTCGACAAGAACGAATATTTTTAATGCAGCCAGGAGAGTACTGAATGGGGATAAATGTTCAAAAGATAAATAGGTGACCAAATAAAGCACGAAGTGTATCAGTATTAGATATCGCCTAGTCTCCTAATCACACATCATTTTAATTTCTTTGTTGTATATAGGCATGGAAATGTTGCTCAAGAAGTAAAATAACACAAAAACTACAATAAAGATGGCGAGCTATTCACGTGAATATCATCTGCACAGTTGTGTTTTTGCTGGACAGAGAATCGCATAGGTAGACATTTCATTGTAATTTCAGGCGTTCTCGTCATTTGTCACTTGAAGCAGAATTCGTAGAAAATAGAATGAAGGGATCTGGTTACCGTTGCAGTGTTATAGATTATTTGCTAAGCAAAGACATATTAACGAAAGATCACAAAGTGCAACAACAATAACTTCACTTATTTTAAATTTTAGCACAGGACATATTCATTCAATTCATCATTGCCGTTCGTTGCGTCTGGCAGGGGGTTCATTTTGTCTTGATTAGATCTAGGTTCTACATATTATTAGATTAGTGAAAGTGTTAGTGGTCAAGTAGTGCTGCTCAGTTCACGTAATGTTTTGTGGGGTCTTCGTCTTCTCTGCTTATCTTGTAGGTTCAATTAAAATGCATGTGTAATAATTATATAATATTTCAGTACAGTTCAAATATCAGGAATTTGATAGCACAATTTCTCTTATGCTTATTTTTTTATGACCGCTATCAACAATTTTGGCATTTCCTGGTCGGTTCAGCTACTTGACTGGGTTCTCTTATACTGTATAGTAGTCTTTTTTTGTTGAGCTTCCAAAAAGTGTGCAGTCTTATATCTTTCTTCTTGTACTTCCACATCACAGGTTTTCTGTTGATGGTTATTTTTCCTTTTTTCAGATTTCATCAGTTCGATTAGTATTACCATTTGCTCATTTCAGCCATTCCTTATCATAAGGAATATCTATGCTATTTAGTGTTTACTCCTCTTGTCTAAAACCTCTTGATGTGCATTTCACATCATCATCAGTCCCATGACCTAGAAGGTCGGTGAGGTTCCGTTATTGCAGTTTGTCGTACCAGCTCCTGCCATACAACAACGGTGTGTTTTGGGCCACTACACACCTGATGGAGCCCATCTATCTCCAGGTGGCAATTCATTATAGTTGTGTGTAAATTTCATACAACAAAGCTGACACTGTTTGCAGCTAGGGCGAAGCACGCCAATCTCGTTAAGTTCAGCCGTGTGAACTAGACCTTGAAATATGACACATGTTTAAGCGTAGTGCAATTCATATGGCCGATGTCCATTCCAGGATAATTGGACGGGAGAAAACAAAAAACAAACGAATTAACCAGTCCAAATGGAAAACAACACGTTTCCGTCAACACAAGTGTAAGTTGCTGGTTATTGTAAATTCCCGGCAAATCCATGGTCTGTTGGCATCTATAATGAACTAAATCAGCAGAGCAATGTAGACCTGCAGCCAGTTATGGTGCCATCTTTGCGGCATTTCACAATACTTTCGAAATCTTATCAATTATGGCCACTTTGAGGTTGCCAAGGGCAAGGTTTTCAAAAATACATCGAATGTAGTTTTCATGTTATAATATATTTATGCTTTGTTCTTATAAACATGCTGGAAAGGACACAAAGAAGAGTAACAAAACTGATAGTGGGTTTTCAGAATTATAGCTATGAGGAAAGACTCAGAAAAACCGGCCCACGGTGTCTAGAAAAGAAATTAATTCTAGGTGATTTAATGCAGGTTTAAAAGATAATCAATGGAATGGATAGATTAAACCATAACACATTTAAAAAAATACAGCATCCTACAAGAACAAGATGGCACAGCTACAAATTAATTAAAGAAAGGTCCAAATTAGATACTAGAAAATATGTTTTTAGTAAGAGAGTGGTGAATGCTTGGAATGCATTACTACAGAAATAGTGCAGGCAGGATCAATTAATACATTAAAGAATAGATTTGATGCGCATAGGTTTTTTTTTAGATCAAGTGAATGTAAAAGAAACTGGTTGTATACAGACTCTGAAGTGTTCTAAACCAGTATAAAGATGTTAAGTTCTTGGAAGCGCTCAGTTTTACTTTTATATGTTCCTTATGTGTAAGTGATAGTCTGACCCTCTGTATTCTCTTCTCCTTACCCTCTCTTCTTTTAAGCAGTGTCTTCATTTCTTATTTATTATGAAATAGTATAATTTGTTTTAATTGTGTGCCCATCATGTGAGCACAAATGTCCCAATTCACATTTATGGAAAGATGGTTTTTCGAATAAACAGATCACTAACACTACTGAAGTTGTCAAAGACCTCTTCATTTTTTATTCTGTTCCCATGCCATACTTTCCCATAATCATTTCATAGTTTCTGTTGTATCTTCCATCTTTTTACACCTGTATTTACTCTAACTATTTAGATGTCCCATCTTCTCTTTTGCCTTCTATCACCCAGGAGTGCATAGGCCATCAACCAACCCTTTCCAAGCAGCTCTGTCCTGTGCAATCTTTTCCACTTCATTCCAGCTTTTTCCTGTTTTCTTTACTTCCGTCTCCAGATCTCTCCATATATTCCTTGGTCTGCCTATGCCTCTCCTTCCCTGGGGGTTCCATGACAGGGATTGTATGGTGATACTGGCCTGTGGCTTTCTTAATGTATGATCCATCCATCTCTACTTTCTTCCTAAGATTTCCTGTTCCAATTTACCTCGTCCCGCTCTTTCCCACAGTCTGTCATTTGTAACTTTGTGAACCATTTTATACATAGAATCTTTTTCAGGCATCTATTGACAAAACCCTGCAGTCTGCTGTTATTGCCTTTGGTCATCCTCCAGGTTTCCGCTCAATACAGCAGGACTGGCTTGACATTCGTTATTGAAAATCCTTATTTATGTCTTCCTTCTTATTTTCTTGGAGTTCCATCTGGGTTTCAACATTCCGAATGCAACACTTGCTTTTTGTATCCTTGTTTTTATATCCTCGTCTGTCCCTTTTTCCTTGTTGATGATACTTCCTAGGTATGTAAATACCTTTACCTTTTCCAGTGGTGTTCCTCTGTCTGATTGGTTCTGTTTGCTGCATTGACCCAAATTATTTTGGTCTTTTCCTCATGGATCTTCAAACCAACTTGTTTAGATGTATTTTAAAAATTTTTTTGGCGTTCACCTTATTTATCTAATCCCCAAGGCGGTGTGCGTTGAACTGTGGTTTTTATTTTGCGCCTGTCGGCCCAGTGCATCCGACTTTAGCATGCATTTTATGTAAGGGTCTGCTTCCTCCTGCATTTTTAAGGGTTGCTTCCCAAGGGTAACGGCCGGTGCTGTGATGGGGATCCAACCTAGCACCTTCGGTTTGTGAGCCGTGCCACTAGGCCACGCCGTCCCCTGTTTATAGGCATAATCCAATCTATCCAGTTTCATTTGGCTGTGGGACAGAAGGGTTATATCATCCGCAAAATCAAGGTCCTCCAGCTGTTTATTCAAGGTCCACTGGATTCCATTTCTTTCATTTGTTGTTACTTTCATAATCCAGTCCACTGCCAGGATGAACAGGAAAGGTGACAGTAGGCAATTCTGTCATACACCTGATTTAATTTTGAATGGCCCTGTGAGTTGTCCTTCGTGTATAACTCTACATTTCATACTTTCATTCGTCTGTCTAATTATGTTTGTGATCTTTTGGATAATTCCATAGTACCTCAGTAGTTTCCAGAGTATATTTCTGTCAAAAGCCTTTTCATAATCAACGAAATTGATGAACAAACTCGAATTCCTTTCCAATGATTGCTCCACAATTATTCGAAATGTGGCTATCTGCTCAATGCATGATCTATTCTGTCTGAAGCCACCTGCTCGTCCCTTATCTTGTCCACTGCATTTTTCTACCTTTCTAGTATTACTCTATTTAACACCCTTTTAGTATTACTCTATTTAACACCCTTCTAGTGTAACTCTATTTAACACCTTTCCCGGCACTGATAATAACATTATTCCTCTATGGTTTTTGCATTCTTGTCTTCTCCTTTGTTTGTTCTCAATCTCTCGTTACCAAGCCCTGAACAGAGCTTTGCAAGTAGCAGGATGTAGCCCCCCGGAGAACTGAATGCATTGTGTCGCTAATTTACAGCTTGACTGCGATATTTGCACCTTTCGGTCCAATACATCAGTCTTCGGCAGATGCATTCTCTCCAATCTTTTGGTAAGCTTTCTTGCTCCCAGATGGCACCAATCAAGTTGTGGAGCATGTTAGTAGATGTTTCAACATCTACTTTCATGGTTTCCGGTGGTATCCCATCAGGTCCTGTTGCTTTTCCATTCCTCTGAAACTCTATTGCCCTTCTAATCTCTTCTTTACTTGGATTATCACAGTTGATTCGCAGATCCTCCTCTGCCGATCGATTGTCTGGTGCTGGTCTATTCAAAAGCCCTTCAAAGTACTCTGCCCATCTTTTCTTTTGTTCTTCAAGGTTAGTTATCTTTTCCTCAAATTAATTTTTAATTGGTCTACCTTGTTGTTGATACTTTCCCGATAGTTTCTTTGTAGCCTCATATAGACCTTTCATATTTTCCTTTCCTGCAGCCTCTTCCGCTTCCTTAGCCATACCATCAATGTAATGTCTTTTGTCTGCTTTGACGCGCTATTTAACTTCCTTGTTGCTCTCTACATACTCTTTCTTTGCTGTGCTTTTTGCGGCTCTTGTTTTACTATTTAGTGCCGCCATTTTCTTATTTTGCCTCTTCTCGATCTTAGTGGTTGTTTCTGCTGTTATCCATTCTTTATGCCGCGGTTCTTCCTTCCGATCACTTCCTCGCATGCAGTTTTCCATGTACTTTTTACTTGTTCCCATTTATCCTCAATGTTGGCCCCTTCATCTAGCTGCTCCAGTGCCTGATATTTATTCCTGAGTGTTATATGGAACTCATTTTTCTTATCATCTTTTTTCAGGTATTGTACGCAGTACCGTGGTCTGCTGACTTGCATCATTCAGTGTATCTTTATTAACTTCAGCTGTTCCTTTGCAATCACTAAAAAGTGGTCTGAGGCCACATCTGTCCCCCTGATTTAATAATGATTGTCTAAATTTACGCAGATGTGGTCAATCTAATTCTTCGTTTTCTGGTCTGGGAATACCAATGTTGCCTTATGAATGGCTCTGTTTGCAAACATACTTCTTCCTATGACCAATTTTGTTTCTTGCACAAAAATCTGCAAACCACTCTCCATTTTCATTTAGGACTCCTAGTCCCTCCCTCCCTCCCCATGACCTCTTCATATCCCACGTTGTCATGTTCTATTTTTACGTTGAAATCTTCTATTAGTATGTTAATGTCACTCCTCTCTGTCTCCTTCACTAGTTGCTGCAATCTGCTGTAGAAAACGTCTTTAACTGTTTCTTCATTTTCATTTGTTGAGGTATATCCCTGAATTATATTTAGTTAACATTTTTATTCTTTGTTCGAAATGTAGCCATCAACAGTCGTGATCAGGCTGCTCTCTATTCTATGAGCGCACTTTGCTCATTACGGCCACTCCCTCTGTGTGGTGCGTTTTTCTCTTCCTTGTGTCCTGAGTATATCACAGTCTTCCCTGTTGCCAATAGTACCTTTCCTGATTGTCCATCTAGTCTCACTGAGTCCAAGGATACTAAGGCCACATCGCTCTCTCTCTTTTGCAATCTGCGTTGTCTTCCCCTTCTCTCACATGGTTCTAAAATTCCAGGTGCAGAGTCTGGAAGGCTTCCTTGTTGAAAGAAAGGTAGACGGCAGTCCAGATTCCGTTCGGGTTTGGCTAAGCCAAGGCCGGTCCTAAGCTCGTGTGTCCCATCTTGATACCATCTAATGTTTCATGAAGTTATCATATAAGCCTTGATAGATAACATTGTCTGCATTGTATGCTATAATAGCATATCTAGTATAAATATTACATTTTCTTTCTTTCACAGAATTTTGAGCACTGAATAATGAATCTACTTTTCTTATCTGTTACATCGACTGTGCTTTGTATGATTGTTGCCTTCATATTGAAATATTTATCGCTGCTTCACTGGGTCACTGGACATGCATATGTACTCAGCAAGGTACGTAATATTAATTTAACTGCCATATATTTTGTTGCTTTTTCTCAGAATGGCATGTATATATATATATACATACAGGGCTTGAGAAAAGCGCTCGTCTGCGACGAGTAAAAATATTTGTTTGACGAGTAAAAATAAAAAGTTTTTTATTGTTAATTACGTTTTAAAATTGTTACTACATAACTACCCTCGCACGATTATTAATTATATTACGGTTAGAATAGATTGTACATAAGCTATATTAGGATGGTGAATCTCAATGGGCTTCAGCTACCACAATTTAAACCTACTAAAGCCATTGATAAATTGTAATAGCTGTCCATCGTTGTAGATGAGGACCGCTATTCTGCTTGCCACCTCATCGTCTAGGCTGACAGATCTCGACAGTGTGCTGCCCAGATATGTGAATTTGTCTACGATATTTAGCGTCTGCCCGCTGACTGTAGTCTCTGGTTTTGTGTACGGCATGCCTGGTGCTGGTTGGTACATGACCTCTTGTTTTTTTGGCATTTATGGTCATGCCAAAATTGTCTCATGTGGCAGAGAACTGCTCCATTCCAACCTGCATGTTCAGTTCTGAGTTGCTCATTAGAGCGCAGTCGTCAGCAAATACAAGTTCCCTGATTATGTCGCCAGCCACTTTGGTTTTGGCCTTCATTCTTTTGGGATTGAGTAACTTACCATCTGTGCTGTATTTTATGGGTATTCCAAGCTCCAGTGATCTGAAGGCGTCTGTCATTGTGGCCGCGAACATCATGCTGAACAAGGTCGGGGCGAGTACACATCCTTGTTTTACTCCGTTTGATACTAGAAATGTTTTAGAGATTGCACCGCTGTCCAGTACACGAGCACACATGCCTTCGTGTAGCTGTTTCACCATGGTTATGAACTTGTTGGGGCAGCCAAACTTGGACATTATCATCCACAGCCCTCCTCTGTTTACTGTATCAAATGCCTTTGTCAAATCAATAAATGTGGTGTACAATGCCTGATTTTGTTCCCGACACTTCTCTTGTACTTGGCGAGCGGCAAAAATCATGTCCACTGTTCTTATTCCGCCTCTGAACCCACATTGGCTTTCTGGGAGATGGTGGCTTTGTTCAAGGTGTTTGTTGAGCCTGTTTAGCAGTAAGCGCGCTAGGATCTTGCCTGCTATGGAGAGTAGTGATATTCCACGATGGTTGTCGCATTCCTGACGGTTGCCTTTTCTCTTGTACAGGTGAACGATTGAGGCGTCCTTTAGCTCCTGCAGAGTTTTTCCTTCAGCCCACATGTGGCAGAATAGTTAAGTGATCCTTCTGGCGAGGGATGGGTCAGCTGTCTTATATACCTCTGCTGGTATTGCATCCGCTCCTGGAGCTTTTCCTATAGATAGTGAACTGATTGCCCTGTAACCTTCCTCCTCAGTGAAGACTTCATCCAACGCTAGGTTCAGTTCCACCTGCGCCATTCGCCGGATGGACTCCTCATTTATGGATGATGGGTGGTTTAGTATTTTGCAGAAGTGGTCTGCCCATCTGTCTAGAATCTGAACCTTATCTGTTAGCAGTGATCCATCCGCACTGCGAACTGGAGTATTACTTGAGGACTGGGGGCCGTAGAGAGCTTTCAGTGCCTCGTAAAACCGCTTGGTGTCATGACGTTCGGCGAACATCTCAATTTTGTCAGCTCTTTTGCTGAGCCAGGAGTTTTGCATCTCTCTAAGCTTGGTCTGGACAGCTTTGCGAGCAGTATTGAAGGCAGCTTTTGCTGCCGGAGATGGTGTGTCCCTCTAGTATTCCCTGTGCGCTTTATGTTTTGCATCGAGAAGGCCCTGTATTTCTAGATCGTTCTCGTCAAACCAGTCCTTATGCTTGCACGTGCGTGGGCCAATGTGTTTAACAGCTGTATCGTAGAGTGTGTTTCTCAATGATGCCCAGTTCTCTTTGATGTCGTTCTTTTCAAAATGGAGCTCAGATAGTCTGCCCTCAAGCTCTTCCTGGAAGCCTCCTCTCGTGGGTTCGTATTTCAGCTGAGAGACATTTAGCCTCCTGGGTGGTTTCAATCCCTGGGGGCGCATTTTGGGTAAGATCTTGAAGTTTAGTTTGTAAATGACAAGTCGATGGTCGGTCCAACATTCTGCACCACACATGCTCTTCGTTACCATAGCATCCGCTCGATCCTTACGTCTGAAGATAATGTAGTCAATGAGGTGCCAGTGGCAGGACCTTGGGTGCATCCATGTGGTTTTATTTCGGACCGGAAGTCGGAAAGCTGTGTTTGTAATGAGTAGTACATTTGCAGCACATGTCCTCAGAAGGAGCAATCCGTTACTATTGCATTTTCCGACACCATGTCTGCCAATGGCCCCCTCCCAGGCTGTATGGTCTGTGCCAACCCTAGCGTTAAAATCACTGAGGATGACCAATTTGTCAGATTTGGGGACTGCAGCGATGAGCGCATCAAGGTCCTCATAAAACTTATCTTTTGTTTCCTGAGGATTTGTCATTGTGGGTGCGTATGCACTGATAAGTGTTGCATGGCACCCTCCTATTAGAGGGAGACGCAGTGTAATCAGGCGGTCATTAATTCCTCTGGGCATGCTTTTGAGCTTTGCGACCATGTTGGTCTTGATGGCAAAGCCAACTCCAGCTTTACGGCGTTCTTCTTTGCTGCGTCTGCTCCAGAAAAAGGTATAACCAGCATCTTCTTCTGCGATCTGTCCTATATCTGCCAGTCGTGTCTCGCTCAGGGCAGCTATGCAGATGTTGTATCTAGCCACTTCCCTGGCGATCAGTGCTGTCAGTTGTTCGGGTCTGTTCGCTTTGGCGTTGTCCAGTAGCGTGCGGACATTCCACTGCAAGCGTGATGGGTAGTTTTCGTGATCGTTTTCTGGCTGTTCCGCCGCTGTAGTTTGGGGGCCCTGCCAGTTGCGAGTTGCTAGTTAGGGTGATGTCGTGAGTTGCGCAATGTGTTTATAGTGAGCGAGATGTGCACAGGATCTTTCTCATTCTCTCGTCCGGACTCAACATGTTCTAGAGGTAAGACATTGTCAAGACTTCTAGTGAAGGTTTCGGATGCAGACAGTATGGTGTCAGGGTCTGCCTCATTTTCTCGGTAGCCCTTCCCTTCTCTTTTATCGCTGGGGTGGAGCTTTGAGGTATCTGTGTCTGAGTGCATTTGTTTATGTATTCTTCTTCCACCTCTCTTTCCTCTGGTCTTTCGCCTTGATTGTTTATTTGTGAGTTCCGATGCCTCCTCGGTTAAGTGTATTTCCAGCAGACGCAACAGATGTAGATCTGAGTTTGAAGGGACGTAGTGTGCTGATCGAAGCGCAATGAGCTCCTTTCTGGAGTACCATCTATTTGACTGGCTCAGGATGACCTCCGTTTCGGTGTTCATGCTATGACAAGATGGCGCCGGGCATGGCCGCAGTCGATTTCCCTCTTGATAAAACGGTGTTTTGTTTGTGTTTTCTACGATAACTCTCGGACTATTAATGTGATTCCTGGATATAAATGTGCCGACTTGTGAACTAAGCATACTAATGTGAAAGAAGTGATGCAACGAAGTATATAACAGTGTATTTTTAGTCGTGAAAGGCAGACTTAATATGTACAGTTTCGATGGGACAAAGCGTGGCCGAAACTTGACCCAATCAAAAGCTAGTGTCGCTCCGTGCTGTATCGTGACCCAGATAGCATGAACACCGATAAATTGTACTTGAGTGCTAAAACTACCAAGCATGTTTACTATTTTGAGAGAAAATTTGGCCACTTGGAGAGTATCTGCGTAATTTGTGCAAAGCTGCTAACAATAGAGCAGAAACAACTTCGTCTGGAAGTCTCGCAGGGCATGCTGGACTGCAAATGGTGACCCTGACTTCTTGAACACTGGCTGTTCCTCAAGCTGAAAGGGATCCGATTTGAATCATGAGAAGGGATCAAGATGCTGCAGTGGTCAGCGACCCATAGCTGACTGCTAGCATCAGGGCCAGCGAACCATAGCTGCCAAGACCCTTCTACACCTCCACGTGGTGATCCTGGATAACAGGCTGCAGCAGGGTAGACTGGCTAAGGAGAAGGGATCGAAGAGGGAATGCTAACCCGGTACTAAAAAAATGCTTGCCGAAGTCGGATGTGTTGGACCGAAAGGTGCAAATATCGCAGCCAAGCTGTAAACTATGACACAACGCATTCCGTTCTCTGGACTACATTCTGCTACTTAAGCCCTTTCAGGGTTTGGAAGTGGGAGATTGAGAACGAACGAAGAAGAAGAAGAAGAAGAATCATGAGAAGACATTATGTGAAGCGCGATAACCCAGCTGTGCTCCATTCCTAAAGAGGACTTCCTCAAATGTTTCCAACAATGGTGGGACAGCTGGGAGAAGTGTGTGCTAGCCCAATGAGTGTACTTTGAATGGGTTTAAAGTTTCAGACTCCCGGGTGAGTAATTGTTTGTTTGCCAGCCAAAGGCCAGATGCATTTTGAACAAACCTCGTATGAGAAGTTGGAATTATAAAGCAAAATATTAAGAATGATTTAATGTACTGTTTGAGTGTCTGATTAACATAGAGCTAGAACACTTGCTTTTCATGACAAAGGCACAGAGTTCAACTCTTGTTAGTAACACATTTCAGTTGACCCAGTTGTAAATGTATACCTGACTTACTGTCAGGGAAGGAAAGGCAGCGAGGAAGAGAACTGTCCACTCAACCTCATAAGCAAGCTGTGGCATCGTGCAATGGAATCTCTAACACTTCATCCCTAGCAGCAGTGAGACTACCTTTAATATACTGTTTTGGGACTACATTAATGGGGAGGCCAAAAAACACTTGGCAATAGTGAAAGAGAAGGTCAGGGAAGCTGGATTCTAATTGATAGATCAAGAAAGAAACTCAAAAATGGAATCTCTGGAGAGCATCAAGTCATGTTTAGTAAATATACTGTTCAGAAACAGACAAAAAGACTACTGAATAAAAGCTGCTTGTTTCAGATATTCTAAGAATTGATCAAATTGAATGGCAAGAGAAAGTTAGGGAGACTTGGTGGTCTCGAGCTAAGGTGTCCGCCTCGGGTGCCGGAGGTCGTGGTTTAGAATCATGATGAAGATTTTTTTTTCACGTAGATCCTCTGGTAAATGTTCCCCTGATCTATGGGTAGTGAGATCGGATGCCTGTGTTCAGTGTCGAGCATATTAAAAATTCCTTGACAGTTGGAAATCAAAAAGAGTAGGCTTAAGTTATTTGTAGCTTTCCCCAGGTGGGTTAAGAGCAGCTATAGATAACGCTTAACTGACTGTGGGTCTACTTAGCTCTAGTGTTTGAGTCTATTAAGATGGACTTGCCCATCAGTGGAACCATCCTCCAAAAAAATAAAAATGCTTGTTTACAGACTTTATAGAGTGTTCTAAACCAGTATAAATACGTTAAATGAAGTTATAACTGAAGACATATTGATTTCACCTACCCCTGACATTGGTCTTCTCTTCTAATCTTATAATACCATTGTTACTGAAACCGACACTGAATTTGCTTGGATACAAACTATCTTTAAATGCACCAGCTGTAATTGTAACCTTAGGCTACAGATGAAGGAGAAAGCAAATCATCATCATATCCAGTAATAAGAAACAAATTCAGGCAGATGGTCACAGTGGATAAACTTCTCAGATACTATGAATAACTGATGGCCACAGTAGATAAACTTCTCAAATACTATGAACAACTGATGGCCACAGTAGATAAACTTCTCAAATACTATGAACGACTGATGACCACAGTGGATAAACTTCTCAGATACTATGAATAACTGATGGCCACAGTAGATAAACTTCTCAAATACTATGAACAACTGATGGCCACAGTAGATAAACTTCTCAAATACTATGAGCGACCGATGACCACAGTGGATAAACTTCTCAAATACTATGAACAACTGATAACCATAGTGGATAAACTTGTCAGATACTATGAACAACTGATGACCACAGTGGATAAACTTCTCAGATACTATGAACAACTGATGACCACAGTGGATAAACTTCTCAGATACTATGAACGACTGATGACCACAGTGGATAAACTTCTCAGATACTATGAACGACTGATGACCACAGTGGATAAACTTCTCAGATACTATGAACAACTGATGGTCACAGTAGATAAACTTCTCAGATACTATGAGCAGAAACCGAATGAGAGCCAGAGAAAGAATGGCAATCATGAGGAAACTTGCTGGCACAAGCTGGGGAGCAGATGAAGGCATACTAAAGAAACTGTACACTGGAAGAGTGAGACCAGTTCTCGAGTATGGCATTGCGGCATGGACAACAGCAGCAAAGGCGAACTTCGATAAAGTTAGCAAACTTCAAAACCAAGCCATGAGAGTTATAACAGGTGGCATGAAGTCAACGCCAATTGTAGAACTTGAAAAGATTACAAAACTGCAATCCATGACCGATAGAAGAGACTGCAGAGCCCAGCTGCAGTCAGAGAAACTCCGAAGACTGACTGACCACCCAATGCACCAGAGACTAAACAATTTGGGAAATGGGAAACTAAAGCGGAGAAACTTCGCAGAAATAGCCAAAGCAAAGATGCACGAAGATCCCATAAACGCACTAACAACACCAAAACCCATCACTACTGTACGTAAACCTACCTGGAGGCAGGATATATTTCCAGAGGTGGTAGAAAATATACCAGGTATTGGAAACAAAAACTGCCAGACTGAAAAAGAAAGGAGAGATATTACCCTAAGCTTTATATCGAAACGCTACCCAAGCATGGACTGGACCCATGCATACACCGACGGTTCTGTAACAAACACTACACAGAACGGAGGGGCAGGAGCATTCCTGAACCTACCAAATGGCAGACAAATAACACTGTCATTCGCTACTGGTAAGTACACAAGCAATTTCAGAGCGGAGGCAGAGGCACTGAGGGCGGCAGTGGAAGAAATGGTGTCACACCAAGAAAATGAAAGCCATATAGTCCTGCTTACAGATGCTCTCGCCGTAGTCACAGCGCTAAAAAGCCAGAAAAACACTGAGCTTAATGACTTAAGAGCAGCACTCTGCAAACTGTGCCAGCAGTCCGCACCAAAAAGGGTAGTGGTACAGTGGGTCCCATCACACTGCAACATCCAAGGCAATGAGGAGGCAGACAGACTGGCAAAAGAAGGTGCAAGACCACCACAAACAGATACTAATATGACGTACGAAGAGTCAAAACGGCTTATCAAAGCCAGATACATGACCAAATGGGAAACCGAACATACTGGTTACACCAAAAACGATGCCTATTGCCAGTTGAACCGAAGAGAGCAGGTCGTTGTCTTCAGACTTCGCACTGGCCACAATAGACTGAGGTACCACCTATTCAACAAATTGAAGATAGGTGGTACCGACGAATGTCCGTGCGGTACCGGTAAAATGATCGCTGAACATCTGCTGCAGAACTGCCCGACATACGAGGATCAGAGAGAGCAGATGTGGCCATCACCAGTGGAACTGCAAGACAAGCTCTATGGCAGCGGCGACAGCCTCAGGATGACCGCCGCTTTTTTCGAAAAAATAATGGTTACTGTCTGACTGCGTACGAAGAAGAAGAAGAAGATACTATGAGCGACTGATGGTCACAGTGGATAAACTTCTCAGATAGTATGAGCTGCTGATGGTAGTTAATGTGTTAATGAATGAATAAGGAAGAAATGGATTCTGATCCATGAGTGATGAAAGTACAAAGTAGGCAAAGTACTTCGTCAGGACAGCAATAAACTTCCTCCACTTAAATAGGTCTGTGACTATTCTTGTAGTTGCCCAACTCTGATTCGTGATTTGTATTTTGTCTTCTGTGGATTTTCACCAAATTGTTATAGGTCTGCCACTCTTTATTCATTCCTTCATTCTGTGGTCTATATCATTGTGGTTCTAGTGATTGTAGTTTAGTTTGAGGACTTGACTGATCAATTTCCAAATGAGGCAGTGCAGAAGCTAAACAAATTATGCCCTTGTCAAATTTAACAGGTGAATAATAAGTATCATTTGTTGTTTGCAGAGACGAAAAAATTTAAGTGTCCTGGAAATGCTGGATCTCTTCAAAAATGTCAAGGTTAGTACAAACAATAATTATTGGTAAGATTGCAAATATGATTTTGACCCTACTCAACGTTCAAGTACACAGTGATCTGATAATTTTATATCTAATATTCTTTTTACACTGCAATAAAAGCATGCGGATGGCCTCTTTGCAGGTAACATCTCCGACTGTGGATTCCAGTAAACCTTGTTATGTTGGTTGGCTGTATCAATTTGATCAATAAAAAACCTGCCACTCCTGGCAGAGCATAGATTTTCCACAAATACATTCCAAAGTCTTCCTATCATCCAAGACAGTTCATTCCATGTCTTGCCTGCTGTCCTGATCTAGGCATTCAGTTTCCTCTTCCATGAGTGTCTCAGTCGTCCTCTATTCCTTCTGCCCTATGCATTCCAGAACAAAGACTGTCTTGTAATGTAAACAGATTTTCGTAATGTGTGATCTATCCAGCTCTGTATGTTATGCTCCACTTGTATCTGTATCGTTCTGTCTAGCAGCTCCACATTTGTGCTCTTATCGTACCATTTCCATCTTGTATTCTGTGCAGGCAACCAATTACAAAGGTCTGTTTCCTGTTTTAAAGTTAGTTAGTTGCTCATTGCAAAGCGATGATGGCGACAATCATCAGACTGTTTTGTCTTGATGATGTAACTTTCACTGTATTTGGATTGTATTGAGGAAGAAACTGTGCTGGTCATCAACCTCACTCTCTGGTCCCGAGCTACCTTGCACAAGTGGCAAGACATAAGTTAAGATGACTGGAGGTATCTCAGGGTCAGGAACTCTGCTCCCACTTTCCTTTAGACCAGGGGTCACTTGAAACTTGCGGTATTCTATCGCCCGCCATTTCCGTTCATCGCTTTGAGAGATTAGTGCCTTATCTCTCGACCACAGCAACACCAGATGGTATATTCTATCCATTTCCCTTTCTGTAAACAGTTTACTGCTTCATTGATGGTGGTCAAATGTGTCTTCACAAGAATATGGAAAATGAATTTCTTTCATTGCTACACTTGCCAACGACATAACACAAACTCCGGAGCTCCGTGGTGACTTCAAAATATTCTCCTGACTTCATCAGGTACTCATTTACAATTGGGCTGACAGAGAAGTAGCCTGAAAAACCTGCAACTCTGTCTATCAAAATAAGAGCAACCTGATTCAAACCTGGTATGTTGGGTTTGTAAACATAGCTCACTCTCTCCTCCCCCCCTCCCCCCCCCCCCCCACCCCCCTCCGCAAGAATGTGGTTTGTACTACTTCTGGTATTCTGATACGAAGTATATGGTAGTGACATTCTGAAGTCAATGTTTATCAAGTAGGAAAGGCCTGATAGTCATTAAATAAGATGGCTTTCCTAGAAAAGACAACTCTGCAAGACTTCTTCAAAATCCTCAAATAAGATGGACGGAACATTTTGCTTGCATGGCAGATGAGCGCATCTCCAAGCAGCTGTTATACCATGAGCTCAGAACCATGAGATTCCTTGAAAAAGCTTCAATATTAATGTCATCTCTGTGGAAGTTGCTTGTGCAGAATCGTTCCACCTGGCGCGTTATCACCAGTGATGCTCAGATCACAGAGCAAAGCTTCATGCTCAAAGTAAGTGTGCTGTCCGAAGGAGCAGTACACACAATGATTTCACAGCTGTTGCAGTCTTTATAGCCATATGAGAACACATCTCCTAGCATGTCTAATGCTGCTGCCATCTTCGCTTGGGACTGGCAACTATTGTCTGGATCTGGAATAAATGGGTCTACCGTAATTCAACATACAGTGCAGAGTACTTCATTTTCATTGCTCGCTTTCAAATGCTGTCATAGCCGGAATTGGAAATGAGGATGAGCTTTCAATTCCATTTGAATATTGTACAAAGTATGTGCAACATAAAATCTTCTGACATAAGAACTGAACTCTTAGCATTTTCAATGCTGACGTGTTCACACAAACAGGAAATGGAAAGGTGTGTCATAAAATAAGACAGCTGTTCTCAAAAGCCATAGTGGGTTGTTCATTTAGGAGGTTTGTCACTTTATATGTAGCCTGGAGACAGTCAAAGGTTGGATAGAATTCACTTTCGAGTAAAGACTTACGGAAAGTGGATATGCCTGGCTAGAAGGTGCAAATATCGCTAGTTCACCTTGAAATCCAAAGACCTGGTACTTGACTCACTGAGAATGTTGTGCACACAGTAACTACTGAAGTACTAAATGCATTATGCTCAAAGACAAAGAAATTGAATCTAGTTATTTAATTGCATTTGCCAGAAATTAAAAGCCCATAACATTTTGAAAGACGATCCAAGGACAATGTCCTCACTGAGGTAGGTGCACAAAGACAAATTTTGAAAATGTTACAAAGTAAAGATAGAGTTGGCTGAGACGCAGCATGCGACATGAAAGTCTTCTACAGAAGATACTAGGGGGCAAAATTCAGGGGAAAAGAGGAAGGGGTCAATCAAGACTCACCTTTACTACTCAGGCATGCAGAGATATTAACCTTTTGAACCCTGGCTATCCAGTCCGTAAAATCCAGTGCTCCTGAGAATGTACACACAATGTAGACGCTTTAGTAAAGCTATTTACTATGACAAAGGTATCTGCTCACATTTAGTTATTCTATCTCAAATTGACTGACCTGCTAGTTTTCAATGTTCCTACTTCAGTAGGAATTTAACTTGATAAATTATGAGGGATACCCTCCAGAACCGTAGTCTGATTCTCTGAGAAGCAGATCTAGCTTGATTCTAATCACTGGACAAATCACACATGTTGTTTTTCAAAGAACAACTGATCCTTTTCAGAATAATCACCTAAATCCGATTTATCAGCCTCAAAATTCTTGAAAATACTTTAAACGACTTGTTCTGTTGTTAGCCTTTTAGAATGACCATTTCCTGAATTTTCAAAACCTCTTTTCACCACGAAAATAATCAAAATCATTGTGAAGACATGCTTCGATTTTTGTGCCGCCATATTTGATATTTCCGGAAATGTGTGTACTGTGTAGACATCACTATATTATGGCCAAAATTCCATCAGTGCAGCTCCAAATTATGGTCCGCTTGTCACACCGGCAAATTGGCGGCTTGTGGAATGGGGATTTACACACATTCCAATATATATGGGCGTCACGGGTTCAAATGGTTAAAGTACGAACATACTGAAATGAAGAGAGCTGCAGAGGATAGAGTTAAAGGGAGAGACATACTCAGACAACCTTACAACCAGTCTTAGGACTGACCATTTAGATAACGATGATGGCATTTTGGGTTAACATCTATTAACTACCAGGCATTGAATGTGATCAACTATATGCTATTGTTTCAGCCATTTCCAATCTCATGCCAGAAAGGATGGAAGATAGACAGTTACGTTCATGGCCATCGTGTTTGGTTTAATTTTCTCACCTTTCCACATAACCTGAATGCACCATCTATTAAGGTTTATGCAGTTTTCAACCGGGTTCAGTCAACTTCACAGGTACTTTGTGTGTTTGTACTTGTTGTCTTATTCGTTTTTGTTAAAATAATTTTGTTATGATCTCAAATTGTCTAAATACTGGCTCTGAAATATGGAGAACATGCTTCTCTTGTTGCCCCACATGTTCCTACATAAATAACTCAACCTATTTCCCTGATAAACTTGATGGTTTGTCTTGTTGCCCCACATGTTCCTCCATAAATAACCACTCCTATTTCCCTGATAAACTTCATGGTTTGTCTTGTTGTCCCACATGTTCCTACATAAATAACCACTCCTATTTCCCTGATAAACTTGATGGTTTGTCTTGTCCCACATGTTCCTCCATAAATAACCACTCCTATTTCCCTGATAAACTTGATGGTTTGTCTTGTCCCACATGTTCCTCCAGAAATAACCACTCCTATTTCCCTGATAAACTTGATGGTTAGTCTTGTTGTCCCACATATTCCTCCTTAAATAACCACTCCTATTTCCCCTTGATGTCATATCTCAGGCTTTTCTTGTTAGGAGGACTGTGTTGTCATCTTACTGCTGCTCTCATAGAGCAGACAAACATGAAGAACACATTCTACCATTTGCTTACTCTACCCACACAAACACACGTCTGTGTATCTACTGTTTAATTTGTTGGCTAGAATGAGTTTACAGTGACCACTCCTAGTACGAGAAAAACTGTTTTCAAACCACTTGCTGCCTCGCAGATAGGCTGTTTATTCGTGATTGTTGTATACAGCTTATCTAGTGTGTTGTGACAGATTTAGTCTGGGCAGACAAATCTTGTCTCCCTACTGACATATTTAGTTTCCTGTGGTAACGCTCAAGCGCAGTTGTATACTTGTATTAATTTAGAGGTGGGCCTTTCTTCTGACTAGGCCACTCACGTCGGCAAGTACCATGGCGGAGTAATCGTGACGCCATTTTGAAAAGTAGCGCTCACTAAGAAAATAGTCTGGTGTTATAAAAGCCGATGGCGGGCCGGGAGCTAGGATGGACTTTACGCGATTCGCAGACCGCAAGAGATTGAAGAAGAGAGACGTTACATGATTTGCAGAGAGATGAACCTTATTCGATTTGAAGAAGAGAGACGAACCTTACACAATTTGCAGAGAGACGAACCTTACACGATTTGCAGAACGATACACTGAAGAGATTGTCTGAACGAATTGGCCACTTTATTTTAAACTGGACGTCACATCGTCTGCGCTCCAGTGTGGGGTGTTCAGTTTTCAATTGTGAGTAGCATTTCATCTAAGTTGGGGTGTGACCAGCACCAGCCACGTGGGCGATATTTTGAATCGTTGTCAGTCAAAATTGCCCGCTGTGGGAGTGAACGTTGCCATCTGAAACATGTGTTGACCCACGACAAGTTGTCACGTGGTCAGCCGGCCCTTGTTCAACACTCGTCGTTCAAACCTGTGGTTATCTGGGGCTGGTCTCTCGCTGGCGCGATTGACTCTCTTCCAGCATTTGTACAGCGATCTCAGTCCTGCCAGACACAGTGAGAGCGCAGGCCTGCCTAACACGCTCGATCGCCTTTCCCCGGCACTGTAGCGGGACCAATTTTGTGGAGTCGTACCGCTGGAAACGGTGCGTTACTGTGGTCCGCATCGAGAAGCTATGTCAGTACGTGGTGGTTATGAGAAGGCGTATAGCCAATCTCGACAGTTCGTCTCGCTGGTGGTCATTCTCTAGCAAAGAGCTTTTGACAGGCAAATGGAAAGCAGGAATCGTGCCTAAAGGCCTTGTCCCCGCCCGACCAACCCGTCGGAGAAGGGCAGGCCGGCAGGCAAAAATCGTCTCCAGTCCCAGTGAAAATAATCGCTGGGGCCGTTGGGATCCGTTCTGCACAGAGCGCTGCCATCCCTCCCCGAGCGAGATCGGTCGGTTGGTGTGTGTACGGGCCCCTAGGTCGACGGAGTGAGGGACGGAACAACCGTCCGTCAGTCGGTCCCTGAGGCCATCCTAGTGAGGCTTTTTACACATCCATCCTTCCTTCCATCGCCGACCGGTGTGTGTGGTTCGTACGTCTCCGACAGATATCTGGTTGATCCTGCCAGTAGTCATATGCTTGTCTCAAAGATTAAGCCATGCATGTATAAGTTCACATTGTCTCTCGGTGAAATCAGTCGAGGTTCCTTAGATGACACGATCCTACTTGGATAACTGTGGCAATTTTAGAGCTAATACATGCTTACCAAGCTCCAACCCTAGCGGAAAGAGCGCTTAAATTAGTTCAAAACCAATCGTCGTTTCCCCTCGCGGGGTTGCGGCATCCCCACTGGTGACTCTGGATAACTTTGTGCTGATCGCATGGCCTCATGTGCCGGCGACGCATCTTTCAAATGTCTGCCCTATCAAATGTCGATGGTACGTGACATGCCTACCATGTTTGTAACGGGTAACGGGAAATCAGGGTTCAATTCCGGAGAGGGAGCATGAGAAACGGCTACCACATCCAAGGAAGGCAGCAGGCGCGCAACTTACCCACTCCCAGCACGGGGATGTAGTGACGAAAAATAACAATACGGGACTCTTTCGAGGCCCCATAATTGGAATGAGTACACTTTAAACCCTTTAACAAGGATCTATTGAAGGGCAAGTCTGGTGCCAGCAGCCGCGGTAATTCCAGCTCCAATAGCGAATATTAAAGTTGTTGCAGTTAAAAAGCTTGTAGTTGGATCTCAGGCGCAGGCGGGTGGTCCGGCTCGCGCCGGTTCACTGCCCGTTGTCTACTGTCCTGCCAGCTCTCTCCCGCAGGTGCTCTTCGCTGAGCGTCCCGGGTGGCCGGCGCGTTTACTTTTAAAAAATTAGAGTGTTCAAAGCAGGCTTCGGCTGCCTGAATAAGGGTGCATGGAATAATGGAATAGGACCTCGGTTCTATTTTGTTGGTTTTCAGAACTGGAGGTAATGATTAACAGGGACAAACGGGGGCATTCGTATTGCGGCGTTAGAGGTGAAATTCTTGGATCGCCGCAAGACAAGCTACTGCGAAAGCATTTGTTAAGAATGTTTTCATTAATCAAGAACGAAAGTCAGAGGCGCGAAGACGATCAGATACCGTCGTAGTTCTGACCATAAACGATGCTGACTAGCGATCCGCAGGAGTTGCTTCGATGACTTTGCGGCAGCTTCCGGGAAACCAAAGTGTTTGGGTACCAGGGTAAGTAGGGTTGCTAAGCTGAAACTTAAAGGAATTGACGGAAGGGCACCACTATGAGTGGAGCCTGCGGCTTAATTTGACTCAACACGCCAACACTGTAAAAAGACTGGCGGACTGAGAGCATTTTCGTTGGGTCTAATAAGGAACGTGTGCTGGAATTACACCCACGGAAGACAGGTCAGTCCTATCCTCTTAATGAAAGAGAGTTGCTACGGTAATCCTGCTTAACCCTAGCGGAATCGCAGGTTTCAGACACTTGGCAATTGACTGACTAAAAAGCCCTCTATTGATTCGTTGGGTCTAATAGTGAACGGGTGCTGGTATTAGACCCGCGGAAGACAGGTCAGTTTTACCCTACTAATGACAGGGCATTGCTACGGTAATCCTGCTCAACTCGAGAGGAACCGCAAGTCGCAGACACTTGGTTCACGTGCTTGGCTGATAAGCCATAGGTGTGAGGCTACCATCTGAGGGATTACGGCCGAACGCCTCTAAGCCGGAATCCCGCCAAAAATCTCAGCACCACTGCGATGGGAGGCTACGATATGGTTGGGACCTGGGGCCCGACCCGGTCGAGCCGCAGAAAGAGGTATATGCCATCCACTGATCAAAGCGGGCGGGAAGCTGCCCGATATTCACCCCATACGGCGATGAGGTGTGAAACCACTAGTGGATGACTTAGTTCTCGGTCGGGGTGTCGTAAGCAGTAGAGCAGCCACCTCACTGCGAACTGTTGAGACGCAACCCTTGATCATGAGATATGTCCGCACACCAGGCGAACAACAAATCCGTGCCATTACCAGGCCTGTCCCCTGGTTAAATGCACTCCTGCCTCGCTCTCTACCTCTGTCTGCTATCAGTCATCCCAATGGACACAGAAGAGATGCAGGCCAGCGGACATTGCACCTCTGCCCTATTGTGACAATCTCCAAGGTGGTGGGGAATGCTAGGCGTACCATCACTGCAGAGAAGCTGAGAAAATAAAGGGAACAAAGAGATACCCCACTCACATGCACATGCTACGTTTCTGGCAGGACGTGACGATCCTGGGATACAGACACACTGGACTCTCTCTTCCGGGATAGTACTAACCAGTACATAGTCCATATCATATATCATATCTCATTAATCATCACCGCACCCTATAGACACGAGTGGTGAAGACTCGATAGTCCTGTAAGACAACTTCCACAAGACAGACAACTCTGATCACAAACAACTGCTGCCTTGCAGATAGGCTGGGGACAGCCAAAGGCTAAGGAGGGCATCAAGCTTAACTGGGCCACAAGCTTAACAAGTAACACAGTGCAACGTATATCGCTGTATGATGACTGTACAACCTAATAGAAAAAAGCGTGGCGCTCATCCTGTGGAGTCCCGCCAGGCAGCAAGAGTGCCGGGCCTCACGCCTTGAAGGGGCCCAACCATTGCTATTGGTGGTCACCCACCCATGTGCTGTGGAGTCGAGGCACATGGCTATGGGGCAACTTTTATTGACCAAAAACTCAAGACCCTCAAAATACTACAGTGGAATGCGGAGGGAGTCATTAACAAAAAACTCTCCCTAACACATCACCTGCATGAAGGTAAGATTGACGTGGCATGTATCCAGGAAACGCACCTCAACAATAATCATAAATTCTCAATCAGAGGATACCAGACCTTCCGTCTCGATAGAGAAGGCCACAAAGGAGGGGTCCTGATACTGACCAGAAACTGCATACTGAGTAGCGCGGTACCTGTCAGTCACACCGGACAAGCAGAAATTGTAGGAGTTGACATAATGGCTAAAGAGACGAAGCTCCGCATTTTCAATCTGTACGGACCACCAAATAGAGACCTATCGCTCTCGAGTATGGAGGTCAGAGACTCCAACTGCATAGTAGTTGGAGATTTCAACAGCCACTCGGAGAGATGGGGATACTCTGACACAAGACAGCAGAGATGACGAAGTGGAAGATTGGGAGATAGATACAAATCTCTCCCTAATCAATAGGCCGGAGGATAGCCCTAGCTTCTATTCAAGAACATGGCATATCACCTCGACTCCAGATTTGGCCTTCTCCACACAGGACATACACCATAAAATAGACCGCCAGGTACTAAACCAACTGGCAGGTAGCGACCACAGGCCGATCAGGCTAGACATCAATATGGAAGTAGGCCCACAGGAAACAAAACCGCTCCCACGTTGGAATTACAAACGAGCCGACTGGGACAGATTTGCAATCCTGACAGATGGGCTGTGTGAAACCATCAACACACGAAACAACAAAATGAAGCCCATGGTGGAAAGCCTAAGCAAGGCAATAATGCAAGCCGCCACTGAAACCATCCCAAGAGGAGCTAGGAAAAACTATAAGCCCTACTGGAATGATGAGTTGCAGAAAGTGGAAGATGCAGTAACAAATGCTAGGAACATGGCAGAGCGAGAACAATCTATGGAGGCAAACATCGCCCTCAAAGCCGCCGCGGCGAAATACAAATACACTCTCAGGCAAACAGCAAGAGAAAGCTGGAAAAACAAAACGGAAAGCCTAAACCTGGACAAAGACGGGAACAAGCTATGTAAGCTAGTCAGAGCCATGAACGACGAAACCCCGTCAAACAAACAAATTACCATCAAGCAGGGCGAAAACTTGCTCACAGGTAAGAAAGCCGCAAACGCTTTTGTCGATCACTATGCCAGAGCAAACCACATCGAGGTCCCTGCAGATAAGCATACAGACATTAGCGAAGAGCTAAAGGGGCACGACAACATCAATACGGCACCTGAAGAGCACATGATGGCCAAATTAACAATGAGCGAAATGGAAGAGGCTATGAGAACATTAAAGAAAAGAAAATCTCCCGGAAAAGACGGGATAACAAACGAAGTGCTGATGGGGCTGGGCCAAACAGCGAAGAGTAAACTGCTATCGGTCCTGAACCAAAGCTGGAAAAGGGGAATTGTACCCCAGGCATGGAAAGACGCAATACTGGTACCAGTACCAAAAACAGGAAAGGACAAAACAGATCCAAATGGATACAGGCCCATCAGCCTACTGAGCTGTGTCGGCAAGCTGATGGAACGTATGATAAACACCAGACTGATGTGGCACCTGGAAGAAAAACGAATACTAATTCCACAGCAAGCCGGCTTTAGACAGCACAGATCCACTGAGGACCAGGTCATCCTCATAGCCCAGGAAATAGAAGATGCCTACCAGGCACAGAAACACACAGTAGCTGTTTGGGTGGATCTGGAAAAGGCATTTGACAAAGTCTGGAAAGACGGACTTAGAGTCAAGCTAAGAAGAAGTGATGTTTGTGGGAAAATGTACAAGTGGATCAACCACTACCTCAAACAAAGAACGGCCAGAGTCCAAGTACAAGGGCAGATGAGCAAAAAGGTGACACTCGAGCAGGGAGTACCCCAAGGGGAAGTACTGTCACCCACACTCTTCCTGGTATATATAAACGACATTACAGTGAATATACCAAGGAGAGTCCATAGCTCAATGTTTGCAGACGATCTGGCTATGTGGACCTCTGAAAAGAATCTCACCATAGCAAGAAATCGGATGCAGCAGGCCCTAACATCGCTGGAAGCGTGGGCGAACTCATGGCTGGTCAAAATAAACGAGGAGAAAACCACATGCACAATATTCTCGCTTTCAATCAAACCCCAAAATACCAAATTAAGTCTAAATGGCAAATTCCTGCAGCCAAACGACAACCCAACCTATCTGGGAGTCACATTTGATCGGCGCATGACATGGAAAAGTCAGATTGAGAGAAACCGAATGAGAGCCAGAGAAAGAATGGCAATCATGAGGAAACTTGCTGGCACAAGCTGGGGAGCAGACGAAGGCATACTAAAGAAACTGTACACTGGAAGAGTGAGACCAGTTCTCGAGTATGGCATTGCGGCATGGACAACAGCAGCAAAGGCGAACTTCGATAAAGTTAGCAAACTTCAAAACCAAGCCATGAGAGTTATAACAGGAGGCATGAAGTCAACGCCAATTGTAGAACTTGAAAAGATTACAAAACTGCAATCCATGACCGATAGAAGAGACTGTAGAGCCCAGCTGCAGTCAGAGAAACTCCGAAGACTGACTGACCACCCAATGCACCAGAGACTAAACAATTTGGGAAATTGGAAACTAAAGCGGAGAAACTTTGCAGAAATGGCCAAAGCAAAGATGCACGAAGATCCCATAAACGCACTAACAACACCAAAACCCATCACTACTGTACGAAAACCTACCTGGAGGCAGGATATATTTCCAGAGGTGGTAGAAAATATACCAGGTATTGGAAACAAAAACTGCCAGACTGAAAAAGAAAGGAGAGATACTACCCTAAGCTTCATATCGAAAAGCTACCCAAGCATGGACTGGACCCATGCATACACCAACGGTTCTGTAATAAACACTACACAGAACGGAGGGGCAGGAGCATTCCTGAACCTACCAAATGGCAGACAAATAACACTATCATTCGCTACTGGTAAGTACACAAGCAATTTCAGAGCGGAGGCAGAGGCACTGAGGGCGGCAGTGGAAGAAATGGTGACACACAATGAAAATGAAAGCCATATAGTCCTGCTTACAGATGCTCTCGCCGTAGTCAGAGCGCTAAAAAGCCAGAAAAACACTGAGCTTAATGATTTAAGAACAGCACTCTGCAAACTGTGCCAGCAGACCACACCAAAAAGGGTAGTGGTACAGTGGGTCCCATCACACTGCAACATCCAAGGCAACGAGGCGGCAGACAGACTGGCAAAAGAAGGTGCAAGACTACCACAAACAGATACTAGTATGACGTACGAAGAGTCAAAACGGCTTATCAAAGCCAGATACATGACCAAATGGGAAACCGAACATACTGGTTACACCAAAAACGATGCCTATTACCAGTTGAACCGAAGAGAGCAGGTCGTTGTCTTCAGACTTCGCACTGGCCACAATAGACTGAGGTACCACCTATTCAACAAATTGAAGATAGGTGGTACCGACGAATGCCCGTGCGGTACTGGTAAAATGACCGCTGAACATCTGCTGCAGAACTGCCCGACATACGAGGATCAGAGAGAGCAGATGTGGCCATCACCAATGGAACTGCAAGAAAAGCTCTATGGCAGTGGCGACAGCCTCAGGATGACCGCCGCTTTTTTCGAAAAAATAATGGTTACTGTCTGACTGCGTACGAAGAAGAAGAAGAAGAAGATATGTTAGAAAGAGCAAGATCCTGTTTCATCTGCTACAGTGTCATTGTAGCGGATGGAAGTAATGTTCGAGCCAGACTCTTTAAAAGTCTACTAACAGAAGTCCCTCATGGTAAAAAAAAACGGTGTCAGCATAACATTACCAGCGGAAATGTGCGACTTGAATTTTTTTGGTTTCGGTGATCTGGGATGTTTCCATTGCATTCTAGTAGTTTTGCTGCTCGGCTCAAAGTGGTGGCACCATGATTGCCACTATGCGCAAAAGAAACAAATCACCCTTCTCTTTGTATCGCAGTAAGTGGTTCAAACTCCATCCCATGTGTTCTTCTTCCTTATGGTGGTTGATCAGCAACTGAGGTACCCATTGTGAACACACCTTCTGATAGTTCAGTTTCTTGCTAATCACCATTTGAATTGTCCCTAGCGGCACAGCAAATTCCTCTGCTAGCGAACATAAGCTCCGGCGACAGTCCACCCGCATCAATTTTGGCAATGGCATCTTCTGACGCAACATTATGCGCCTGACCTGATCTTGGAAGATCTTTAGTTACCTCACGTGCTTTAATCATTGCAGCTCTTCACTGTTGTCTTCAACACACTTTTGTCACCATACACTGCCTGCATTCTGCAATGAATGTCAGCTGGTCGACATCCTTGAGCTGTTAGAAACCGAATCACCGTTCGCTGATCAACTCTGGACAAATTCCGTATCACACCCACCATGTTTTCAACAGTCTGCTGAGGAAACTATGAGTTGGAGGATAATGAAATTATGCAAACCTGACAGTTGGTATGTGCTGTTTACACCAGAAGTGACATCACAATGAGCATTGTACATATGTTTACTTGCTGCAGTTAGGTCCGGTTTCATTTGAACACACCTCGTATAACAATGACAAGGCAGACAGACTAACAGAAAAGGGATCAATACAAGAACAGCCACACACAGCAACAATTTTACAAATGGCCAAACAGCTCATAAGAACAGCAAACAAAGAAACTTGGCTGAACAGATGGGCCATGGAAAACACAGGGAGGGAGGTCTACAGACATATGGCAAGTTCCAATCCAAATGACTATAAATCAACTCAGAAGAAAGGATCAGAGCATCATTTTCCGACTGAGAACCCAACACATCCCACTAAACAAGCACCTGAACAGAATCCAATCACAACACACTCCTGCGTGCCAGCTGGCTACACACCCATATGAAACGATTGATCATGATCTTCTGAATGCTCAGTGCTCAATGATTTTAGGAAAATGCTTCTTCCTCCGAGGCCAGATAAATGGAACACATTGTATAGCACTAGACAATAACTGATAAACATGTGCAGATACCATTGCATGGCATTGGGCTGAAGGGCGAGATCCGGATGGTGCTGGATCCATAACAACAACAACAACCAGAAGGTTGCGGATTCAATCCAAAGTCTAGCGGAGGGGCACCTAACAAGAGGAGAATGACACATGGAAGTCACGACCTTAATGAGCTTTTCCTCAATTAATGCGTGTCAGGAAGCTAAAGGACCAGAACTTTTATTTGACATGTTCTTGATGATAAGATTATCTCCTCTTACATTTCTCTGCATAGAATTTTCTATCTGTTAATAATGTAATTTTATAAATAACCTTGCAGGCTGTGTTACAAGTTCTGAAGAATATCAGCAGGTCGTCTGAATGGAAGCCAGGTGTAATATCTGCTGCAAGTACTTACACCCTTCCATCATCTGAAGTACCATCTTCTACACATGGCTCTCCATCAGTTCATGTAATGTATTCCACAGACAAACTGTTAATTCAGGATATTTTTGTGTTATTTGATGATAATTCATTGCAGTATTTTAATTATGCGAGGGACAGTCATTAACCCTTTACAATCCAAATTCTCCGTTACAGTCAACTAGAGTAGCACTACTTGTAGTTTAACTTATCACATTTAGTCACATGTTACATATTAACCATATCTTGTTATTTAGCTAAATGTGATTTATAAATAAACTTTATGTGATAGATAATTCAATTCTGTATCTTTAAATTTAAAAATAATAATTTTATTGACTTTTATTTGGTTAAATATGAAATACATCAAATTATTAGTTCTTGTCTTGAACATTAAGACTAACATCTTGTAAATTAGGATGGTCTGACAACCGTTAAGTAACAGCAATGTTATTAATAACATTTCTACCAAAGTATGAACAAGACATTTTTTGTGTCTTTTTTTTCGACATGGTCATTGTGCCTGGCAACACACTTTGTCCACCAGTTTGTGGATGCCCTCTTTTAGTGTGATCGTTAACCAATTTGCACTGTCACTATTACCTTGTTGTCAGCTGTCTTGGGACCCATCTGCTACACACTTTCCTATAACTGAGGTCATCGTTGACAATTTTGTGTGCAGTGCCGTGACTTATGTTGAAATCTATGGCTATTTCCTCAATAGTGACTTGCCTGTTGCCATGGACTAGCTGGTTGATCTGCTGTTTCACTGTATCAGTTGCCACACTTTCTGGTGTCTCACACCGAGGTTCATCAATGACATTTTGTTTTCCGTTTTGAAATCTTTTTACCCATTTTTAAACTCTCCTCTGACTCAAACAACTGTCTCCATATTGAACCTTAATTCTTCTGCAAATTTAAGATTTCACACTCTCTAACCACAAAAAACTAACAACACCCTTCTTCTTCCAAGGTGCAACTCAGCAATGGGGTGGCCATGTTGTATGCTATATTGCGCATACTGCTCGATCGTCACAATCCCTACATGGAGTATTGCTAAAGAGCCATTTTGTGTCCTGAAATACGATTTTCCATTGTACATACTCTTCCATGCACTTTATAATACAATTGTTTAATATTACAAATTATAGTATACTTGTCCTTCAATTTTAGAAGGGAATGAGATCGAAGAGCATGCTTGCTACTCTGGAATAAGGAAAACTCTTTCCAGTCCAACCAAATTTGTTTAGCTATGTGTCCTACAGTCAGTCATGTTGGAGGGATAGCTGTTGGAAGAAGTGGATACCTTTACCTGTTTGGACAGCGCAATACACATATCAGGAGGTACAGATGTAAGGGTCAGAATGAAAAGACAAGAGTGACATTTCTGGCACTAAACAACGTGCAGATCCAGAGAAATCAAGATTCGCATCAAAGTTAGTTTCAACGCCAGTGTCAAGTCGGTGCTGCTGTATGGAGCGGAGACATGGAGAACAACCAAGGTCATACAACAGAGACTCCAGTCCTTCATTAACAGATGCCTACGAAGGATAATGGGCTTAAAGTGGCAGGACATGGTGGGGAATGAAGACTTATGTGAAAGGAGCCAACAACAGCCACTGGGTCAAAGAAAATGGGGATGGATAGGATGTGCGCTATGGAAGTGCACCATCCTACATAGCCAGACAGGCACTTACATGTAAACCTCAAGGGAAGATACGGGAAGGTTGACCAAAAAATATATCGAGAGGAGAGTGTGAGAAGAAACTAAGATTAAATGATTACGTCTCGAGAGAGACAGAAAGAGTAGTCCATGCGTGCTGTCAAGATGTTGTCAATGGCCCTATGGTGAGAGGAGTGACAGGATTTGATTGATTAATTGATTACAGTCAAAGGGAAATGTCACAACTCCACATATCAAATATTTATTTTCTTCAAAATAAAATAAATTAAAATTAAACAAATTAAATAATAATTATGATGTAAAGACACATAATTTAATTATCTATCACATAATGTATTCATAATCACAATAAATATTAGTATGAAGTGTTCAATGTAATTAATACTAACCATACGTATTTAGATTTTTGTCTAATATCATGTAATCTTTTCCACATTAACTTTCTTCTGTGTACCAGTTATAAATCTAAATCAGACTTGTATTGAATATCAAAATTCAAAAATTCGGCCATACTTAAGGATTTTCCAAAATCTTAAATGCTGTAGCTAAGCAACATAGCAAAAGATGTGTGTTAGATTCAATTTCAGTTGAATCAAACTATAACATGTTTTGCTCACAATTAATCCTTGTCAAATGATTTAGTCAATCTAATCAATAGATTATCCGAGTGGCCTTCCAGGGTCTTTGTGAATGACAAGGACAAGAATAGTACCACTGCTTCACAGAGAGCATGTCGTAAGAGGCAACTAATTGTGTGACATGGCATAACACCGGCCATGGTTAGGTGGTTTGTTTAGAGCAGCATAGATGGCATCTAACAGGCTGCAGGTCTACTTTGTTCTGGTGTTTGAGTCGATTTAGATGGACTCGCACATCGGTTAACCACCCTCCGTAAGCATATTTCCCAATGCAATGGAGTATTAAGGTGCTCAAGTCTAGCCTGCTAAGCAGAAAACCCTTCTCCCGGCTACATTCAGCTCATTCCATGGCTGGTATTTGCACAGAGGCATCTGCCCCTGTTGAAGTACAGGTTGGCCAAGAAGAACTAAGAATCAATAGATTTAGTTGCAAATATTTTTCTGCGATTGGGCCTTCGTACTAATTTTCTTGTAGCCCTGGGTTGGTTTGAGATCCTTGAAGTAACATAATATCTGCATCTTAACAATAATCATCTAATGCAATTGTCACAGGTGGACTCTGTAAAGGAAGAGATACTATCGTATTCAAAGTCCAGATTTGGCTTGCTGAGACACGATGCTTGGTTCACTGAGAATGTTGTGCCCACAGAAACCCTGGAGTACAAGAGGTACCATTTTGTGTTTGTATTGTGGCGGTTTAGCTAGATCTGTTGAGCTATTTGCTCTTTTGCGGCCGATGTCAATTTGAAGAATTTGCCGGTGTTTTGTAGCTAGTGACAGGCAATAATTTGTCTCTGTCTGTGGCGAGTCCTCAGCAAGTGAGCAGCATGTTGCACTGTCTCATTTGGATAGGTCAAGTTGCTGCAGTTAGGTTCGTGTGCAGGGTCTTCTTCTTCTTCGTTCGTTCTCAATCTCCCACTACCAAACACTGAAAGGGCTTAAGTAGCAGAATGTAGTCCAGAGAACGGAATGCGTTGTGTTGTAGTTTACAGCTTGGCTGCGATATTTGCACCTTTTGGTCCAACACATTCGACTTCAGCAAGCATTCCCTCTTCGATCTTTTCTCCTTAGCCAGTCTGCCCTGATGCATCCTGTTATCCAGGATCACCGCGTGGAGGTGTAGAAGGGTCTTGGCAACTATGGTTCGCTGACCCTGACGCTAGCAGTCAGCTATGGGTCGCTGACCACTGCAGCTCTTCTGCTGCTCAGCATCTTGATCCCGTGTGCAGGGTCTAACTTGTTTAAGTATTTGTTAAGTCTGATGTGTTCTGTCCTAAGTTGTTTAAGTATTTGTTAAGTCTGATGTGTTCTGTCCTAAGTTGGAAGATCCTTGTGTTGATGTTGTCATTTTTGTTTGGGTACAGTAAACAGACTGTGAACTGGCAGCTGCAGATAGAAATATAATCATTCAACAAATTACAAAACAGACAGATGCCCATATGGAAAGTATGTAGAAACATAACATGTTCTCCAAATCAATCAACTCCGCAAGATGAGCAGAGGGACAGTATGCTCATCTCCTGTCATATTGAGGGATAAACTATGTGGCGACGAGACACAATTGATACCACCAAACTTATGAATGAAATAGTTGTGACTATTTCGTGGAAGCACAGTGTGACGTGCACTGGCTTCCCAGTCAAGAGACCAGGGTTCAATCCTCAGTAGGTGCCTGAATTGTTTTCCTATCGCAAACCGACTCCTAAGTTTGGCTCAGTCTCAGAAATCGGGTACCATACAAAAATCTGGGAAATAAAGGTGGTCTGTGTGATACTGACCACATCACTCATTATGTGCAGTGGGTCATCAAACAATATGGGCCTAATACCATATTTCCCATATGATGGTTGACACGAAACAGGACCTTTGCTTTTTTACTGTAAAGAAGACAAATAATTTTCATTAAATTCTCACAGATTTTGGCACAAAGAAGACAATGGAGTTTGCTGGCTGCTCCAGATGAATGAAAAATCGCAGACATCGGAATTTTACCTCATCCAGCCTGTACTAGGTTTGTAGAACAGTTTATGTGGCAAGTGGAGTTGTATGTTAGTGCTAATGTCTGAAGTACAAAGTTAAAAAAAACCAGTCCAGTCTTACGTTAGAACAGTAACAAATTTTAACTTGATTCACTACGTGGTGCCGACGTATCAGCTCATGCTGCTACTTGCAAAGCCCTTTTCAGGGCTTGGTAGAGAGAGAGATTGAGAACGAACGAGGAAGAAGATCTGGAGGCACAAAAGAGTAAACTCACTCACTGTTGACAATCAACAGCACCACCAATCTTCTTTTAACCTTCAGTACCGCATCAGCTTCCATCTACCTGGCTTGGCTTTGTGGCTTTGTTCGTTCTCAATCTCCCGCTACCAAACCCTAAAAGGACTTAAGTAGCAGAATGTAGTCCAGAGAACGGAATGCGTTGTGTCGTGTCGTGTTTACAGCTTGACTGCGATATTTGCACCTTTCGGTCCAATACATCTGACTTCAGCAAACATTTTTTTAGTACAGGGTTAGCATTCCCTCTTTGATCCTTTCTCCTTAGCCAGTTTGCCCTGCTGCAGCCTGTTATCCAGGATCACCGCGTAGTGGTGTAGAAGGGTCTTGGCAGATCTGGTTCGCTGGCCCTGACGCTAGCAGTCAGCTATGGGTCGCTGACCACTGCAGCTCATGCGCTGCTCAGCATCTTGATCCCTCCAATAGACTATCGAGAGGATCAACGGATCAAGAATCAAGAGAGGGTCGTCATGGGTAGCACCGGCTGAGACAACAATCGGGCAGTCACTCCAGCTGAGACGATAGCCAAATGGGAAGAATGGGTCCATACTGGAGATAGAATGATAGAGTACCAGAGAGTCATCATAACATTAGGCAAGGAATGCGGAGAATGGAACAACGAGAGAGCAGAGCACGAGGTAAATCATCTGATAACTGAGAACACCCAGGAGAGTGACGCTGTCATATACACCGAAGGAGCAGTCGTGAGCAGTGGGACATCAGGCTGGGGTTTTTCGGCTAGAGTGAGAGGAGAGGTCGTTGCTGAGCGCAGTAGGGCATACATGTCAACAACCTCCAGTATGAGAATGGAGACGGAAGCAGTGACCTCAGCACTGAAATGGATATCTGAAACTTCTATAAAAAAAGGCAGTCATCGTGACAGACGCGCAAGCCGTACTTCAGAAAGTACAGAAGGGATGGCTTAGGTACGAATGGATAGCTGCTGTTGAGGCCTCAAACCTCCAGGCGCTGACCGGGATCTACTGTCCTGCTCATGTCGGGGTTCAGGGCAATGAAAGAGCTGACATATTGGCTTCACGGGCTCCCATCATGGGCACATTGGTGATGGACAGAAGTGACATTTTGAAATCAATCAATGACCGCCTACTGGATGAGGAGACTGCAATAGATGAAGCAGCAATCCACAGACTGAAAATTTTTGACATTAAGCGAGGTTCGAGCGGAGTGGAGCGCATGAGAGGACGACCCAGGAGAGTGTACAACCAGCGAGCTACAGGGACCATCAGCATCCATACCTTACGCCATTTGATGAGAGAGACTGAGCACCTATGAGTACGCCTGGAGTGCAGTGACGTCGATTCTTAGAAACAGAAACAGACTTTCGAACAGTATTGCGTACACAGACATTCGTGACATGATCTATATTTGATATTCCACGGATCTTTCTGAAGCACCATGGCCTGGATTTTTCGCTCCAATGTAGCATTTAATGTCCATGTTTCACATACAGGTACACAGAGGGGATCAATGTCCACATTAAATTTATTTTATTAATAAGGGAAATTTATGGTAAATTTATGTCTCAACTTAATGTAGTTAAAAATTTACTCAAATTATTCTAGGGATTCTCCCCTCACAGAGAATATGCCGCAAAAAAGGGGTCTGTGTGGCTGTAACATCAGGTCTTGGTTATGTGGTTAGCGGATCGGCATAGATGGCACCTTACAGATTGTGGATCTACCTACGTCTAATTTACGCTTCCCACTACCACCAGTCCCAAAAATAGGTGAT
This sequence comes from Ariolimax columbianus, assembly GCA_036924085.1. NCBI lineage: Eukaryota > Metazoa > Mollusca > Gastropoda > Stylommatophora > Arionidae > Ariolimax > Ariolimax columbianus. Next base: position 46,340,618 of record JAVGWX010000013.1, read on the forward strand.
CGTATATTCCAGGAACTACCAACCTAACGGTTGGTACAGATACTGAGATTGACCTGGCAAGTCACCAGCCAATTTTTGCCTGCCAAAAAATATGGAACATAGGAGGTCACACCTCCCCACGACATCTAACAACATAAGTGGACTGAAGATCGATATATATATATAAATGTTATTTCTCCAAATTTGGAAATGTAAGAATGAATACACTTCTTGTAAGCTAATTACATAAAATATATATATCTCTTCAATTATCTGCTCCCCAGATGTGGACCAGTGCGTTGTATCTGTAGTGACATGGTGCAGAGAACATTCCCCATTATCTGTAGATAAGGCATCGATCCTGTTGTCTTCACTTTCTGATTACCTTTCCTTGAGAGGGCTTCAGATAACACCACTGGTGGTGATGACGGTGCCTAAAGATTTGCCTAAAAGTGTTATAGAGTCTGTCAGAGGAGAGCTGGAATCCATTGGTCAGAACACAGCTGTGTTAACTAAAGGTCACACCGCTGGGAAAAATAGACAGTCAAGTGACAGCAGCAGCAAGAACACTCCTTCAGGCAACAGGAAAGCAGATTTAGAAAAATACTCATCCATTCTCAAGTATGGTTTTAGAAATGGAAAGCACTTCGCTTCAACCAGCGCACCGAGTGGTGCTAGGGCTTCTGCGGCTATGTCGTCAGATATTTCTGCTTCAGATACTGTTCTCGCCGCCGAGGGTCAAAGTTACTCCAATTTGGACAAGCGTGAAGACGTGAATAGATCTGCTCTTGTGCGGTCTGTAAGCGATGGCCTTGCTGTCTCACAGAGCCGTATCATGGAACGGGAAGCCACTGAGAATCTTGACGAAAATGTTGTAAGAACAACACAAGAAGGCAAAGCTTCATGCCCGCTGGAGAGTGGAGAAAACATTTCAGAAACAGGTAAATGTTTTGTCATGATACTTACTTACTTCCCGTATCCGACAATCTCACAAAGTCTTCACCCAAAACCAGCCACTGTCATGGCTCTTTCATTTGCCACCATCAGGTCCTCCATTGCACAGGTTTCCTGCATCCTAGGATATATAATCAGGTGTTCCGTGTCCTGTACGCCCCCACATTCCTGCATCCTAGGATATATAATCAGGTGTTCCGTGTCCTGTACGTCCCCACATTCGCAATATTCATTGTCTGCAAATCCCCACTTTTTCAGGTTAGACCCACATCTAGACACACCTGCTCTTAACCAGTTCAGAGATCTCCAGGTAGTATATCTTCTTCTTCTTCTTCGTACGCTGTCAGACGTCAACCTGTATTTTTTCGACACTGCCATAGAGCTTGTCTAGTGTTGCCACTGGCGATGGCCACATGTGCTTTCTCTGATCCTCGTATGTCGGGCAGTTTTGCAGCAAATGTTCAGCGGTCATTTTCCCGATACCACACATGCACGTGCATTCGTCAGTGCCACCTATTTTGTTAAATTATGTTGAGCAGAATTGACATCACATTACTCTTAGCAAGGCACACAATCAATGAAAACCTTTTTTGACCCTGTGAAAACACAAAAGAAATGACAAAAACAGGCAAATTTCACTAGCTGACATAGTGAAGAGAAGATTGAAATCTCATCCGGGGAATAGAGAAAGCTGTTAGTAAAAAGTATTTAGCTTAAAATGATCCGGAAGATGAAAGCAAGATCCCATCAAGAAAATAAGTAGAGCTACCGACATCACAGATGTGAAGTGTGGAATCTGCAACGCTGATGCAGAGAAACTACGAGTTACCCAGCGAGCGATGGAAAGACGCGTCCTCTGGATCTTGATCAGAGATCGAATCCACAATGCTCAAATCAGAGCACGCACTCTATTTCGAGATGTTGTGGAGGTTGCATTGTCTCGCAAATGATGTTCATCCATCAAATGGGATGAAGACCATTCTCTTTGTTCAGCCATGTGGACAGACTTTTCTCTTGCTGTGTCCGCTGAAATGGGTGACTTTCGCTGTGATTTGGATTACTAATAGTTGTCCATCACAAATGATGAAGACCACTCTCTTTGTTCAGCCGTGTGGACAGTCGTATCTCTTGCTGTGTCCGCTGAAATGGGTGACTTGTGCGGTTATTTGGATTAAAGTGAGGAAGAAACTGCGCCTTTTGTCAACCTCACTCACAGAGCCTAAGCTACCTTTTGCCAGTGGCAAGACATTCATCGAGACGACTGGAGGTAGCATAGGATGCAGATTTTGCCTCAGGGTTACCACCGAAGGTGGTATGGCATCTAACGCAGTTTGTCGTACCTTTTCGATAACCACAAGAGGTCGTATGGACAACACTCAGCGTGTGAGTGGGTCTGGCATCTCTCCCCAGCTGTATTCAGCTCATCATAGTAGCATCTAAAATTCCCACACGCCAAATTCGCGAAGGTGAACCGGCAGAACTAACCCGTGAAATACGTCACAGGTATAAGCATAGTGCCATTCAGCCGGCGTCCAGACCAGGATAAACGGATGGAAGAAATCACAAAAAAAAGAACGAAATAAGTCCAGAAGGAAAACAACACCACGTTCCAGTGAACACAAGTGTAAGTCGTCGACTAGTGTGAATTCCAGGCAAATCCGTGGTCTAGCTGCATCCATAATGATCCAAAACAGTAGAGAAATGTAGACTCGCAGCCAGTTATGGCGCCATCTTTGCCAGCTTTGGATTAAAGTGAGGATTAAACTGCGCTTCTGTCAGCTTCACTCTCTGGTCCTGAGCTACCTTTGGCCAGTGACAAGATTTTATCGAGACGGCTGGAGATTAACACAGGATGCAGATATTTCCTCTGGGTTTACTCATGAAGCCTTTCCCGTAAACAGGTATCCCGCAAGGCTGGGTGGGGGGTGTGGTGACATTTATCTTTGTGTGTCGTGCCTTTCCCATAACCACAAGAGGTTGTAGGGACATCGCTCAGCATATGAGTGGTGTGTTGGGCATCTCTCCCACACTGTGTTCTAGTCCATTATAGTTGTGTCAAAATTACAGTCACACCAAAACTAAAGGATGCCAAACTTGTGAAGTTCAGCCATGTGAACTAGACTGAAAATATGACACAGGTTTAATCATAGTGCTAATTCTTATAGCTGATGTCCAGGCCAGGATAATCGAAGGAGAGAAAACACAAAAAACAACGAATTAATCAGTTCAAATGGAAAACAAAGACATATTTCCAGTGTAAGTTATCGACTAGTATGAATTCCAGTCAAATCCGTGGCATGATGGCATTGATAATGTACTAAAACACCAGAGCAATGTAGACCCACAGCCGGTAGGGTGCCATCTTTGTCGCTCTTCTCACAAATACCACTGCGCTAGACATGTGTGCATGCCAGACAACAGATGGACGCTCAGAGCAACATTTTGGTGGCCAAATGATTATACACGAACCTGGTGGCCGACCACCCATACGATGATGGCGAGGTTGTCTGCTGAGAGACCTTGGCACGACATGGCGAAAGATCGAACTGCATACAAGTCATTGTTGGCTACCTCGCATATGGCACACCGCCATTGAAATTTAAACTTCGAATTTGGAATCTTGGTATTCAAACAGGCATGTTAATGTCTGTTGCCAGGTAGCTGAAGGCTTCGGCTATATGTAGTAGGTATTTAAAAACTTCCTGCAGCTTACTAGGCCTGGAGGAGGGTACAAATAATTTGGGTATAATTTTAACTAGAATATTTGAATTTTGTCCGGGCAGTGGCCGTTAAACCTACTCATTTAGATTTCTAACTGCCAAGAGATTTTTAATGAGCTCAGCACTGAATATGGGAGTCCAATCTCACTACCCAGAGATCATGGGATCTTTTACCAGAAGATCCACACGAAAAATTCCCGGTCTCCACCGTGATTCGAACCCACGAATTCCGCCACCTGAGGCTGACACCTTACCTCGAGACAACTGAATTTCAAGTTATTGTCTAATCATGATTTTGATGTTTTGTTCTGTGAACATTTAATGTAACATTTATTTCTACCCCAACAGATATCGATATTGCTCGGTTTAAGATCACGGACAACCAGAGTGCTTTCGACCTTTTGTCAGAAGTAAGATGTTTCACCACCATAAAAGTTTGTATGTAGTATGTAATTGTCTTAATATCAAATATCCAGACGCTGGAGATACGACAGTGAATGAGCCAACTGTAGTCAGCGACCCACAGCTGGATGTTTGCATGAGAGTCAGCGATCCAGAACTGACCTAGATCCTATTCTGCTCCAAGTGGCAGCTCTGGAAATAGGATGCACTAGCATAGTCTGGCTAAGAGAATATTGATCGCTGTAGAAAAGGCATACCCAAAAAAGCCGGATGTGGCAGGCCTAAAGGCACAGATATCACAGCCTCGCTGTCCAGGATGAAAGCTGAAGAAAACTCAGAAAATGTCTAATATCCCAGATGTGCCACGGAAAAGAAAAGATACATGGAAGTGGAGTTTGAAATGCAGTTTTCTTTTTCAAAGCAGAAGCTATGGGTCTTCTCCAGACTCTGAAAATTCTGACCCGAGCGAACCAGCAACCAGGAAAGACTAGCCTTTATCCATGGAAACTTTTCAGAAACCAACAAGAATGAATTCCTGGTTTTTCACTTCAAAATAATACATTCTGATCAAGCTGCGGTTGCGCTGTACTAGGAAAATAATTACTAGTAGTTCATTTAAAAAAAACACCTTTCCTCTCTATCTTCATGGCACACCATCTCTGCCTTCCAATGCATCCTACTTCCCTTTCAACCAACCTATCCTTGCACCCATAGCTTTACATTCAACCAACCTATCACTTCCCCCTCGGGGACGGTGTGGGCTAGTGGTTAAGTGACACGGCTCACAACCAGAAGGTGCTGGGTTCGATCCCCATCACAGCACCAGCCGTTATCCCGGGGAAGCAAACCCTTAGAAAATGCAGGAGGAAGCAGACCCTTACATAAAAATGTATGCTGAAGTCGGATGTACTGGGCCGACAGGCCCACAGTGCAACGCACACCGCCTTAAATATTAGAGAAATAAGGTGAACGCAAAAAATTCCCTTTCAACCCACCTATCCATAGACCCATCACTTCCCCCTCAACCCACCTATCCCTCCACCCATCACTTCCCTCTCAACCCACCTATCCATAGACCCATCACTTCCCTCTCATCCCACCTATCCATAGACCCATCACTTCCCTCTCAACCCACCTATCCATAGACCCATCACTTCCCCCTAAACCCACCTATCCCTCCACCCATCACTTCCCCCTCAACCTACCTATCCCTCCACCCATCACTTCCCCTTCAATCCACCTAGACATCCACCCATCACTTCCTCCTCAACCCACCTATCCCTCCACCCATCACTTCCCCCTCAACCTACCTATCCCTCCACCCATCACTTCCCCCTCAATCCACCTATCCCTCCACCCATCACTTCCCCTTCAATCCACCTATCCCTCCACCCATCACTTCCCCCTCAATCCACCTATCCCTCCACCCATCACTTCCCCCTCAACCCACCTATCCCTCCACCCATCACTTCCCCTTCAATCCACCTATCCCTCCACCCATCACTTCCCCCTCAACCCACCTATCCCTCCACCCATCACTTCCCCCTCAATCCACCTATCCCTCCACCCATCACTTCCCCTTCAATCCACCTAGACATCCACCAATCTTTTCCTCCTCAACCCACCTATCCTTTCTTCACCCATCTCTTCACCCTCAACCTGTGCATATCTTGCCACCAACTCACCCACCACACATCCCTCCATATCTTTTTCCCTTCAACGTATCTATTCCCTTGCCTATATCTTCCCCTCAACCACACATCTATTACCCTCAACCACACATCTATTCCCCTCCTCAAAATGTGCATCTTTTCTCGCCAACCAACTCATCTCTTCTCGGCAACCCACCCATCTCTTCATCCTTACTGCTCTGTTCTCCCCAAAACAACCCATCTTATTCTCCATCAAAAATTAACCTTTTAATTTTATTGCATTATTCTTTTTACAAATATAATAGAACAACCAGCTGCCACTTCAGTTCATGCGGTATCATGCAGATGCCGAACACTCCTGCATGGGGGCCATGTGTACATTGAATTATGTGATTGTGATCACAATTTATTGCAGTTTTTTGTATGGGTTTTATAAATCTAAAATAATTTGATATACAATATAATCAATCAGTTTACTAATTACATTTTAGTTTATTCTAAATAAATAATAATTAATCAAACTGAAGCTGTGTCCCAGATCAAAATTGGAAGGAAAATAGCTGCCATTTTGTTTTGACTATACACAATCCACTGATAAGGACATTGCGATTTGATCAGTCAATCAAATCTCTGCAGCACATGTCTGACAGACACACAGACGTTCAAGTAATAATATAATGATAGTGAACCTTTCTGACTGCAGATAACTACTGGGGATGGCAGAGTTGATGCAGATGCCCTGGTGGCCGCCGGAAAGATCGAGGACTTTGTCCTCATAAAGGACATGTAGATGAACCTGGCTGCTTGCATTAGGGTCAGCAAACCATAGCAGACCAAGACTTTATTCTGCCTTCCTCATGGCGTCTCTTGAAACAGGCTGTATTAGTCACTAGTGTAGTCTAGCCAAGGGATAGTGGAAAAGCAATCCCGATATTTTTAAAAACTAGTTGAATTCTGATGTGTCGGTTGAAAGGCACAGATAACACAACCTTGATTTAAACTACGACACGGCGTCCTTTTCAGGATGAGTGCCGAAGAAGGAGACGAATGTAGAAGAAAAATAATTCTTGTTGGATTTTCAGTATAGTTATTGTTAAAATATTGTTAAAGACTAACTTGAAAAAGTTTTTAGAAAACTAAATTTGGGAAACTAAGTATCAACATAGATGGAGAAATGCTCAACCACCCAAGATTTGCTAATCATACAGTCATCCTCAGTCACAGTGTCAGACAGGCTGAGCAATGCTTAAATGAGCGCTCAACAAAACAAGCAAAGCAATAGGCCTTATAATTAATAGAAAGAAAGAAGGGATCAAGACGCTAAGCTGCAGAGGTCAGCAACGCAAAGCTGACTGCTGGCGTCAAAGCTTGCGAACCAGAGCTGCCAAGACCCTTCTACACCTCCACAAGGTGATCCTAGATAACAGGCCTCAACAGAGAAGACTGGCTAAGGAGAAGGAATCGAAGAAGGAAGGCTATCACGGTACCAAAAAAAATGCCTGCTGAAGTCGGATGTGTCAGACCGAAAGGTGCAAACTACGACACAATGCATTCCATTCTCTGAACTACATTCTGCTACTTGTAAAGCCCTTTCAGGGCTTGGCAGCGGGAGATTGAGAACGAACCAAGCCAAGCCAATAGAAAGAAAACCCAATACATACTAAATACTTGTTGCCCAAGTGGAGAACTGTGGCTAGGAAATGATCCCATTGACACAGGCACCGAACTACCTACAGTGATGCTGTTGAGTTGCATTGAGATCATTTCAGTTTGGCATGGTGGACGACAAACAATCTCACTGTAATTAGTAAGAGCAGCTAAGATAACGGAGCCTGGAATTCACACTAGTCAACAACTTACACCTGTGTTCACAGAAACATGTTGCTGTTTTCCATTTGGACTAGTTAATTTGTTCATCTTTTGTGTTTTCTTCCGTCCGATTATTCCGGCAGGGACATTGGCTATATGAATTAGTATATGATTAAGCCTGTGTCATATTTTTATGGTGCAGTGCACACATCTTAACTTTACGAGATTGGTGCCCTTTGCCCTAGCTGAAGACAGTGTCGATTTTGGTGTGACTGGGAAAAGTATACATTGGACTATAATGGACTAGAACACGTCGCTCAGAAGTGATGCCAAACACATCACTCACACGCTGAGTGATGTCCCTACAATCTTTTGCGGTTATGGGAAAGGCAAGACACACGAGATATGTCATCTCCCACTCCGCTGCCTTGCGGGATACCTGTTTATAGGAAGGGCTTTGGGAGTAAACCCTGAGGAAAAATCTGCAGCCTATGCAATCTCCAGTCGTCTCGATAATGTCTTGCCACTGGCCAAAGGTAGCTCAGGATGAGAGAGTGATGTTGAAAAATGGCACGGTTTCTTCATCCCTTTAATCCAAATCATCGCACAAGTCACCCTCCCCACAACAAGAGAAAAGATTGTCCACATGACAACTGAGAAAGTGGTTTTCATCAAATGTGATGGACGAAAATTTAAAAAAAAAAGATGCTCCGTTGTAAAAAAAAAAAAAAAAAAAGCTCATAAGCCGGGCATGTTTTGCGTGTACTGGACAGCAGATGGTCACGAAAGGTGATTCCTTGGTAGCCCTACAACTTTAGTGCCCTCACGAAAGTCCATTAATGAGATAGATTGAGTAAAAACATAGTACTTCAGAGCGAACGACTGTGTTGAGTTTAAACAAAATTTGGTTACCTGGCATCAGGCACTCCCATTGCCTGATTGAATACCAGGATTACAGATCAAATGTAATTTATTCAATCTTTATGTTTCAGATCAAGCGAGCATCAGAAATTGACTTGGAACTGTCTTCTGGCCAACAGGCAGATTCCTCGGGAGGATGGCAGTAAGTTGTTTGTTTTTTCCTCATTTTGACGAGGCATTAATTTCAACCACAGTCCTTTTGGTGATATCAGGGCCTGATGGACCAAATCATTCTGTTACGCCTTGGATTCCAGTTTTCTGCCTTTGTCTTTCTTAATATTTCTGTCCCAGCCTTAAACACATTTTGTGATTGGCTCATCAAAATAGGTCTGTCATATCACAATGATTTTTTATTCCCGCTTTCGCCTTTTTCTGTACTCCCCAAATCGGTGTGCGCAGCGCTCTGTTTTTATTTTGCGACTGTCGTCCCAGTGCATCCAACCTTGGCATGCATTTTATGTAAGGCTCTGCTTCTTCCTGCATTTTCTAAGGGCTTATTTTTTTGGGGTAACGGCTGGTGCTGTGATTGGAGAGTGAACCCTGTACCTTTGGATTGTGAGCTATGTCACTTAATCACTAGTCCACGCTGTACCCATCACACTGACTAAAAGTGAGAGATGTTCCACATAGATAGGTCCAAACATTCTTCTCTTATCAATTTCATTCCTAACAAAGTATAGGACCACTGCTGTAAATTGCCTCTTACAGGAAGCCTGCGCCAATGTTCACATGATTTTGCAGTGGTGATTTATGTAGCAATTTAAAGGATGGGGTTGCTTGCCCTATATATGATTCCTCGTTACTGTCAATTTACAGCATGCAGCGGACCTATTATTTCCTCTTCAGTAGCTGATGTCAGCATCCATGCGGAGATGTTCAAAACATTGGTGCTTTATATTCTTATTATGAAAAATAAATAAGCCTCCCAAAATTGGACTTCTCAAAGATAAGAAAACAAGATTTTCTTGGTTCTCAAATGGTCAATTAAAAATGTATATTTAACCCTTTGGACCCTGGCTACCTGGTCCGTAAAATCTCATACTCCTGTGCTCTTGAGAAAATATACACATAGTAGACATTTGAGGAAAGTTATTTACTGTGACAAAACTGATCCTCTGAGGGATAGGAACAGATCATATTCAATGATAATTCAAATCACACATATCATCATGCAAATAATCATTTGTCGTTTTCAGAATAATCCCCATCTAAATCCAATTTATCAGCCTCGAAATCCTAAAGAATACTTTCAGCGGCTTGTTGTGTTGTTGGCCATTTCCCTAATTTTCTAAACGTGTTTCCATCAGGAAAATCATCAAAAACATTGCAACACATGCTTTGATGTGTGCGCCACCTTATTTGTTATTTCCAGAAATGTATAAACTCTGTAGACATCACTATTATGATCAAAATCGAAGCAGAACAACTGAAAATGTGAATTGCAAAAATGGTCCATCTGTCACACTGAATAATGGGTGGTTTGGGAAATGAGTGTTTATACAACTACACAATACATGAATGTCATGGGTTCCAAGGGTTAATCATGACTAAAGTTGAAAAGGACATGCATTTTATTATATTTTATTAACTACAAAATATGGTAGTTTAGTAAAATTTAAGTATTGCACTTTGCCACAGAACGATTTTATGATACATAGAACATAGCTAACATAATAATAATAGCCATCCATCGTTGTCGATGAGGACCGACGACATCAACCTTTTCACAGCTTGTCCTGATGGGTGCGGGTGCGCATGTGGTAGAACATACCAATGTGGGCGCGAAAAGATTTGTTGTATGACGGGAACACGTGGTCTGTAGTAGGTGTTGGAGTTCCAGCTGTTCGGGATTTCCAGGTCTCGGGCCTGCTCTGGGCTTTCACAACACGGCGGTCTTTGCTGGTAGCTACGCATGCTTTGACTGCGCTTCTCTAATTAGATCTGTTCTTCACAAGACATTCCCAGGTGGTGACATCTATCTATCAAGCAATCTTTAAGGGAGTCCATCAGACTGTCTTTGAAATGTTTATTTTGGTGCCCTCTCTCGCGCCATCCCTTCAGCTCGCCATAGATGAGAGTCTTTGGGAACTGGTTGTTTCACATACAACCGAGGTGTCCAGCCCATCCGAGTTGTGCATTTTATAACTGCATGGATGCTGGGCATGTCAGCCCTGAAGAGAATCTCGATGTAAATAACACAATCTTGCCATATGATGTTTAGTATTTGCCTCAGGCAACCTGTGGGTAGGTGGTTTAATCTCCTTGCCTGTCCAGTGTATACAGCTCCGCTTTGGTAAGTGTATTGTAGGGGTTGGAATGATGGTGGCACGGTAGACTTTGAAGCTGACTTAAATAGAGTTGTCCCAAATTAGCGTCAAATATCATGGTACTTCTGAATTTTCAAAATTTCTTAATTTAACAAATGTTTGGTTATTAAGTAAATAGGGCCACAGTTCTTAAAAGTAACTAAAATAATTGTGAGTCACTTTGTAAAGTTTTAAGAAATTTTACGCATGTGCTTCAATTTATCAGTGGTATCCTTTTCTTCTTTGCATTCATCCTGAAAAGAATGCTGTGTCTTAGTTTACAGTGAGGCTGCGATATGAACTCATTTTAGTTTAGTACCAGGTTTGTCTTCCTACTGCGATCCTTAATTCCAGACTACACTACTGCAGTTTGTTTGCAGAGCTGTTGCTTGCAGATAGAATAGGATCTTTGTCAAAGCTGGTTCACTGATCCTGATGCGCGCAGCCAGCTATGAGTCGATGGCTGCTATCATTTCAATCACTGTGATGCATCTTTGGCCCCTATAATTGGTATGACTTTAACACTTGCAGTGCAGACTGAAAAATGCAGAGATGTGTTCTCACATTGGTCTCCCAAGCGTGTACTCTCCTTAATCAGTGAAAACTACGATGACTTTGTCATTTTCGTCACATGGAAGATGGTCGCATAAAGATGTTGTTGAATGCCCACAAAGAGTATGATTACTCTTTTGTGCACATTAAATAGGGTGGTAGGTTGCAGTAGCTTTCCTCGCATCTTGAGCATGCTGACGAAAGTGGATTGGGGTCCTCCAGACAGCTGTGCTTCATATGTGTGTCATTCACTACTACTATTCTTTATGGACGGATAGCAAAAGAACAGTCGGCCAGCCACAGCTGAAGTTCAAAGATTTTTAAGCGGAACATGCACCCACTGGGTATGGGTCTGACATCCTGGGAAGATTAAGATCGAGTTGGAGATATACCCTGAACAGCCATCTCAGGCTGGGGGAGATGAAGCTCTTGCAACACGGAAAATTGTGGCCAGTTCCCTTCCTTGCTCTTTTTTACCTTCCCCAACTCATTTGTCAGGTACCCATTTACAGCTGGGTCGACTGGTGCGGTCGTACCAGGGACAAATCATGGCCTGGATTTTTTTCCTGTCCATCCATGAACTTGAACCCCTGGTAAGCTGTAAGTCAACTTACTACTACTGTTATTTGTTTTGAAAACAGGAAAGTAATAAAACTAATCTAAGCAGAAATACCATAAGCGAGAATTAATATTGGCACCTTTAGATCCGTGCACTGCCGTGTACAGAATGGTAAGTTCCAACGTTTTTTTGTTCCTTATTTGACAATTTCTCAATTTAAAATATAAATGTTTATGTTATTATTACTGTAATCCTGGTGCTCATTCAGGTACATTATGTACCCTATGCCAGGTAGCCAAATGTCTAAATTCATTTCTGTCTTTTGCTTTTATTTTATATTTTAGATATTATTTTAGTTTTTATTTATTTAGAAAGAATAATTTGTTATATTGAATATCCCTTTCAATTATGTACATTTCCCTACTATTTAATTTAAGGAAATTATGTCAAAATCTTTTAGGACATTGTGTCTGGAAAATGATTGTCAGGATACCACTTACTTAGTCGCTCCTCTTCTACCGTGAGGTGTAGAGGTTTGCCAAAGAGAACGCCACACTGCTCTATCCGCCGTCTTTTTCCTGGCCTCTTTTCAATCCATCCCTCTATCACTTAGGGACTGTTGTATGTTGTCTTCCCAACGTACTTTGGGACGTCCTCGGGGTCTGCGTCCTTGACTTTTGATCTCCCATGACCGCTTTGGTATCCGATCTTCTTCCATTCTACAGACATGGCCAAACCACTGTAGTTGGGACTGCTCCACTCGTGTCTGCAGGGGTTGAACTTCAAGACTGCTACGTATTGTCTGGTTACGGATCTTGTCCCTTTTCGTCACCTGAACCGCCTTTCTCAGGTACCTCATTTCTGAAGTTTGTAATTGCCTTTCTTGGGCTGTAGTAATTGCCCATGACTCACATCCATATGTCAGGACAGGCACATAGGTCGAGCAGTATACATCCATCTTTGTTTTCCTGCTTATTTCTCTTCTACTGAGGAAACCTCTGTTTATTGCATGGAACAGTCTACCTGCTGCTGCCCTTTGTGCAGTTAACTCCTCTTTGATTCCTCCCATGGTGTCTATTACCACTCCTAGATATTTAAAGTTGCTGACCTGCTCCAGTGCTCGTGTTCCCAGGGTTATCTGATGTCTCTTTTCATCTCTGGCGATTACCATGGTTTTTGTTTTGGAGTTGCTGATGTGCATTCCTCCTTTCTTCAACTCTTCTTCCCAGACTTGCAAGTTGATCTGGAGATGTGCTTCGGTTTGCGTGATCAGAGCCACATCGTCTGCAAATGCTAGTTCCGATATGCAACTTGGTCTCATCTTCCAGTACCCTACTTCATATTTTTTTGTCCGTTCCTTGCAGGCTTTGATGACTTCATCCATGAGGAGTATGAAAAGGTACGGTGATAGAATGTCCCCCTGTCTTACTCCTCTAGTGGTCTTGAACTCTCCTGACTTTTGATTTGATGTCCGCACATAATTTCTGCATGTTTTATAGAAACTCTGTATGGCAGAGATCAGGGGTCCTGGGATGTTCTTCCTTGTCAGGCACTCCAAGAGTTTGTCCCAAGGAACTTTATCAAATGATATCTCCAAATCCAAAAAGCAGAGATGCATCTCTTTATCATATTCAAGAGCCTTTTCACTTAGCTGTCTGAGTGTAAAGATAAGGTCTTGAGTACTTCTGTTTGCCCTAAACCCACATTGAGTTTCATCCACATTTGGCTCTGCTAGACCTCTTAACCGCCGTTGTCAGGATACCAAGTGCTTATTAACTCTTTAACTGTCCAACTTGATCATCATCGACAGTACGTAAAACATCAGTTGCAGCCCAATTGTACTGAAATCGACAGCTAACACCTGTGTTCCACTTTGTCACTTAACAACGACATTTAGGTTTTTGAAATAACTTTAAGAATTTTGGAATTTCTGCAGCATACATTGCTGTTTTTAATAAAGAGTGCTTGCGGATGCCTCGGTATTTACATTTTTTGGTACATTTTTAAATGTGGTTCATTTTGCGCTATGCAATTAGGATTTCAAGAGCTGAGAAGTGACTTATTATTTAATCAGGCCAATGATAATTCGTCTGGATAACACATGGGTATTCAATACACGTCCGATTTAGACTCAGAAAGGACGCAGAAGAAAGTGAATGTGGTAATGCTATTGGTTGAATAAAGTAAAAATACAAATGTGCGTTGAGTATAAAGAATAGAAATTAAGTGGGATTAATCCCTCAACATTGATAGCATTTAATACTTTAATAATATACATTTATATTATGAATACCTCATGTCACAGATAAATGAATGATGTCCTTAGATCTATTATAATAGATACATAATAATTATTAAAAGCTTAATCTGGGATCGGGAAGAAGCCAGATAGATTTCTGGTTTCTGCCCAGGGTGGGAATCTTCTTCTTCGTTTTTTCTCAATCTCCAACTACTAAACCCTGAAAGTGTAAGTAGTAGAATGTAGTCTAGAGAACGGATGCGTTGTGTCGTATTTTACAGCTTGGCTGCGATATTTGCACCTTTTGGTCCAACACATCCGACTTCAGCAAGCATTTTTTTAGTACCAGGCTAGCATTCCCTCTTCGATCCCTTCTGCTTAGCCAGTCTGCCCTGCTGCAGCCTGTTATCCAGGATCACCGCGTGGAGGTGTAGAAGGGTCTTGGCAGCTATGGTTCGCTGGCCATGACGCTAGCAGTCAGCTATGGGTCGCTGACCACTGCAGCTCATGCGCTGCTCAGCATCTTGATCCCGGGTGGAAATAAAAGCCATAAGACTCCCGACAATGTTAACTAGAATCGCCAGTTAATTGATCAAGGAAGCTGATTAGTAATAATAAAAATAAGAATAGCTGTGGGACATGGCATAACACCGGTTATGGTTAACATGGCACAACACCGGTTATGGTTAGGTGGTTTGTTTAGAGCAGCATAGATGGCACCTAACAGGCTGCGGGTGTACTTTGCTCTAATGTTTGTGTCTATTAAAATGGACTCACATATTGGTTAACTACCCAATGCGGCACTTGTCCCAACGCTGTGGAGTAATAAGCTGCTCGAGCCTAAGCAGGAAATTCTTCTTCCAGCTACATCCAGGTCATACCAGAGCTGATACCTGCACAGGGGCATCTGCCCCTTTAGAAGTACAGGTCGATTAAGAATAAGAATAAGAAGCTCTATTATACATAATTTTAGCTCAGTTTGTTTATATTAGTAATTTTTATTTAACAAAAACCAACTATTTAACAAAAAGTTGCTGCTCTTGTCTTGGACATCAAGACATAAACCTAAAAACAATTAGGCTAGACTGTAAAGGGTTAACGTGGTTTTGGTGTGTTAATTACAAGTGTTTTTAGTCAGCATTTTCTTTGAACATACTTTGACTTCTCTATGTTTCTTGTTGTGTCAACCCTGTCTTGAAAAGAGTTAAATCAATTTGAGCTCTATATGTTCTTTTAAACAGGGATGTATAATTTGTGTACTAATGGGAGATGGCAAACTTTGGGCAGATGTACAGCGCAATGCCATTCCTGAAGAGATTTACTAGTGGCTGCAACCATCTTAGTTGGTTAGATATCTTTTCTAATGTTGCTGAAGTGCATGTGGATATGCTTGATTGTGTTCAGATGCATGCTTGTATGATTGTACTTATTATCTGCATATTGCTCATTCTTACGTGTGGATCCCTGGGCCTTATACCGGAGAAGTTGTTGTTGTTTGAAGCTGCTCGTCCTGAGTTCTTTAATTTTGCTGATGTTTTTCCTGTTGCGGTTTATAACCCAAAGCATACTGGAAAAGGTGGGTTTTGGTCCTCCTGGCTGTAATGCAATGCTAGATTTCTCAATAGGCTCACTATGATGGAGATTGCAGTGGTGATCCCCACCTCGTTGGCTATGCTGATGGGGACACAGCCTGTTTGCAGGTGGATGTTAGAGGTGGGTCTTGACCAGTATATTTCACTAGACTTAGAGGGGAGAGGAGACAAGCGTCTGGTCAGGCATACTGGTCAGACAGAATTAGTCTGGGTGAGGCAAATATACTAACCAACACCTCACGTCCATGCAGGTCTCCCTGAAAACAGACTTTCAGTTTGGCTAACGAGGTGGCGATTGACATGATCCCTGTAGTAGTGAGCATCACACAGATGAAGTCAAAGCATAGTACAACTGCCTGGAGGACCCCGTTCTACCTTTATCAGCACGCTTGGGATGAAAGGAAAAGTAATGCAACCTGCCACCTAACACACTTTTCAGGTGCACAGAAGAGTTACACATAGAAGGCATTCAACAGCAACAACCAGACCCAGACGTTAGCCTTTGCTTTCTTTTGGATTAGAAATAATGAGTGCACTGCAGCCTTCTACGTAGGCCATGAATGATACCTTTGGCGGGAGGTGTATAAGACTGACAGTCAGTCACCCAATGCTAGGAAATATCAGGAAATATTTGTTTAGTCAGAGAATGGTGAATGCTTGGAATTCATTGCCACACGAAATAGTGGAGACAGGGCCAATTAATACATTTAAGAATAGATTGTATGCAAATAGTTAATTTGAGATCAAATGCATGTAAAAGACACTGGTTGTATATAGACTCTGCAGAGTCTTCTAAACCAGTGTAAAGATAAGTTAGAGAAACAACCACCACAAGAGCACATGCATACGAAGAGAAGCAAAAAACTAACCTTAATGTGGCTTCTTCTGTTAATTAAAAATATTACTGCTACTTTTTTTATTCCTCGTACTTTGTCACAGGCTTCCAGCAAGTAGCCATATGTGGTGGTAGCAACCTCATGCTTTAATTGGAGCAATAAAAGCAAACATGTTGTCCATGCTGGCAACTTGTCGGCTGTTTAGTGACTTTCCATTTTCAGGTGGTTAGCTGCGATTCTCATGATGCAATTTTGTGTTAATCTTTTTAGCTGTCTTGATTGTGTGCTTTCAGATTTTCATCATTTGAGAAAAATATTGTTGTCTTAAAGAAGGTACAGAGACACGGGATAACCATTCAAAGGTAACACTAACCGATAACATCTCTAACAAATCATTGGGAGATGACACTTTTTTTATGAAATAACATTAACATTGTCCGCTTGTTAGATGGTGGCCCTGCAAATAGCTAACTCAGATTTCAGGAGTTTGAAATAAAATGTGGATCAGTGCCTGAGAGGACAGAGCGGGAATCTGTGCAGCCAGTGGTGTGCAGGAACCATTAGTGTACATTAACTTTGTTATTTCCTGAAAGAGCAGAGATTTAGTCCCTATGTGTCTGTCTGAAGTGCAGTGATGTTTATTATTTATAACATAACATTTAACGATGTTATCTACAACATATAAACATTAACAGATTCTTCAAATGTAAAACTCTATTATATTGAAACATTAACAGATTAACCAAATGTAAATCAATTATATAGAAACATTAATGGATTATTCAAATGTAAAACTGTTAAATAGAAATATTAGCAGATTATTCAAATGTAAAGCTATTATAAAGTGTGCAAATATAAAACTGTTAAATAGAAATATTAGCAAATTATTCAAATGTAAAACCATTATACAGAAACATTAACAGATTATTCAAATGTAAAACTATTATACAGAAACATTAACAGATTATTCAAATATAAAACTGTATTAAATAGAAACGATAGCAAATAAAATGTGTAGCAAATAGTTCACTAATAAATCTATATCATGGAGAACCATTAACAGATTATTCAAATGTAAAACTGTATTAAATAGAAACGATAGCAAATAAAATGTGTAGCAAATAGTTCACTAATAAATCTATATCATGGAGAACCATTAACAGATTATTCAAATGTATAGCTTTGTGATGGAAAAATATTGAAGATAAAATTATTGAAAAATAATTCATGGATGAAAGCCAAGTATAAAACCAAATTTAAATTAGAAACCTCCATTGAAAGATATCAAACATTTAGTAGTAAAACATAACAGACCATCATTAACTCATTCAGTCCTAAATTTATTTCCCTACTGTAAAATGTCCATACAGTATCACTGGCTTGAGGCCTATAAATCTTCAGTAATATTTCATTAACATGTCACATATTATACAAGTTCACTAAACTACTCACAATCGAGTGGTGAAAGGCAGTTTGATATTAGATACCTTCTATGCAGAGATGTAGATTAGTACAAAAGAGATTACAGGACATAGTTTTTATATCAACCTAAAATAAAGTAAATAAATACACTGTATATCCAAACATGAACAAAACGATGGCCTTCTATCAAGGATAATCCATATGGAAAAATGTTCTTAATGTTTCGCCCATTTAGGTGAAATAATTTTCACAATATTCACATTTTGCTGAAGGCATTAACAGATAAAAATGCATTTATTTTCCTGAAAAAAACAAAACAATTTCTGTGCATGCTTTTACACAGAACACACGCTGTATAGACTTAATCTTTGTTATCTTGGGAGTTGGATATATCGAGAGTAAGAATTATACAAATTTTAAAAAGTTTTAAAGGAAAGAGGTGGTGTATTTTTGTACAGAAAAGGTCGGTCGGATCAGGTCCATTTTTCCCTAGTCAGTGTTTCTACTTGACAGACTGAATGAGTTAACATGTAACAAACATTATTCCGTTAATTTCCTTGCAGTTTACAGATAATTCTGTTATTCGGACCAGAATAGCAAAATGGTTATTTCTCCACAACACCAACATAGAAAATTATTTATTAGTTCAATAAACTCTTAATTTTTTTGTTACAATGTTTAAAAGATATTTTCCACTTTCTTGTACTATGTGAGCTTTGTGTGAATACCTGATGAATTGTTATTTAGATTGTTCAGTGTACTGCCAGCTTGCATTGACTTCCCAATTTCCATCCACTTCACAACATTTTCTCCTTTATTTCTTCTTCTTCAACGTTTGTTCTGAAAAGGACTGTGTTGTTTACAGCAAGACTGCGATATATGCTGCAATTTGGCCCAAGACATCTTTTTCCAGCTGACTCTTTTTTTTGGGTACCGGATTTGCCTCCCCACTGCTATCCCTCCCCACTGCTATCCCTCCCCACTGCTATCCCTTCCCACTGGTATCCCTTCCCACTGCTATCCCTTTTCACTTTGCCACACAAGTGCAGCACTTGAAAGGGGAATAGCTCTTTTTTTATTCTGACCCTGACAGTGAGCTATGACTCGCTGTGACTTTGAGCTGTGAGCTATGACTTTGCTGTGACTTTGAGCTGTGAGCTAGGACTCGCTGTGATTTTGAGCTGTGAGCTATGACTTTGCTGTGACTTTGAGCTGTGAGCTATGACTTTGCTGTGACTTTGAGCTGTGAGCTATGACTTTGCTGTGACTTTGAGCTGTGAGCTATGACTTTACTGTGACTTTGAGCTATGACTTTGCTGTGAGCTATGACTTTGCTGTGACTTTGAGCTGTGAGCTATGACTTTGCTGTGACTTTGAGCTGTGAGCTATGACTTTGCTGTGACTTTGAGCTGTGAGCTATGACTTTGCTGTGACTTTGAGCTGTGAGCTATGACTTTGCTGTGACTTTGAGCTGTGAGCTATGACTTTGCTGTCAATGCATTCACTGTTTTGCATCTTTGGCACCCAACTTTTCCATTTTGATTGTATAGGGAAATATAATCTTCTTCTTTTCTATATATTCGGAACAAATGGCTTTTTCAATTCCATAAGAACTTAGGGTTTTTGTCCTTTTGATTCTATGGAAATATGGGGCTTTTTCATTTTCAATTCCATAAGAACTTAGGGTTTTTGTTCTTTTGATTTTGGTGGAAACAGGGCTTTTTCCTTTTTTAATTTATTCGGAACATTGATTTTTCACTTTCAATTCCATAAGAACTTAGGGTTTTTGTCCTTTTGATTCTGTGGAAACATGGGGGCTTTTCCCTTTTTTAATTTATTAGGAACTTGGGGCTTTTCCTTGCAGATTTCATAGACAAGTGGGATTGCACGTACTGCTGCTTGTAGTTCATTGGATTATTTTTTGTTCCTGCCAAAATTTATCTTTTCTAACCTGTTTTTTTTTCTTTGCCTTCTTTAAAATGGCATTGAAGCTTTTGATTGTCGTTCTCTGTGTTGTGAAAAAAGTTGAACCAAAAATTGATTTAAGATAAAAGCTTCCATTTATATTTTGTTACTGTTGATCCATATGCATATTAGTGGTATGTGGGGAAGAAATAATAGAACCACTGTAACCCTCCCCCAAGTGGTTCATAAAAAATAACTAAAGAGGTTTGTGCAATAGACTTTCATCCTTGCCATGTAAATTGTTCAGTTCGGTTCAAGTGCCATCTCCGCATCAAAGGTCGGCTGCAATGGATCTCCATTGTACCGCCTTCCACCATACTCTCTCATATGGTCTTCAACAAGGTCTAGTTATATGACCAAAATATCTTAACTGTCTCACCTTGATTTCAGTCATTAATTCTCTTTACACCCCCAACATTTTCAACACCTCCACATATGTTTTCTTCTCTTTCCAAGAAATGCCACTCAATCTTCTATATTTCTTATTCTTCTTCATCTTCTGCGTTAGTTCTCAATCTCCTGCTACCAAGCCCTGAATAGGGTTTTGCAAGTAGCAGGATGTAGTCTGGAGAACGGAATGCGTTGTGTCGCAAGTTTACAGCTTGACTGCGATATTTGCACCTTTCGGTCCGACACATCCGTCTTCAGCTGGTTCTATATTTCTAAGTCTTCTACACTCCTTTCCAAATTGTTATTCAGTTTCCCTGTATCTGCACCATAAAGTAGTGATGAGTATACATTACACCTGACAATTCTTATTTTTAGATTATGGCTTATCTGCTTAGATGTCAGAATGTATCGCATGTTGCTGAATACCATTTTGGCCATACCTATTCCGTTTCTATTTTCTTTTTCACAGCTGCCTTCCCCCATTATTATATGACCTAGGATAGGAGAAACTATGTACCTGTTTCAGTAGTCAATGTTTTATTTTTATCTGCAAACATGGTTTCTTGTAAATTGAATGAGTACAGAAACTGCATCTGTAAGGTTGGTCGCTACGTTTGAGCGGTAAATGCACTTGCCTTTCAAAAAACAATTAGACCTATTGAGACGCAGAGCTTTTCAGATCTACTGGTTAGACCTATTAAGACACAAAAGTGTGAAATGGCGGAGTTTTCAATCCCACAATTTTCAAGCTACCCCTGGTCCCAAGGAACAAGATGTTAAGTCATGTTTGAGATTGACAAAAAAACTCAGACCATTCCCTGAACACATTAAAAAAACCTGGCAATTGAAACTTGATAAGAGTAGACTTTTAGCCTCCGACCAGGCAAAATTCTAAAAGTTATGAAATTCCTTCCCAATAAGTAAGCACCTGTTCCTCAGGGCTAGTAAGGCACAGGAAGTAAAAATTGCAGCAAAAAAAAAATAAAAGAACATACTTTGGATAGCCTTCGGCTACATGGCAACAGGCATACATTTGTCTGAATACCAGGATTCCAAGTAAGTACTGCAACTACAAGAATAAGTTCTTTGACACAGGATTCCTGTAAGGGAGTAGGTTGCAGTTGTTGCTCTGTGTTTTGCATGAAGCAGAAAGCAAACAAAAAGATGATATAATGTCTGGTGTAATTGATATGCATGAAGACCCAGTGTGATCCTATGTGAACATAGATCTTAGTTGCCGCTCATGTGATGCTGTGTTATTTAATTTTGCATGCTGTGCTATTCTGCTGCAAGGTAAAAATCTTAGAGCTGCAGTAAAACTGAATGTCAAATGTAAAAACTCACAGAAACAAGTATAGGTCAGTCTTATGTGAGCACTAATGCGGAGCGACAACAAGAAGGCTTTTGTTAGGGACAGAGGACAACACAGTCTTAATCATTTCCGTTTAGTAGAGCAAGTTGTTTCTTCTTTAATCATTTTTTATTTGTTAGTTAGTCTTGTCTGTGTTCTCTGTCTCTGTGTCTTTTTCTTCTTCTTCTTCTTCTTCTAGTGTTGGGGTGTTTGTGTTTCTGCCAATGAAAAACATCCCTGACCTATATATCTTCTACTTCTTCTTCTAGGGTTGGTGTTTTTGTCAATGCAAAACATTCCTGACCCATATATCTTCTTCTTCTAGGGTTGGTGTTTTTGTCAATGCAAAACATTCCTGACCCATATATCTTCTTCTTCTAGGGTTGGTGTTTTTGTCAATGCAAAACATTCCTGACCCATATATCTTCTTCTTCTAGGGTTGGTGTTTTTGTCAATGGAAAACATTCTTGACCCATATATCTTCTTCTTCTAGCGTTGGTGTTTTTGTCAATGCAAAACATTTCTGACCCATATATCTTCTTCTAGGGTTAAGGTTTTTGTCAATGCAAAACATCCCTGGCCCATATATCTTCTAATTCTTCTTCTAGTGTTGGTGTTTTTGTGATTCTGTCAATGCAAAACATCCCTGGCCCATATATCTTCTAATTCTTCTTCTAGCGTTGGTGTTTTTGTGATTCTGTCAATGCAAAACATCTCTGGCCCAGATATCTTCTACTTCTTCTAGGGTTGGTGTTTTTGTGTTTCTGTCAATGCAAAACATCTCTGACCCATATTTCTTCTTCTTCTTCTAGTTGTTAGGGTTTTGTATTTCTGCCAATGTAAAAGATACTTGACCCATATATCTTCTTCTTCTTCTTCCATTAGGTTTGTAGTTTTGTGTTTCTGATAAATTCAAAACGTACCTGGCCCATATATCTTCTTCTTCTTCTTCCTTTAGGGTTGTGGTTTTGTGTTTCTGTTAATGCAAAACATCCCTAACCCATATATCTTCTTCCTCTTCTTAGTAATCAGCTTCCCTGATCATTTAGCTCTTGGGGATTCTAGATTAATAGTGCTGAGTGGTCATGTAACCCATATTTATGTCTGTGGGTGTTTACATTTCATCGCAGTATACAATTATACTTTTACGTTTGGTTATTGTAATTTTTCCAAATGTACAGGATTCTAGTTTTGTTCTTTCATGACAGCATTTTGAGCATGTATATTTGATTATTTTATTTGGTCTTTTTATTTTTAAAAGGAAAAGTAAATCTGAAGCCTTCTGTATGACAAGGGATAGTTCATAATGAAAGATATTACAATTAAAAGTTTGATATTGCAACCCTAACAGTACAAGCGCTGGCTGCTATGACAATTTAAATGATTAAGATGAGACAGCCCCAAAGGATAAGCTACTTTGATATATGAGGAACGTATTTACCATATTTCTTTGATTCTAAGATGCCACCAAAAAGCATGCATTATTTAATAATGCAAATGAAGAAATCTGTCTTCACACTTAGTTGGATGGTTTGCTGTTTAACCTTGCAAGGCTTAAGGTCAAAACAAAGACCAGGGATTTGCTTTTTGCTGATGATGCTGCTGTAATTGTCACTCAGAGTTAGCTGAAGCTTCAGAGCTTGATAGATCGTTTCTCCCAAGTGTGCAAAGATTTTGGTGTCACGATAAGTCTCCGCAAATAAAATGTGCTGGGACAGGAAGTAGATGCTGTGCCAACTCTTAACAGCGATAATTATAAATTGGCAGCTCTGCACCGATTCACATACCGTGTGTTTCTCATCAACGACAACCTGTCTCTAGACCCAGAAATAGGTAGTCGCAGTGACAAAGTTTCTCCTACATCTCACAGCATCCTTTGTGACATTGCGTGGTATTTTACATCAAGGAAGGCTGAGATATGTGCCTTTCGACCTGACACATCCGGTTTGAGTGGACTTTTTTTTTGGGTACCGAGTTTGCCTTCCTAATGCGATTCCTTCTTCTTCTGCGTTCATTTCAAATCTCCCGCTACCAAGCCCTGAACAAGGATTTGCAAGTAGTAGGATATAGTCCGGAAAACGGAATGCGTTGTGTCGCTAGTTTACAGCTTGACTGCGATATTTGCACCTTTCAGTCCGACACATCCGTCTTCGGCAGAATTGCCATCCCCATAATCTTAGCTGGACTACACTAGAACAGCCTATTTCCAGGTCCGCCGCTGTGAGGTCTTGGTCAGCTCTGATTCTCTGATGCAAGCAACTAGCTTTGAGTCTTTGGTTGCTGTCAGCATGAGCTCATTCATCGTGCTGCATCTTTGACCCCGTTCTGCTACCAAATATGCATGTGTTAGGCAGTGAGGCAGTACAGGAAGCACAGACAGTTATTAGACTGATACAGTTTTCCTTGTGATGAGCAATGCGGGGTTGGAACAGATGATCCTGTTGAGTAAACAACACAGTGAGGAACAAAATATATACAGAATCATCAGCAAGACCAAGATAGGGAGCACTGACAAGGCAAAAACTAGACGTAAAGTTATGTTAGAGAAGCAAGAAGTTACTAACGACACAAGTTTTGAATATCTTGGCTCAATTATAAACAACATCGGGGATTGCCAAAAAGAAGTAAGAAGGAGAATGGCAATGCAGGGGGTGGGACGGCCTCGGCTAGTGGTTAGGTGACACGGCTCACAACTCAAAGGTGCTGGGTTCGATCCCCATCACATCACTGGCCGTTACCTCGGGGAAGAAAACCCTTAGAAAATGCAGGAGAAAGCAGACCCTTACATAAAATGCATGCTGAAGTTGGATGCACTGGGCCAACAAGCACAAAAATAAAAACCATAGTGCAATGCACACCGTCGTGGGGAATATAGAAATGAGGCGGATGCCAAAACAAAAAAGTTTAAAAATGAGAAACTATTTTCATAATACTAACAAATTGATCCAAAAAAATATCATGAAGTCTCGCATCTTCTCAGTAGCAACATGTGGATGTGGCATATGGACATCCACACAAGCATTAAAGAAGAAGATTGAAACCTTCAAGCTAAAATGCTACAAAAAAGAATTCAACATATAATGGATAATGCGAAAGAAAAACACAGAAATCATAAAGGAGATGGATATACAACAAATTTGGATAGGGAATAATATTGCATCTACGAATACTAAAATACTTTGGCTACATCAAATGCCACAATGGTCTAGAACAAATGGCACATGGCAATCGAGGCAAAGGAGAAGATGAGACACAGAACGTTAAAGAGGCTCTGAGGATAACAGTGATGGGGTAGCTGGCCAGTGGTCGAGAGTTTTACAGATTGGCTGTTATGAGAGCTGCGTTCTGTAAAGTACATGATGATGATGTTGATAGATAATGACAATGTTACTTGAAGGTCTATCCACCTTCTTGTTTGTCATTCGTTTTCAAACTCCTGCTACCAAGCTGTGAAAAGGGCTTTGCAGGTAACAGGCTTTTTGTTCAGAGAACGGAATGCGTTGTGTCATAGTTTACAGCTTGACTACGATATTTGCATCTTTCAGTCTGGCACATCCGACTTTAGCTGTCATTTTTGGCTACTAGGTTAGCCTTCCCTCTTCAATCACTTCTCCTTAGCCAGTCTGCCCTACTGCAGCCTGTTATCCAGGATGACGTGAAGGCGTAAAAGGGTCTTGGCAGCTTTGCATTGCCGCCATCAGTCTGCTATCCACCTGATGCCAGGCAACTTTCTTATGATGGTGATTGTAAGACGCATTCCAACATCAGAGACATTTCAACTGGAACAAATGTATGGCTTAGAATCGAAGAAATATTAGAATATTTTTCACACCGAATCTTGATCTTAGGTGGGTTGACCCTTGGCTTATAGTAGCATCACAGACACTGTGTAGATGTGCATCATATATTATGAAGTTTATTGTAACAATTCAGCATTTGCAGAGATGAATTTGTGAGTTTCAATGTGTGTTGCTATAAGTTTTAAATAAGTCTGTGAGGTGTCAGTGGTCCTTTAGTTAGGAAATTGATTTTTTGACCAAGGAAATATAGGATATTTGTTTCTATTGGAGAGTAAAATAAAAACGTTGCCATACATTCTGCAGGGACTGCACAAGCAAGCTACTTTTATTCCTCTAACATCTAAATCATCACAGTAGACCTCAGCAATTGGAATAAACATGGACGGACCCTTACCTGATGTTGTCTGCTACAGCTGGCATTCAACAGCCAACTCAAAATTGGTGCAGATCAGGAGAATCCAACTGTCTAATTAAAACAAACCATGATGGCTTGGCTTTTGTTTGGCTATAAATTAACGGTGAAGGTCGATTTCCACCGTGCGGCTCGCTAGGCCTGCAGGGGGTATTATAACAACAAACAGAAACCGACCTGAAGTCCCTGCTGACTGCTAACTGAAAACTGGCCTCTCTGGAACTTGGAACAACGTGCCACTAAAGACGGATGTGTCGGACTGAAAAGTGCAAATATCGCAGTCAAGCTTTAAACTAGCAACACAACGCATACCGTTCTTAGGACTACTTTCTGCTACTTGCGAAGTCCTGTTCAGGGCTTGGTATTTGCAGATCGAGAACGAACGCAGAAGAAGAAGAAGGGACAACGTGGCAATTATATCCTTCCTAGAAGGTTGTGACAGGTGACTAAGAAAGGTTGTGCAGGGGGCTAGTAACCTCACCATATAGCATCTGAAATTTTATTACAAACAAATAGACCCATGATTCCTTTATCGCTGGTCAAAATAAGGTAACAGGTGTCCTTCAGCAGACTTATCCGCTAGTTGGGGAATGAAGTGTTAGAGACTTCTATACACTAACCCTCAGTTTGTGTGAGGTGAGATTTCTTCCAGTTCCCATCCTTGCTGTATTTTCCTTGCCTAACTGTAAATCAAGTACCCATTTAAAGCTGAGTTGATTGGAGCGTGACGGTTGTGGGAGTTAACCCTGTACCTTACCATGAAGAACGAGTGCTCTACTGCTACACTCATCAGATACTTATCGTTGGGTAGGGTAATTCAGAAACAGTGTTTTGCCCATGCTCCAACATCTGATGTGACAGGTAATTGAATGAATGAATTATAGCCTTAATGACAAAAGTTAATAGTTTTGTGAGTGGGGATATTAAGTAGATGCATTTCTACATTCATAGCAGTGTTGTTAGCATTATCGTCTTTCTAGCTTCACTTCAGCATAGATGACATTGCATTATTCTAAACTCACATCAACACATTGACAAAAATAGAAAGTGTTTGTATAGTCAGCAAGTTGGACTGAATGTTAATTTTTAAAAGACGGAATAAATTTAAACTAGGCAGACATCCACTTTTATTTCTACGTAACAATGTGTTTCAAACCAAAATATTTGTATTACTCACACATTATTAGACTATTTCTTCTTAATAAAAAATGCATTGCTGTCAGGCATGGCGTTTGTTTCTTGAACATGCTTGGTTAATTTAGCACTGAAGTACCATTTATCAATGGCTTTAGTAGGTTTAAATTGTGGTAGTGAAGGTCCATTTAGATTCACCATCTTTGACTAGCTTATGTGCAATCTATTCTAACCGTAATATTATTAATAAGCGTGCGAGAGTCGTTATACGGTAACGATTAAAAACTGATTTTGTTACTCGTCAAACAAAATTTTAATATATATATACACACACACACACTTGTATACACTTTATACTTACTGTATGTATATTATATGTATACTGTGTATATATATATATATATATATATATATTTATCACTCTAGCTACATTGGTAAAGGCTTTGTACTTGCTCCACCAAAGGCAGTGTGGAATGCAGTGAGAAATCCTCGTATTCGATTTACATATGATGAAACACTCAAGGTAAGTTCTTTTTCTTCTTCATAAATTAATCAAATCTGTGGCAGTACTAAGGTCTGTAATTTGATAAAAATATATATAGGTAAAAGCTCAGCGACCAGACAGGGACAGAAACAAAACAGAACTCACATTACAGCCACAGGACATTCGATAAGGACAAAAAAAAAATAAAACAACTAACCAATCAATGACATTGTGTTGTTAGTTTACAGAGATATCTGCACCTTTTGTCCCGGCACATCCGGTTTCAGCATAACATTTTCAGGACTGGATTTGCCTTGATTTTTCTATCCTTATTCTCCTGGCCAGATTATGCAAGTGCTGGCTGCTGTCAGCTTATTCACTGCTGCGTCGTTTGTCTCAGACAGTGCACATGACAATAGAATATGGTTTGAGTTTGCAGGCATTACCCAGAAAGTGTCCAGGAACATGTGAGCCTCGGTATGCCAGTTATGAAAACGAGTAGACCAAACAAGTAATGGTCTATAAATGGTTACATGTAAAATGAATACAAATGACTTCCATTGCTTTTTTCTGATATCCCCACCTTTCCAAAAATGTTAATTTAAGTTTCTTTAAATTGTTAACATTTTGTTATAATATTTAATTTTTTGCATCTATCTGTGTTGTGGGAATGAAAAGAAAAACACAGTATAACCACATTTTTTTTCTTGGCTTCATGCGGGCTTTGGTTCATTAACTTGGTTTCATTAAGACTTTGGTTCATTAACATGGCTTCATGCAGCCTTTGGCTCATTAACTTGACTTCAAACAACCTTTGGTTCATTAACTTGGCTTCATACAGTCTTTGGTTCATTAACTTGACTTTGTTCAGTCTTTGGTTCATTAACTTGACTTTGTTCAGCCTTTGGCTCATTAACTTGGCTTCATACAGCCCTTGGCTCATTAACTTGGCTTCATACAGCCTTTGGTTATTTAACTTGGCTTCATGCAGCCTTTGGTTCATTAACTTGACTTCATGCAGCCTTTGGTCCATTAACTTGACTTTTGTTTGGCTGAAAATTAATAGTAAAGGTTGATTTCCACCGTGCGGCTCGCTAGGCCTGCCGGAGGTATTATAACAACACACAGAAACCGACCTCAAGTCCCTGCCGACTGCTAAATGAAAACCGGCTTGACTTCATTTGGCCTTTGGTCCATTAACTTGACTTTATACAACTTTTGATTAATTAAATTGACTTTGTACAGTCTTTGGTTAATTAACTTGAATTTGTAAGTCTTTGGCCCATTAATTAGACTTCATTTGGCCGTTGGTTCATTAACTTGACTTCATACAACTTTTGATTAATTAAATTGACTTTGTACAGTCTTTGGTCCATTAATGAATTTGAGCTGCTTTTGCCCGATTAATGACGTTGATCTGCTTTTGGCCCATTAATGACTTTGACCTGCTTTTGACCCATTAATGACTTTGAACTGCCTTTGGAGGGATTTGAGTCGATTTCAAGTTTTAAGTTACCTAGTTAATACTCTGCATACCTCACACACTTGCATATCTTCTTCCTCAGAAAGTTGATATTATAGCAACAATTGGGGATACTCTCAAGATAGGTAAGTATTACAGCTGTAATTTCCATCAGTTATATGTAGCCCAGTGATGTGGACAGTGGGAGGCCAAGTAACTGTTAACCTTTTACAGCCCAACGGCGTCAGATTACGACGATTTGACTCCGTTCCACTGGCGTTGCACATCACCAGCTCTAGGGTCATCGCTTTATTGTATTTAAGCTACAGGTTAGTGCTATAGATATGGCTGAACATACTGCTGATGGTAGAGAGTTCCAACTTCCATCATATACAGTTAGACGAAGAAAATGGTGATTGTGAAATTTGTTTTAGATTTTGAAAAAGATTTATGTTTTTTGCTTGGATTGAAGATTCACCCATTATTGAGAATGAGTTAAGTTTCTGCAACAGATTTTTCTGAGGTAGATCTATTTAGTTTGTTTATGTAGATACAATAATTACGTTTATAGTCGGAGTGACAGACTATATCCATTACAGTAAACAGCAATAGTAATATTAGTACGTTTTTCTGCGAACTTTTTTGTTTGTTTCGTAACCA
Source organism: Ariolimax columbianus (assembly GCA_036924085.1). Classification (NCBI taxonomy): domain Eukaryota; kingdom Metazoa; phylum Mollusca; class Gastropoda; order Stylommatophora; family Arionidae; genus Ariolimax; species Ariolimax columbianus. The sequence goes on from JAVGWX010000013.1 coordinate 46,370,219, forward strand.
AGGGACGCCTCTATGTGAGTCTACATGTTTGTGCTATTTTTCACTACTATCACCTTTATCTTCTTGTATCTCAGAAACTAACATACACACAATAACAACAATAACACCAACAAGCTCTTTATTAATATATGTCTAAACACACACACCAAAAAATTTGAGATTCTCAAAATCAACAACCATGTCGGAGCATCATGACGTGCTGAAAAATGATGCAGATAAGGAAATACACGTAATTTTGTAAACTGGGAATCAGGCGGCTAATATTGTTGGCTAATAATGACAGCGATTACAGGCACAACGTTTAGCCCTCAGGATGGGATCAAGATGCTGAGCAGCGCATGAGCTGCAGTGGTCAGCGACCCATAGCTGACTGCTAGCATCAGGGCCAGCGAACCATAGCTGCCAAGACCCTTCTACACCTCCACTCGGTGATCCCGGATAACAGGCTGCAGCAGGGCAGACTGGCTAAGGAGAAGGGATCGAAGAGGGAATGCTAGCCCGGTACTAAAAAAATGCTTGCTGAAGTCGGATGTTTTGGACCGAAAGGTGCAAATATCGCAGCCAAGCTGTAAATTAGAACACATTGCATTCTGTTCTCTGGACTACATTCTGCTACTTAAGCTCTTTCAGGGTTTGGTAGTGGGAGATTGAGAACGAACGAAGAAGAAGAAGAGCCCTCAGGAAACATAAATGGGGTCGCTATAGCTGAGAAGTGAGACATTTGACTACCAAGAAACGAAAGGACAAACCGATGGGGCTTGGAATCTATGAGCAGGTTGTTAGCCACTGCCTGGGCACAATTCTAAAAGTAATGGAATTTTTACCCAATGTGCAACCTACATATAATTATAAATTGCAAAAATATGCTATGGAAAGCCTTCGCCTACCTGGCAGGAGGCATACATCATCCTATTTGAATACCAGGATTCTAAGTATTCCAAGTAATGGTTGCACGTATATACAAGTATGCACATAAATACCTCCACGCCACCAAGAGGAAGAAAAGAAGTTACTAAAAGAAGAAAGGGAAAACAGCATGGGGTGTGTTCAAATAGTATCCGACCTTTGGGTCGGAAAAATACAATTACTCACCCGGAGGTTTGAAACCCTAATCCCCTTCAAAGTACCCTCATTGGGACTCCATACACTATAACCAGCGGTTCTGCCGTTGTTGAAAACATTTCAGAAAGGTCTCTTTGGGAATGGAGTACAGATGGGTCGTTGAATTCCGTATGTCTTTTCGTGACTCAAATCGGGTCTTTTTCTGCTACATTTTCAGCTTGGGGAACAGTAACAAATCCACAAGGAGCTATGTCGGGGAAGAAGGGAGCCTGACGAACCAGAGGAATATTGTGTTTGGCCACCGTGATGCTGTGCAACACAAACTACCAGACCTGTGGGCAACGGGAACTTGGCAGCTCCATCATGACAACGGTCACGCCCATTCTTCGCATCTATTTCAGACTTTCTTGGCCAAACACAACCTTCTTCTGTTTTTCCAGGCTCCCTATTCTCCCAACATGGCTCCTTGCAATTTTTGGCTCATTCCCCAACCTGAAAATTCTGTTGAAAGATACCTAAAAAGTCACGAGAATAAATTATGTGCAATGGGCGCCCCAGCTGTACTGCATTCCCAAAGAGACTTTGAAATGCTTCCAACAATGGTGGATCCGCTGGGAGAAGAGTCCCACGGAGAGTACCTTGAAGGGCATTAGGGCTTCAAACCTCCAGATGAGTAATTGTATTTTTTTCTGCTCAAAGGTCAGATACTTTTTGAACACACCTCGTACATCGAATGCAAAAGACAATAAAGTAAAGTAATTACTGCTCTAGACCTCGGTACCTCAGGTGATAAATGTGCCTTGCTACAAGAAAGTTATGAGATACGGGATTGTCATCTGAACATGCAACAGTACTGAATATAGTTCTTCTTCTTTGTTTGTTCTCAATCCTCTGCTACCAAGCCCTCAACGTTCTCAATACCCTACTACCAAGCCCTGAACATTCTCAAACCCCCGCTACCAAGCCCTGAAAATAGCTTTGCAAGTACCAGGTTTATGTCCAGAGAACGGAATGCGTTGTGTCGTAGTTTACAGCCTGAGTGCGATATTTGCACCTTCCGGTCCGGTATTCTGACTTCAGCAAGCATTTTTGAGTACCGAGTTAGTCTTTCCCCTTCAATCCCTTCTCCTAAGCTAGCCTGGTCTGTTGCAGCCTATTATCCAGGATCACTGCTTGGAGGTGTAGTTTAAGTCTAGTAGTAAATTATGCTGTGAATTTGTGTCAGTGCTCCAACAGTTGTCATGCTGTCAGATTTGGGTTCCCCTGAAAATGCCCAATAAATGGGGCTCACGTGAATATATGCCTGGGGGAGGAACCTACTTCCTGTCAGGCATGTCAGCAGGGTTGTGAATTGCTGAAAAGCCTCCTAATTTGGAGGTTAGCTGTGAATATTAAATAAGCAGCCATGGAAAAAAGCAGGTCAGCAGGCATGGAGACTGTAAGGAGGCAGCCCCACCACTATGCAAAGACACAACAGGCCAATCACCTGTTAGTCTTAACCAATGATTACAAGACAAACCATAGAAAAAACCGGACTGATTTTAACGGCGATGAACAGGCGAGAAATAAGGACCACGATTTATGGAACATGAATGTAAGAAGTATACGCGGGAAAGAAAATGAATTCATAGAAGAGATGAGGAGAGCAAAATTGACAGTCATGGTGCTTACAGAAACAAAGAAAAAGGGATAGGGCGTTCTGGACCATGGTGGCAACATGCTACTTTACAGTGGAGTTCCTATGACTGAAAGAACCAGGCTTACAAATTAAGAGAACCAGATGTTAAGAGGAGATACCAAGGGCTCATAACAAAATCAATAGGAAGGATAGAGGAATCTGAAGAAGAAATGGAAATGTGACAGATTTAGTCTGGGCAGACAAATCTTGTCTCCCCGCGGACTTCCCAACCTGGACCTGACCACTCAGTCGGCGAGTACCGAGGCGGATGGCGGAGTAATAGCGAGGCCATCTTGAAAGTAGCGCCGACTAAAAAAAATAGTCTCGTGTTATAAAAACCTGGCGGGCCAGAAGCAGGGCCCTTTTCTTACAATATGCGATTGGGGAACACGAAGCATTAGACTGAACGATTTGAGAAGACTAGGAGAGATTTTTGCAGAGAAGACTTCGCACGATTTAGAGAACGACTTGAAGGAAAGACGAACCTTAACATGATTTGAAGGAGGGAGGAACTTTACGCAATTTAGAAGAGGATCCTCACCTTACACGAATTCGCAGGAAAGATGAACGTTGCACAATTTTTGCAGAGAAGACGAACGTTACACCATCTGCAGCTGATACGCTTCGATACATCTGCAGAAATATTACACGATTTTTGAAGAGTGAGTCATTGAAGAAAGACAGTTGAGCGCCGCACACTAAGAGGTCACCAGCACGAACTACACGGTTTTCCAAGGTCTGACGCATTTACACGAGGTTTCCAAGCGGCCGACACCTTGAACGAGTTGACCACCTTACTTTGAACTGGACATCACCTCATCTGAGCTCCAGTTCAAGGTATTCAAAGTCTACATCTGTGAGTATCCTTTCATTTAGGCTGAGGTGTGACCAGCGCCAGCTATGTGGACAATCCTCCGAGCAGTTGGCCATAATCGCCCGCTGTGGGGAGTGAACGTTGTCATTTGGAACGTGTGCTGACCCATGACACGCTATCACGTGGTCAGTCGGCTCCTGTTCAACACACGTCAATTCATACCTGCGGCTGCTGATTCGGTTTTTCCTGACATCAATAAAGCAATTCGTCAAGCGAAAGGACGAAGGAACAAGACCAAGGGCGATCTACCTGGGTTGAGGTCGCAACACAAGGTACTAACAGGCGCTGTTCCGGCCATAATTCGGACTCACGGTAAACCCCCAGGACGTCCCAAAGTACATTGGGAATACAACACTCCCTAGTAACCAGGGACTGGATTGGAATAAGGCCAGGAGAAAGACGACGGATAGAACAGTATGGCGTTCTCTCTGGCAAACCTCTACACCTCATGGTAGAAGAGGAGCGACTAAGTAAGCAAGTAAGTATGAATATATGACATACTTAAATAGCAGGCAACTAATTTGTGAATTTTAATTAATTAGAGGCAGAAATAATGTTTCTTTCCACTTGACACCAGAAGAACACTGATATCTTGAACTGCACATTCAACTAAATTTGTGGCTCCCATTTGTTCATTCATTGTGCTGCATCTTTGGCCCCTTCGATGTCACAGCACAAGTCACAGCGACAGGCCTGAATTTGATACTATTGTCATCTCCGCTTGCGATGGACAACTATTATTACACTGTTGACTGTTGTTGTTTTTTCAATTCATAAAACCCCCATAACACAGTCAATCCATTGTTCTCTTGGTCTTTCTGTTGAAATTGTATTACTAGAATATCCTTATATCTTGTCATGAGCTCTCATCCATGCCCTTCTGTGTTTCCTAGTCTACTTTTACCATGAGAGTCTGCAGTTTTTGAGGAAGGAGAGCTGTGATATGTGTGTGCTACAGGGAGAGAGAAAGGATGGTCAGAAATATGTACTCACCTACTCCAGCATTGAGCATGAGGCATGCCCAGTCAAGCCAAACATTACTAGAGCTAAGGTAAGAGGATTCATTACAGACTTGTAACTAATCTGGTCTGCTTATCTTTTGTATCTGTTTCTACATGTCCAGATTATCTCAGTAGCCTGGTGGATACAAACTTATTTACAGAACCTGTAATCCAAGATGAAGATATCCACCAAGTAAACATAGTATTTCTGACTGATGCCTCGTTAGTATTAGCAGTTCTAAAACACATAGAGATGGACATCTCGAGCTATGTATGTTCTCTCTGATGCAGCTCTCAGCAGAACTTCCAAAGTTGGTCATTCAATGGATCCCCTCACACTACAATATTGATGGCAATGAAACTGTAGGCAGACTAGCAAAGTGTGGAGAAGCTTTCTCACAAATAGGTCTGAGCATCACGTATAATGAGGCCAAGACCATAATTAAAACCAACTTCATGGGAAAATGGGCTGACGACTGGTTTTGCGAGACATGAGAGACAAAAGCTGCGCTGAGATAAAACTTTCTTACAGCCGCCTTGTTTCATTCCATTGTATCTTCTCAAAATCCTGAAATTTTTTTGTTTGTTTTCAAGGAATATTCGATTTAAGGAAAGAGAAAAAAGTTGGCGGGATCACGATTTGGGGATAGTGTCTTTGGTGGACCTGTGGAGTGTGCTGCTTAGCATGAAACTGCCGCACAAGTTGTGATACACGGACATGAGAGAGTTGTCAACTTGAAACTCTCACACAATGTCTGCATTTTGCGGTGAAGTGCATCACTCAAGTGTCTTTGTTGTTGAATGCCAAAAATGGGATCAAGATGCTGAGCAGCGCATGAGCTGCAGTGGTCAGCGAACCATAGCTGCCAAGACCCTTCTACACCTCCACGCAGTGATCCTGGATAACAGGCTGCAGCAGGGTAGACTGGCTAAGGAGAAGGGATCGAAGAGGGAATGCTAACCCGGTACTCAAAAAATGCTTGCTGAAGTCGGATGTGTTGGACCGAAAGGTGCAAATATCGCAGCCAAGCTGCTACTTACCCTTTCAGGGTTTGGTAGTGGGAGATTGAGAACGAACGAAGAAGAACAAGAAGAACGCCAAAAATGTGTAGGATTATTCCTTTGTGCACCCTGAATATGATCAAAATCTTAGGTGTTGCCAGAATAGCACATACAAAAGCAGCGCTGTATGGCTTAACAAAATCTGCACTAAGATCAGATTAATGTGTACATTGGTCATGTCAGTATTCCTCTATGCTTGTGAGACATGGGCAATTACAGCTGAACTGCAGCGGAGGATGCAGGTTTTGAAGATGAGGTGTTTCAGAAGACTTCTAAACATCACATACAAAGACAGAGTTGCAAGTGAAGAAATATGAGAAAGAATTACAATATCAATACGGTCTTTTGTAGATCTTGGCATCTGTCAAAAGACGGAAACTCACATGGTACGACCGCATATCGAGATTAAATGGTCTTGCAAATGCAATTCTGCTTGGCAGGGTCCAAGGCGGATGACGAAGTGGTCGTCCTAAAAGGAGGTGGGAGGACAACATAAAAGAATGGACCAATCTCCGATCAGAGGAGGCACATGCAGCTACTGCTGACAGAGAGAGGTGGTGTGGGGTTGTGGAGGTGCCCCAATGACCTCATCAGTTACAGTATGACCTGACATGAAAAGGTTGTTAAAACCTTTAGCACGCCATGGTCGAGTGCTAGCCGACACACTAGGCCTACAAAAACGGTGTACGGAAAAAAAAAATTTTTTTTTATACGGAGTCACTCCCAACAGCCATTTTTTACTGCTGAATACATGCTCCATATATACACGATATTTTGCCGGTTAAAGTATCGTATGTTCGATTACAAATGGCTTTTGAACAGTTTTAATTTTGTATACGCCGTTTGGAGCAAGCCGACTTTTTGCGAAAGGGGAAGTAGGTTGTTGGGAAAGATCTTTATCGAGTAGATTTTTTAATTTTGTTAGTTTAAATGAAAGAACTACGTTTGAATTGGAAACTAACAGTTGTGTCGATATTGTAAACACAGTATCGATACGTTGTTATGGTTTCCATGGTTTTCTATCGAAGCGACTAGGCCTAGTGGTCGAGCCCAAATATTTTCCGAGATTTTCATAAATTTTCAACTTCATCTTTTTGTATCTCAAAAACTAACAAACACACAACAACAACAATAACACCCACATGTTTGTTATCCTATTGTGTGTCTACACGCCAAAAAATCATATTTATTGACAAACAAACATAAAAATTAAAAATTTTGAAAAACGACTACCATGGTAACTAATTAAGAAAATTAATTAGGTCAAATATTTTTCAAAAAGAATCTGGCGTGTTAAAGGTTAAGTGGCAGGTTGCAGAAGTTTACCTCAAATCCCGAGCGTGCTGATGAAGGTGGATCAGAGTCCTCTAGGCAGTTGTGCTATGCTTGGCTTAATCTGTGCATCACTCACTACTATAGGGATTACGTCGGTCCCCCACCTCGTTAGCCAAGCTACCATGAAAACAGCCCGTTTCCAAAGATTGTCGCTCCTCTCGGTGCATAGGTCATTGACAACATCCCACCAGCATACATGGTTCTGGTCTGCTTTTTCTTCCTCTCTCTCTCTCTCTCTCTCTCTCTCTCTCTCTCTCTCTCTCTCTCTCTCTCTCCCTCCCTCCCTCCCTCCTAGTTTTGGGGCCGGATAAGCCTTTAATTTTCGATCCCTAATCTCTTAGCCAGGCTGCATGGTTGCAGTCTGTTTACAGGGCCGCCACTTGGAGGTTGTGTGTTGTTTGCGAATGCCCACAGTGAGTAGGTTGCTCTTTCGTGCGCCCTGAAAAGGACGTTAAGTGGCGGGTTGCAGTAGCTTTCATCACATCCTGAGCGTGCTGAGGAAGGAGGACCGGGGTCCTCCAGGCGGTTGTGCTATGCTTAGCTTCATCTGCGTATCACTCACTACTACAGGGATCACATCGAATCTCACCTTGTTATCCAGACTGTTGTCCTCGGTATCAGCCCATTTGCAGGACGACCAACGAGGAGGTCAGGTGAGGTTCTTGGCCAGTATATTTCTTCTGACCCTGGCTAACATTCTCTGATCAGTGTTTTTTGCTTGAACAAACGTTAGCCTCATCGTTTCCCACTTGGAGGTAGAATAGAGTCATGGTAATTTATGGGTAATTGACCATCATGCAAGCATCCAGCTATGATTCGCTTGGTGCTGTCAGCTCATTCATTGTGCCGCATCTTTGACCCCAATTGAGATTTGAACCTAGATCGCTCAGGTGGAAGGCAGGTACACTAACAACTGCACTACCGAGACTACCAGATGGTCGCTGTGGCCTCTCAAAGCGATGAACGGAAACGGCGTGGGTTCGAGCCCTGCAAGTTTCAAGCAACCCCATGTCTCAAAGGATGTGGGACCAGAGTACCTGCATCCTGAATTACCTCCAGTCATCTTATCTTATGTCTTGCCACTGGTCGAAGGTAGTTCGGGGACAGAGAGTGAGGTTTGATGACCAGCACAGATTCTTGCTCACTATAATCTAAATACAACGCAAGTTACATCATCAAGACAAAACTGTCTGATGGTGTCATCATCATCACTTGCAATGGACAACTAACAACCCGACTTCTTAATACAATGTATGTTATCTTTGGAATGCCTGCCTTAGCTAGTGCAATTCTGTTCATTATTTTTGTTGTACATATCCATTCTTGTTATAATGATTCTGTGTTATGAAGTAACATTGTCCAATGTTTTTTTTATTATTTCAGATTTTAGGCAGTGGCTGGGTTATTGAGCCAGCAAGGCAAGACAACAGAGTCTACTCAGTAGTCACTTACTTGATGCAGGCAAGTGCTAGATTTACTTTCCTTTCAAGTCTCAGTTAAAAATACATTTCTTTGTCTGTTCATTGAGATTATGTGCCAAGCCAATTAACAAAGTTGATCATAGATCTTTGTTATCTCTATTGCTGTTTATCAATTCTGTTGATGACTGTCTTCCATGTTAAAGGTTAAAATAAGTTGAGGCTCGGTGCTGCACTGTGGATATATAATATAAAAAAACAGTGGGAAAATAATCATAAATTGACATGGTTAGATACTTCACCGAGATGAAAACACGAACGAAACCTACGTTGCGACCAATAGGCCTTCATTAGGGACAACAAATAACAACAATAATTAACTGACAAATCAAAGAAGAAGGGATTAACCTTTAGCACTCCAATATATTTTTGAAAAAAATGTCAGTCTTTTGTGACCTAATTAATTTTCTTAATTAGTCGCTATGGTAGTCGTCTTACAAAATTTGTAACTTTTATGTTTGTTTGTCAATAAATATGATTTTCTGGCGTGTAGATACACAATAGCATAACGAACATGTGGGTGTTATTGTTTTTGTTGTGTGTTTGTTAGTTTTTGAGATTCAAAAAGATGAAGTTGAAAATTTATGAAAATCTCGGAAAAAATTTGGACTCGACCACTAGGCCTAGTCGCTTCGATAGAAAACCATGGAAACCACAACAACGTATCGATACTGTGTTTACAATAACGCCACAACTAACAGTTTCCAATTCAAACGTAGTTCTTTCATTTAAACAAACAAAATAAACAGATCTACGCGATAAAAATCTTTCCCAACAATCTACTTCCCCTTTCGCAAAAGTCGGCTTGCTCCAAGCGGCATATACAAAATTAAAACTGTTCAAAAGCCATTTGTAATCGAACATACGATACTTTAACCGGCAAAATATCGTGTATATATAGAGGACGTACTCAGCAGTAAAAAATGGCTGTCGGGAGTGACTCCGTTAAAAAAAAAAAAAAATTTTCCGCACACCGTTTTTGTTGGCCAGGAAGGGTGGTTTTCTTCTAACATTAGCGTGCTAAAAGTTAATACATAATGGGGGATATCAATACATATGGGTGAAAAAAAGGGTTTACTTAACTGAGAAAAAGTGAGGCCACTCCTTGCAAGTTGGTGACATGAGGACATGAACCCAAATGACAGAAATGGCTAAATGATCAAGACAAAATCTGGTACGGGCTAGGAATACATGCACTTGTTTCACGATGGCATAAAGCTGTACAAGTTGATGGTGATTACGTTGAATAATACAGAGGTTTACATGACATTTCCATGTAAATTGTGTCGAAAATTCATGCCTTTTGAATAAACAGCTGAAAAAAAAGATGTGGTGCATTACTTTCTGAACGCCTCTCGTATTAATGCAATGTGGCATTATTTTTCCATGCTGTGATCACATATTCTCTCTATCTGTCATATCCCATCAGTTTTGGGATCAAGATGCTGAGCAGTGCATGAGCGACGTCAGCGACTCAAAGCTGACTGCTAGCATCAGGGCCATTGAACCAAAGCTGTCAAGAGCCTTCCACACCCACCTCCACACGGTGTTCCTGGATAACATGCTGCAGCAAAGCAGGCTGGCTAAGGAGAAGGGATCGAAGAGGGAATGCTGACCTAGTACTAAAATATGCCTGCTGAACTCGGATGTGTCAGACCAAAAGGTGCAAATATTACAGTCAAACTGTAAACTACGACACAACACATTCCGTTCTCCTGATTTCCTTACTGTCCATATCCAAGCACCACGTCATATAGCGTTCATCTAGTGTGCAGCGACTTGAATTGCCCTGTCATTCACCTTCAGCGTGCCGATCTTGTCACATGTATCCGGAAGGTTGGGCAAATGATCAAATGACCTGGATCTTGTACTGCACCTCCTTTATCGCCATCCGAGAGACTCTATTTTTTCATGATCTTCCTACATCGTGATATGCTAGTTTGAAGTCTATTTATTATCTTCCAAAGTGAGTAGGGTAAGTGATGTCCAGGAGCAGGTTCCTCCTGAATTTTGATCCCTGAGTCCTGTATCATTTCATGCCATAATTCAATGTGACGACTTTCATGGCTTGATTGTTTGGGCAACCTCCAAGTTCTTCTCAGGGCTCGGTAGCGGGAGTGAGAACGAACGAAAAAGAAGAATATCTCAGTAGTTTATACTGTTGTCACAGTGTGTCCCAACTTTCTTCTTTTCATCAAAAGTGGTTGTTGTTGCTTTGAATGCCCACAATGAATAAGTTTACTTTTTTGTGCGTCCTGAAAAGGACGTTAAGTGGCGGGTTGCAGTAACTCCCGAGCGCGCTGATGAAGGTGGACCGGGGTCGTCAAAAGTGGTATAAGCATTCCTATAGCAGACACTGCCATCGAGGGTAAAGTGTTAAGAGAACTTGTTGTACCATGTCAAGACACAACTTGACTCTGAGATGGGGGGGACCAGTGCTCTTCCTTGCCATATTGCCTCCCAATTTTAGTGGCTGCCTCATACTTCTGCTGAAGCTGTTGTTGTTTCAAGCTACTCGTGCTGAGTTCATTTTACTTGATGGCCTTTCTTTTGGTAGCAGCTGACACCTCTTACATCCCACACTGTACTGAAGAAAGTAGATCTGGGTACTCCTGGCTGTAGTGCAATGCGTGCTACTCAGGGAGCTTGCCTCTGTGACCTCAGAGGCCCAGAGAAAGTCAGCCGCCAGAAAGAACAGAACGTACGATGACTCCACAGCTGACTCCTCACATGTGTGTTCCAAGTGCAACAGCGTCTGCCATGCCAGGATTGGACTTTATAGTCATATGGGATCACATCTTGCAGCACAAGTCTGATACTGTCACCATCTTCGCTTGCGATAGGCAACTATTACTATTATTACTTGTGCCTTTCTCCTTACGTCAAGTCTCAGTGACATTCTTACCCACAAATCTGGGGTCCACATGGCAGACTTTCTCAGTGTCATTCAACCCACATATCCACTTATGTTGATTTTGTAAATCTTTTTTCATGTACAACATGTCGCCACACTCCTGCTGTCTTGTTCATGGGTAAGTGCTACGAGAATAAACCCGGAGAAATAATCTGCCTCCTGGAGTATCTCTAGTCATCTTGACTGGATGAAGCTCAGGATGAACGAGTGAAGTTAACGACAGCGTAAATCTTGCTCGCTTAAATCCATTTAAGTGCAAGTCACAATGTCAAGTCTGAATCTTCTTTGGCGTCTGAAAAGAATGATTTGTTGCTGTGTCGTAGTTTACAGCGAGGCTGCGATATCTGTGGCTTTTGACCTGACTATTCAATCTCAGCTGGCTTTTTTGGAGACCTGTTTGCCTTCCTGCGATCTCTATTCTCTTAGCTAGACTACACTAGTGTAGCCTGTGCCACCAAGTGGAAGCAGAATAGGCTTTTGGTCAGCTCTGGTTTGCTGACCCTGACGAGTCATTGGTTGCTATGCTGCGTAGTCCTTGTTAAGTATGTTTCAACTGACCCTGATGTTACTTTTTGCTCCCTTCTACTAGAGTAAAAATCTGATAAAATGTGAATGGTTCACCAATTCATATTTTGGGCATTCTTCTTGAACTCCTCCCATATAACTAGTTTCTTTGACTTCGTTTTTGTCTTCTTGTCTCTTTTTTCACTCCTGCCAGAAGAGAGCCTGAAGATGCAGCACAGTCTGTTTTTTTTGGTTTTTCCTTTGTTTGTCTTATTTCTCTATTCCCCAAGGTGGTGTGAGTTGCACTATTTTTATTTTTTGCGCCTGTCGGCCCAGTTCATCAGACTTTGGCATGCATTTTATGTAAGAATCTGCTTCCCCTGCATTTTTCAGGGCTTGCATCCCGGGGTATCGGCTGGCGTTGTGATTGGGGAGCGAATCTGGTACCTTCTGGTTGTGAGCCATGTCACTTAACCACAAGGCCACCCCATCCCCTATGCAGCACAGGGAATCAGCTGACAGCAGCCAGCAACTCATGGCTGGATGCTTGCATCAGGGTCAGACCAAGACCCTTTTCTGCTTTCAATCAACGGTCCTGGAAATGAACTGCACTAGGTATGACTAAAACAATAGGGATACATCAAAACTAGAGACCTTCCATATGTGAGACCAGCGGCATATCCTGGTCATCCGATAGCATAACTACATCCTCAATATAGTCGTTTCTGTTAAAATAGGCCTCCACTCAATCTTGGAAACACTGGACTGCCGGCCCACAAGATACTTTACAAATCATTCTTTAGCACCAAGGACTTCCTCTGACTGACTGGAGGTGCAAAAGAGGCTGCCCCCACAGAGTATGACTTCGGCAGATAGTAGCCTCCCCCTCTGCTCAGGATGAGGTTTGGAGCCATAGCAGTAGACCGTGGATGTGGCCGATCAATGCAGGTGTCTTAGACGAGTTAGTAAACTTATTATTATTTGTGGGAAGGCAAACCTGGTACCTAAAAAAAAAGCCGAATGTGTTTGGCCAAAAGGCGCAGATATAGCAGCCTTGCTATAAATTACAATGTCACAACGTTCTTGTCAAGACAAACGCTGAAGAAGAAGAAGAATAACCCCAGTCAGAGTACCACCACTACAATTGACTTCCTTTAGAAAGCCTGCACCAAAATCACTTTGTGTGGCTGTTGCAGTGGTGGTATCTGTAGCAGTTTGTATTACATGATGATGTTGCTAGTCCTATACACAAATCTCTTGTGCTGTAATAGCCAAGTGTTCTTGACCTCTGCATTCTAAGAAAAAGCTATAAATTGTCTGACAATAATGTTCATAATCTATTAACACTAGACGTATGGGCAGGCGTAATTCACATGCTCTCCCAGGCAGCTGGTAGATTATGTGTAGGTGGTCAGTAGTGGAGAACCCTCTTTTTTTTTTTTTTCATTTCACCTTATTCTTTAATCCCCAAGGCGGTGTGTGTTGCGCTGTGGTTTTTATTTTGCGCTTTTCAGCCCAGTGCATCCGACTTCAGCATTGATTTTATGTAAGGGTCTGCTTCCTCCTGCATTTTCTAAGGGTTTGCTGCCCCGGGGTAACGGCCGGTGCTGTGATGGGGATTGAACCCAGCACCTTCGGCTTGTGAGCCGTGCCACTTAACCACTAGGCCACACTGTCCCCGAACCCTCTTCTGAATTCAGTCTGCTCACTGGGTTATTGGAGGTCCAGTTGTTGGCTGATCCTGTTGACAAGGACTTTTGGAGAATATGTTGTATATCATCGGTAGTAAGCAGATAGGATGATAGTTCTTCAGGAGTTTGGTGTCGCCCTTCTTGTGGATGAGTATAGTTTTCGAGACATCGTGGAGCCTGCGCTGTCTTGCAAATACCACTGTACTGTCACGTGGTGCGCATGCCAGATAACAGATCTACACTCAGAACTACGTTTTGGTGGACATATAATTATACATGACCATGCGGCCAACCGCCCATCCGATGGCAAGAAGGTCTGTTGAGAGACCTAGGTCCGAAATGGTACGAAACCACGAAAGATCGGACTATACAGGACATTGTTGACTACCTCGCATACAGTAACAATACTTAACTTAACGTCTTTATACTGGTTTAGAAGACTCTGCAGAGTGTATACAACCAGTTTCATTTACATCACCTTGCTCTAAAAGCTATGCTCCTCCAATCTATTCTTAAATGCATTAATTGTCCCTGCCTCCACTACTTCCTGTGGCAATACATTCCAAGCATTCACCACTCTCTGACTAACAAAATATTTCCTAATATTTAATCTGGACCTTTCTTTAGTTAATTTGAAGCTATACCCTCTTGTTCTTGTTTGAAAAACTTGTTAAAGTCTAATTTATCCGTTCCTTTGATTATCTTATAAACCTGTATTGTCAACGTGAATTCTTCTCTTGTCTAGACACTGTGGACTGCAGTTGATGATAGTGTGTTGTATTGTAATGTTCTTATTCATTTTTTGTGCAGATTGACTTTGGTCATTACTCTGACGCCTCAGACAGTGACAGTCTACCTTTCCAAGAGATGATCTCCCATTACCCCCTCAGCATAGCTGATCTGCAGCAGTACCTCAAGCCTGTAGTTCAGATGTTTCGACAGAAATCTATGTTCTAAAGACTCGGGATCCAGTGTGTATCCCTCTAGCAGACATTTCTCTAACGGTTAGTAACACATTTGATTTTCTGACCTGTTTAATGTGTCTTAGTCGACCCGTATTTCTACAGGGGCAGATGCCCCTGTGCAGGTCCCAAGTCTGGTATAAACTGGATGTAGCCGGGAGAAGGATTTCCTTCTTAGCGAGCTAGGCTTGAGCAGTTTAATACTCCGATGCATTGATACAACCGCTTACAAAGCGTGGTTAACCGATGTGTGAGTCTATCTTAATAGACTGAAACAGTAAAGCAAAGTAGACCTGCAGCCTGTTAGACACCATCTATGCTGCTCTGAACAAACCACCTTACCATGGCTGGTGTTATGCCATATCACACAGTTAGTTGCCTCTTACGATATGCTCTCTGTGAGGCAGGGATGCTATTCTTGTCCTTGTCATACACAAAGACCCCGGCAGACCACTCAGGTTTAATGTATGCACAAATAAAATGTTTAATGAAATAGAAGAAATGTCTGAATTGAATATAGGACGACGAAGTATCAATAATATCAGATATGCTGATGATACAGTGTTAATGGCAGAGTATCTAGTACATCTGCAAAACCTAATGGAGGAGATAACAGCAAGAGCCAGCCATTTGGGCTGAAAATCAACATCAAAAAGACTAAAGTTATGTGTTCACCAAAAGGAAAAAGTTCACAAGTTGACATCCACATAAATGGATAAATTGTGGAACAAGTGTCAAGCTATTTATATCTTGGTCAGATAATAACGGAGGATGGCGTATACAAAAGCGAGAACATTAATAGATTTGGAAAGGCAAAAAATACATTTGACAGCATGAGTTATATTCTTCTGTCCAAGCAGATATCTCAGAAACTAAAAATGAGAATCATTAAATGATATGTGCATTCAGTTTGATTGTATGGAGTAGAAACCTGGAACATGACTAAGAAAATGGAGAAGAGTATTGATGTCATTGATATGTGGGTATTCCAAAGACTCATGAGTTTCTTGGAATGATAATAAAACAAATAGTGAGGTTCTGGAACAGCTCAAGGTGGAGAAGATACTTCTGAAGGAAATAAAAAGCTGAAAAATAAAATATTCTGGTCATGTCAAGCGACATGGCAGTCTGCTGAATGTTTTAGTGGAGATGGTGACAGATGGACAGACAACAACAAGATGTGGTCAGGACAGTTTGACTGAGTGTACCAACCTGGCATGGGTTACAGGATCCATTATAACCTTCAATGAGGAGACGGCGCTTGATGATGATGTTGAGTAACCTTTATTTTAGGGAGAGGATGCAGAACTGGGGCAGTGGGAAAGCGATCTTCGAGGTTAAACAACTAATAAGTTCAAATGTAAAAAAAAATGTTTAGTCTGATCTGCTAGAGTGAGGGACAGGGTCATTACTGAAAGGAACTGCATATTCGACAACAACATCCAGTATTAGAAAGCAGATTGAGGCAGTGACCTCTTCTCCGAGGTGGCATTCTGAGACCTCTTTATGGGAACCATAATCATCTCTCATGCCTAATCCTTGCTTTGGAAGGCACAGAAGGACTAGGTGTTGATAGTGGACCTTTTGAACCGGGGCTACACGACCTGTAAAATCCCATTCCCCTGTGCTCCTGAGAAAATACGCACAAGGTAGACATCTGAGGAAAGCTATTTACTATGACAAAACTGTGTGCTTAATTTCAATGATTCTAAGTGAATTGACTGGCATGATCATCTCCAATGTTCCTACTTGGTATGCCAGTAAATTGTGGAATATATTTATTGAAGATCACACCCTCACACCACCACCACCCAATTGGCATAGCTACTACCATATTTTCTCGTCTCACAATATGTGTCTGGGAAAACCACAAATTTACAGCCAAAAACCAAGGCAATGGTCTACAATGCATGTGTCGTCAGTACGCTTCAATATGGCAGCGAACGTGGACAACATATGCCAAACAAGAGCAAAGACTCAATACCTTTCACCTATGTATTCCTCGCATGGAAGACGGTCGTATCCCCAAAGATATTCTCTATGGGCAGCTGGCATGTGGTAAAAGAACAGCTCGCCGACCACAGCTGAGGTTCAATGACGCATGTCAGCGAGACATGAAGGCTCTGGATATGGATCTGACATCTTGGAAAACAGCCGCAGACCAATCTAAATGGAGATGTAACCTGAAAAGCCATCTCAGACTGGGCGAAAATAAGCTCATGAAACACAGGGAAGTTTAAGAGAAAACGCTGAAAGGAAAAGGAAAACCAAAAACTCAGTAGAGAGTTACTACTCTAAGGTCGCATCAACCTATAGTCAGACGTGACTGAAAATGGGCTACTACTATTACTACTACTACTACTATTACAATTACTACTACTACTAGGTACTCTTTATTTTAATTTTACAGTTTTTATTTTTACTAATTTTATTTTATTTGCACACTCAGATTAATTTTGGCCAATATCTAAAGAACAGAAAAACAAAATGAGTCAATGACAGTACCATTCCTGAAGCAGCACTACAAATAACCACTGCTTTGATGTCTGAAAGCGTATGAAGGGGACGATTAACAGAACTTCTGGGTGTCGTGATTACTATCAAAGCATTGATTGTATCTGCTTTGTTTTTTACTTGCATTTTGGTGCTTTTTTACTGTTCATTTCTTTTATCACAGCTATGTTTTATGTTATTGCATTCTAATCCACGTCATGCTCTTGTGTAATAGATTATTTGTTTATTTACGTAGTAGAACAATAATAGAACAAATTTATGTTCTTATATTAAGGCCTCAGTCTCTTTTAAGCAGGCTGTGACAACAATATATCTGGCCTTTTGGCTTGACACATCCAGTTTCAGTTGACTTCCCTTCTTACTGTGATCACTAATCTCTTAGTCAGCCAGATTATAATAGTGCGGCCACTTGGAGGCAGAATAGCGTCTTGGTCAGCTCAGATTCTCTAACCCTGCTGCAAGCATCCAACTATGACTCGCTGACTGCTATTAGCTTATTCACTGCTGCATCCTTGGCCATGCATTCGGTTTCATGGCAAAGGTATGGGGGCTGGACTTCCATTCTTGACAAGCTACAGTTGACTTGGCTGTAAAAAATTACCCGACTTACTGTTAGAGAATTAAAGGCAGAGAGGAAGGGAACTACAACACCCCCACCCTACCCTACCCTAATTACACTGTGACATTGTACTATGAAGTCTCTTAATTCTTCATCTCTGACAACAGTGTTTGCTATGGGACTTCTTTTACATTGAAAGCAATATCTGCTAAGAGAATGTTTTT
The DNA here is from genome assembly GCA_036924085.1 of Ariolimax columbianus. NCBI lineage: Eukaryota > Metazoa > Mollusca > Gastropoda > Stylommatophora > Arionidae > Ariolimax > Ariolimax columbianus. Next base: position 46,388,077 of record JAVGWX010000013.1, read on the forward strand.
GCCCGTTTTTTTTCCAATTTAATCCGATTTTTTTTTCACATTTAATACTCAATCCTCAGTTTGCATTATTATCCAGTATCTATGTCTCAGTTGAACACATGATGAAGCTCAGGCTTCATTACCTATACCTATGTTTTCTATGTGGATTTAAGTGTAGTCTTTTCATTGCTATATTTGCTTACTAAATCCACTTCTCAATGCATGTTTGTCAGAATGCTCGTAAATCGGAACTAAAATACAAACCAAATATAGGATTTAGTGCAAAATGTTATAAAAAGGGAAATAATATAAGCAACCTGCGTGAAGTTAAATATTTCATTGTATATACCATTGAAGGCCTGCACTTATGTGCATTGCGTCTTGAAGACTATTGTATGCAAGTTTCTAAAAACCAGGTCATAGACAGCAGGACATTCAAGTTCAACTTAATATGATAAAAACCTTGACATTTATTTAATTTGCTTTTAATTGACATATAAAAATGTCCGTCATTACTACCAGTTATTGTTAGTTCTTTTTTATATTCCACTAACTGGCACAGGGGAGAGGTGTGAAAACTCATTATTCCAAGTAAAGGGAAAAACCATTACTAAGTTCAAATCTGCTGATAGTGTATTATCTTTTTAATTGTTCATAATTTTTTTTATTTCTGGCGTGGTTGTTGTAACTTCTTTTGGTTATTTATCACTGTAATGTGAACAATTATATGGTATTTATTGATATGTCCACAAATAGTTATTTATTGAAATAGCAATAACAACAAATGTATGTGGAGATCTCTTCATTGCACATTTTTACACTTCAGATAGAAACAGCACTATGGCAGAACTTCTTTTGCTTTCGGGTCTTATTTTATATATATATATATATATATATGCATGCTTATTAATGCATTTGATAATTGTTGGCATTTTTATTCTGTACTTGTTGATGAACAGAATGGTACATAGGGTTTGTATTGTGGTAGATTGTGTATTTATATAATAGAGGACACAAAGAAGAGTGACAAAACTGATAGTGGAATTCCAGAATTACAGTTATGAGGAAAGACAGAAAAACTTGTCTACGGTGTGTAGAAAAGAGAAGAATTTGAGGTAATACAGGTTTATAAGATAATCTATGGAAAGGATAAATTAAACTATAACAAGTTTTTTTTTAAATTCAGCCACCTACAAAAACAAGAGGGCACAGCTACAAATGAACTAAAGAAAGGTCCAGATTAGATATTAGGAAATGATTTTTTTAGTCAGAGAGTAGTGGAAGTTTGGAATGCATTGCCACAAGAAGTAGTGGAGGCAATGACAATTAATGCATTTAAGAATAGATTGTATGCACATACTTTTTAGAGCAAGGAAATGTCAATGAAACTGGTTGTATACAGACTATTCTGAGTCTTCTAAACCGGTATAAAGAGGTTAAGTTATCTTTGTGGGGATCTCAGGCCCCTTTACTGGGGATGAGAGAATTGGGACACTGCACCCAACTAAGCATTTCGTAAAAGACAATCAAATAGGAAATAGAGCATGAGTCCAGCAACCTCATCATGTAAAATAAAGGGCCGCAGAAACGATCTCTACAAGAGCACATAAATACTTTGATACATGCTTCATTCAAGGATCCCAGCTGTGGTTGGGGCCTCAAGGCCCCACTGGAAGCATAAAAGGACATAATGACAACATTTTGTTCATTAAATCTTTACATAATCAATGGCATGCAAAACAGCAATTGGCATTTTATGGTATCAATATCAACATTAAAAAGTTATTTTCCATTCTGTCGCTTAGCGACGATGTTTAGATTTTTAAAATTACCTTAAGTATTGCAGAATTACCAGCGCAAATTACCAGATTTTATTTAATGTAGAGTTCTTTCCGTTCCGTCATTATTTACATCTCTTAAACAAAAACTTGTTTCGATCGCAACTGATTAGGTCAACGATCATGCATCCGGTTTACCTGTAAATATTCAATAATAGTCTGATTTAAACTCTGAAGGCACACAAAAGAAAGTTAATGTGATAATGCTATTAATGGGATAAATGCAAAAATACAAATACATTTGTGAATTAAAAATAATACAAATTGGCCTTGTTTTCCCCATTCACTTTAATGACATTAAACACTTCATACTAATATATGTTTTTCATTATGACTACTTTATGTCATATATAATTTTATGATGTAAATCTAGATCTATTAAACATGACTGTTTAACAGAGAAAAACTATTTAGCATACAAAGCTCTAATTATGGACTGTAAGACACGCATCTAGTAAATTAGGCTGGATTGTAAAGATTGAATGACCTTATGTTTAAAATATTGAATATTTATTTAGTTTAAAATAAGGCTTATATCATTTTTTTAAAATATTGCATGAAAAATGATCATAAGAACTACACTGTAGTGGACAAATGTATAATTTGTTGAGTGCGTGAAGAGGACATGTTTACCAAGATACAATTGTTGTACTGGAGAAAGTTGTTGTTGTTATGGATCCAGCAGCATCTGGGCCCTAGCCATTCAACCCAATGCCATGTAATGGTATCTGCATGTTTTTGTTAGTTGTATAATGCACAAAGTGTTTCACTTATCTGGTCTCAGAGTGTAAGCATTTTCTTAACATTGTTTAGCGTCAAGTACACAAAGAGATGATTATCAATGGTTTCGTATGGATGTATGCACAGCTGGCACTCTGGGGTGAGATGTTGTTGGATTCTGTTGAGGTGCTAGTTGAGTAGAATGTTAAGGGCTCTCATGCAGAAAATGGTGCTCTGATCCTTCCTTGTGAGTTCATTGAAACTGTCATTTAGATTGGGGCTTGCCATTTGTCTATAGACCTCCCTACCTGTGTTTCGCATCTGTTCAGCTGTTTGCTGTTCTTATGAGCTGTTTGTAGAGTTGTTGTTGTGTGTGGCTGACTGTACAGGGAAAGAAAAGTTAAATGATTATTAATTTCAGTTGCATTTTATAATTGGTCATATTTTTCACATATAATTTCTCATATTCTTTTCTCTGTTCCTTCATTTTGGTTTTCTAGGATGATGTGACCACCGTATAAGTTGGTCTCTTACAGGAAGTCTGTACAAAGTACTCTGTGATGGTCGTTGTGGTTTCTGTAGCAGTGCATTTGTTTTTATTGATGAAGTTATTGACCTCTCAGTCTACTTTAATTGCTTGGTAGAACCAAGTGGTGCTGATCATTCTACTTCTTGGTCTTTGTTATTCACTCTACAAAAAGTTACAGACACCTGCTGTAAAAGTATTCATACACATCTGTAAACAATTTTTACAATCAATAATGTTCACAGACAGTTTTTAAAAAAATGGAATACAGGAAGTGATAGTAAAACTGAATAAAGAATTAGTTAGACCTAGGATACTATGTTCAGATGTAGAGCCCTTATTGAAAAGGGGATATTCTTCTTCTTCGTATGCTGTCAGACATCAACTTGAGTTAGTTCAAAGAAAGCAGCGGTTTCTGAGGTTGCTGACACTGCCATAGAGCTTGTTTAGTGTTGGCACTGGTGATGGCGACATGTGCTTTCTCGGGTCCTCGTATGTCGGGCAATTTTGCAGCAGATGTTCAGGGGTCATTTTCACTGTACCACAGGTGCATTCGTCAGTAGTACCTATCTACAATTTATTTAATAGATGGTGCCTCAGTCTGTGTAAAGTGTGAAGACCACCACCTGCTCTCTTCTGTTCAACTGGTAATAAGCATAATTTTTTGTGTAGCCAGTATGCTCTGATTCCCATTTGCCCATGTATCTGGCCCTAATAAACCTTTTGGACTCTTCATAGGTCACACTAGAATCTGGTTGTGGAAATCTTCCACCTTCTTTTGCCAGTCTGTCTGGCTCCTCGTTGCCTTGAATGTTACAGTTTGAGGGAGGGGACGGCGTGGGCTAGTGGTTAAGTGACACGGCTCACAACCAGAAAGTGCTGGGTTCGATCCCCATCACAGCACCGGCCATTACCCCGGGGAAGCAAACCCTTAGCAAATGCAGGGGGAAGCAGATCCTTACATGAAATGCATGCCAAAGTCGGATGCACTGAGCCGACAGGCGCAAAATCAAAACTGCAGTGCAACGCACACCGCCTTGGGGAATAGAGAAATAAGGCGAACGCAGAAAGAAAAAGATATTAGGAAATTTTTTTAAATGAGAGATTTGTGAATTCTTTAAATACATTGCCACAGGAAATAGTGCGGGCAGGGTCAGTAAATACATTCAAAAATAGATTGGATACTCTTAGTTATTTTTAGATTAAATTGAGTGGAAGAAACTGGATGTATACAGGCTCTGCAGGGCCTTCTAAACCAGTATAAAGAAGTTAAGTTACAGTAATGTTTAATCATCTTTTGTCAGGTTTCACCAGCTTTTGTTGTCCTGTAAGATTTATTTATAATTTTTACCCATATATAGCTGCACAATCATCTTGCAGGAACATCACCATCTTCCTACATCACATTTTTGTTTTATTTGTATTACCATTATCTCTGTACACTTTTAAGGAACGTTTTGAAATGTGCAATGGTTCATGGTGTGCTCTTAACACAGGACACACTTAATCAAAATAATCAAATCAAATGTCAGGGGACGGCGTGACCTAGTGGTTAAGTGGCACGGCTCACAATCCGAAGGTGCTGGGTTCGATCTCCATCACAGCACCGGCCGTTACCCCGGGGAAGCAAACCCTTAGAAAATGCAGGAGGAAGCAGACCCTTTTATAAATGCATGCTGAAGTCGAATGCACTGGGACGACAGGCGCAAAATAAAAACCACGGCGCAACGCACACCGCCTTGGGGAATAGAGAAATAAGGCGAACGCATAAAAAAAAAAAAATCAAATGTCATAAATGCACAAATTTGTGTATGTGTATATATATATAAAAGGCAAAGGCTGCCGTCCATCGTAGACGATGATGGCTTAATTTATTTTGCGCTATTTTTAGTAAGGATTAACTGCGCTACTTTTTATCCTCACTCTCTCGTCTCGTGCCGCCCGACCCCAGTCGCAAGTCAAGGATAAGACGACTAAGGGGCGACTGCGAGATGCAGAGGATATGAGTGTGTGTGTTTAATCAATCTCTAAATGTAATTATATATATGTATGAATTATAATAATATACATATTATATTATATACGTTATTTTATATATATATATATATACATCGGCATTAGCTCTTGTGCAGGTCCCAACTCTTGTGCAAGTTGGTAGTAGCCGGGGGCACTGCTAAGCGGGCTGGGTTTGAGGCAGTGCTGTGTTTTGTTTTGGTTTTTTTGTGCTGGTCTCATCTTGGTTTCCAGTCGATTCTGTCTCGGGCACGGGTTGTCAAGTGGATGGCTAACTTTTTACAGGATCATGAGTGTTGTGCAGCTCGAGCAAATCTTGCCATCTAGTAGGGGGTCTGCCATGTGCAGGTACCACGTATATTTGTGTGCGTTTAATCATTTTCTAAATCTAATCTTCACCAATCTGCCTTGTTTCCTAAGGCGAAGTGAGTTGTACTGTGTTTTGCACCTAACAACCCAGTGCATCCAACTTCATTACGATTTTTTTAACAAGTTTGCTGCTTATAAGGACAGGGTCTTGCTGTTTCATGAATCCGAACACAAAATGTCTGAATTGTGAGTCGTGCCACTAACCACTTCACCATGAAGGCGTCGATCTTTCAAACATTTTATCTTGTAAAATGTATCCATATTTTTTTCACATAAGGTTTTTTTTCTATAAATTGTTGATCTGGCTTACAGGTTTTTCTCTCAACAAGTTGACATGTATATTATGGGCACCTTTTCCATGACAAAAACAATAATGCTAATGTCTAAATATTGTTCTTTATCTTGCTTCAGTTATGTACGTTTTTCTTTAATTTACATCCACGTTATTTGAAATACTTGAAACCTTGGTATTCAAACAGGCATGTTAATGTCTGTTGACAGGTAGCTGAATGCTTCGGCTATACATGGTAGACATTTTAAAACTTCCTGCGGCTTACTAGGCCTGGGGGAAGGTACAACAAATTTAGGTAGATTTTTAAACTAGAATTTTGAATTTTGTCAGAACAGGGGCTGTTACGCCTATTCAATTTTTCTTTCTAGCTGCCAAGGTATTTTTAACGTGCTCAACACTGAACACAGGAGTCTGATCACAATGCCCAGAAATCACAGGAGTTTTTACCAGAAGATAGTGTGAAAAAATCATTGGATCTACCGTGATTCGAACTGGTGACTTCTGGCACTTGAGGCGGACGCCTTACCTCGAGACCACCGAGTCCCTCATCCACCATATTTTATTGAAATGTGAAAAATTTTACTCATTTCGGCTGATGGCATATGTGAAAGGGAGATCATTAAAAGAATTGCAGTGGCCAAGAATACATTAAACAACATGAGAGATACACTTCTGTCCAAGCAGGTATCTCAGATCTTAAAAATGAGAATCATTAATTGCTATGTGCATTCAGTTTTACGTATGGAGTAGAAACCCGGACCCTGACCTGAAATGAAGAAGCATATTGAGACCTTTGATATATGGATTTTCAGAAGATTTGGATACGTTTCTTGGAAAGATAGGAAAACAAATAGTGAGGTTCTGAAACAACTCCACGTGGAATAGATACTTTTGAAGGAAATAAAAGGCAGAAAAATACAATATTTTGGTTATGTCTGCTAAAGGTTATTTTGGAAGGCAGAGAGCTAAAGGGCGTAGAGGACAAGAGAGCTAAAGGGTGACAGAGGTGCAGGTGGACAGACAACATTAGGATATGGTCGGGACACAGTTTGACTGTGTGTATCAGCCTGGCGCGAGACAGAGACAGCTGGAGATCCATTACTGTCAACCTCCGCTGCGGAGATGGCACTTAATGATGATGAAAAGTTCTACCAAACTTCACTCTTTGTTAGCTTCAGAAGTTGAATATTGCATTCAATCAACTATTCATATTTGACCAAATAATACGCTGCTGAGCACTGCCAACAACATAATCTAAGCCTGAAAATGTTGAGCAAATCATCTTTTTAAGCAAATGCATGTTTCATGCAGAAATGAGTGTTGAACTCTGTTAAATGTTGGTATAGCTTCTACCAAATAAAATCCAGTCAATATCTGGTAAGGAATATACCAAATTTAAAAACTATTTAGTAGTTCGTAGGTAACATTAATCCTTTACAGTCTGGCTTAATATACTGGATTTGTGCCACAACGTCCAAGACACGAGCAGCAACTCTGAAAGTTTATTTCCACAATATCAATCATCATTGGCTCTTTTCGTCTTGTCAGACGATAGTAATGGTGCTATTAGCACAAAGCCTGGGCAGAAATATAGAGACCATATGTTGCCTATGCAGTATGTTCCCTTTCTCGGTCTGCCTTGTTTATTCCAAGGGAAAGATAATACAAATACATTTAGTTGGGGTTGACAGTCTATCCTCAACCCACCCCCGGCTATAACAACATTTAGTTGGTGTTGAGAGTCCATCCTCAACCCTGGCTATAACAACATTTAGTTGGGGTTGAGAGTCCATCCTCAACCCCACCCTAGGCTATAACAACATTTAGAAACTTCCAAAATATAATTCATTAATATTAAACAAATTGAACTAAAATTGTGTTTAATATATTTAAAAAGACAAAATTCAAATATCTAACACATAAAATATTCATAATAACTATATAAATATGTATAACTATATATATATATATATATATATATATATATATATATATATATATATATATATATATATATATATATATATATATATATATATATATTTATTGTATAGGTATGGTTTTGGTTATGAAAAACTATGCCCCAGGTTGAACATTTTGACATCAAATTGATAGATTCTAGGGGACCTTGATTTCACAGATGACCTGACTCTCTTGAATTCCACTCCTGAAGGAGGACAAAACAGGTTAGATCCACTATGCCATCTATCAGGACAGATAGGACTTTAAATCAATGCTTCCAAGATGGGGGTAATGAAATTTATCAAAATCCCTTGCTATTATCCAGTTGCATGGAGAAATATTACAAACAGTTGACATTCACTTATCTGGAAGCAAAATGGCTGAATATGGAGATACATCTGAGGACATTTTCAACTCACATTCCTCTAGTGGCATGTTCATTTACCTGACAAACAAACATGGATATCAAAATCACTGAGCACTCACACAAAGCTCAGGTTATTTAACTCCAAAATATTACCAATACTAACCTGTGGATGTGAATGTTGGTAAATAACAAAGACATTAGTAAAGATACTGAATGCATTTGAGAATAAGTGTCTTTGAACATTGGCTGGGAGGATTTCATAACCAATAAAACGTTTAGAGAAGTCACTAGTCAATAATATGTTTCATCACTCATTAGTTAAAAAAAACGGTGATCATACACCGTACATGTTCTTAGAATAGACAACAACTGTCTCCCTCTACAAGCATTAATGGGGTCACCATCTGGCAGCAGGAATAGATGAAGACCAAAATAAACTCTGCACAACAATCACTAGAGAGGGCTTCATTATGGGCTTGAGGAACATTCATAAACGAAAAAAGGGGATTTCACACAGATAACTGGAGAACACTGATTTTTGCCTTCTGTGCACTGTTTGCCACTCAAAGAACATATGAGGTGGCAAGCAGAATAGCAAGGGCCAGCATAGCCTTTTGCAGAATGCGCTTGATGGTGTGGGAACAGCGTGGTATCAACGCCAAGATCAAACTCAAAGTCTAACGTGCCACCATTATTCCAACCCTACTCTACGCCTGTGAAAGCTCGACTGTATACTCTAGACATGCAAGGAGGTTAAACCACTTCCACACAGGTTGCGAATATTCCACATTTGATGGCAAGATCGTGTCATTGACATGGAAGTTCTCTCTTGGGCTGACATGCACTGCTACAAAAAGCACAACTAGGATGGGCCGGACACCTCATCCGTATGTCAGACGAACGACTCCCAAACAAACCACTCTACGGCAAGCTGAGATAGGGATCGTGTGAGAAAGTGTGCCCAAAGAAACGTTTTAAAGACACTCTGAGGGACTTGCTGAAAAGTTTGCCAGATAGATATCACCACCTGGAATGTCTTGCGCACAACAGATCTGACGGGAGAAGTGCAGTCAAAGTGGTTGTAACTAGCAGCGAGGACCACCGTGTTGTGAAAGCCGAAAGCAGACGCGAGACCCGGAAATCACAAGCAGCGGGAACACCATCACCTTCTACTGACCTCGTGTGTACGTTATGCAATAGATGTTTTCGTGCCCTCATTGGCCTATTCAGCCACATGCGCACCCACACCCAACAGGGAAATCTGTGACAAGGATGATGTTGGCGGTACTCAACAACGATGGACAGCTATTATATATATATATTTTATTGTCCTGCATGAATTGCTATGATGTAGAGTCAAAATTTGTAGCTTACATTTTGTATTCTTCGTTTGTTCCACCATTTGTGTTCTAATTGTTGTGTTATCCCATCAATAGATTTAGAACTTTCACTTTCATTTTTTTTGCTAGATTCTAAAATGGATGTATAGAATGCCTACATCTAATTCACATGCATTATCATTGCTCTGATCAAGTATTAAGTAGTCTCATGGCTCTTCAAGTCCAATTTCCATTGCTTATAATGCTGCAACTTAAAAAGAGCATTCTCCAATAAAATATATACCAGCAGATTGTCAAGAAACTTCTTAAAAATGAAAGCTAAGCATTTACTGGAAGTCCCTATAAATATAAAGTTGTTTTAAGAAACAAAACATTTTGTTGTAATGCGGCAGAGCACAACTTAAATGTTCATGTTTCCAGACATTTCAGGCTGTAACTGATGTTTTGCAAGCAGGCGTTTCCAGACAATTCGGGCTGTAAAGGGTTAATAGTGCTAAAACACTTGCTAAAATTGTTGTATCACTCTAGCACTGTGATGTGCTTGATGTTGATTACTTTATCTTATACTATAAAACAAGAATATACATGTATCTGTTTGTCCGTCTTGCAAAATATTTTGAGTGGTGATCTTTAGCGATATGATATTCGCACAGCTCTTTCTGTCTGAAATATCTGGGTCAACACAATTTTCCATTCCTGAGGTAATTAAACTAAATCTTTGCTATATAATATTTTTGTATACCATACAGTGCCATTTTTTTAGCATTTATGGCCACTCAATTGCCAGGACCCGTCCATGTTTGGAACTGATCACTTTAAGGAGAGGTCAGCCCTTTTTTTTTTTTTTAAGTTTGACCACACAAAGTGAGATACTTGAAGCCCCAGGACCAGTTCATGTTTGGAACTGATCAGTACAAAGGAAGGTCAACCTTTTGACCTTAGGCAACGCGTAACTCTATTATTTTTATTTAGGGTGACCACTCAAAGTACTTGGGTGCAGTGTTGTTCTAACATAATCTTCTGTGTGAAGTGAATTTGTTCTAATGGAGTCTTCTTTGTGAAGTGAATATTTCATAATTTGAGGTCATTACCAAATTTTGTGCAATCAATAATTATTCTATTTCCGATGCAAAGCCAGGCACTAAAGTTTTAGTAATTAATGAAAATGAAGAAGAATTTCTCCTACAATATAAAGTAGATCTCTGCACATATCTCAAACTGGCAGTACAAATTATACAATACATGACATGAAGCTCAGACATAAGCTTTGACTTGCGGACAATACGTGTTACACAACATAATGAGGCTTAAATAATACGTGCTACACAACATAATGAGACTTAAATAATACGTGCTACACAACATAATGAGACTTAAATTGACTAGTGTGTCTTGAAGGTATTCACTACATTTTCAATCTATCAGAACTTTTCAGCTGACGTAGGGCACATATCTACAACAAATACGCACCAATTCATCCAATTATTTCACCTCTATCCACATTTTTCCTGTTTCCAGTGTGTTTATCTCAAGCTCTCTTCTCTATATTTTAGTACTTTGGTTTTTTGTGTGTTTTTTTTTTTGCATCATCCTGAAAAGGGTGTTGTGTTGTAGTTTACATTAAGACTGCGATATCTGTGCCTTTCAACCTGACACATCCAGTTTCAGCTGGTTTTTTTTGGTAACGGGGATGTCTCCCCACTGCGACCCATATTCTCTTAACCAGATTGCTCTAGTTCAGCCTGTTTTCAGGGCCGCCGTTTGTAGGCGGAATAAAGTCTTAGTCAGCTCTGATTCACTGACCCTGATGCAGACAAGTTTCCTGTGTTTCATATTCAGCACTGCACTTTCAAAATTATAAGGTTTCATTTTAACAAAAATGATAATTTCCAGTGTTCATTTTTTAAAATGAGTATCAGATATGATGTTGACATGCATTTAAAATGCAGTTTCTCTTCACATTTTTTCCCTATCAGCTTTATAGGAAAATGGGCTTGCAAAGGTATCTCTCATTGGATTCCTGTTTATGGTCATATTCTTAACTTCCATTCATGGAACTCCAGCCGCTTTTCCTGCTACAGATACTATTCTTTAAAAAGATGTTCCATGGCCTCCCAAGTCTTCCCTTCCTCTTTGGGTTCAAGTCCATGTCATGAATGTTTACTCTTGGAATCCTGGTATTCAAACAGGCATGTGTATGCCTGCTGCCAGGTAGCTGAAGGTTATCCTTAGTATGTTCATTTTGTGATTTTTACATCCTGTGGTTTATTTGGCCTGGGGGATTGAGTAGAAATTTAATTATTTGTTGAACTTTTTATGTCCAGACTGCTCTTTTTTATTTTTAACTGCCAAGGGTTCTGTAACATCCACGGCATGTGCACAGTATCTCAGAGTTTATCATCCATCTCTGATAAGATTAGGCGCTAGATTTTACCTCCCTTGAGACAAGGCATCACTTTAAACTTGCATGTTTCGAATGCTTGCCGTTTCGTACTTTCGTTCATTTCTTGAGAGGTGAGCGCCTTACCTCTCTGCTGCTGCAGTCCTCGATTGGCTATGCCAATATTTTACAATTTTTTGGAAAGGGGGAGAGAAGGGGAGGGGATTAACCATAAGTCGTTCATTCCAATTGCTTGAGGTCTGCCAGGGAGATTTAGGGCTGAGAAATAAAGACTGCCCATGCAGTCACCATGCAGTGCGCAAGCTTGGTTTTAAAAGTTGTTTCCCTAAGAAGACTGACAGACCATCCAATGCATCAGAGACTAAATAGATTTGGAAAAGGGAAACTAAAGTGAAGAAACTTTGCAGAAATAGCCAAAGCAAAGATGAGCGAAGACCCTATGAACACCATAACACCCCATAACGCCAAAGCCCATCCCTACTGTACGCAAACCCACCTGGAAGCAGCATATCAGTCCAGAGTTGGAATAAAATATTCCAGGTATTGGAAACAAGAACAGCCAGACTGAAAAAGAAAGAAGAGACAAATCCCTGAGGTACATAGCGATAAACTACCCAAGCATGGACTGGACCTATGCATACACCGACGGTTCTGTAACAAACACAACACAGAATGGAGGGGGAGGGGTATTCCTGAGCCTAACAAACAGTAGAAAAATAACACTGTCAGTGGCAACTGAAAAATTCTCAAGCAATTTCAGAGCGGAGGCAGAGGCAGTGAAGGCTGCAGTAGAAGCAATGCTGACAGGCGAAAGCAATGAAAGCCAGATAGTTTTGTTTACAGATGTCCTGTTCGTGGTTACAGCACTAAATAGCCAGAAAAATACTGAACTTAATGATTTAAGAGCAGTACTCTGTCAACTATGCCAGCAGTCTGCACCAAAAAGAGTAGTGGTACAGTGGGTTCCATCCCACTGTAACATTCAAGGGAACAAGGAGGCAGACAGACTGGCAAAAAGAAGGTGCAAGATTACCACAACCAGATTCTTGTGTGACCTACGAAGAGTCCAAAAGGTTTATTAGGGCCAGATACATAGCTAAATGGGAAACAGAGCATACTGGCTACAGAAAAAATGATGCCTATTACCAGTTGAACAGAAGAGAGCAGGTCATGGTCTTCAGACTCCGCACAGGCCACAACAAACTGAGGTACCATCTATTCAATAAACTGAAGATAGATGGCACTGACGAATGCACCTGTGGTACAGGGAAAATGGCCGCTGAACATCTGCTGCAAAATTGCTCGACATACGAGGACCAGAGAAAGCACATGTGGCCATCACCAGTGCCAACACTAGACAAGCTCTATGGCAGTGTCGACAGCCTCAGGATGACAGCTGCTTTCTTCAAACAAATTCAAGTTGACATCTGACAGCGTACGAAGAAGAAGAAGAAGAAATGTCGTTTCCGATCGGAAACCGAGTTCTTACCAAAGTTTTGAACCCATGTCCCATTGATTAAGAACCAGCTACCCAAATCGCACGACCACCAGTTCCTCCTGCATAGTAAAAACTGGTTCTCAAATATGAACTGTAAATGTTTGGTTTCATTTGAACACGTCTCTTATTATACTGGAGAAGACTGCATTCAAACTGAAAAATTAAAGTGTAAAATTGTAGAATTTTTTTTTACAAAAGAACTATATTTTGATTAATAACGATCTTTATCAAGGAATGGACAAAACTGAAAGAGCACAGAAGAAATGAGTTAAAACCCATTACACCTTAAGCCATGGAATAGGAAATACATATTCATCCTTGCTGAAGTCAGATGTGTTGGACCGAAAGAAGCAAATATCGCAGTCAAGCTGTAAACTACGACATAACGCATTCCGTTCTCTGGACTACATTCAGCTACTTAAGCCCCTTTCAGGGTTTGGTAGTGGGAGATTGAGTTGAGAATGAACGAAGCCAAGCCACATATTCATCAAAGCAGGGAGATAATTTTTTGCCTTACTTATATACTATTTGTTTTCTAGTGACATTTAAATGCTAATTTAGTATAGAATAAAAGTGAAAAGTTGCATTGAACATACCATTAGTTAATGGTTTCTAAACAAAATATACTGGGCAGGTAAGGGTGTAATTGGTCAACTGAGTTATATAAATAGTGGCAGAAAATTTAACACACATTTGTAACACATTAACTGCAGAATTGAACAAAATAATTCATTTTCATTCTCTTTTTCACACTCTGAGGTGAGTGTAGATATAAAGCTATAGCTTTCTTAATTGGGAACAGATTCTTATAAATCACATGTCAAGATAATTGAATGTACTGCTTTAATAAGCTACTGGATATCATTTTCTAGTGTTCTGAGTGGCTCATTGTAGCTATGTGTTCATGTTTGGAAAGGACTGCAGTGAAAATGTTGTTTTTGTTCATGAGTAAAATTGCTTATGCAAGCTTTTATTTAACTTGACATGACTGGTGTCTGTGGACTTCTATTTTAACCAACATCCACATAATCTAGAGAGCTGAAATTTTGTACACAGTCTCTACTAGTACAACCTGTTAAACTTATGAAATTTTGACGGATCCTTGAATGCCAAACATTTTTTTAAAATGCCAATACACCTAGAAATGCCAAAATAAAAAAGTCTCTATACTGGTTTTCAAGACTCTGCAAAGTCTGAATACAACCAGTTTATTTTACTTTACTTGATTTAAAAACTATGCGCATCCAATCTATTCTTGAATGCATTAACTGGTCCTTCTATTTTATGTGGCTATGCATTCCAAGCATTCACCACTTTCTGACTATAAAAATATTTCCTAGTATCTAATTGGTACCTTTCTTAAATTAATTTGTAGCTGTGCCCTGTTGTTCTTGTATGCGGCTGTATTTTGAAAAAAACAACTCATAGTATAATTGATCTTTTCTGTTGATTATCTTACAAACCTGTATTAAATCACCTTGAATTCTTCTCTTTTATAGAAACTGTAGTCCAGTTTTTCTGAGTATTTCCTCATAACTATAATTCCAGAATCCCACTATCAGTTTTGGTGCGCTTCTTTGTATCCTTTCCAGCATATTTATATCCTCTTTATGATATGGACTTCACACCTGAACACATTACTTCAATCTCTTGATGACCCGTTCCTCAGTGTAGCTGCAGACCCAAACTTCATCTTTTGGGCTATGGAAGTCAAGTGCGTGGTAAGTGCTCCTTTAGAGGCATCTCGGATGTTGCAACGTACAGCAAGGGAGTCTGACCAACGAATTGGAGGTCTTCCCAGCGGTCTCTTCTTACCTCGGGGGTACCAGACCGCTGTCGCTGTGCTCCATCGACCATCGTTTCGTCGCAACATGTGACCTGACCATCTATGTTTTACCTTGTCTGCATGGATTATCGTATCCTTTATCAGGGACAATCGTCTATGTCAGAATTGTGGAGACCTTGCATACATTGGTTCCGGATAGTGATTCCGACCAAGTGTCTCTCAAGGGAGGCCTGGATAACTCAATTTGTCCTCTAGTGATTTTGTTAGTGTCCATGTCTCTGCACCGTAGCACATCGCAGGGAGTACAGTGGAATTGAAGAGGGAGGCTTATAGGTCTTGGTCATAACAACTGTCCAAGATAGTGTTAATAGACGAGAGGCTTTGTCTTGTCAGTTCAGGTTCCAGGTTATCTTCATATTGAGAAGACGTTCAAGATAAATGTACTCGTTGACATCCTCTAATCGTACCTCGCCATTGCCAAGGAAGACTGGATCAGATCACAAGTGATGAAGCGATTGCGCAACACTTTGGTCTTCGAGACATTCATCTTGAGACCCACTTTCTTGCCCTCTCCATCGAGTAACTGCATCATTTGGTTGGCTTCTGCTGCAGACTTTGTGATGAGCACTATGTCATCGGCAAATCAAAGGTGATTGAGGCGTCTGCCGTCAATAAGGATACCAAAGATGTCCCAGTTGCATTGGCTAATTACTGATTCCAAACATGCAGAGAAGAGGTTCAATGAGATAGGATTGCCCAGTTGGACCCCCTTTTGAATTGGTACCACAGTTAGACGTTGGAAGGGACGAAATGTGGTAGTACAGTTCGTATAACTATTGGTGAGAACTGCGATGTAACCAGGATCTACACCTTATTCCAACAGTGAACACCAGACAAAATGTGATTTTCCAATCTAGGTCTAACTAATGCTGTATACAGTTTAACTATCACTTCTTTGTTCCAATGCTTAATATAAATATATATTAAAGTCGCGAAAACAAAAGACATCTTAGTATAAATAAAAGCTTGTACAGAAAAATATAGTTTTTTTAACCCTGTACAATCTGGCCTAAATGATGAGATCTGTCTTAACCCTTTACAATCCCTTCAATTTGATTAGATTCGTGTCTTAATCCTTTACAGTTCGCTCTTATTGATGAAATTACTGTCTTAAAATATGAATCTAATAAATTAGGCCAGACTGTAAAAGGGTTCAAATATTTACTTGTTAAGTTTTGGTTTTTCTATCACAGGTGACATGATTTTTTTCCACAGACGTTTAAAAGGGCTGGTAAAAGATTTAAACATTGTACACTGTAGCTGTGTAATGATATATATATATTGCGTCTGTGCCTCCTGTCCTCGAGATATGCTAATTTGTTTTGTGCCTTAACTGCAAAGTTTATATTGTATTTTCATGTATAACTGCTGTATATGCCAGCAATATCAACATTTTACACAAATGTATGCTCAAATAGTATTCTCATTATCAATGTAACAGCATTTAAACTCTTGTGAGTTGTCAGTTGAAAAATATAAAAACGTTTTATAAAAATGATTTCTAATCTAAAAGGAGGACATTTAAAAAAAAAAACTTGCAGTGTCTTTTGTTTGTTGGTTGCTGCTCAGCTGGGGAGACTGGCCAAACAGTTTGGATGCCCATCACTTGACCTAAGAGACTTCAGTTCTAAACCCTGGTATCTATCTATTTTCTTAATTGATTAATTAGTGTGGGGAGGCATTGGGCTGTCAAGAGCTGCTAGCTCAGCTAAAGGGATTATATTATTAATATCTATTTTCTTTGAACACCAAATGCAGCGCAGAACCTAATGCTGTCTGTTAGAACGGTGTGATACTACTTGTCTAAGTTCTTGTATGTTCTTTAGATCCCTAGTTGAGTTCTTTCTGATGATTATTCTGCGAAGAGTCTGTTTTGGTCTTCCTTTCTTTCTGCTGCCATCTGGAGCCCACATAACTGCCGGTAACGGAAGTCTGTGGTTTTTCATTCTAAGCACATGCCTGATGTATGTCCTCTCCTTTTTCCTTGTGATGCTAGACACATATTGCAGGTTGATGTTTTTTATTATCTTATTAGCTTGTTGGTCTTGAATTCTTCCCAGCCAATGTTCAAAAGTTTTCTAAGATATTCATTTACAAAAGCATTCAGTTTATTTGTCGTTGTGACTCTCCGTCCTTTGTATCCATATGCTAGCAAATGACATCTTTCCTTACTGTTCAGCCACTCGATAATAGTAAGGTTATGTTTTTAAGGCTGCACAATATGTGATGACTGCCTGTATTCTTCAGCTGTATAAATCTCCCCAGTTCCAATCCCAAAAATAGAGATCAAGCAAACATTGCTAGCTCAAAAAAACTATATTTTTGGCTTAAAAACATAATTGCTAACTAGAAACCTTATTTTTCTGGAAACTATTTTTAACTTTACGCTGTAGATATGTTTGTCTTCTGACTGATCTGTGAATACATAATGGAAATATTCACTTTTTTGTATATCTCTGCATAAACTTCTGCATTTTTATCTCACTTTCTTAAATATACTGTTTCCGATGCTCAGTTCATGTTTTTCAGGTAAAATGTATTGTTTTATATTATTTCACACATATTTATTGATAATCTATTTAGTTGTAAGTGCGCACTAGTCATGACCTATTTCTGAATGTTTTTATTTCATTATATTTCAAAGTATAAAGCATGTTGAAATTAAACCTGCCCCTGTGGGTTTATTACACACACATGAAAGGAACATCAGCAGGTGTGGCAGAATTGAACAAAGCAATTGTTATGAAACAAGATATGCACCAGGGTTCGTTAGAAAAAGTCTCCAAAGACATTCAGACACGCATCCCACTGATTGGATAGATGTCGGATGCCATCCGATAAAAATGGCTTTGGTTGTTCATTGAACCATTTGGTCATCGAGGTGTCTGCATCAGAGTCGAATTGTTGTCCGTTTGGAAGGATATGAGCAAATGAAAGTCACAGGGTGACAGATCGTGACTATAGGCTGGATATGACAAAACTTACCACCTTTTCCAGACTAACACTTCCTGCAAAATGTTTGCAACATGTGTTGGCAAGCATTGTAGTGCAACAGAATCGCACTACGCGAAAGCATGCAGGCAACAGAATCGCACTACGCGAAAGCATGCAGGCAACAGAATCGCACTACATGAAAGCATGCAGACAACAGAATCGCACTACATGAAAGCATGCAGGCAACAGAATCGCACTACATGAAAGCATGCAGGCAACAGAATCACACTACATGAAAGCATGCAGTCGTTTATTCTTGATGACTGTATGCACGATGTCTAGTGTGTCTTTGTAGCTGATGGCATTGTCACCATACACTGCTTGCATTCTGTGATGAGTGTCGACTGGTTGACATCCTTCAGCTATTAGGAACTGAATCACCGCTTACTGATCAACCCTGGACTGATTTCGTATCACGCCCGCCGTTTTCTCAACTTTTTAGCAGAACCTATGGATGCGAGAATAATGAACACGTGCACAATTATACATTAGTATGTGCTTATTAAGTCCGAGGTGACGCCATTATGCTCCTCACACGTATGTCCATGTGGCGCAGCACAGGCCGGTTTAATTTGAACATGTCTCGTACATTTGACATTAACCTTGGAAGGAACCTAGAAGATTCACCTTGTTTTGTTCCCTGTCAGGTTTCTTTGTTCGTCTATCACCTGCACATGTATTAATATCTAAGTATGGTCTATGTTTGGTTATAGGAAAACTATGGAGTTAGTCTATCAACATTTGGTCTAGTCCATAGTTGCAAGCTTGCAGGAGAAAGGATAGTCTGACCTTAGTCTATCAACATTTGTTCTAGTCCATAGTTGCAAGCTTGCAGGAGAAAGGATAGTCTGACCTTAGTCTATCAACATTTGTTCTAGTCCATAGTTGCAAGCTTGCAGGAGAAAGGATAGTCTGACCTTAGTCTATCAACATTTGGTCTAGTCCATAGTTGCAAGCTTGCAGGAGAAAGGATAGTCTGACCTTAGTCTATCAACATTTGTTCTAGTCCATAGTTGCAAGCTTGCAGGAGAAAGGATAGTCTGACCTTAGTCTATCAACATTTGGTCTAGTCCATAGTTGCAAGCTTGCAGGAGAAAGGATAGTCTGACCTTAGTCTATCAACATTTGTTCTAGTCCATAGTTGCAAGCTTGCAGGAGAAAGGATAGTCTGACCTTAGTCTATCAACATTTGGTCTAGTCCATAGTTGCAAGCTTGCAGGAGAAAGGATAGTCTGACCTTAGTCTATCAACATTTGGTCTAGTCCATAGTTGCAAGCTTGAGGGAGAAAGGATAGTCTGACCTTAGTCTATCAACATTTGGTCTAGTCCATAGTTGCAAGCTTGCAGGAGAAAGGATAGTCTGACCTTAGTCTATCAACATTTGGTCTAGTCCATAGTTGCAAGCTTGAGGGAGAAAGGATAGTCCGACCGTTACAAGTTACGGGAGACAGTAAGTCCGACTGTAACGCCTTTTTTCTAATGTGTTCAGTTAACTGATTCTTTTAACTCATGTCGTTCTTGCAGCAAGGTACATTCGTTGCATGGACATTATGGGTTCAAATCCTATTACTTCACTTTGTTTTGTATTGCTTTGCGTCTATGTTTTTTAAGTGCTTTTGAGAAATACTATTCTTTGCAATCTTTTTTGCTACACAGATTACATATTTATTACCTGTTACATTAAATAATATTGATTCCGGAGCAATAAATAATACTCAAATAACTGAACACTCTGTGTTTAAAGAATAGGACCACTGTAACCTGCCAAGTATATCACAAAGGCAGCTAATAAAGACTGTGCATGGTTTTAGCAACCCTCAACATGTAACCCATTTCTATTTAAACTGCCACTGCTCAGATACAGGCTTCATGTAAGGGGCCCAGCTGTAGTGACACCGCTATCCTTCACATGTAGCAAGAAGGCAAGAGACAAAGAACTAACCAAGAGATATTTGATAGTTATATAGTTTGGTTAAAAAACTTTTAACCTTTGGTACAGTTGCAGCTTCTATCTATTTATTTCTCTATAGTTTGGTGAAAAGTCTACTTTTAACCTTCAGCACCACCACAGCTTAGATCTATCTATTTCACTAGAGTTTAGTTAACTAAACATGTCAGCTGTTGCTGTATTATTCCCAGAATGCCACAGTGATACATGAGGGTGCTTGAAATTAAAATCTGAATTTTTTAAAATTTTCCTTAATATTTACTAAGAAAAAATGCCACACATGCTTATCACTTTTCTACCAAGTCTCCGCTCCATTCTATTTTTATCCCCAGCACTTACAATGTGCATAGATTCCTTTAGAAAAAAGTCCTTTGGTCAAGAGTTATCGCACATGCACCACCTTCTGCACCTATTCATCAAACTTGAAAGTGTTACCTCCCATCACCTCACGTTTGCTTGCTCT
This sequence comes from Ariolimax columbianus, assembly GCA_036924085.1. Lineage (NCBI taxonomy): Eukaryota > Metazoa > Mollusca > Gastropoda > Stylommatophora > Arionidae > Ariolimax > Ariolimax columbianus. Next base: position 46,408,633 of record JAVGWX010000013.1, read on the forward strand.
TTTTGGTTCTGGCTGATGGTAGTGAACCCAGGTTTCATCTCCAATAGCAATCCTTGTTAGGAAACTAATTCCTGTCTAAAAGTGTGGCATACATTCGTGCAGGCTTCAACACATCCATTGCTTTTCTGGATTTAACTACAGTTGCAGACGCCTTGTGGAACTGGAGGGAGATCATTGATGTTGGGGTGTGCTGAACCTTGACTGATGTTCAGGAGTGCAGCTATCTTATTTAAAGTCACTCTTTGATGTATCATCACAATGCATTCAGCTGCTGCATCAGACCTCAGTATCACTACTCTGCGGGCATGGCCAGGTCGTGAACAGTCTGTCACAGAACTCATGGTATTTCAGAACCACCTACTCCACTCATATACTTGCTGGAGTGACATACTTTAATTACTGTAACTGAACCTTCATTCGATGATTGATTTCTATTGGTTTCATGCATTCACTCCTCAAGAACTGATAACAGAAAGCAGCTCTTTATTGGTGCATGTCACTAGATGGGTAGTCATCTTTAAATGGCTACTATTATATCATGTAGATCATCTGCACCACGGTACAACTTGCAGTTATGATATTGCTACCTGACATGACAATGGTACTGCTAACTTACATGACAATGGGATGGCTAACTGACATGACAATGGTACAGCTAACTTACATGACAATGGGATGGCTGACATGACAATGGTACTGCTAACTTACATGACAATGGAATGGCTAATTGATATGACAGTGGGATGGCTAACTGACATAACAATGATACTGCTAACTGATATGACAAAGATACTGCTAACTTACATGACAAAGATACTGCTAACTTACATGACAAAGATACTGCTAACTTACATGACAAAGATACTGCTAACTTACATGACAAAGATACTGCTAACTTACATGACAAAGATACTGCTAACTTACATGACAATGGGATGGCTAATTGACATGACAATGGGATGGTTAAATGACATGACAATGATATTGCTAACGTACATGATAATGGGATGGCATTTTAAATTTCTATTGCAAGATTTTCAATTCTTCTTCGTTCTCAATCTGCCGCTACTAAGTCCTGAAAAGGGCTTTGCAAGTAGCAGGATATTGTCTGGAGTGGTCTGCCGGGTTCTTTGTGTATGACACAGACAAGAATAGCACCATTGCCCCACAGAGAGTATGTCGTAAGAGGTGACTAACTGTGCGAAAAGGAATAACACTGGCTATGGTTAGGCTGTTTGTTAAGAGCAGCATAGATGGCGCCTAACAGGCTGAGGGTTTACTTTTCACTAGTGTTTTTGAGTCTTTTAAGATGGACTCGCACATCGGTTAACCACCATTCAATAACTTTTCAGTCTTCTAAACGATTATAAAGACGTTAAGTTAAGAACGGAATTCGTTGTGTCATAGTTTACAGCTTGACTGCAAATATTTGCACTTTTCGGTCTTCTTCTTCTTCTTCTTCTTCGTACGCTGTCAAATGTCAACCTGTATTTTTTTTTAAAAAGCAGCGGTCATCCTGATGCTGTCGGCACTGCCATAGAGCTTGTCTAGTGTTGCCACTGGTGATGTCCACATGTGCTTTCTCTGGTCCTCGTATATCGGGCAGTTTTGCAGCAAATGTTCAGCGGTCATTTTCCCTGTACCACAAGTGCATTCGTCAGTGCCACCTATCTTCAATTTATTGAATAGGTTGTACCTTAGTCTTTTGTGGCCAGTGCGGAGTCTGAAGACCACGACCTGCTCTCTTCTGTTCAACTGGTAATAGGCATCATTTTTTGTGTAGCCAGTATGTTCTGTTTCCCATTTGGCCATGTATCTGGCCCTAATAAGCCTTTTGGACTCTTCGTAGGTCACATTAGAATCTGGTTGTGGTAGTCTTGCATCCTTCTTTTGCCAGTCTGTCTGCTTCCTTGTTGCCTTGGATGTTACAGTGGGATGGAACCCACTGTACCACTACTCTTTTTGGTGCGGATTGCTGGCATAGTTGACAGAGTACTGCTCTTAAATCATTAAGTTCAGTATTTTTTTGGCTTTTTAGTGCTGTAACCACGGCCAGGGCATCTGTAAACTGGACTATCTGGCTTTCATTGCTTTCGCCTGTCAGCATTGCTTCTACCGCAGCCCTCAGTGCCTCTGCCTCCGCTCTGAAATTGCTTGAGAATTTTCCAGTTGCCACTGACAGTGTTATTTTTCTACCATTTGGTAGGCTCAGGAATACCCCTACCCCTCCGTTCTGTGTTGTTTGTTACAGAACCGTCGGTGTATGCATGGGTCCATTCCATGCTTGGGTAGTTTTCCCTCAGGGTTATGTCTCTTCTTTCTTTTTCTGTCTGGCTGTTCTTGTTTCCAATACCTGGTATGTTTTCTACCACCTCCGGAATGATATGCTGCTTCCAGGTAGGTTTGTGTACAGTCGGGATGGGCTTTGGTGTTGTTATGGTGTTCATAGGGTCTTCGCTCATCTTCGCTTTGGCTATTTCTGCAAAGTTTCTCCGCTTTAGTTTCCCATTTCCAAATCTATTTAGTCTCTGATGCATTGGATGATCTGTCAGTCTTCTGAGTTTCTCTGCTTGCTGCTGGGCTCTGCAGTCTCTTCTGTCGGTCATGGATTGCAGATTTGTAATCTTTTCAAGTTCTACAATTGGCGTTGACTTCATGCCTCCTGTTATAACTCTCATGGCTTGGTTTTGAAGTTTGCTAATTTTATCAAAGTTCGCCTTTGCTGCTGTTGTCCATGCCGCAATGCCATACTCGAGAACTGATCTCACTCTTCCAGTGTACAGTTTGTTTAGTATTCTTTCATCTGCTCCCCAGCTTGTGCCAGCAAGTTTCCTCATGATTGCCATTCTTTGTCTGGCTCTCATTCGGTTTCTCTCGATCTGACTTTTCCCATGTCATGCGCCGATCAAATGTGACTCCCAAGTAGTTTGGGTTGTCGTTTGGCCGCAGGTATTTGCCGTTAAGACTTATTTTGGTGTTCTGGGGTTTATTTGAAAGCGAGAATATCGTACATGTTGTTTTTTCCTCGTTTATTTTGACCAGCCATGAGTTCGCCCACTCCTCCAACAATGTTAGGGCCTGCTGCATCCGATTGCTAGCTACGGTGAGATTTTTTTCAGAGGTCCACATAACTAGATCGTCTGCAAACATGGAGCTGTGGGGTCTTCTTGGTATATTCTCTGTGATGGTGTTTATATACACCAGGAAAAGTGTGGGTGACAGTACCCCCCTTGGGGTACTTCTTGCTCCAGTGTCACTTTTTTGCTCAACAGCCCTTGTACTTGAACTCTGGCTGTTCTGTTTTTGAGGTAGTGGCTGATCCATCTGTACATTTTTCAACATACTTCACTTCTTCGTAGCTTGACTAAGTCCCTCTTTCCACACATTGTCAAATGCCTTCTCAAGATCCACCCAAACTGCTACTGTATGCTTTTTCTCTTGGTAAGCATCCTCTATTTCCTGTGCTATGAGAGTGATCTGGTCATCAGTGGATCTGTGTTGTCTAAATCCTGTTTGCTGTGGAATTAGTATTTGTTTTTCTTCCAGGTGCCACATCAGTCTGGTGTTTATCATACGCTCCATCAGTTTGCCTACACAGCTCAGTAGACTGATGGGCCTGTATCCATTTGGATCTGTTCTATCTTTTTCTTTCTTTGGTACTGGTATAAGTACAGCATCTTTCCATGCCTGCGGTACAATTCCCCTTTTCCAGCTTTGGTTCAGGACTGATAGTAACTTCCTCTTTGCTGTTTGGCCCAACCCCATCAGCATTTCGTTTGTTACCCCATCTTTTCCGGGCGATTTCTTTTTCTTTAAAGTTCTCATGGCCTCATCCATTTCATTCATATTTTTCGGTCTGACACATCCAACTTCAGCAGGCATTTTTTAGTACCGGGCTAGCCTTCCTTCGTGAATCCCTTTTCCTTAGCCAGTCTACTCTTTCGCAGCCTGTTACCCGGATCACCGCATAGAGGTGTAAGAAGGGTCTTGTCAGCTCTAGTTCACTGGCTGTTTTGCTAGCAGTCAGCTTTGGACTGCTGACCGCTGCAGCTCATTTGGCTACTGAAATATGATAATGGTATTTTTAAATTTAAAAAGTGATGCCATAACATTTAGAAGCTGATATTATAAAATTCAATCAATCAATCAATACCAGTTCATCTCCCTGTGGAGCATAGGTCGTCACCAATTACATGCTAAGTTATCAAGCATTGTCCTGTCTGTATCTGTTGAAGTTTAGGGGGCTTAAAGTTTCTACAGTAGGGTGCAGCCAGACACAGTCCTCCTCAGTCGCCTGGCAGGTTACAGTGTTACTTTTCTTTGCTGCCCTCTCAGGCCCTGTTAACACTCTGATGATGTATAAAATTAAGATGGATGATATTATAAAATCAAAAAAGTGATATTTTGAAATCCTCTTTTAGTTTTGCCACTTCTACCCTCGGGGTGTAAAGGTCATTTTTTTGTATATATTTGCAATCAAGTGTGCAGACAAATAGGCAATTGTATTTTTGTATTTCTGCATGATGCTTTGACCTTCATGCGGGCCACTATCGGGTAGGAATGTCATTCAATTTAGAACGGTTGCCTGAACACTGGCTAACAGCCTGCTTATTTCTATTTTCAAATGTCAAGAATTCTTTTAAGGGCACATCGTATATGTGGACCTCCGAGTTTGTTATCCATCTCTAAAAGGACTCAGTACAGATTTTACCTCCCTTGAGAACAGGGGACTCTTAAAACCATTTTGCACTTTTGTTTGTTTGTTTCTTGAGACGAGTGTCTTACCTCTCAGTTAAAGCTTCCCCTAATAAGAAGGTCATATAAGATTAAGAAGAGTGTGATGTTATATGATTAGAAAGGTGAGGTGATATACAATTAGAAAGGTGAGGTGATATACGATTAGAAAGGTGATATTGTAAGAGTAAGAAGGTGATGTTTTAAGATTAAAGTAAAAATAAGATTGGGAAGGTGATATTATAAGATTGGGAAGGTGATATTATAAGATTGATATTATAAGATTGGGAAGGTGATATTATAAGATTGGGAAGATGATATTATAAGATTGGGAAGGTGATATTATAAGATTGGTAAGGTGATATTATAAGATTGGGAAGGTGATATTATAAGATTGGGAAGGTGATATTATAAGATTGGGAAGGTGATATTATAAGATTGGGAAGGTGATATTATAAGATTGGGAAGGTGATATTATAAGATTGGGAAGGTGATATTATAAGAGTAAGAAGGTGATATTATAAGAGTAAGAAGGTGATATTATAAGATTGGCAAGGTGACATAAGATTAGGAAGGTGATGTTAGGAAGGTGATATTATAAGATTGGGAAGGTGATATTATAACAGAGAGTAAGAAGATGATATCGTTCTTCTTTGTTTGTCCTGAAAAAGACGTGTTGTAGTTTACAGTGAGGCTGCGATATCTGCACTTTTTGGCCAGACACATCCAGTTTCAGTGACCATTTTTAAGTACCGGGTTTGCCTTAATACTGTGATCCTTACCCCTTTTAGCTAGTCTGCACTAGAGCAGCCAGTTTCCAGGGCCGACGCATGTTGGCAGAATATGGCCTTGGTCAGCTCAGGTTCACTAACCCTGATGCAAACGGCCAGCTGTGAGTGATATTCATGAATTAACAAAGGTGAAGGTGATATTCTTAAATTTTTAAGAATTTTGGGACATTAAGTACCGTCCTCATATCCCGTAGCTATTCGATGAAATGACAAAGGTCATGATTTTCACCGATTGAAGACGAACTTAGAAAACTTATGTCATTATATAAACACTAACAACACCATTTTGATGTTAAACAGAACAACGATATCCAGCGAGGTTGTTAAAAATGCGGACGTTTCGTTTCGTGCAAAATTTCCTCACGTTGAACTGATTTTAAAACAGCGGCTCCCAAAGGGTGGGCTATATAAAAACATCAAGCACTTTCGGCCGGGTTAGGGTTTAAAGAGTTAACTTAAATTACCAAAAAGTTATGATAATAAAAATAAACAACCTGTGACGCCGTGAATATTGTAACTTAATCGTTTTTTGACGTAAGAAATATATTCCACGCAAGTCAGCTTCTGCTGTTCCAAACATGTGCACTAGACCAACTACAACCCGTACAAGCGGGACAAAGCCGTGGATGAAAATATTTGTGTCTTTAGGGGACAATAGACCTGTACAAATTATGTGTAAACTATTCAAGGTGACTTGTATTGTATTACCATTTTGATACTTTGTGAATAATCAAACCATATCTGTTTTTATTATTAAACAAGCTTTATGCAGTGATGGTATGTTACTCTGTCATTGGTTTGACTGTCATGGATTTGGTGCAGAAACATGGACAATGAATAACAAGTTGGAAAAGAGTATTGAAGCCTTTGAAATGTAGGTATATAGAATATTGGGTCACATTTCTTGGAAAGAGAAGAAAACAGATTTGGAGGTATTGAAAAACTTGGGGGTGAAAAAAGAATTAATGACCGAAATCAGGGTTAGACAGTTATGTTATTTTGGTCATATAACAAGACATATCTACTTGTTGAAGACTATACGACCTCACCGGTTACGGGATGACCTGACCTGAAGGTGGAAGGCAGTTGTTCAAGAGTTAGACAACGTTTTAAGTGGGTGGATAATATCAGGAGATGGACTGGATACAGCCTTTCAGATTGCACCATTACAGCAAGAGATAGAGTACACTGGAGATCCGACCTTCGATGTGGAGTTGGCACTACCTGAACTGATCTGTCTGTCATGGATTTGTCTGTGATTGATTTGTCTGTTATTGGTTTATTTGTCATTGGTTTGTCTGTCATGGATTTGTCTGTCTTTGGTTTGTCTTACTCTCCACCAGTATTTTCTGCTATGTGTCTCTCTGTTTGTCTCTCTCTCTCTCTCTCTCTCTCTGTCTATCACTCTCTCTTCTTCTTCATCTTCTTTGCGTTCAGGATCTTCTGGTCATGCTATATCTGCAGGCCAGTCGCCATGATGAAGTCTGTAGTCTTCACCAGGTCGGAACGGCTGCCCCACAGCTTTTGCCTCAGCTCCGCACCCTCTGGCCAGATCTGGCATCTCATTTCCCTATAGATTGGACATTCCTGTAGAATATGCTCAAGGTTCTGGCATCCTGTTCAACATGGGCACTCATCAGTGTGTGAGATCTTCAGTCGGTACAGATGTTCTAGTAGTCTGCAGTGTCCAGTTCTCAGGCGAAATAAGGTAGTTTGTTGATTTTTTTTTGAGTTGGTGAATTGGGTCTGGCGTACTGCTTATGTTTCTGTCTTCTCTCCATTGGTGTGTATACTGATTTCTGATGATGTTCTTGATTTCTCTGTATGGTACTCGATGATTAATATATTGTGCCTTTTTGCTGCAATTTTTGCCAGAGCATCAGCTCTCTCGTTTCCTGTGATTCCGCAATGGGAGGGTAGCCACTGGAGCGCTATTGTTGAGGATCTCTGGAGTTTTCCCAGTTCTGATCTGATCTCCGATAACAGTGGTTCGTTGTTGTTTTTTTTTGTATTGTCTCTAATAGTTCTCTGCAGTCCGTGAATACAGCTATTTTTGTTGGAGGTTGCCTTTCTGTTTCAAGTATTCTAAGTGCTCGCAGGAGGGCTATCGATTCTGATCTAAGGTTTGTGGACAACTTTCCTGTTGAGAGGGCCTCTTCTGTTATATTTCCTCTTTTGTGTCTTATGAATATGCCTCCTCCCCCGTTTCGGCTTGCCCCCTCTGCTGAACAATCTGTGTACACCTGTGTCCATTCCTTGGTATTATATTTCTCCTCAATCATTGTTTGTGCTAAAATTTTCAACTCGTGGACACTGTGTTGGTCTTTTCTTCTTATTCCTGGGATCTCTGTACTTATTTCGATGTTGTTTATGTTGCAGCTTGGCTCTTGATAGTTAATAAGCATTTCTATTTCTGTAGGTTGGTTGGGAATTAGTTCTCCAACTCTCTCTTTGTCTCTATATCTTACACTCCACCTGCAGTATTTTCTGCTCTGTGTCTCTCTCTCTCTCTCTCTCTCTCTCTCTCTCTCTCTCTCTCTCTCTCTCTCTCTCTCTCTCTGCTTATATCTGGGTCATTTTATGCCCTCAGGGAAACACTGTTTTTTATCACTTCGTTGGTTTTATGGAGGGCTCTTTTTTTAACAGCCGATTAGAGCAGTGGTACAGCACTTACGTTTCATGGTAAGGGTACAGGGGTCAACCCTCGCTACCGGCAACTTCAGTCGACATCTGTAAATGTGTTCCTGGCCGCGAAAGGAAGAAGGCAGCAACGAAGACAACTGGCCACCACACCTCACAAAGCTGTGATTTTAGTACAATGAAGTCTCTAACACGTCATCCCTGATTGCAGTGTCTGCTATGGGACTACCTTTACCTTTTTCGGTTCTTTTAATTAGTGAAAGAACATTAAACGCTGCATTGGATCGGAAAATGTAGACCACGGGGATGAGGTGTTTCAGGAAGATCCTTGGAATATAATTCCAGGTCACGCCACGAATGACGCTGTACTCAATACTGAGATCAGACCACATCCGGGTCTCCTTTCAATTGTCACATCACAAAAGGGGATCAAGATGCTGAGCAGCGCATGAGCTGCAGTGGTCAGTGACCCATAGCTGACTGCTAGCGTCAGGGCCAGAGCTGCCAAGACCTTTCTACACCTCCACGCGGTGATCCTGATAACAGGCTGCAGCAGGGCAGACTGGCTAAGGAGAAGGGATCGAAGATGGAATGCTAACCCGGTACTCAAAAAATGCTTGCTGAAGTCGGATGTGTTGGACCGAAAGGTGCAATTATCGCAGTCAAGCTATAAACTACGACACAACGCATTCCGTTCTCTGGACTACATTTTGCTACTTAAGTCCTTTCAGTGTTTGGTAGTGGGAGATTGAGATTGAACGAAGCCAAGTCTAGTCATATCGCAAAAGCTATGCTCGTGCGGCTATATGATACGTTTTCATGGTGTATTCAATGCGATACCGCGAGACACAGTTACTGACAAGAAGAGAGGTCGCTCTAAGATGCGCTGCGACACAAAAGCATCCATCAGGGCATTGCAGTGCAAAATGGTAAAAAAGACCACCCTAGCCACATAGAAAATGCCTACCACCAACCTCACAAGGGGATCATTCTCCGGCTACGCGGGAAAAAGTCAAAACAGACTGAGATGTTATCTGTGCAATACGTTCAACATTGGCACTACCGACCATTTTGTCTGCGGCACAGCCCCCGTGACAATAGTCCTGCCCACTGTATACAGACAAGAGAAGCAGCATCTGACAACAACCAGTGTCCTTCCATGAAAAGCTGTACGGAAGTGCACGGAGCCTCAAGTCGACTGCTGCCTTCTTTAGGATCTTTAAAGTCGAGGTCTGAAGATGAACGAAGAAGAAAAAGATGCGATGGAAAGATGATATTTGCAAGTTAGCGGGCATGGCAATAAAAGGAAACGCAACTCACGTAATGGATAGAATACGATAGCGACGTGCAGTTCATTATCTACTGGGATGTGATGCCACTACGATCACCTAGGTTACGGGACAGACGAGACGAGCGAAAGGTTTGTTTTGTAAACAGCAGCCAATAGCCGAATCACCTGTTTGCCTGCACATTCAATTGCAAGTATATAAGGAACTCTTCACGCCCAGGGAGTAGAAGGAAGAGAGCTTTGTTGTGACTCTCCTTCCTCTCTCTTCCTACCTCACTCTGTTTCATTTGATTCTGTCCAGCTATCCCACTCTTGCACAACTTTCACACGCGCCCTCAGGGTGAGGCTCTTCCATTGCACTTTGGTTGGGCTGGCTTCTGAGAGCGCACAAACCTAGCATAGGTACATACAGACGCACACATACATCCAAGCACTTGTTTATGCGTCTTAATATCGCCCAATTGACTACGGTATAGGGTGGAATAGGCGCGCCTCCGTCAGTAGAAACTAGTGAGGCAAACACGTAAAATAAAAATATAAATTTAAAAAAAAGGGGGTAGAAGAGAAGTGACTAAGTGAAGAGTTGTGTTGTATAGAATTACAAATAAGCATTTCAATATGTTATATAGATTACAAGTTTTTGACAAAGCCCATTATGTGAAACTAATATCTAAGCGAGGCACCCTTAGAAAATGTTGATTATGTCTATTTCGGCTGTCTCCTCAATATTGAGAACTGCAAGAGAACTACATGAATTCAAAGATCGCACGGCGCCGGCGAGCGGGTTAGACTGCCTTCCACTCCACCATGTCGTAAAAAACAGTAAACTGCATGCGGACTTATTCAACTCAACTGTCTTGCCGGCCCTGTGTTACTGCAGCAAAACATTGCCACTAACGAAAGCACTAGAGAACAAATTACGGACAATGCGTGCCTCACTTGAATGCCGCATTGTGGGATTGACAATCTGGCAACGACGACAAATGGGCCTTCACAGCAGCAACATTCCAAGAAAGTCACAAGTCAAAGACACTCAGCAACATATAAACCATTCGAAGAATGTCACAAGTCAAAGACACTCAGCAACATATAAACCATTCGAAGCACCGTTGGACTGTCCACATCGCAAGAAGGAGAGACGAGCACTGGAGTTCCAGAATGGTTCACTGACCCTGATGCAAGCAGCCTGCTATGTGTCGCTGACTGCCGTCAACTCATTCACTGCTACATCTTGGCCTAGACTTACTTACTTCCCCATGTCCTGGACATCATGTCAGACATCACGTTTCCAATGTTCGGCCATGTGGATTAGCTTGTCGTTCCATCTCAGCATGTCATCCATAATGCATGTTTTCAAAAGGTTTGGGCAGGTCATCAGGTGGTCTGTGCCTTGTGTTGAGGTTCCTTCGATGTTGATTGAAAATAGGAGGGCTGTTTTATGACACTCTGGTAGTGAACGGATTGGTCGAATGTAAAGTCGTTTCCAGGGAACGCCAGATGCCTATTCCTTTACATATTTCTCCTCAACCATCATTTATGTCGAAGTATTCAGCTTGTGTGACACTAATGATCTTTTTTTGTGTGTGTGATTCCTGTGATCTCTGTACTTATTGCGTCTTTGCAGTGAAAAACAATTGATCTACCATTATGTTAATCAGAAACCGAGAACGCTGAACAGTGAATGAGCTGACAGTAGCCAGCGACTCGTAGCTACAGAACAGTGAATGAGATGACAGCAGCCATGGACCTATAGCTACAGCACAGTGAATGAGCTGACAGCAGCCAGCGACTCATAGCTACAGAACAGTGAATGAGCTGATAGCTAGCGACTCATAGCTACAGAACAGCAAATGAGCTGACAGCAACAAAAGACTCATAGCTACAGAACAGCGAATGAGCTGACATCAGCCATGGACCTATAGCTACAGCACAGTGAATGAGCTGACAGCAGCAAGAGACTCATAGCAACAGAACAGTGAATGAGCTGACAGCAGCCATGAACCTATAGCTACAGCACAGTGAATGAGCTGACAGCAGCCATAGCTACAGAACAGTGAATAAGCTAACAGCAGCCATGGACCTCTAGCTACAGAACAGTCAATGAGCTGACAGCAGCCATAGCTACAGAACAGTGAATAAGCTGACAGCAGACATGGACCTATAGCTACACAACAGTGAATGAGCTGACAGCAGCCAGCGACTGGTTAAGAGAACAGAGATTGCAGCGGTAAAGCAAATCTGTACCAAAATTAATTCACCTGAAATTGGATGTGCCAGACCAAATGGCGCAGATATCGAAGCAAACTACGACACACTGTCCGTTGCAGGACGAACCGCAAAGAAAAATAAGTGGAAGAAGATGAGAATGAGGAGGCTGGGGCTAAGAAGGATGAAAAAGAGGAAGGAAAAAAAAGAAGATGACGAGGAAGAGGCTGAGAAGATGGAGTTGATGGGAGAGGAGGTGGATGAGAAAGAGAAGAACAAGAAAAAGAAGAGACTAGGGAACGCTCAGAAGGAGGCATGTGGATGAGGAAGAGGACAAGAATGACAACAAAGATAAGATTGAGAAGGCTGAGGAGTAGATGGAGGAAGAGGAGATGTGAAGGTGGTGTAGAAGAAGAAGAAAAAGAAAAGGAGGCTGAGGAGGAGAAGAAAAAGTTGAAGAAGAAGAAGATGAAGAAGTCATACACATGCAAGGTGACCCGAACAAATCACCCCAAACGTAACAAAGAAATAACTTGATTATCTTTTATCAGAGCACAGGAAACTTGAAAATAATGAGGATCAAATATTAAAAATCAAACATGGAAATAAATGTGAACAAATCATTTCCAGCGTCAACGGTTGCAGGACATATTCCAAATGACCACCTTCCAACGAGTTCTTGTCTCGGGTCTACTGTGTACATCTCTCTCCAAACTTGATGGTCTGTCTCAGGCTTCTGTGATCACCATGCAGTTTGTTCCTCAGATGGACCGAGAACGACCGTGCTATCATTCTGCTCCTCTAAAAGATTCGACAGTCTCGGAGAACATGTTCTCCGTCATACGAGCGCAAGTCAGTTATTAGGTCACAAATGGACACTTTAAAAAAATAGAAAAGAAAAACATTAGATACGAACTTGAACACCATTTATTGATTCAATTATATTGTACTTTATTTCTCAACCTAATTTGTGCAAACATTGCTACAGCTATTCCATCTCTTTATCAGCGCAAGGGAAAGACCCCATTCGGTTCATTTTTTTTTTGTCATTCGGTAATCTACGTACCCACAGTGAGCACACTTTGCGGAAATTCAATCGATCATGTATTGTACTGTAGACTAAACCATGCGAACACCCTATTACATTTGCTACACTGTCTATCGTTACTCCCCGGTCAGTTCGAATCATCTTCCACACCCTGCAGCACATATGCGTATGTTGCAATTTGAACAGGACGACCAGGTCGGGTTTCATCGGCCATGTTTTAGCGTCCTTTTGTGAATTTCTCGATTGTTATGCAGCTTTACGCGTCAAAAATTCTCACGATAGACCGGAAGCATTTCCTTTTGAATATCTTTTGAAATCCTTTTGTTTCCTCCCCCCCCCCCCTCCTTTCCGCATCACCCCAAATAAATTCCATTACACAGCCGCATACTGTTATTGATGTACACTTGTGAGTACGAATGCCATTTTATATTTAAGCTGCGAACGTGCATGCGACACCCAGCGTCTGCTACCTAATTAAACCCAAAGCTGAATGTTACTGCCCATTTTGACACCTTTAGAAACCACCAACTGCATTTGTCAGCTTCCCAGCAGTGTGTGACCTACTTACTGACTTACCTTGTATCTATCAAATAATTAAAAAAATTGAAAGAAATTGAGAAAACATTTCTACGAGATAACATTTTTGTTGCCTCGTTCACCGTGTTTCCTAATACGGATTATATTGTCCTATGTTTTGCTCTGTTCTGTCCTAGGATTCGACTTCATTGCACTCCGGGTATACCCATATGTGCTCAGTCTCTCTCAGCAGATGGCGCAAAGTGTGAATGTTGATGGTCCCAGTAGCCCGTTGGTTGTACACCTTCCTGTTTCGTCCTCTCAGGTTCCCTGATCCACTGGATGCTAATTTGATTCCAAAGTGCCGCAGCCTGTGCCGTGCAGACTCAGCCAAAGTAGTGTCGTTTTCCAGCAGGTGGTCCTTGATGACCTTCACTATGTCACCTTTATCCATGTCCACTGTGCCTGTTATCGGTGCGTGTGAAGCCAAAAAATCAGCTCGCTCGTTGTCCAGAACCCCCTCATGACCAGGACAGTAGATCCACACCAGCCCCTGGAGTTTTGAGTTCTCCAGCGCTGCTATCCACTGATGTCGCAGCCACCCATTCAGCATGTTTTGCACCTTACAGCCTAGTAAATCCATATTCAACACGTATTTTGAATGGGCTCACATCCCATAGGTGTACGACCCTGCGAGTTCAGAAATTTTGAACACAGACATGTTTTGTTTGTGGTAGCTCAGCACTTTGATATACGCTTCATACGTATAATTCAAATTCATATGATTTTTATCATTGTCCCCGCTTGTTTCACATCTATCAATAACATGACCTCCCCCAGTGGATCCTTAGGCTGAAAATGACAGAATATAACCAATGCAGAATCCTGCCACCGTAGGTCAAGGACAAAACATGTTAAGGTGGGTGATATATTTATTTCTCCTGAGTGGTAAACACAATAGGAAACAGTATGTCCGCCATAGCATGTTGTAAGATGCGACTAAGAGTTGTGCATGGAAGTGGCAATTTGACAATGTAAAAATTATTGCTACCGTTCTGCAAATAACTAGAAAAAGGTCTTTCTTTGTTATGGTAAGCCAAATAGAATGCTGGACTTTTGTTTCAGGGGATGGAGACGCGGGATTTTGATTGATTGAACTCCATGAATGCACTGAAAGGTGTAACTAAATTGTTACATAAACTTCTATTGCAACAGCATACAAAGTTCTTTGCCGCAGGCTACTTGATGGAGTTCGACTCTGTTGGTACTACTGTGCTCCGGCTGGCGCGAAAAAAGACAAGAAGATAGATCTTCCTCGTTCGTCTTCAGAACTCGACTTCAATGACTCTAACAAAGGCAGCAGTTGACTAGAGGCTCTTCCGTACACATCCGTTCAGCTTCCTGTGGAAGGACACTGGCTGTTGCCAAATGCTACTTCTTTTGTCAGTGTACGATGGGCAGGACTGCAAAATGTGTTCTGTTGTCATTGGTGCTGTGCTGGTAAGATAGATGATCAGCTACAACAGTTGCAAATGTTGCCTTCTGTTTGAAGTCAAGTCAAGTAATCCCCATATCCAACCAGTGCCTTTATCGTTGATCGTCCACGACAATGGTTGATGAGTACTGGGCAGCGTGGAAGACAGGCGCAGTTGAGGCGAAATGTCTCAGCCAGGTATTCCGTGGGTGACCTCGCGGAAGACTCCATTAGTGATGGAGTCTTGTGTTTCGTGTGGTGTAAAAAGTGCACAACCTGCAGCAAAAGAAATATTATCTGTAAGATTGTGTGTTTACTGTAGTCTTAGTCTACCTGTACTTCTACAGGTGCAGATATCCATGTGCATGTTCCAGCTCTGGCGTGAGCTGGATGTTGCCAGGATGAAGATTTCTTGCTTGCCGGGTTAGGCTCGAGCAGCGTATTACTCCGCTGCATTGGGACACGTGTCGTGAAGGGTGGTTAACAGATGTGCGAGTTTATCGTAATAGACTCAAACACTAGGGGCAAGTTGACCGGCAGTCTGTTAGGCGTCATCTATGCTGCTCTCAGCACCATGGCTGGTATTATGTCATGTCACACAGTTCGTCGCATCTTACGACATAATCTCTGGGGCCAGGGGTGCAATTCTTGTCCCGGACCACTCGGGATATTTACTGTAGTACACCAATCATACAGTGTCTTAGAGGTCAGATTTTGTTTAAACAAAGAATTTCAATTGTTGTTGCTTGTGAATGCACATAGCGACAAAGTGACACGTTGCTACTCAGATATTAATTAAGCTTGCAATATCGCTAGATCTATAAAAGAATAATGCACGTAGCTAACAGAGTAACAGGTAGCAGCTACTCAGATAGTAAGCTCGCAATATCACTAGATATTCATGCAATCCCCTGGTAGTGGATCCAATGTGGAACATCGGCTGGCTCATTTGAAAGTAAGGCTGTTTCTAATCATTTCTTCTTGTTTTACTGTTATTTTACCTGGCTTTGAGATGCATAATCAGCATGTTTTGCCTGACCAGACGTTGCTGCCGATCCTCAAGCATCGGGCTTTTCACCCTTCAACCAAACGCCATATAATGGTATCTGCACGTGATTGTTAGTTCTTGTTTAGTGTCATACAAAGTGTTCCATTTATCGGGCCTCGAAGGAAGAAGCATTTTCCTGACATTGCTGAGCGACGAACACTCAAAGAGATGAAGACCAACGGTTTCGGATGGGTGTGTACACAGCTGACACTCGGGTGTGTGCTGTGGTTGGATTCTGTTCGCGTGCTTGTCACGTGAGATGTGTTGAACTCTCAGCCATAAAAATGTGCTCTGGTCCTTTTTGTACGTTGGCTTGGCTTGGCTTAGTTCATTCTCAATCTCCCACTACCAAACACTGAAAGGACTTAAGTAGCAGAATGTAGTCCAGAGAACGGAATGCGTTATGTCGTAGTTTACAGCTTGATTGCGATATTTGCACCTTTCGGTCCAACACATCCGACTTCCGCAAGCATTTTTTGAGTACCGTGTTAGCATTCCCTCTTCGATCCCTTCTCCTTAGCCAGTCTGCCCTGCTGCAGCCTTTTATCCAGGATCACCACGTGGAGATGTAGAAGGGTCTTGGCAGCTCTGGTTCGCTGGCCCTGACGCTAGCAGTCAGCTATGAGTCGCTGACCACTGCAGCTCATGCGCTGCTCCGCGTCAAAGATATGATGCAGAATGGATGAAGATCAAAGAAGAACTTGTAACAGAGCGTAATATGACAATCTCTGTGTGGAGAGCCCTGAACAGTTTACGAAAGGGAGTATACAGTTGTAGATCAAACTTGAAAAAAATGGGGATACGTGTCCGTATGTCCGACGATGTATGCTTATGAGGAACCACCCACGACCTATACACCTATTTAACTGCTCAAGAAGACAAGAACCTTGTATTTTGGCCGGTCTCATGACAGCAAATGAAAGAGCTTCAAGGTCAGCTGATTTCTGGTCCAATATTCTGGGAACACGGAAAGTAAGTACAAAGAGTTTGAAAGAATGATCAAGAACAAAATATCTCTTACATGATAACGAAGTAAAAAGGAGAAGGTGAAGAAGAAGAAGAAGAAGAAGAAGAAGAAGAAGAAGAAGAAAAAGAAGAAGAAGAAGAAGAAAAAAAAAAGAAGAAGAAGACGATGAGAGTCTGTCAAGGGATATCCTCTATGGACAACTGGATACTGGAGCTAAAAGAATCGGCTGCCCCACACCGGAATTCAAAGACGTGTGCAAGCGGAACAAGACGTCGTGCGACATCCCAGCTGAAAGCTCAGGATCGAGCCGTTTAGAAACAGTCACTTGGAAGGGATATAGTAGCTGCTAACGTTCGTAGAGGCCATCTGGCTGCAGAGAACAGGTCACGACTGAAGAGATCGGGGAACACCCCGGCAAACTAGCCTCCTCAGCACGGTTGTACGATCTGCGCCAGGGACTGTTACTCCCATATCAGCATTTACAGTCGCAGCAGACTGTCCATATACGGTAGACAGAGCTGGACAAACCTCACTTGGGCACCACGTGCATGATGGACAGTGACTGAGACGCCAATGAACTGATGAATATCAAATTTATTTACTTAATTTTGAAGAGATAATCATGACAATAATAATGTGCCCGTTGTCGTCGATGAGAACAACCAAAACGTGCGAAGCACTTATTCCAGAACCCTGAGCACGGAGCTAGGACCAGTCCAAAATAATCTTGGAGGTTCCAGGGTTAACGTAGAAAAGTAAGCAGTCGGCAACAAAGCAAAAAATTCACGTTCTACAGGAGCTCAAGAGACAGGACCCTAGCAACTCTTGGACACACGTGTACACAGATGAATCTGCCTTGATGAGCGATAAAAGGGGAGACAGTGGAATCTACATTGAACACTCCAATGGCGACATAGAAAATCACTCCATACCGGCAGGAGAGACTTGTACCGATTTCAGAGCTGAAGCAAGAGTTGTTCATGCAGTAACTCAGATTCGTATCAGCCAAAACATCAATACAAGGAAAACTGTCATTCTAACAGACTCCAGGAGTGTACTCCAAGCCATCTTAAGCCACAAACAAGATAGACTCTCCCATGAAATAAAATGCAACATAGAATTACTGTCTCATAAAACAGATCTAGTCCTACAATAGATTCCGGCCCACTGTGGGATCTCTGAAAACGAGAAGGCAGATGAGCTTGCAAAAGTCGGAAGTGGCGGTAAGCGGATTCTCCATCCACAAAGCTATAAAGAAGCAAAGACACTCATCAAACGATCCATGAGGAAATAGGGGAGAGTTCAGAACAAAGAATACAAGCCAGAAAATGACAGCATAGACAAACTTGGCAGAGATGGGCAGACAAAGATCTTCAGACTCAGAACGGGACATTGTAGACTCAAGACCCACCTCAACAGAATGGGTCTCAGAGACACTACCACGTGCGATTGTGTAGCACCCTAGCAAGCACCAGAACATATTCTACAAGAATGCCCTACCTACGCAGACCAAAGAGAGGCAGTCTGGCCTGTGGGAGCTACCATGCTCTAAAACCTGTGGGGGGCCGGCGAAGACCTGAAACGTACAGTCTCCTACGTGAACCTCACCGGACTAGAAACATAGCATCAGTTGATCGTGAACCTCACCGGACTAGAAACATAGCATCAGTTGATTGTGAACCTCACCTGACTAGAAACATAGCATCAGTTGATCGATGAAGAAGAAGTCAATGGGAACCGCCAACATCATCATGTGTCGTACTGCACCCTTGAGTCTGTGGGTGGATGCGTACATGACAGATTACGCCAATGCGGGTGCCAAAAGTTCTATTGTATGGCTGGCAAATATATAGTCTGCAGCTGATACTGGTCTTCCCTCAACTCTAGACTTCTTTCTGAACGCGCGTCGATCCTCGCTGACTGCATGCAATGCTCTTTTTGACATCGTCTTTTAAGGCTCAACGATTTTGAACGACGAGGGCAGTCGACACGCAGATGAAGCCAAGCATAGCACAACTGCCTGGAGGACCTCAGTCCACCTTCATCAGCAGGCTAGGCATGTAACGAAAGCCATAGAATCCCACCACTTAACGTTCTATTCAGGGTTCACAAAAGGAGTAATCCTACTCATTGTGGGCATTCAACAACAACAACAACAACAAAGACAACCTAGATTGATGAGACCTAGAAAGACACAGACTGCCACAGAGTCGCCAATCTAAACTGAAGCTAGAAAACAACTTATCAATGTTACACTTTTCTTTGCAGAGCGAGGTCCGTTTCGAAATTTTTCACCGAATAAAATGGCAAGGAAAGCTTTGACAGTAATGTAAGCGCTAAGTCGGTGTATCTTTTCGTTCATTATATTTTATTAAAAATTATGTGGCGTGATGATATGATATTCATTACAATACAAAAGGATGTTTTACTTTGAATACCTTCTCCTAGTCTGTATTGTAGCATAAACAAAAATGTTCACAGATCAATTCCTTATCTGTATTGTAGCATAAACAAATATGTTCACAATCAATTCCTTATCTGTATTGTAGCATAAACAAAGATGTTTACAGATCAATTCCTTATCTGTATTTTAGCATAAAAAAGATGTTCACAAACCAGTTCCTTATCCTTATCTGTATTGTAGCATAAACGAAGATGTTCACAAATCAATTCCTTATTCTTATCTGTATTGTAGCATAAACAGAGATATTTACAAATCAATGCCTTATCTTTATCTGTATTGTAGCATAAACAAAGTTGTCCACAAATCAATTCCTTATCTGTATTGTATTATAAACAGAGATATTTACAAATCAATGCCTTATCTTTATCTGTATTGTATTATAAACAGAGATATTTACAAATCAATGCCTTATCTTTATCTGTATTGTATTATAAACAGAGATATTTACAAATCAATGCCTTATCTTTATCTGTATTGTAGCATAAACAAAGTTGTCCACAAATCAATTCCTTATCTGTATTGTATTATAAACAAAGATGTGCAATTCAAATGTTCTTTCTTCTCACTGATCATCTTTAAAAATAAAATATTTATCATGAAAGGAAATACGGAAATATAAACCATTAAATGTTTCTAATTATCAGAGCGTTCCAGTCCATGCTTTTTAGATTTCCCTTACCCTTTGTTGGCATTTCAGAAATGTCATGGTATAAATCAATAAAGGATAAAAACAGGATGGCCATGAAGAAGGGAAGGATGTACCACCTACTACAATTTCCCTAGTAGATTAGAGTATTAGTGTGCACAACCAGCGAGCTACAGAAACAATTAGTATCCAAGACCTCACTTATTCTTAAATCTCGGCATATTTGCACTTATACGCAGGTTTACTGTAAAGAGTCGGCCACAGTGACTGGTCTTTGCTCTACAGAGAGCAAATGAGGAAGGAAGGAAAACCATGAAAATATGATGTTGGATTTTAATGAAACAATATTCGCGAGTGAGTTGATCTACTTACTGTCACATGACCAGACACATGAATAACTTGTCAATCTTTCTATTCTTTCCTTGTCTACATGACCGAGTGCTACTACAATGTCTTATGCTCTTCTTTGTGCTATTTCTCTTAGATGTTTTACTGTATGAACCAGAAGAGCTTTGCTTTGCCTGGTTGCCATGTTCATTATGAGCGTAACACACTTTCAAACGAGCACATTCTTTCTGACCTAATATATTTTCTACCCTGCCTTCTGTGAACACGTTTTTCTGCTTGTAAGGAATAAAGTCAAATGGCGATTGATATGGAGATCTTTCTTCAGAATAGCAGCATCTAGACACCCCACTGCGGGGATCTCTTACTAAACGGAATGTTTGGTTCGCGTGTCTACGATATTCTTTACACCAGGGATACGAGTTTCTGCGACACTTGTCACGTGATCTGAAATTGATAAGCATCATTAAGACAAAAATAATATTTACATTTCAATAATTGATTTTCTTTTTAAGTAAGTAGCATGTCTTTTGCAGAACTTCGCTTCTTACAGCCGCCAACCTATTTGGCTGGTATACGTTTCTTGGCAAAGTGTGCAGTACGGTAGGTTGCCATTAATTTCCGTACGTGGAGGAAAGAAAAAAAAACCTATCTCTGCGAAACTGCACACGAGCGTGATTCGAACCCGGTGCGTTGTGATTGTCAAACGGATACTTCACTCCTAGGTCACGCAGCCTCCATTTAAATAATATAGAGCTATAAAATTGAATTAGCCAAAGAATAGATAGTAAGAGGCAGAACAGACAAGTATGAAAAACTCTGAAGAAATTAAAAGAATCGAGAATGTAAACTAGAATCTTAGAAAGCTGATCATCCAGAGAAGCTTCCTTTCATTGTCCAGTAACCTCACAAAGAATTGGACCAGAAATCAGCTGTCATGGAAACTCTTCCATTTGCTGCCATGAGATCCACCAAAGTACGTGGTTCTTGCATTCTTGGGCAGTTATACAGAAGTTCTGGGCCTTGGATAACTCCGCATTCGCAGACATCGTCGTCCGCATATCCCCATTTCTTCAAGTTCGATCTACGCCTGGACACTTCCGTTGCTAATCTGTTAAGGGCTCTCCACACAGGATATGGCATAGTGTGCCCTATCGCAAGTTTTTCTTTGATCTCGATCCCTTCTTCTTCTTCTTCTTCTTCTTCTTCTTCTTCTTCTTCTTCTTCTTCGATCAACTTATGCTATGTTTCTAATCATGTGAGATTCACGAAGGAGACTGTGCATTTCAGGTATTCGCCGGTCCTCCACAACGACCATGGTCGCTCCATCGGTGTTCTGGTGTCTGCATGAGTGCTCCACAATCGTACGTGACAGTGTCTCTGAGACCCATTCTGTGAAGGTGGGCCTTGAGTCTGCAATGTCCCGTTTTGAGTCTGAAGATCTTTGTCTGTCCATCTCTGCCAGGTTTTTCTATATTCCTCATCTTGTTCTTGTTCGCCGTTTTTTCGTTAGTTAATGTCTACACGTGAAGTTTAGCTCACTAGATAAAAATTAATGTAATGGAGAGTTCGACAAGACTTGCAAACAGTTTTGTGTGGATGTCGGTCTCCGTGGGCCAGTTCTCAGTACACAATTGATGAATCATTTAACAGTCTCACAGGATATATATGTAGTCTGTGTAAGTGCCAATTCAATCTGTTATGTCTCATTCTCATGTGAAACAGGTTCACTTGTTCCGCTCGATCAATGCAGTGATAGTTGTCTCTCGTTTGGACAACTTTCCTTATGACTTGGATAACGTTCTTCTTTTCTTGGAAGTTAATTGTTTGTTCTTGTTGTTATCATGCCCCCCCCCCCCCTTCCCCCCTGTGCTAATATGTCCGCTGACTAATCTCCTGGTATTGGTATTCCACAGTCTGATTGTATCCACTATAGCACTACCTTTCTTTTGGCCTTCTGGGAGTTCGTCATTCCTGTGGACTTTGCATCTGTGAGAAATATAGCCTGTTAGCATTGACTTGTTGTGTTGATAATCATTTCTGAAGTAATAATTAATTCCGTACTTCAGCCGAGTAGTTTGAACAGAATTACCCAGCGGACGAACTAAAATATAATATGAAACCTGATTTATATACTGCATTCTATGCACAGCTTTCAGAATGTGAAAAGTATGCAAAAATCTGTTGAGAATCAGTATTTTACAGCGATGGTCAAATTCATATTTCAGTTCCGAACAGGACACCACAGAGTCAATAGCCACTTGAACGGCATCAATCCCCAGCACCTGCCCTTGTACAGACATTACTCTCACTCTGATGGAAGCGTTAGACACCTACTCATTTAGTGCAAGGCCCTTGCGGATATAAGGAAAAGATTCTTACAAGCACTGCCAACAATTGTCAATATACTGTACGAAGCAGTGAAACAACTGAAGAGGACCTGTATCTACACAAGAAAGGCATTGGGCTGCTAAGAGCAGGCTTGCTCAACAACTATGGAATAACAACAACACAGCTGTGATTGATGTTGTGATCTAAGATTTGCTTCCAGAATTGAGAGATGACTTAGTATTTGATGAGGACAAAGAGAATATGTGTAAATTAGATGTAACTATTGGATGAAAACAAGCCCGATTTACATTGTGACCTGACAGTGGCGAAAGATAGTGTAGAAATAAAAGCGATAAAAAGAGAGGTAAAATGACACGAATTTTATCAGAAGCGAGAGAAAGATAGGTAAAGTGACACACCAATTTGATCAGAAACGAGAGATAGATAGGTAAAGTGACACACGCATTTGATCAGAAGCAAGAGAAAGATAGGTAAGGTGACACACGCATTTGATCAGAAGCGAGAGAAAGATAGGTAAAGGGACACAGGCATTTGATCAGAAACGAGAGATAGATAGGTAAAGGGGCAATTCATTCTTTCCCATTACTTATATTTTATTATAGTAGTCGAATATTAGTTTATGTGTACAAAATTGGTTTTTGTTTTTATTTTGTGGTTATCGAACAATTCCATTGACCTGGTGGTAAAAAGAAAAGTGTTTCGCTCGAAGAAAAGACACGTCACAGAATTAAAACGACAAAGTTGTTCAATTTTAGAATGGCTTGGCTTGGCTTGGCTTCGTTCATTCTCAATCTCCCACTACCAAATACTGAAAGTAACTTTATAATAAGTTCCAGTCCAGTCGACATAGCAATCGCCCTATAGTACAAGCCTATGGTTACGTATGTTTCCGCAAATGGAGGAAACTGAATACACAATGAAATATCCAGCATCTTTGTTCGTTAACTTTGTACAACTTTACGAATTGTCATTAAATTTCGTAAACTAATAGTCATGTTATGATCAATTTAGATTGTTTCTTTTTTCTACTTACTATGTTTGTCTATGTGGGTATGTATGTGTAATATATCTCATCATCTTTTAGCATATCTTTCGGCACCCTTTGCAGAACGTCGCTTTCCTGACAGTCCAACTGAAAGAAACTCGATCTCTTCCCAAATCTCCAGCCGAAAGAGACGATATACGTATCTACTCAATTGGCCAGTAAATCATAATATATGTATCTCGTATCTAATGGGTCTCTACCTTTAACTAACCCTGAATTTGATACTCACCTGTCACAGACTGGTCGACTTGAAGAGCCCGAAAGTCTTGAGAAACCAATTCTCGGACTTGGAGTGATGCTATGATAAGGCTGCTTCGAACTACGGTTTCGTCTTCTCTCGTAAGAACATGATTTTATTCTGCGTTGCTGGAATGAGATGAAATTGGAATCTGCAAACGTTGTCTGGCCGAAAGGGACATTAAAAAGTGTCTAAAATGTGTTTTCGAAAATTTCTGGATTTCTGGATGACCCGTCCTAGAGCGGCGGTTACACCGTTGCGGGTCCAAACTTCTCTTCCAACGGTCTCGGTCATGGGGCGCGGGGAACAAATTGAAATTGAGTGGCCCATTTGTAAAATCGTGAAAGGTGCTATGGAGTGTAAATGAGTCGGACCAGCGCGTTAGTGATACAAGGTCGCTTCTTGTCTCTAGTGGGACCATTTTGCTGTCGTTTGTACTCCATCGATCGTCCGTTCTTCGCAGGAAGTGGCCCACCCAGAAGTGACTGCATCTTCCACCAAGGACAATTGACGAATGTCAGAGCTGTGTAGACCTTTTCTTGGCGCTGGTTTTGAAGTGTGCGCACTACCATGCGTCTCTCGATGAAAGCTTGAGTCACTATGAGTTTGGACTATCTCTTTCGTGTGTGATCATGTTTCTGCCGTATAGGACATCGCTGGTGGTAATTTGTAGTTTTATGGAGAGGTGTGGAGGCTCTGGTACACGACTTTATTGGCGAGAGGAGACGACGTGATCACTAGCAGTAGCGAGCAACACACAGATAGAGCCTTGAATGGCACAACAGCCTGGAGACCCAAATCCACCTTCTTCAGCATACTCAGGATGTGAAGAACGCTTCTGCAACCCGCCATTTATGGATCTTTTCAGGACGCACGAAAGAGTAGACTTTTGTAGGCATTCAACATCAGGTCAGGACGCACGAAAGAGTAGACTTTTGTAGGCATTCAACATCAAGTCAGGACGCTCGAAAGAGTAGACTTTTGTAGGCATTCAACATCAGGCCAGGACGCATGAAAGAGTAGACTTTTGTAGGCATTCAACATCAGGTCAGGACGCTCGAAAGAGTAGACTTGTGTAGGCATTCAACATCAAGTCAGGACGCTCGAAAGAGTAGACTTTTGTAGGCATTCAACATCAGGTCAGGACGCACGAAAGAGTAGACTTTTGTAGGCATTCAACATCAGGTCAGGACGCACGAAAGAGTAGACTTTTGTAGGCATTCAACATCAGGTCAGGACGCTCGAAAGAGTAGACTTTTGTAGGCATTCAATATCAGATCAGGACGCTCGAAAGAGTAGACTTTTGTAGGCATTCAACATCAGGCCAGGACGCACGAAAGAGTAGAATTTTGTAGGCATTCAACATCAGGCCAGGACGTACGAAAGAGTAGAATTTTGTAGGCATTCAACATCAGGTCGGGACGCACGAAAGAGTAGACTTTTGTAGGCATTCAACATCAGGTCAGGACGCTCGAAAGAGTAGACTTTTGAAGGCATTCAACATCAGGCCAGGACGCTCGAAAGAGTAGACTTTTGTAGGCATTCAACATCAGGTCAGGACGCTCGAAAGAGTAGACTTTTGTAGGCATTCAACATCAGGTCAGGACGCTCGAAAGAGTAGACTTTTGTAGGCATTCAACATCAGGCCAGGACGCACGAAAGAGTAGACTTTTGTAGGCATTCAACATCAGGCCAGGACGTACGAAAGAGTAGACTTTTGTAGGCATTCAACATCAGGTCAGGACGCTCGAAAGAGTAGACTTTTGTAGGCATTTAACATCAGGTCAGGACGCACGAAAGAGTAGACTTTTGTAGGCATTTAACATCAATCAATCATTGTCGATGCTGTTGTTGTCGTGATATTGTTGTCGGTGGTGTTATTATCAGTGATGTTATTATCAGTGATGTTATTATCAGTGATGTTATTATTAGTGATGTTATTATCAATGATGTTATTATCAGTGATGTTATTATCAGTGATGTTATTATCAGTGATGTTATTATTAGTGATGTTATTATCAGTGATGTTATTGCCAGTGATGTTATTGTCAGTGATTTTATTGTCAGTGATGTTAGTGTCAGTGATGTTATTGTCAGTGGTGTTATTATCAGTGATGTTATTGTCAGTGATGTTATTGTCAGTGGTGTTATTATCAGTGATGTTATTGTCAGTGATGTTATTGTCAGTGATGTTATTGTCAGTGATGTTCTTGTCAGTGGTGTTATTGTCAGTGATGATATTGTTAGTGATGTTATTGTCAGTGGTGTTATTGTCAGTGGTGTTATTATCAGTGATGTTTTTGCAAGTGATGTTGTTGTCAATTCTGCTCGAAGTTTTTTACTTGGCGAATATTTTTCTAATACAGACCCAACTCGGCTCTTTTACATATCGGGTCGCACTGAGAAAGGTGGAGTTGGATCCTCCTCGCTTTTGGACAATACAAGAATTCTCAGCATGCTTAACACTGTGCAAACTACACCATTGACCCTCTTCCTCGTTGGTCAGCTTGTTGTAAAGCAGTTCGCTTCCATGTGTAAAGTGTGAATTACGGAATGGTCTTGGTTAGTATTTTCCACTTTACTCTTTCTTTAGCCTTTGAAATCTAAATATGTTAATAAACCTGTGATTCCATCAAATCAATTAGACACCCGTCGCTTCATTTGTTGGAGCATATATCCCACAATGCACTTGGCTTACCGTATCCGCCTTTTAGAAAACCCTGTAGATCTGTGTAAATGAAAGATGGGAATAACCTCAAGTATGAGAAGGCAAATGGAAGCAGTGACCTAAGATGCCTATGTTCAACCCCTTTAACTATGGCAAACATCATGACTGACGCGCAAGACGTACTTCAGAAGGTACAGAAGGGATGCCTGAGGTACGAGTGGATAGTAGCTGTTGAGAACTCAAACCTCCAGATGTTGACATGGATCTACTGCCCTGGTCATGCTGGGGTTGAGGACAACGAAAGAAGCCTTTCTTGACTTCACAAGCTCTTATAATGGATAAAAGTTGCATTTTGAAATCAATCAACGACCGTTTGTTGGATGAGGACACCCAAATAGATGAGTCAATGATCTACAAACTGCAACGTGTCTACATCAAACGAGGTTCGAGCGGAGTAGGACGCACTAGCCTACAGAGCAGGAGAGTGTACAACCAGCGAGCTACATGGACCATCAGCATTTATACCCTGCACTATTTGCTGAGAGTGACTGAGCACCTATGGGTGTGCGCGGAATGCAGTGACGTCGATTCTTACAAACAGGAAATAGGAAATTCTGATCCCAGTCATTTGCAGTACGGTTTCATAACAATGGTTATTATATGGTGAGGCTACCAGTCCCATGCACAACCTTCTTCATTCGCCTCTTACGACATTTAAGGAAAAACCTCAGTTGTGTTATTCTATGTGCCCCAGGAACCTCTCAGATGGCTGTGCACTTAACCTTCTATTCATTTCAAGATGGGCGCGGCCTCTCTTATTAGTTCTTGGAAAAGGTGAATCGGTGTTCCTGTACTTCCGTTTCTGTCGAGTGACGTCACTATGTGGCTGGTTGTAAAAGAAATTATAAACATTAATATACGGGTGGGGGGTGTTTGGGGGAAGGGGGGGGGGAGTAAAAAAGAGAGCTTAATATTTGGTTAACTAACTTCAATGCCCGACGTTTTTTACAGGGCAAATGCCACTGACAACCCTCCTGCAGTATGTTCCATTCCCTGTTGCCATTTCTACTTCTTGCCAGCTGAGATCCAGGGACCGAAGTTCATTTTCACAGTTTCTTCCCCAGGTGTGTCTTGGTCTAAATCTCTTCCTTTTTCTTGTAATTCCATGCCAAGTTCTGTCCGGGGATTTCCGTAGTGTATTCACATTCATTTCCTACATTCGGTCTCATGCTCCACTGGTTGTTGTCCTGTCCCATAGGTCATCGTGTCTCACAATATTTTGCCAGCATACGCCCATTATCCACCGCAGACATTTATTGACGACGGTATAAAGTTTCCTCTGTATTGTCTTTGTCGTTCTCCAAATTTCTGCTTCAAACAAGAGAACTGACTTGACAATGAAATTAGACAATCTTAACTTGTTATCAGTTTTTATTTCCCAGGATGTCCATATATTTTTCAGTCACAGGAACGCTGTCATTGGCTTCCCAACACTAGCCCCGACATCTGCCTCTGTGTCCTCTGAGGTATCAATGGTTTTTGACCAAGTATGCGAAGGTATCCGTCCCTTCTCTGTGTTTCTGGCCTCTAATCATGTCCTGCTCTTTGCTTAAGGCGTTGCTGTTGAACCGCTTGGTTGTCTTCATGTTAATATTGCTTGGTTTTCTTCATGTTAATATTGCTTGGTTTTCTTCATGTTAGTATTGCTTGGTTTTCTTCATGTTAGTATTGCTTGGTTTTCTTCATGTTAATATTGCTTGGTTTTCTTCATGTTAGTATTTAGTCACAGGAGAACCAAAGCGATATTCCGGTCAGGCCCAACATACTAGCCAGGACGTCTCATCAGGGTCAGGCACAATATATTGACCAGAACGTCGCGTCAGGGTCAGGCACAATATACTGACCAGGACGTCGCGTCAGGTTCTGGCACAATATACTGACCAGGACGTCGCGTCAGGGTCAGGCACAATATACTAGCCAGAACGTAGCGTCAGGGTCAGGCACAATATACTGACCGGGACGTCGCGTCAGGGTCAGGCACAATATACTAGCCAGAACGTAGCGTCAGGGTCAGGCACAAGATACTAACCAGGACGTCGCGTCAGGGTCTGGCACAACACACCAACCAGGAAGTCACGTCAGGTTCAGGCACAACATACCAACCAGGACGTCGGGTCTGGGTCAGGCACAACATACCAACCAGGACGTCGGGTCTAGGTCAGGCACAACATACCAACCAGGACGTCGGGTCTGGGTCAGGCACAACATACTAACCAGGACGTCGGGTCTGGGTCAGGCACAACACACCAACCAAGACCCCTAGATCTTTTCCATGTAGCGTTCTCTGAGACAGTTCTCATAGCAGTCTGGATGACGAGATGTGCATCGACATGATCCCCGTAGTAGTGAGCGTCAATAACAATAACCATTGTATATTAACTTAACTCTTTTCCTATATAATATTTTTTGTAATCGCACTGTGCAAAGTTGGCCCTTTCAGTAGTGGCTAGTCCCGTGTTATTTCGTGATCATCTTTTTCAGTTTTTTAGTGAAATAAGTTATTCATTTCTTTGTTTCTGAATGACGGGAAAGGCGTTGCTTCTAGAGCTTTCTTTGTAATCCAGACGGCTGTCTTAACAAAGAAGATTTAGTAGTTGTGAGTTAGATTTACAATTCCAAAGTATCAGTCACCTGGAACAAACATTTTAAGATATCACAACAAATTAGAATCGTGAGACCAGTCATTAGTTTGATTCAGAACCACCATGAAAATCAAGTGACAATTGTTTTTAATTAAAGAAGGACTGAAAAATCCAATTTCAATGAGAAAGAAGGTATGTCAGGATTGCTTGCTTTCACGGAGTATCTATAACGCATATTATGAGATGATGGGACAAGTTGTTTGGAATTGTAATAAAGTAAAGTAACCCAAAGCATTACTGCCGTACGTGTGTGAGGTGTTAGCAATCTCACATTTCAAGGGCTCGGCTATATGAGGGCGGTAGCCATCTCCTCTCTCTCGCCGCTTTTACTTCCTGGACTGAACCTGTGCCCATTTAAGGCTGGGTCGACCATGGTGTGAAAAACATTACCGCCTCAACTGGGGAATGAACCCAGGACAACTCAGATGCGAAGTCAGCGCGCTGACCACTGCACTACGCGGCTCCCTATTGTAATAGAGGTGAGAAAATCAAAGTGTAAAAGTTGACGCCATCAAATATGCGGTTGATCAAGAAGTAGTGAGATGACCACTAGCAACGTTGCAAAGGCTCTTTGAAAAATATTAAGAACACCGCCATAGAGTTTAGAATGGAAAAAAATACATCGAAGACACAAAATGTGGTAAAAGTCAAGCAAAATGAGTAAATTAGTATAATCATAAATGGAGAAATAATTTAACAAGTACACAAGTTTACATATTTGGTGTAAATCATCACAGAAGATGCTTGTAATGAAACGGAAAGTATCACAAGAATTGCATTGGCAAAAAGGTCATAAGAGAAAAACATCCATGGTTAACCTCATATAATATCAGGATAGAACTGAGGAAAATAATAATCACTACTTATGAATGGCCAATTGCACTGTATGGGATTGAATCATGGACTCCAGCAAAGAAGGATGAAAAAAGATTGAGAGCATTTGAAATATGACGCTACCGTAGAATGGAAAGAGTGAGTCGGACAAAAAGAAAACCGATGATCAATTGAACTTAACTCAACTTAACGTCTTTATACTGGTTTAGAAGTCCCTGCAGAGTCTGTATACAACCAGTTACATTTACATCACCTTGCTCTAAAAGCTATGCGCATCCAGTTTATTCTTAAATGCATTAACTGTCCCTGCCTCCACTACCTCCCCTGGCAATGCATTCCAAGCAGACACCACTCTCTGACTAAAAAAATATTTCCTAATATCTAATCTGGACCTCTCTTTAGTCAGCTTGTAGCTATGCCCTCGTGTTATTGTGGGTGGCTGTATTTTAAAAAACTTGTTATAGTCTAATTTATCGATTCCTCTGATCATCTTATAAACCTGTATTAAGTCACCACGAATTCTTCTCTCTTCGAGACACTGTAGGCCGGTTTTTCTGAGTCGTTCCTCATAACTGTAATTCTGTAATCCCACTATCATCTTTGTCGCTCTTTTTTGTATTCTTTCCAGCATGTTTATATCCCCTCTATGATAAGGACTGCACACCTGTACACAGTACTCCAATCTAGGTCTAACTAAAGCTTTATACAGTTTGACGATCACTTCCTTACTCCTATGTTTAATATTTCTTTTTATCATACCTAACATTGCATTTGCCTTTTTCACTGCTACCTTAACTTGCTCACTCACCTTTCCTGTATGATCTATTATAACCCCTATGTCCCTTTCCTTATCTATCTTTCTAATAATGTTTTCTCCCATTCTGTAATTATGTTCCATATTTGATCTACCCATGTGGATGACTGTACATTTATCTACATTAAACTCCATTTGCCAGCTTACAGACCATTCTCGAATTTTATCTAAATCCGACATCAATATATCCACTTCCGCTTTAGATAAGACACTACTGCATAGTTTTGTGTCATCAGCAAATTTTGCAATCATGGATCCCATATCAATGTCCAAATCATTTATATATATCAAGAACAAAATTGGTCCCAAAACCGAGCCCTGGGGCACACCACTTTTCACTTCACACCACTTAGAGTAGGTGCACAAAGACAAATATTGAAAATAATACAAAAACCAAGATTAAGTTGCATAGAACACATGCAACATGACAGTCGTCTGCAGACGATAATAGTGGGCTAGATCCAGGGGGAAAGGAGGAAGGGACTACCAAGGCTCACCTTCCCTTCTCAGGCACGCAGAGATATTAAAATACAAACCCATGCTGAAATGAAGAGAGCGGCACAGGATAGAGTCAAATGGAGAGACATACTCAGAAAACATAGCAGCCAGCCTTAGAACTAGTCAACCAGAGGATAGGGACAAATGGAGAGACATGCTTGGACAACTTTGCAACTAGTCTTAGGACTGACCAATGAGGCATGCTCTAACAACCTAACAACCAGACTTAGGAATGACCAATGAGACATTCTCAGACAACCTAACAACCAGACTTAGGACTGACCAAGGAGACAAGCTCAGTCAACCTAACAACCAGACTTAGGACTGACCAAGGAGACAGGCTCAGTCAACCTAACAACCAGACTTAGGAATGACCAATGAGACATTCTCAGACAACCTAACAACCAGACTTAGGACTGACCAAGGAGACAGGCTCAGTCAACCTAACAACAAGACCCAGAACTGACCAACCAGATGGTGATGCTGATTTCAACATCTTTCTGAGAACGCTGTTGATTTATGCAGAAACTTCCTGATACTTGAAGATTATTTATGGCGCTTCTTGAAGATACAATTATTCAGAAAGGCTGCATTGGCAAACGATGTTTCTGTGTTACCTATATAACTGTATTAAATTGTGACAGATCAGTTAAGTACTGATACCTTGTGCGAGTTGTCCGTGTACATATCACAAGGAGTCCTGCGTGTTCTTGGAACATGTGAGCGTGCAGTTGTGGGCTTTAGTTTCTGTCTATTCGGCTCTCTGTCTAACAGTTTCTTTAATGAAACATGCATAAATGGTGTATAAGACAGGGCTTAATGGAAGTGGTATGCACATTTTTTAAATATATAATATCTTACTGAAATATGTTGTTCCTTCTTCGTCTTCGTTCGTTCTCAAATTCCCACAACGAAGCCCTGAACGTTCTCAAACTCCCACTCAAACTCCCACTACCAAGCCCTGAACGTTCTCAATCTCCCACTACCAAGCCCTGAACGTTCTCAAACTCCTACTCAAACTCACTACCAGTCCCTGAACCTTCTCAAACTCCCACTCAAACTTCCACTACCAAGGCCCTGAACGTTCTCAAACTCCCACTACCAAGCCCTGAACGTTCTCAATCTCCCACTACCAAGCCCTGAACGTTCTCAAACTCCCACTCAAACTCCCACTACCAAGCCCTGAACGTTCTCAAACTCCCACTCACACTCCCACTACCAAGCCATGAACGTTCTCAATCTCCCACTACCAAGCCCTGAACGTTCTCAAACTCCCACTCAAACTCCCACTACCAGTCCCTGAACCTTCTCAAACTCCCACTCAAACTTCCACTACCAAGGCCCTGAACGTTCTCAAACTCCCACTACCAAGCCCTGAACGTTCTCAATCTCCCACTACCAAGCCCTGAACGTTCTCAAACTCCCACTACCAAGCCCTGAACGTTCTCAATCTCCCACTACCAAGCCCTGAACGTTCTCAAACTCCCACTACCAAGCCCTGAACGTTCTCAAACTTCCACTACCAAGCCCTGAAGGTTCTCAAACTCCCGCTACCAAGCCCTGAACGTTCTCAAACTTCCACTACCAAGCCCTGAAGGTTCTCAAACTCCCGCTACCAAGCCCTGAACGTTCTCAAACTCCCACTATTTGCACCTTTCGGTCCGATACATCCGACTTCAACAGGCATTTTTGGGGAACAGGTTTAGCCTTCCATCTTCGATCCCTTCTCCTTAGCCAGTCTGCTCTGCTGACGTATGTTATCCAGAATCACCATGTAGAGGTGTAGAAGGGTTTTGGCAGCTCTGGTTCACTGGTCCTGACACTAGCAGTCAGCTTTGAATCGCTGGCCGCTGCAGTTCATGCACCAGTCGGTATCTTGATTACTTTTTTTTTCTAAAGCCTTGTGCAACTTTTCAAATTAAATAAATGGTACAAAATTGAGACTCCATCAACATTTAAAAAAAAATTGTTTTAATAAAAAGTTTTAATTTAAAAATTAAACCATGGTGGTCACTTATTAGTTCTCACCACTGTTTAAGCACCCGAGTTTGGCAAACAAAACAACAGCTGATTGACAGTATATTTATGCCGACTCTGTGCTACAAGTGCCAAACATGGCCCCTGTCCTGTGTACGTTAAAGCCGAATTTCGACTAGTGAAATAAAGTGTATGAGGAAGGTCAGGGCGTTACCAGGGAATTCAGAATGTGAAACAACGACATTCACAGTATTTTCGGCACACGTCTTGTGCAGAATAAATCTCAAGGCACTTTTATTGATACATCTCCAGAGAATACACTCTCCTCAACTGATGGCTTACAACGCTGGCAGATCTGGTTATAGGGCATGGGTGCAGCAGCGAGAAAGGTGAAGAATTGACTTTGGAGTGATTGTGCTCGCATTGACCAACGCACTTGGCAGAGGACAGAGGTCTTGAGCTCCCCACGTCGCTTAAAACGGTGTAAGTGGGGGAAAAAAAACTAACTAACCGTGTCCATTTATGCACAAGGGGAAGCTACCACTATACTTAAAAACGTCTACCAGGAGACACGCAAGTGAAAACCATTTGTTTCACTGGAATATTCCGCGTTTTAAAATTTACCTATTAATTGTCCCAAATTTCCGTACAATTTTCTCAAAATTGTCCTCAAAATATTATGAAGGTGTAGTCATCGGGTTTATAACTGTCCTGAATGTTACGGCTCTTTAACTAATCGGTAAGTGTCTAAATTTTCAAATGCAAGATTTGACCCTGACTAACAAGTTATATTTTTAAAAAGCTTTAAGTAATAATAAAACCTTTTAAAAAGAAGTTTAATTAGCATTTCCGTAAATTAGTTATATTCTACAATTAAATACATCAAAATATGTATAGAAAAAGTATTTAGAATATATTGAAACTAAAACACGCACAACAATAAAAATATACATCTCGTGCATGGGTCTTCACGGTTCAGGGGGGTGGGAAAACGATCAAGAAGAAGTGTAGGGCTTTTGCGGTGACCACACGCAGTCTGACCATGGAGATTATGGCTGTTACGAAAGCGATGGTCTGACTTGAAACAATGAGTGGCACACATGTGTGCATCCGCAGTGGTTCAATGAGGATGCTCAGGAAGGTGGAATCAGGTTGCGGGCGGCGCCAGTGGTTGAGTCGGTAGGGCAGGTCAAGGTTACAGAGAGTCACCTTCATGCTCGTTCCGGGTCATGTAGGCTCTGAAGGGAAAGGGAGAGCTGATAGGTTGGCGAGTACAGCTATAGTGGAGGGTGGGACATCAATGGATAGCCAATCAATAGCCGTTAGAGAAATTTGCTGGAAGAAAGATTCGGAGGTCGAGCCAGACTCTACGTCCTTGGCGCGACTGCTTGAGTTACGTGTGAAACGAGGGGCGGCGAGGAAGGAACACCATGTGGGGATCCACAGACGTCTGGCTAACCAGCACAGGAACGGACAGTCATCACGTGCTGGCAGACATACTGAGGATGAGATCTGAGCGTGTCAGTCCTCACGTGCTGGCAAACATACTAAAGATGAGATCTGAGCCCGTATGGACTTATCCCGAGTGCGACGAAAATGATCCGACGACTAATTAACCCTTGTCGTCTCGACTACGCCTTACCACTGGATTAAGGTAGTAGGAGACGCAACGTATGTCTTTCCTAATTCTATCAATTCCAGCGCAAGTTACAGCATCAAGAAGAACATTAAGCTAGGAGAGGAAACTATCGAGGATGTCAACACCTGTATCCACCTAGGCCAAGAGATCAAGGCCAATCACGAAGAAATTGGCCACGAAGTCTCTAAACAACGAGGGTCAGCTTGGTTTTCCTTGAACCTCTTTATACCAATACTTCAAGAGATAAAAGGCAATGTGGAGGCACGGATATGTGGAGGCACGGATATGTGGAGGCACGGATATGTGGAGACATGGGTATGTGGATGCATGGATGTGTAAAGAATTGGAGGTGTGGCGTATTGGATGTGTGGATGTATGGATTTGTGAAGGCAATGACGTGCGGAGGATTGGATGTGTGGAGGATTGGATGTGTGGAGGATTTGGATGTGTGGAGGATTTGGATGTGTGGAGGATTTGGTGTGTGGAGGATTTGGATGTGTGGGGGATTGGATGATTGGAGGATTGGATGTGTGGAGGATTGGATGCGTGGAGGATAGGATGATTGGAGGATTGGAGGATTGGATGATTGGAGGATTGGATGTGTGGAGGATTGGCTGTGTGGAGGATTTGGTGTGTGGAGGATTTGGTGTGTGGAGGATTTGGTGTGTGGAGGATTTGGATGTGTGGAGGATTGGATGATTGGAGGATTGGATGTGTGGAGGATTGGATGCGTGGAGGATTGGATGATTGGAGGATTGGATGATTGGAGGATTGGATGATTGGAGGATTGGATGCGTGGAGGATTGGATGATTGGAGGATTGGATGCGTGGAGGATTGGATGATTGGAGAATTGGATGTGTGAAGGATTTGGTGTGTGGAGGATTTGGTGTGTGAAGGATTTGGATGTGTGGAGGATTTGGTGTGTGGAGGATTTGGATGTGTGGAGGATTTGGATGTGTGGAGGATTTGGATGTGCGGAGGATTTGGATGTGTGGAGGATTGGATGTGTGGAGGATTTGGTGTGTGGAGGATTTGGTGTGGGGAGGATTGGATGATTGGAGGATTTGGATATGTGGAGGATTGAATACGTGGAGGATTGACGAATTGAGAATGGGTGTGTGGAGGTATGGGAGTACAGAGGCATGGATGGGTGGAGGCATGGATGGGTGGAGGCATGGATATGTGAGGAAATGGATGTACGGGGGCATAGTTGTGTAAAGACATGTATGTGAGGAGACATGAATGTGTAGATGCATGGATGGGTAGAGGCATGGATGGGTAGAAACATGGATCGGGGGAGGCATGGATTGATTGAGCCATTGATGTGTGAAGACATGGATGTGTGGAGGCATGGATGGGTAGAGGCATGGATGGTTGGAGGCATGGATGGGTGGAGGCAAGGATTGGGGGAGGCAAGGATGGGGGGAGGCATGGATGGGGGGAGGCATGGATTGATTGAGCCATTGATGTGTGAAGACATGGATGTGTGGAGGCATGGATGGGTGGAGGCATGGATGGGTGGAGGCATGGATGGGTGGAGCCATGGATTGGTAGAGCCATGGATTGTTTGAGACATAGATGTACGGAGACATGGATGTGGGGAGGCGTGGATTGATGAAGGCATAGATGTTCGGAGACATGGATGTGGGGAGGCATGGATTGGTGGAGGCATAGATGTAGGGAGACATGGATGTGGGGAGGCATGGATTGGTGGAGGCATAGATGTAGGGAGACATGGATGTGGGGAGGCATGGATTGGTGGAGACATGGATGTAGGGAGACATGGATGTGGGGAGGCATGGATTGGTGGAGGCATAGATGTAGGGAGACATGGATGTGGGGAGGCATGGATTGGTGGAGACATGGATGTAGGGAGACATGGATGTGGGGAGGCAGTGATTGGTGGAGACATGGATGTAGGGAGACATGGATGTAGGGTGACATGGATGTAGGGAGACATGGCTGTAGGGAGACATGGATGTAGGGAGACATGGATGTAGGGAGGCATGGATTGGTGGAGGCATAGATGTTCGGAGACATGGATGTGGAGAGGCGTGGATGTGGGGAGACATGGATGTGGGGAGGCATGGATGTGGGGAGGCATGGATGTGGGGAGGCATGGATGTGGGGAGGCATGGATGTTGCTGGCTGATGACGAAGGACAAAGAAGAACATCACCTTGATGTGGGACAAAGCTGCAGCTCGTCGCACCCTGCCTGTATTCTCGCAACATCTCTGCTTAGCCCTTGGTATAGCTACTGTCTTCTTGCACTTAGTAGATCCAATCACTCGTTTCCTTGACCTAACCGCATTGTCACTGACGTCAGATGAGCAAGTTGGAGACTGAGATAGTGATCTTGGAGGTAGGAGTCTTGAATTATTACGGTCAAACCAGGTGTTACTTGAGACATGTTTGTGGATCAATATTTCAGCATCTGCTTCTTGTCCTGTGAATCTATTACCAGATGGGTTACATTGATCTATGTGCAGTGTTTTTGAATGCATCGTGCGTGTTTTCAAATTGGTGTGCGATGATGCGCCCTTGAATGGATTCATGTCTCTGGGTTGCTGCACTGACCGCCGGTTCTTCTTGATTGAGTTGATGCATGGAAAACGAGACCTCATCATCAGCATGCGCTCAATTCAAGCTGATAAGTTCTGTGAAGTGAAACAAAGTCAATTAAATAATGGTCTTAGAGCGAAGAGTAGTCAGGGTCAGGTGAAGCATACTTATCAAGGTGGGAGCGAATAGTAGTCAGGGTCAGGTGAGACATATTGATCCAGGTGTGGGTGAAGAGTAATCAGGATCAGGTGAAACATACTGATCAATGTGGAAGCGAAGAGTAGTCATGGTCAGGTGAAACATACTGATCCAGGTGGGAGCGAAGAGTAATCAGGATCAGGTGAAACATACTGATCAAGGTGAGAGTGAAGAGTAGTCAGGGTCAGGTGAGACATATTTAAGAAGACTCCATTCTATGTCCACACTCGTGTTTCCGGAAACTGTCTGAGTTACAGCTGTCTGCCTATCTAAGTGGGGATCTCCATATGAACGAACTAACTGAGCAGCTTCACATTGCACTACCGAGAAGAGGACTCCAGACCATGTTGGATATCGTGAAGAGCTCTCCCTCGTGTGTTCAGATTCAAACTGTGTTCAACATTGATGTTTCACTCCCCTCAGTTTGTGCCGACGCCAGCTCGACAGAGACTGCTGTTCCCGCTATCCCCAGTGTGTGAGGGCGGCTGTTCCCGCTATCCCCAGTGTGTGAGGACGGCTGTTCCCGCTGCCCACGGTATGTGAGGGCGGCTGTTCCCGCTATCCCCAGTGTGTGAGGGCGGCTGTTCCCGCTATCCCCAGTGTGTGAGGGCGGCTGTTCCCGCTATCCCCAGTGTGTGAGGGCGGCTGTTCCCGCTATCCCCAGTGTGTGAGGGTGGCTGTTCCCGCTGCCCACGGTATG
The DNA here is from genome assembly GCA_036924085.1 of Ariolimax columbianus. Taxonomy (NCBI): domain Eukaryota; kingdom Metazoa; phylum Mollusca; class Gastropoda; order Stylommatophora; family Arionidae; genus Ariolimax; species Ariolimax columbianus. The sequence continues at coordinate 46,447,028 of JAVGWX010000013.1, forward strand.
TGAGGGCGGCTGTTCCCGCTATCCCCAGTGTGTGAGAGTGGCTGTTCCCGCTGCCCACGGTGTGTGAGGGCGGATGTTCCCCCTGTCCACAGTATGTGAGGACGGCTGTTCCCGCTATCCCCAGTGTGTGAGGACGGCTGTTCCCGCTATCCCCAGTGTGTGAGGACGGCTGTTCCCGCTATCCCCAGTGTGTGAGGACGGCTGTTCCCCCTGTCCACAGTATGTGAGGACGGCTGTTCCCGCTGTCCACTGTATGTGATGACCGCTAGGAACGGGTTAGGCAGACTGAAATCACTGATGATGATTTGTAGTTTCTTCTAATCTTACTTACTTTCCTGTGCTGTGTGTTGATGGTCTGGCAGTAGAGATCTGTACTTGTGGCAAATTTCTGGAAGACTGCATTTTTATAGATCCATCTGGGCAGTGGCTTCTGGTCTGATGGAATGTTTCCCAGGTTTGTGGTAAGTTTGATTGGTCGGTGGCCATTTCCTGCTAAAAGTGCGAGTACTATTAATTTTGATTTTTTTTTACATAAATCGCCGTTCGTAAATGCAAGGTCAGGGGATGTTGTTGATAAATATCTCCTTGAACAGAATATTAGAAGGTCGTCTGTGAGGCTAATCAGATAGATATTGCTGTCAACCTCCCATTACTCTAGTTAGTGTCCTCTTGCATTGGTCTTTGCGTCATCCCACCTCAGATTGGCTGTTAAAATCTCCTACTCAAATGGGTCCATTGTATTCGTGACTTCTAGGATCATATTCTTTGTTGATGGGCAGTATATATTATATATTTTTACTGATTCGGTAAGGTTAAGTCCACCTTTCGAGCAGTGTATGTACTCTGTGCTCTCTGACACAGCTCTCGGCAGAACACCCAAGATTGGTCATTCAATGGATTCCCTCTCGTTGAAATATCAAAGAATGAAGCTGCAGAGAAACTAGCAAAGTGTTGAGAACTTTCCCCACAAGCAGACCTGAGAATCGCCTTTTAATGAGGCCAAGACCATAGTTAAAGCCAACTTCATTGGGGAAATGGGCTCATTAACATTATCACTTCTGAAAAGAAGACAGCTACTATGATTCAACTAGAGAAGAGCAAGTCACCATCTTTAGACAGAGCTGACCATAATAGACTCAAGGGTCATCTTTACAACAAAATGAGGATCGAGGCAGATGACGTGTCCATGTGGGGAGCACACTATGACCGTGGAACACGCAGGAAGAGAGAGAGAACATTACTGGGCTCGCAAGACAGATAGGAGACAAAAGCTGTATGGAGATAAAACAACCTGGCATACAATGGAGTCTTTTATTAGAGTAACAGAGACCGTGATTTGACGACGAGCAAAGAAGAAGTCGAAGAAGAAGAAGAAGAAAAGAAGAAGAAGAAGAAGAAGAAAAGAAGAAGAAGAAGAAGAAGATGAAGAAGAAGATGAAGAAGAAGAAGAGCTAAGGAAGGAAACATCGGTAAACAAACGAACTATTGCCTTGCAGTTCTCTTCGGGAGGGGGGTAGGTTACAGGAGGAGAAAAAACTACAGCCCGGCCTACCGAAGACAGGATTATGTTAGCTATGACGCAGAAACCGGGACCAATAATCACACATTTAACCACAGGTTGTGATCTTGTGGCAATCTCCACTTTCGTTATGGCGAAGCTCTTACCAGCTACAACCAGGAAGGAACGGAATCGTTCCCCAGGCCTCGAGGCCTCTACTGCCTAATAGTCAGGGGGGAAGACAGAGTGAAGCAAATCACCAACCACATAGAGCCTACGACGCTAAACCTGATCAGAGCGAGCAGAGCTGAGGCAGATGTTATATGGCTGCCGTCGAGACCTAGAAAAGACTTTGAACTTCGTCCTGACGACTGGACTACAGATATAGTATGACCAAATACCTGAACTAAAAGGAATATAATTGTGTGCAAGGGAGTCTCTGTTACCTTCATTGTTCCAAGTAACTCAGTTTTATATTGTCAACGCGTTCTGATCGACACAAAACGATGCAATTGCCCACAATGTGTCCTTCTCAGTAAAGACACGCTTCGCCATTAAAGTCTCAATGTTCTAGGTCGCCTTATCACATGACGACATTTATTGCTGACAACGATTTTCTTCGAGAGTTCGTCTTCTACTTCTTAGCTTATCTTAACGTATTGTGCGAAGCTGCAAGCGTACCCTGCTACATACAAGAGCATGGTCAGAGTCGGAGTCTGCACTGTGATAGCTTCTAGTGGAGAGGACCATGTTTAGAGCTGAAAGCCTGGTAAAAATCAAATCGATTTGATGCCATCAATCTGACCTTGGGTGTTTCCAGGCTGCTTTATGTTGAAGAAAGTATTTGTGATACGTAGGCCTTGTTGAGTGCACAGCCCCAGCAACCTCTGACCATTGTCATTTACCCTGTCAATACCACGATGTCCAAGGCAGGTGGGCAATGCTATGTGGTCCCTACCTAAAGGCAGGTGGGCCATGCTATGTGGTCCCTACCTAAAGGCAGGTGGGCCATGCTATGTGGTCCCTACCTACTCTAGCATTAAAGTTGCCGAAAAGGATGAGTGCTTCTTCCCTGGGGCTGTTCTTGATAATTTCCTCCAGCTGTTCGTAGAATTGATCCTTCTCTTGCTCCAGAGATGTCAGGGTTGGGGGCATAGACGCTGTGGATATTAACAGGACCTGAAGCGGTGATAAGGCGAATTGCCGGTAACCTCTCAGAGCCCTCTGAAGGAGGATCGACTGAGGCCATAAGTGTGTTTTTAATAGGAAAACAAAAACCATGCTGTCGAGATTCCTCAGGTTTACGACCCTTCCAGAAGAAAGTGTAGTTTGTCTCTCTCTCTCTTAGTGAGTCATTAGAGGCAAGTCTGGTTTCCTGTAGGGCAGCTATGTCCACATTCAATCGAGAGAGTCCCTATCAATGATGGCTCTTTTTCTGGCATCTCCAACATCTCGAAGATGCCTATTCACATAGTACACACGTTCCAGCTTGCAAATCGAAGAGCTGTGGTCTTCTTTTTAATGTTGGTTTTGTTTGATGCAAAATTGACATCCGCTTGTCATGCAAGCACTAAGTTCCAGGCACCCACTGGAGCAGGCAGGTGTTGGCGATTTGACACCCTACTGACCGAGGGCTGCCCGGCTGTCGAGTCGACACCCTGCTGACCGGGGGCTGCCTGGCTGGCGAGTCGACACCCTGCTGACCGGGGGCTGCCCGGCTGGCGAGTCGACACCCTACTGACCAGGGGCTGCCTGGCTGAGGCGGGCGGTAGTTGACCTATGGGATGCGATTATCCCACCGTAGAAGCTGACCCGTGCGCCCCTTCCCCACGCCAATCGGGTGGGACTTATACCCCGTAAACTGCCAGCTTCCGTGTTGTGTCCTCACTCAAGAGTGAGGCTGGAGTAGCCTCTCGAGGGTGCAAGCCTGGCCACTGAATATGGAGACCCTAAGTTGCCCAAACTGCATGATCCCCCTCTCCGCCTCACTGGTGTAATCCAAAGGAATGCAAAGCATGACAAATTGGCACCAGCTCAGCTGCACGAACTGCCGGAATGAGTTCGCAATTTTGAAACCATCCGCCTTAGGCGCTACCACTAAGGATTTTCTGTCTGGGTGTACTCCCGTAGCCCTACACTCTCTCGAGGTTTCCACAAGGCAATGGAGTCGTTGCCCGCAAAAGCTAGTTACTCGAGACATCCGATGATACTCTCATCGTCACAGGACTAGCAGGCACTTGTGGGTTTAAAACGGAGTTCCCCCTCTTCTAGATGAACTGCCTAAATAGGCTAACGAGCTTCATCTACCCCGGCTTAGAGTCAGAGTTTACCTTCTCTTAGATTGACTGCCAAAAACAGTCCAAATCAGACGAGGCTTAGTGCCCTCAGGATGGCCCGAGGCATCAAATTAACCAACCGCTAGACAATGCGTGAATGAGTACCGGCAGAAACTGTGTGAAGAAATTCAGCTAAATGCAGAGACGGGAAATATCCAGACGATGTACAGAGGTATAAAGATGGCACTGATCCCTACTGCGAGAGGTGCTGCCCCCTGAAATCTCTGACAGGTGCGAGAATCATGGACCGTGACCAGCAGATGGCCAGATAGATGGAGCTCTACTCTCGGAAAACGGTGGTCACTGAGGAGGCCTTATGCAGGCTACAGGTCCTGCCCATTATGAAGGAACTTGACATACCACCTAGTCTGGATGAGCTTGATCAACTACCTATCAAATAGCAAAGCACCAGGGGAGATGGTATCCCACCCGAAGCCATAAAATGCGTGAAATCAGAACTAGCTCAGCCGATGTTCGATCTTCTATGCCTCTGCTGGGAGGAAGGCGCAGTTCCCCAAGATATGCGTGACTCCACCATTGGGACTATTTACAAAAACAAAGGTTGCAATAATTATAGAGGGATCTCGCTCCTGAGCGTTGTAGGAGAAGTTTACGCCCGCATGCTACTAAACAGGTTGAGACTGCTCCCGGACAGGGTGTACCCAGAATCCCAGTGTGGCTTTAGAGTTGGTAGATCAACAACGGATATGATTTTCTCGCTTCGCCATATCCAGGAGAAGTGCAGAGAACAAGACCAGCCGCTCTTTATGATGTTTCTACACCTCACCAAGGCCTTCAACTTGGTTAGTAGAAAGGGTCTTGTCGAACTCTTCGAGGAGATCGGCTGCCCCTCCTCCCCCCATCCCCACCCCTCTCCCCACCCCAAAAAAAACTGCGTAGCATGATAATTTCTTTTCACACTGATATGAAGGGCTCAGTTCTATACGATGGATCATCTTTAAACTATTTTCCCATCAAGAGTGGAGTGAAGCAGGGATGTGTTCTCGCGCCGACCCTCTTTGGGATCTTTTTCTCCATGCTCCTATCCTACACTTATGACACATCTGTAGTCTGTGTTTATCTGCGCACCAGGTCTAACCCGTCCCGACTGCGTGCGAGGACCAAGGTGGGGTCTGTGCTCATTAGGGAGATATTATTTGTTGATGATGCAGTTCTGATGAGAAGGCAATGCAGAGACTGAGACAGATTCGCCGAGGGGTCCAAGAAGTTTGGTCTCACCAGAAGTCTGGGGCAAAGGTCTGTGCACAGGGCATTACCACTACGTCTTCCATGAAGATTGATGACGTCACTCTGGAGGTCGTCAACAGTTTCACTTATCCTGGGTCTGCCATCAGCAACTCTCTCTCGCTCTCGAGAAGGAGATAGACAGTGGACTTGGAAGGGCAAGTACCCTCGTGGCCCGCCTGACGAAGAGAGTCTGGGAAAACACTGCGCTGTCTCACTACACCAAGGTCCGGGTCTATCAGACCTGCGTTCTTGGCACTCTCGTGTATGGAAGCGAGACTTGGGGCACTTACACTAAACAGGAATGGCGGCTCAACACCTTTCACATGAGGTGTCTACGGCGTATATTGGGGATTGGGTGGCAAGAGAGAGTGTCGCATAATACGGTCTTACAGAGAACAAACACTCACAGCATTTACTCGATGTTGAACCAGCGACGTCTACGGTGGTTGGGGCATGTTTATCGCATGGAGGACGAGAGGCTGCTAAAGGATATCCTTTATGGACAGCTAGCCATTGACGTTAGAAGAATCGGCCGTCCCACACTGCGATTCAAGGACGTATGCAAGAGGAACATGAAGTCACGTGACATCCCATCCGAGGGATGTGAAAAAATTGATCAAAATCGAGTTATCAGGATATAGTCAGTTGGAGGGGGCATAATGGATGCTGACGCTAGCAGAGGTCTTCTGGCTGCAGAGAAAAGAGAAAGACTGAAGAGATCAAGGAACAGCCAGGCAAGCCAGCCTCCTCAGCATGGTTGTACGATCTGTGGCAGGGACTGTCACTCGCGCATCGGCCTTTACAACCACAGCAGACATTGTCGAAATACAGGAGACAGAGCTGGACAAGACTCACCGGGCGCCAGATCTACAGAGACTGAGACGCATATGATGATGAACTTAGCGTAACTTTATTATACTGGGTTAGCAGGCTTGAACGGGGCAGACTGGCTAAGGAAAAGGGATCGAAGAAAGAAGGCTAATTTGGTACTAAAAATGCCTGCTGAAGTCTGATGTGTCGAACTGAAGGGTGCAAATATCGCAGTCCAGCTGTAAACTACGACACACCGCATTCCATTCTCTGGACTGCATTCTGCTACTTAAGCCCTTTTCAGAGCTTTTTAGCGGGATATTGAGAACGAACAAAGCCAAGCCAAGCCAGTATTCTAGTTTAGAAGGTTCTACCGAGTCTATATTTAACCAGTTTATTCCACTCCACCAATAACTGACCCTGCCTTCACCACATCATGTGGCAGTGCGTTCCAAACATTCACCACTCTCTGACTAAAAAAATGTTTCCTAATATCTAATCTGGACCTATCTTTAAATAATTTTCTTGTTGTCCTGGATGCTCTGCTAACCACTTGTTCTTGAATCTGCACCTGGTAAACCTCTTGACATCTTCATAACTTATACCTGTATTAAGTTGAGGCATCTCTCTGCCTTCTCTTGCCAGTTTATCAGCCTACTGACTGCCAGGTATGTCGCATGCACGTTCTGATTGCACTATTTCTAGTTTTCACCTACCTATGCAGTACCCTTCCCAGTGAAGCGAAAATCAAATGTGAGGTCAATAACAGGATTGTAAAAGGAGGCAAGCTCTGCGTTTTTGAGACTCCAAGTAAACATGGGAGCCGACGCAGCATCTGTATCACCAGGACAATGATGCATGATCAAGACAATGATGTATGACCAAGATAATGATGTATGATCAAGACAATGATGTATGACCAAGACAATGATGTATGACCAAGACAATGATGTATGTAGAGATGTATCGTGCTGTAGTGTTTTCCACTCTGCTGCAATCCTGTAAGACACGGACAGGAGTTTAGCAGACATGCCAGACAGCTGAATTGTTTTCCCTTGATCTGTCTGTGTAGGCGGCTCAGGATCAAGTGGCAGGACACAGTGCCCGACTATGAAATCATTAGCAAGACTAACATGGCGAGCATCCATACACTTCTGGAAATAGCTCAGATAAGATGGGCGGGGCAGGTTGCTCTCGCATGCCAGATAAGCGCATCCCCAAGCAGCTGTTATACGGCGAGCTCACAACAGGCAGACGTTCACCAGGAAGGGTGTGGAGGAGGGGGGGGGGAAGAGAGAAACGCTACAGAGACTCCTTGAAAGTGTCTCATTAAAACTTTCAAAATTGATGTCACCTCCTGGAAGATGCTTGCACATAGCCGTACCGCTTGACGCGTTAGTATCATCGAAGGTGCTCAGATCGCATAGTATATAGCCATCGCTGAGGCTCAGCGAAAGCGTGCTGCACGAAAAATGAAAACGCACGACGACTTCACAGCCAATTCCCCACATCTGTGCCCTGAGTGTAGCAGGTTATGCCGTTGCAGGATTAGTGTTTACAGCCATATGAGAGCATTTTTCGCAGCAATAGTCTGGCGCTGTTGTCATTTTTGCTTGCGATGGGTAACTATTATTATTATTTCTGGTTTTATGTCACAAATGAAAACTTAATTCAACTCAAGGGCCATCTCCACATCGAAGTTCGACAGAAATAGATCTCCATATATTTGTATACGTACGTATGTGTGTACATGAACTACTCCTTGCGGATAATGCCGCAATTACGACTCATTCAGAGGAGAAACTTCAAAGCTTACTGTCTGCATTGGTCTATGTCTGCTGTGAGTTTGGATTAAGAAAACACAAGTTATGGTTCAGGATGCTAACAAGGCACCAGTAATCTCCATTGATGACGAGGCTCTCGAGGTAGTAGATCACTTGACATACCTGGGATCCTCAGTCAATAATAGAGTATCCCTAGACCAAGAGATCTATATCAGGATAGGCAATACAGTAATAACAAAGAGCAGATTAACAAAAATGGTCTGGTAGAACACGAAGCTCACTCTTAAAACAAAAACACTTGTTTACCAGGCCTGTGTCCTCATCACTCTTCTTTGTGGCAGTGAAACATGGTCCACCTACATGTACCAGGAGAGGCGGCTAAACAGCTATCACATGATGTGCCTGTGCAGAATCCTGGGGTTTGGATGGCAAGGCAAGACCACCAAAGCAGAGATGTTGGAGAGAACAAGCACTGTCACTATCTTTTCCATGCTTAGTCATCGAAGGCTCCGATGGCTGGGACATTTTCGGAGAATGGATGATGGCAGAATATCGAAATATCTTCTGTATTGGGAATTACAGTTGGGGAAAATGTCTCGGAGTCGGCCACTACTTCGGTACAAGAATATACGCAAGCAGGATTTGAATTATGGCGGCATCGATTTGAAATCATGGGAACAGGACGCCATGGATCGTGTTACATGGAGGAGCAGGATTAAGCATGAAATATGGACACAGGAGATACTGATAGTGGATAGGCTAAGAACAGCATTTGAGAAGACACTCTGCACCATGCGATGCCACAAACAGTCGTGACTTTCCTTGCATGCACTGTGGAAGACGTTTCTGTGCTCGGATTGGTCTTACGAGTCACATTCGTTATCGTCATGGACTGCGGTTACATCCCTTTTTTCAAAGCACAATTACCATCGTCTGACAAGACGGAAAGAGCCAATGTATGTATGTACGCATGTATGTTTACATTCATGTATGTAAGTATATATATATATATATATATATATATGGGCGTGGTGAAGAAGTTGGCTTTAATTATTTATTTCCCTCTTTATATACCTGCTGATCAGGTCAGTTTGTTAGGAAGCTCCTCCACACTTTGCTAGTCTGTCTATAGCTTTGTTGCCTTCGGTATTGCAGTGGGAGAGAATCAACCCAATTGCGATTTCTTTGCAGTCATTAATAGTTTATGTTGGATTGTAACAATCATCTCTGCCTCTACTACTTTTGATTTTCAAACAGAAATTTCTTGTTGCATTTTTGTAATCTGAATGAAAAAGTTCACCCTACTTTTTCCAAGATTTAGATTTAGCATCCTTAATTATCAAATGTGCGTTCTTTCTTGCTACCTGCTGTTCTTGTTGTTGTTGTTGAATGCCCGCAATGGGTAGGTTTACTCTTGTGTGCACCCTGAAAAGGACGTTAAGTGGCGGGTTGTAGTAGCTGTCCTTACATCCCGAGCGTATTGATGAAGGGGTACCGGAGTCCTCCAATCGACTGGGCTATGCTTGGCTTCATCTGCGTATCACTCACTACTATGGAGATCACGTCAATACATCACCTCGTTAGCCAGGCTGCCATGAAAACAGCACGTTTCAAGGGAGGGCTACGAGGTGAGGGCCTAGGCCAGTATATTTTGCCTGACCCTGACTAGCATGTCTGATCAGTATATTTTGCCTGACCCTGACTAACATGTCTAAACGTTAGTCTTCCTACCATTGCTACCTGGTAGTCGACATAGTCTTGCTCCTATTTGCTTAAAACCAATCTTTGTTTCTATTCTTCTTCTCTTTGAATAATAACGAACGGCATTATAAGAAAACCACAACAAACAAAAAATAAACAAAGAAATTAAAATAACAAAATAAATAACAACATAGTTCCGGTAGAAGTAGCTTTCACATTTATTTAACTTATTGTATCTAGTGTGTCACTTTTATCTGAGATGATTCCCATCCGACAAGCAGCTGAAAAATGGCAGTTACACAGTGTAAGACTGTTCTGATTCAAGTCTGGTGGAAATCACTGTTAGTATTTCGGCAGAAGCAAGATGAAGAAAACAGATACTGTAAATAGAATGGCTGCCAGATACACATCTATACGGATGTCTTCGTCGTTCTCTGATGTTCTGAAATTGAGCGTGGAAAAATGCACGGTTAGAGTCAGACTAAAGATGTTTGGATATAAAATAAGTAAAGTTAAATAAAGGCGTGTTTCTTCTTTAATCACAGACCTCTAGCACCCTAGGTAAGGTTCACACTCCTAGATCACTGTGACGATTGAAAATTGATTTACTAAGGAAGTAAGTAGTACTGGTTTGTTTTGCCAACGCAAGCACACACACATACGTTTCGTGCTTTATTGTTTACATATTGTTCCAAATTGTCCCAATATTACACAAACAAATATTTGTTAAGTGTATTGTCATCGGGTTTACGCGTGTCCTGGAAGTTTCAGCTCTCTAGTTTATCGGGAAGTATATGTATTTTTAAATAAAAGATTTGGCCACAACTAACTTCTTCCTCTTATGTCCTACTGCTCTTGCAATGAAGCGTCGCAAAAGCGGGATGCGAAGATTTCTTGTTGTCGCCAAGTGGATGGCTTGTGATGTCGTTAGGTGTAACTTCCTGGGTGTGTCAGAGACATTCTCAATCCACCAAAGTCGAGGTCGCCCCTTTCTTGTGGATCGGAGACCTGCATATGATATGCTCTCGCTGCAGGCTGGTCATAATGCATTCTGACTAAATGGCCAAACCACTTGATTTGTTGAGAGTCGATGTAGACACTAACTGGGTTTGTTGAGAGTCGATGTAGGCACTAACTGGGTTTGTTGAGAGTCAATGTAGGCACTAACTGGGTTTGTCCCCACTGTCTGCCTCAGCGTGGTGTTCCGGGCGCGGTTACAGATTATCTTTCCGGCTGCACTTCTGGCACATCGCATTTCACAACTCTGGATCCACAAATAACAAGTGAGGTTAAATAAAAGCGTTTAAAAAAGGAAAGTCTTACAAAGAATGACAGCCTCTGTAAGAGAAGCCAAGACCTTGACCTGAGGATGAGCGAAGAAGTGGACAATGAAGATTATAATATTGGTACTTCGGATCTAGTTTACTAAGGACTTATTTGCGCATTGGTTCACGGTATGAATTCACATACCCATTATTGTAGAGGAAAGAATAGCACCACTGCACGCTTCTAATCTTCTTCTTTTGTTCTACTGCTCTTTACTTGCGGCGCTGCAGAAAGGAGGCATTTGTAGACTGCTGGTTTGCTCTAAGTGTGAGGCTTGTCTAGTCGACATGTTGAACTGTTGGAGTGTTTCCTGGACCCGCTCTATCCAACGTCGCTGTCACCTGATACCTTTATGTAGTATGGTTTAGCTGCAGGTTGTTCATATTGCTTTCTTGTGATACCTTTATGTAGTATGGTTTAGCTGCAGGTTGTTCATATTGCTTTCTTGTGATACCTTTATGTAGCATGGTTTAGCTGCAGGTTGTTCATATTGCTTTCTTGTGATACCTTTATGTAGCATGGTTTAGCTGCAGGTTGTTCATATTGCTTTCTTGTGATACCTTTATGTAGCATGGTTTAGCTGCAGGTTGTTCATATTGCTTTCTTGTGATACCTTTATGTAGCATGGTTTAGCTGCAGGTTGTTCATATTGCTTTCTTGTGATACCTTTATGTAGTATGGTTTAGCTGCAGGTTGTTCATATTGCTTTCTTGTGATACCTTTATGTGGTATGGTTTAGCTGCAGGCTGTTCATATTGCTTTCTTGTGATACCTTTATGTAGTATGGTTTAGCTGCAGGTTGTTCATATTGCTTTCTTGTGATACCTTTATGTAGTATGGTTTAGCTGCAGGTTGTTCATATTGCTTTCTTGTGATACCTTTATGTGGTATGGTTTAGCTGCAGGCTGTTCATAGTGCATTCTTGCCAAATGACCAAACCACTTTACTCTCTGGGCTTCAATATAGTAGTTAACCGGTGTAGTCCCCATCATATTCCTAAGCGTTCTGTTACAGATTCTGTCTCGAATTGATTTCCCTGCTGCATTTCTTACACAGCGCATCTTACAGGTCTGGATCTTACGTTTGTGCTTTTCTAGTAGTGTCCGTGTTTGACACTGATAACATAACGTAGGGATAATCAATGTGTTTATCAGCGCCTGTTTAGTGAACATAACAACACTTTGATGTTTCACTAAAGGAGCCAGTTGGTAGTGTACCTTGTTTGTCTTTTCGATTCTATTTTCTATCTCTCTGTATAGCCTCTGTCTTCAGTGAACAAACTTCTTCTTCACACAGTGAAGTCGAAGAAGAAGAACAAGAAGAAGAAGAAGAAGAAGAAGAAGAAGAAGAAGAAGAAGAAAAAGACTAAGAAGAAGTAGAAGAAGAAGAAGAAAAAGAAGAAGAAGAAGACTAAGAAGAAGTAGAAGAAGAAGAAGAAAAAGAAGAAGAAAAAGAAGAAGAAGAAGAAGAAGAAGAAAAAGAAGAAGAAGAAGAAGAAGAAGAAGAAGAAGAAGAAAAAGACTAAGAAGAAGTAGAAGAAGAAGAAGAAGAAAAAGACTAAGAAGAAGTAGAAGAAGAAGAAGAAGAAAAAGAAGAAGAAGAAGAAGAAGAAAAAGACTAAGAAGAAGTAGAAGAAGAAGAAGAAGAAAAAGAAGAAGAAGAAGAAGAAGAAAAAGACTAAGAAGAAGTAGAAGAAGAAGAAGAAGAAAAAGACTAAGAAGAAGTAGAAGAAGAAGAAGAAGAAAAAGACTAAGAAGAAGTAGAAGAAGAAGAAGAAGAAAAAGACTAAGAAGAAGAAGAAGAAAAAGACTAAGAAGAAGTAGAAGAAGAAGAAGAAGAAGAAAAAGACTAAGAAGAAGAAGAAGAAGAAAAAGACTAAGAAGAAGAAGAAGAAGAAGAAGAAGAAAAAGACTAAGAATAAGTAGAAGAAGAAAAAGACTAAGAAGAAGAAGAAAAGACTAAGAAGAAGAAGAAGAAGAAAAGACTAAGAAGAAGAAGAAGAAGAAAAAGACTAAGAAGAAGAAGAAGAAGAAAAAGACTAAGAAGAAGTAGAAGTAGAAGAAGAAGAAGAAGAAAAAGACTAAGAAGAAGAAGAAAAAGACTAAGAAGAAGAAGAAAAAGACTAAGAAGAAGAAGAAGAAGAAAAAGACTAAGAAGAAGAAGAAGAAGAAAAAGACTAAGAAGAAGAAGAAGAAGAAAAAGACTAAGAAGAAGAAGAAAAAGACTAAGAAGAAGAAGAAAAAGACTAAGAAGAAGAAGAAGAAGAAAAAGACTAAGAAGAAGAAGAAGAAGAAAAAGACTAAGAAGAAGAAGAAGAAGAAAAAGACTAAGAAGAAGAAGAAGAAGAAGAAAAAGACTAAGAAGAAGAAGAAGAAGAAGAAAAAGACTAAGAAGAAGAAGAAGAAGAAAAAGACTAAGAAGAAGAAGAAGAAGAAAAAGACTAAGAAGAAGTAGAAGAAGAAGAAGAAGAAAAAGACTAAGAAGAAGTAGAAGAAGAAGAAAAAGACTAAGAAGAAGAAGAAGAAGAAAAACACTAAGAAGAAGAAGAAGAAGAAAAAGACTAAGAAGAAGAAGAAGAAGAAGAAAAAGACTAAGAAGAAGAAGAAGAAGAAAAAGACTAAGAAGAAGAAGAAGAAGAAAAAGACTAAGAAGAAGAAGAAGAAGAAGAAAAAGACTAAGAAGAAGAAGAAGAAGAAGAAGAAGAAAAAGACTAAGAATAAGTAGAAGAAGAAGAAGAAGAAAAAGACTAAGAAGAAGTAGAAGAAGAAGAAGAAGAAAAAGACTAAGAAGAAGAAGAAGAAAAACACTAAGAATAAGTAGAAGAAGAAGAAGAAGAAAAAGACTAAGAAGAAGTAGAAGAAGAAGAAGAAGAAAAAGACTAAGAAGAAGAAGAAGAAGAAGAAGAAGAAGAAGAAGAAGAAGAAGAAAAAGACTAAGAAGAAGAAGAAGAAGAAAAAGACTAAGAAGAAGTAGAAGAAGAAGAAGAAGAAAAAGACTAAGAAGAAGTAGAAGAAGAAGAAGAAGAAAAAGACTAAGAAGAAGAAGAAGAAGAAAAAGACTAAGAAGAAGAAGAAGAAGAAAAAGACTAAGAAGAGGAAGAGGAAGAAGAAGAAGAAGAGGTTACAAACCGTTCCTTTTACCTAGTTGGACGACATCTCTTCTTCCTTTCCGTCGCGCGCTCCGGGCTGGCCGGATAATCGTCATAGCTTGTATATTCCTGCCGACTGCTCATGCTGAGCGTCAATTGGGCTGAGGTTTTATTTTTGTTTTGTCTTTACGGGATAGACAACGCTAAAGGTGTGTTGAAAGAAGATATTGACTTTTGATCTTTCTAACAGCGCCAAGTATGTTCTAACGGATGAAATTAGTTGTGGTTTACACTGCAGATTACAGAAAGTAGGTCAGAAGCTGCAGAACATGTTTTAGGTCATTATCAGATCACACTGGCCCTGTCCTCCCAAGCTCAATCTCTAAAACTGGGGCGTTTTCTGCCCATGGTTCCAGCAATGAGACAAGGTAGAGGGAGCCAGACCGTCGGCTGTTTGCCAGCTTAGTAAATGCTGTCCGTACAACTTGTGAAGCTACTTCCGTTTCTCTCCGATTGTTTGCACCATTAGGCACTGGTGGAGGTGTGCAACACAACTATTCTAAGAGTATTTTACTGCCTTATTAATCAACCGTCTGTTTATGCTGAGAAAAGATGTGGAGAGGTGCAATTTTCTTTCCTATGCAATCAGTGTACTCCTTGATATTGTTAATGTATGCTTTGTTGTGTTTCTTCAAACTTCGGATTGTGTACCAGAGCCGATCGATTTGATGGAGCTTTGTCGGAGACGGTAAAGGGGTCTGCTCTATTCTATTGCACTCTACACTCTAAACAAATTCAAGTAACACTAAATATAAACACAATACAACAGATTATTTTATAAAGAAAACTGCCAACTATAAACTCTCCAACAACTTAAATTCGTTCACTCAATATTTATACGTCAAGATACCCTTTTCTCCTAATCTGGTCTGCTGTGATCGAACTTAGTTGCGGATTGTCGTTGATGGTAAAGTCCGTAGGTTCTGAACCCAGGTATGACGTCCGTGGGCGGTAGATCAAAGTGGTCTCAACGGGGTCTGGATAGACTGCATAAAATATGATCCTTGGGATCATTGTAAAACTGCCTCTAGCTGCGACTGACGACTTACACTCAATGTGATGTCGACGTGATCAGTGGGACTGCGTCAATATGATGAATGGGATGACTGGCAGACTGTCTCTATAAGCTACTGACGGCTTGTAAATACGACCATTACATATGAGAGTAGCTACCTTACTTGAGTGTATATCTCAACTGCCTCTCTCCGTCTCCTAAATCTCAACTTAAATCTGCCTCAACTGCATATCTTCGTCGCCTGCCCTACACTGAGTGTCTCTTTCCAAAGTACATCTGTCTCTGAAGTGAAGTGTTCTCTTTGTCTCTGAAGTGAAGTGTTCTCTTTGTCTCTGAAGTGAAATGTTCTCTCTGTTTCTGAAGTGAAATGTTCTGTCTCTGAAGTGAAGTGTTCTCTCTGTCTCTGAAGTGATGTGTTCTCTCTGTCTCTGAAGTGAAATGTTCTGTCTATGAAGTGAAGTGTTCTCTTTCTGTGGTTCTCAAGTCTGCCTCAACTGCCCTCTACTGAGCGTCTCTTTCGAATGTCTTCTCAAGTAATGATCCAAGTCGACTGCTCTCCGCGGCCTATCTCATATAATCTCTTCTCAAGTAATTAATGGAAGTAATATGTTCCCTATCTGTCTCTCATATCATCTCTGAAGTCAAGTATTTTCTCTCCGCCGCCTACTCTCCACTGAGCATCTCTTTCCAAAGTACCTCTCTCTCTCTCTGAAGTATTCTCCTGTGATGATCCTCACGTAGCGCGTTTTTGTCCGTCTGCTTGCCATTAGTCCCCATCCTATTCTCGTGGTTTCCAGACGACGCGGGTTTGTCGGCAGCAACAAGTCTACGTCTCACTAATCACTATCGTTCCAAGGTGTTGACACCTGGCCTGTAACTTATGTCGACTTACGTCGTGGTTCGATTTGGTTGCTCAAATTCTGGCGGGACTGAGTTCAGCTGCACTGACTCAAATCCCACGAAGAAGAAGGAAATAAATGGTTGTCTAAGCTCTTACCTATATCTTCTGTTTGCTGACGATTGTGCCCTGCACGCTGTCACAGAGGCCGATCTGCAGAATAGCGTGGATAATTTCTCCTTAGCGTGTTTCAACTTTAGACTTATCATCAACACAGAGAAAACTGAAATAATGTACCAACCAGCTCCTGGCAAAATGTATACTGAGCCAATCACCAAGATCAATGGTGAAAAACTGAAAATTGTAAATAGATTCACATACCTCGGTAGTACACTGTCTCAGAATGTAGTCCTGGATGACGAGATGAACGTTAGAGACGCCAAAGCCAGCGCCACTTCTGGCAGACTACACCCAATCGGCCTCCAGACGAAGCTGAAAGTGTACAGAGCAGTGGTGGTCCCTGTGTTGTTATATGCAAGTGAAACATGGAGTGTATACAGATGACATGCAAAGAAGCTGAAAGTGTACAGAGCAGTGGTGGTCCCTGTGTTGTTATATGCAAGTGAAACATGGAGTGTATACAGACGGCATGCAAAGAAGCTGAAAGTGTACACAGCAGTGGTGGTCCCTGTGTTGTTATAAGCAAGTGAAACATGGAGTGTATATAGACGACATGCAAAGAAGCTGAAAAACTGTCACACACTTTGTCTCAGGAGGATGATGAATGTCAAATGGCAAGACACGATCCCGGACCCTGCTGTTCTTGAGAGAGCTGGTATCCCTAGCATTGATACCATCATGATGCAATCCCAGATTCGCTTGGCGAGTCATGTGGTTCGCACGCAAACTGTCGGTTGCCAAAAATAATCTTCTGTGGCGAGATGTAGAATGGCGAATGCTCCCAAAGTGGGCCAAAAAAGCGCTTTAAAGACATACTAAAAACTTCTATAAAAGCCTTCAACATAAACCTCGAAACATGGGAAGATGCAGCAAAAGACCGTACAGACTGGTGTACAGCTCTCCGCAGAGGAGCAGTGTCATGCGAGGCTTCTAAAAAGACTGCAGCAGAACTACGGAGAAAGGCCAGTGAAATATCAGAGTCTCGCAAAGCGAACTTTCCATGTCCTCACTGCCTGCGAGTATGCAGATCCCAAATCGGACGTGTCAGCTATCTCCACACCCATCCACAATTCGGAAGTACAGAACACTCGACTGGAAGGACTGGCTAAAATAGGGTTTACCTCCCTACATGGCACACATTCCTCTTTTAGCTTTTCTAGAACTGTTTTAAAACTCTCCCACTCTTACTCAACATCTGTTCCTCCAACAATATCTTTCCAGATTATGTGGTTCGCTGACTCTTTCATCTTTTAACATCTTCTTTAGAGTAGTTGTATGTTCGCGTGTTTATGTTTACTTCTTTGATGATTTGATGGTCACTTGAGCCAAACAGTTCCCCGACGGTAATGTTTTCAATCATATTTTCCTCTGTAGCAAATACTAAGTCGAGTGTGTTTTTGCCTCTGGTGGCTGCATCTACATGTTGAATTAAAAAAATTGTCAGTTATGCACCTAACAAAAGGTTTTGACTCTACAAGTGCTTCTGCCATATCCCATTTTATTTCTAGAAAGTTGAAATCCCTCAATAATAATGGCCCTTCACTTGCCTTTGCTATGCTACTAATCAGCTCCTCATCTTCCTCCTTTTGACTTGATAGACATCTATAGCATACTCCAATCACTGTTTTTTCACCCACACTTTCTATTTCTTCTCATACACTTTCATTTTTGTTACCACATGAAAAATCATCTTTGATTGTTATATTAACAGAATTTGTACAGTATAATAAAACGCCACCTCTCTTAGCCTTATCTCTAACTATCCTATCTCTCCTTAACATTGTATATCCCTTTATTTCAAGTTCACTATCTGCAATTTCCTCGTATATCCATGATTCTGTTAACCCTATTATATCTGGTTTTTCTTCTTCTACATACAGTTCCAATTCTTCTCTTTTATTTACTATGGTTCTTGCATTTGCATAAAAACATTTTAGTTTGTAATTTTGTTGTTTTTCCAATTTTTGCTTTTGCTTTATCATTTTTATTTTTGCTTATTTCACACTTCCCTGACCCTAACCCTCCCCTTTGACTGCATCCTCTATAGCACCCTATTGTAGACCTATCTTTAGTCTCATACTTCTTAGGCCTTATTAGTTTAAATTTGTAACACAATGATTAAACATATACTTTGCTACAGCATGCTGTCCTATCTTATTTATATCTGTCTTCCACAGTATGTGCAAGGAAAATCTGGACTTTTTGCATCATCGCCTAGTGTTGTGTCTCTTCTCAGAAGCTGAGTCCTTAGTTTATCTGCAATCAGCATCTCCTTTGTCTGTATTCCATTCTTAATCCTGTCCCTCCATGCAACACTATCCATGGCGTCCTGTTCCCATATCAGCAACAACATTGATAACCATGAGAATGCTATGCTGAGCATGTCTTCGGAGAATTTTAACTAATAAGAAATATAATTGGGAGACCCAGTGGTCTCGAGGTAAGGTGTTTGCCTCCGGTGCTGGAGGTCGCAGGTTCAAATCACGGTGGAGACCGAGATTTTTTCATGTCGTGGATCATCCGGAAAATTTCCCCTGATCTCTCTCTGAGCAGTGAGATTAGACATCCATGTGCATTGGCACACATGTTAAAAATCCCTTGCAGTTGGAAATCGAAAAGAGTAGGTTTAACGGCCGCTGCCCAGGCAAAAAAGTTACTCAAATTATTCTATGGGTTCTCACCCCACAGAGAATATGTTGTAAAAAGGGGACTGTGTGGCCATAACATCAGGTCTTGGTTTATGTGGTTAACGGAGCGGCATAGATGGTGCCTGACACACCTTGGTCTAATTTACACTTCCATCACTACCAGTTCCAAAAAAAAATAGACACTCGTATATTACAGGGATAAACAACTTAACACTTGGTAAGAGATAATGGGATTGATCTGGCAAGTCACCAGTGGATTTTTGCCTGCCAAGAAAATATTAAATACAGGAGGTCATATCTCCCCATGACCTCTAATGGCACAAGTGGACTGAAAACAGACAGACAGATAGGTCCTGACAGACAGATAGGATCTGACAGACAGAACGATAGGTCCTAACAAACAGACAGACAGACAGAAAGACAGACAAACAGAAAGACAACATAATATAAACTAAAGAATCGAAGACAACACCTTGAGAAAATGCACTAATTAATATATTAACCTCTGGCAGTCGTTAGTCCATAAAAATTGATATTACAAATTGACAGGCATTGATCAAGAGTTTCATGTCAATGAATTATTTCACCAAAAGCTAGACGTTCCAACAGGAAACAACACAACTACATAGGTATATATTAACTTTAGTCGATTGGAAGTTACTCCAAAAAAAATGTACATTACAAAATGGCCTGAGAATCGGAAGAAGCTTCCAATATTTCATGCCTGGAGCTTCGAAACATTTTTTTGTGGTGTACAAAACAACATAATACATCATTCTGGTTTATAAAGAAATAAATGATTTGAAGATGCATTGAACAAAACTGGGTTAGGAACATGCACTGTTTTAAGATTAACTGTGTCACCAGATTGGGAATGAATGATTCCAATCACTTCCTAAGCTTGTACAAGAAAGATGTATGTTTGTATCTCTTCAAAACAATAGGTATCACTTGGCTTACAACAATATTGTAACAAATATTTTTTTAAAGTTCAAGATAATAAAATGTGAAAAATGCAAGGTACAGGTAACGAACACTAGATGATGAAAGTATATTTCAAGAAAATAGATAAACAGAAATATGTGATTGTGTAAATGTAGGTAGAGAAAGCTGTGATTGTGTAAATATATGTACAGAAAGATGTGATTGTGTAAAGAGACGTACAGAAAAAAAGTGATAACTAAAATAGAGGTACAGAAAGATGTGATACTGTAAAGATGGGTACAGAACAGAAAGATGTGAAAGTGTTAAGAGAGGTACAGAAAGATGCAATACTTAAAATAGTGGTTCAAAAAGATGTGATAGTGTAAAGATGGGTACAGAAAGATGTGATTGAGTTGATAGAGGAATAGAAAGTCATGATAATAATTTAAAAAGGAAAGAAAGTTGTGATAAACAAAATAGAGATGTATAGAGATTGGCCAGTGTAAATATAGGTATAGAAAGATGTGATAGTATAAATGCTGGTTGCACAAAGTGTAAACATATGTGAGAAAAAATGTAATAGTGAACTCAGTACACAATCATACAAGGTTACCTAATATAAATACACAGAATGTTGCTCTAGTCATGTTCTTGGTATTCACAAGGGGTAAATACGAGGGCAAATCAGCAAATAAGTCCCAAATAGATTCTTTAAAAAAAAAACTAAATGCGATATGGACCATCTATTATTGTACTTAAATTGTCTCTTATTTCTCGACATAATTTCCACTAATATTGAGATACCTATCCCATCGCTTTATCTGTGCAGCACCAGAGCATACAAATCTTTGGTATGCTGTCTCAGCCACATTTGCACTTCTTGTTCAATTCTCTTTGTCATTCGTAAAATGTCACCAGCCAAGGGATGGATCATGCATTATGCTGTAGGCTAAACCATGCGAACACCTGATTGCAGTTGCTACACTATCGTTACATGCCTGTCAGCTCAAATCATCCCCCCAATATGCTGCACATATGATTCTGTTAACAGGATGACCAGATCGGGCCTCATTGGCAATTTTTTAAAGCGTTCTTGACAAAGTTTATCAACCCAGTTTTGCGTGACAAACACTTTTCCCATTAAGGAACCATTTCCTTATCAGTATTTTTTGCAGAAAGTTCTTTTATCCCTCCAAAAAAAACCAGTACACTCTTCACTGATCTGTGAGCTTTGACACTATTTTATATCTGAGCTGCACATGTGCATGCGACACCTAGCATCCGCTACCTTCAGTAATCATAAACGCTAGATGTTTCTACCACCTAATCATACATTTAGAAACTATCAACTACATATCAATTTGTGACCTACTTACTGACTTACCCTCCTAAATGGAATAACTTCTACAAAAGAGAAGTTTCTATTTAACATAGTGCATGACCACCCACTGTCATGCCCTGTGGGCCCCACCAACACACATCTATGTAATTTGACCCAACATTCAGGGACAATTTCTCAGTTATGTGTGTGACAGAGACACGCATAGGACCTCTCCCACGATAATGACAGCATGATGTAAGATGCGATTAACAGGCAGCCAGTCTAGCCCCAATATAGACTAGAAGACTCTTTGTGAGTGACAGATACGAGAATAGTACCTCTCCCACACTCAGAGCACGATGTAATAGGCGTGGTCTATTGGTCTATCCCCTAAAGGATGAAATAACACTCCAATTCATGACATTGTACACACCTTCCCCCACACACTGGTCAAACGCACGCAAAGTGTGGATTAGCCTTCTGGCTTTCAAGAAAATTAGAAGAATAAATCATTAGTTATGTGCTCAATCTCTAAGGCTGTTTGATCATAATGTAGATTATTAAATTTGCCTGTCCCCTTTTGGCAATGGTCAAAAGACGGAAGCTAACTTGGTAAGCGCCATATCGAGGTCAAACGGCCATGCAAATACGCTTCTGCACGGTAAGGTGCAATGCGGACGACAAAGATGTCGTCCCAATAAGAGGTGAGAGGACAACATATCAGAATGGACTAAACTCTGACCAGAGGAGGCATAGTCAGTGGCCGCTGACAGAGAGGAATGGCGTGGGGTTGTCTTTATGGTTGCCCCAACGACCTCACAGGTTACGGGATTGACGTCACCTAACTTGTTCCCTTTAAAACTGGCACATACCTATCGATGTCCCTGATCATCATCAAAACCCATCACTTCTTTCTGGTCATGGGCCATTGATAATCCGCCTCCAGCAAAGTCAGTCTTGAGCTGGCATTTCAACATCTCTCGAGATGAGGCCTGGAACTGTAGTTCATTTTCAGTCTCTTCTGCAGGTGTTTCTTGATCTACTTCTATTCCTCTTCCCCTGTGAATTGCATATCAGCGTCTGTCTATGTTTGATGGTGCTTTCCGTAGCATGTGTCCTAACCAACCCCATTTTCTAAGCTTGATCTGTTGCTACACTGGTTGTTCTTAATTCTTTTCCCATAGTTCTTCGTTCATCCCCATGTCTTACCAGCCTATACCAAATATCATCTGTAGGCATCTATTGACTTCTGTATTGCCTTTTTCTTTCTCTGAGTTTTTACTCTGTACAGGAGTGCTTGCTAGACTATTTTTTTTTTAAACAAAAAAGAAAACACATAACTCTCATGTGCAGCTTTGCATACACCATACTTACCCCAATTCGCACAAGCCAAATATTGTACATCAAAGAAAGCTCTAGAAACAACATTCCCATATATAATACAGGAAATACAAAAGTAAACAACTCATTTGCCTAGGTAATCACAAGGAAGTCTGGGGCCCAACATTACATTTCTGTATCTGCGCTGAGTGACAATCTGGCAACTTATCAAGACAAAGGTACTGGGTTTGCTTCTCTGTAGTACAATGAAATCTGAAATGATAACACTTTATCCCTGATGGCAGTTTCTGTTATTTGACCGACTTTACCTCTTTTAATTAATGATAAATATGATGAAAAATGAGCAGTGCTGGACAGGATTATGTGCTTGACAACCAGTTAATATATTCTGTGCCAGAAAATTGTGGCAATATTATTAATTAATATTGGATGTTACTCGAAATAAGTATCCTGAAACTTGTATTGGTGTTTATATGCTAGAAACACTCAAGTAGAATGAGGGTAGGAAAGAATAGGAGCATTGTAAAAGGTGTTTGGAGAGGGTTGTGCGTGGGGCTAGAATAATCATGTAAAACCAATTGCTACAGAAATTCCCAGCTACTCGTGACGTTTCTTTGATAGTGGGTTACAGTGACTCTTCTTACACTACGAGACATACTTGAGAAGGTGGACTATGATGCTCCTGGCTGTAGTGCAATGAGAAGCTCCACAGTAAGCTCACCACCATAGGGATTGCAGTGTTGATACCAATCTTGCTGGGAAACTACTGTGACACAGCCAGTTTTCAGGGAGCCCGATGCGGATGTGAAGCGGGGTCTTGATCAGCATGTTTAACCTGACCCTGATTACTCTTCTTTCCCATCCTCATTGAGGGATCAAGATGCTGAGCAGCGCATGAGCTGCAGTGGTCAGCGACCCATTGCTGACTGCTAGTGTCAGGGCCAGCGAACCAGAGCTGCCAAGACCCTTCTACACCTCCACGTACTGATCCTGGATAACAGACTGCAGCAGGGCAGACTGGCTTAGGAAAAGGGATCGAAGAGTGAATGCGAACCCGGTACTCAAAAAATGCTTGCTGAAGTCGGATGTGTTGGACAGAAAGGTGCAGATATCACAGTCAAGCTGTAAACTACGATACAACGCATTCCGTTCTCTGGACTACATTCTGCTACTTTAAGCCCTTTCTGGGTTTGGTAGCGGGAGATTGAGAATGAACGAAGCCAAGCCAGTCATCCTCATTGCTAAAATGTACATATTTACTTTGTACAGGCTACCTATGCTTGAGATTTAGAGAAAAAGAGAGAAGATCTACCTACACAAATTATTTGTGTTCAAGTATATGATTTCCAAACATGCAACAAATATTTAGGCATAAAATGGACGGATGGTAATACTCTAGAAGATCTTGCTTTTTCAGATGACTTGGCTCTTCTATGTACAAGTCTTGAGAGGATACAAGAAAAGATAGATAGACTGTCAACTATCTGAACAGATAGACCCGCAGATAAATGCTTTGAAAACAAAAATCAGATAATTTCACAAAGTCACTGATATCAAATAGGATATCAATGTATTACAAAAAGGTAGAACATTTCATCTACTTAAGCAGCAGAATAGAACAGGATGGGGACAGAGCATTTGAAATCTACTCTCGGATTGTCTTGGCCTCATTTTCTTTTAACCAGTTAACAAAAATCTGGAAATTGAAAACACTGTGCAAATACATCAAACTAAGGCTGTTGAACTCCAACACAATATCAGTATTAACACATGGATGTCAAAGCTGGAAAATTACAACAATTTTTGAAAATAGATTGAAAGCATTTTACAATAAATGTCTTTGAAAAATATTGAACTTTGACTGGAAAGAATTTAACTTTTACCACGGACTGGGTTTCCCGTGGTGTCTTATAAAAAACATTTTCCTACAAAAGCCGCTGTGGGTTGCAAAACGCCAGTGACGTTACTATCATGTTTAAACATCCAGGTTAATGCTATGGAAACGAACATGTGAGTATT
This sequence comes from Ariolimax columbianus, assembly GCA_036924085.1. Lineage (NCBI taxonomy): Eukaryota > Metazoa > Mollusca > Gastropoda > Stylommatophora > Arionidae > Ariolimax > Ariolimax columbianus. The sequence continues at coordinate 46,471,165 of JAVGWX010000013.1, forward strand.
TGAATTGAAATAGATGTCACTTCCTTCTTGTCCAATTTTCAAATTGGAGATGTGCTTGTTGATTGTTATTTATTTTGAAATGATACATTCTCTTCAGCACTCAGATTTGAAGATTATCCCATTATTGAGGGGAATGACAAAAGTTGTTGCAACATAATTTCCTGAGGTAGATCTGTTTAGTTTGTTTATGCACGTGTAATAAATACGTTGGTAGTGGAAACTAACAGATATGTGGATCTTGTCAAGAACACTATCAGTGCTTTGTCACAATTTCACAAATTTACTGGACAACTGGCGTACCCAAAAATAGGTAACTCTAAATGTCTGTGTTCTTCTCCGACATTTTCATCTTCTTGTATCTCAGAAACTAACACACACACAATACAAACAATAATACCAACATTTTTTACTATTAATTGATGTCTCTACACACACAAAAATCATATCTATAGACCAACAAATAAAAAGGTAACAGGCTCTCAAAGTCAAGTCATAGTAAAATGTGACACGCTGAAAAATAATACTGTCGCTGATGAAATTGTGATATCTTTCTTTTCTTGATATCTCTGGAGAAGGAGCTAAAATTAAACAATTACACCTCGACAGAGGCAGAAAAAGCAGACCAGGACAATGTACGCTAGTGGGATGTTGCCGATGACCTATGCAACACAAGAAGAGAGACGGGCTTTGATTTATTGATGAAATTGTGTCAATTTTAAATGAAGTGTCGCTAAGGTCAAGACAAACAAACAGATAAAATTACAGACCAAATAGCAATATGTTTCTACTATCATTAGGGAAAAACCTGGATGTACATCCGACATGTGCTTAGAATGGACAGCAAGTCCTTGCGATTATGTGGAGATCAAGTGGCACTACAGGCAGGCCAAGAGAGACGGTACGCAGGACAATCACTAGAGAGACCAACATGATAAGTCTCAACAACATACAGGTACTACAGCAAGTGGCATTACACAGATCTACCTAGAGAACATCGAGCTCAGCCGTGTGTGGCTCTGAAAGAACATAGATTGACAGGTTGATAGGATTTCCCTGAATTCTTATTACACCAAGCAAGTCTACTGGTCAGAATCTGTCATGTCCTGTCTTACCTGTCGTACTTTAAATGACCCACTAAAACGTGACTCTGTTCTAGATGTCTTTACCTGTCGTACTTTAAATGAGCTACTAAAACGTGACTGTTCTAGATGTCCTTATCTGTCATATGTTTAATGACCCACTAAAACGTGACTCTGTTCTAACAGGAATTCAGTACAATATTATTACAAAATTTTACAAACAAATCAGACAATTTGAAGAAGATATTAATTTTTTTAAATTTACCCAAATTGTTACTTTTAAAATCTGCACAATCTTTACAAATTCTACTAATAAATCTGCAAAATTGTAGCAAAATATTACTAACAATTAGAAAAATTGCAACAAAATACGAGCAACAAATTTTCAAATTGTAACAAAATGTTACTAACAAATTTTCTAAATTGTAAAAAAATGTTTCTAACAATTCTGCAAAATTGTTACAAAATATTATCAACAAATCTGAGAACTAACAAAATACTTCAAATCACAAAATTTTTTTAAGAAAATTGCACTACTAATTCTGCAAAACTATCAAACCATTACTAATATGTCAGCAAGATAACAACAAAATATTGCTAATAAACCATCTTCTGGATTGTCAGACTTGCAGAAGCAACTACTACTACCAACCCAACCATCACCAACACTGTATTGTATGGAGACACAAAACAACTTAAGAAAACATGTACATTTCAATACCTGGTACTGGGAGGAATGAAAACTCATTACCTCTAGAATTGAAAAAGTCAAATGTACTAACAACTATGCAAAATTTTAAGAAAATATTACCTAACAAATATGCAAAATTGTAACAAAATACTACTACAAAGTCTGTACAACTGCAAACATATCTAACATGTCTGCAAAATTGCAACAAAATACAGATAACATCACAAAATGCTACTAACAAAGCTGCAAAATTGTAACGGAATATCACTATAATATCTGCAAAATTGTAACAAAATATGAGTAATAATGCAAAATTGTGACGAAATGTTACTAGCAAATCTGCAAAATGTTACTGACAAATCAATACCAGCTGAAACACAAGAAACCCTCAAATGCAGTTTGGCATAATAACAGCAATATAAATGTACAGGTGTTTTGACCTAATTTGGCCTTTATAAAGCACAAGTTAAATGAAAATAACAAAAATGAACATAGTGAACTAAGCTAAATGAAAACAGGTGTCCCCTGATTCTCAAAGGCACAGCTATCAGAGTTCATGAGAAAACTGAAAGACTGAGAGCATATAAGCCAACAGTTAGGATTAATATCATAAAGATTGACGTAAATGACACTAAACATATCAAATCTTACAGCGGGGACGGCGTGGCCTAGTGGTTAAGTGACACGGCTCATAAACCGAAGGTGCTGAGTTCGCTCCTCATCTCAGCATCCGCTGTTTTCCGGGGAAGCAAACCCTTAGAAAATGCAGGAGGAAGCTGATCCTTACATAAAATGCATGTCGAATTTGGATGCACTGGGCCAACAGGCGCAAAATAAAAACTTAGTGCAGCGCATTTAACATTTTTATTTGACGATTTATTGATATGATTTGTTTGTAGTTTGCTATAAACGTAATTATTGTATATACATGGACAATCTAAATAGAACTGCCTCAGAAAAATCTGTTGACTCCCCCATTCTCAACAATGGGTGAATCTTCAAATTCAAGCGAAAAACATAAGATGTCATTTCTAAACGCCTAAAACTAATTTCAAAATCGCCATTGTTGGTATCTAACCGTACATTATGGCAATTGTAACTATCTTCAATTTAAAGAGCAGTATTGTTGAGACCATTTATACGTAGCTGTTCGTTTTTAAATGATTAGAACGACGGTCGCTATGCAAGCGACAGCGTAAGTCACATACTGCCGACCTGCGCTCCGTGATTTTCTCCGTCGCTTTTTGGGCGGCAAAGGATATATCTATTTTTGGTAAATTTATTCTGAAAAAGTGAAACACAACTGTATAATTTGTCATCATAGTCACCATTGCGTTTGACATAAGTCCTCCAGCACCTATAAGGTCCTTAACAAATAATCGCCATGAGCTTTGATCAGCAACTCCAAATCTATCCACAATCGGTCAGTGCTCTCTATATGCCTTCGCTTCCTGTGTCCTATTATCTTTTCTTTACCTGACAGTTGGTTCGACATTTGTGCCCTATCATACAACTTCAAACCCAAAATTATGTGTCAGCAGCCGTTCACGAACACCTGCTCCCTGCTTGCTAACTTCTTCGTTGTCTGCCATGTTTCTGAACCTCAGGGCAAAACTGTCATTTGTGTTGAAAATTCTAATCTTTATTGTGGATCTGATTTGCATGGGAATCTCCAGAGTTTATCTAACATAATAAAGGCTAGCCATGACTACTAGCATATCAGGAATATGTTAAGATAAATTATGACTAAAAAATGCTATATGGATACACATTTTGGACAATGAACATTATAGATTGAGAAATCATTGGCAGTAACAAAAATATGGTTCCTGAGAAGAATAATATGTACAACATAGACAGCTAATTTTTTTCTTCTTCTTCTTCATCGTACGCAGTCAGACAGTAACCATTATTTTTTCGAAAAAAGCGGCGGTCATCCTGAGGCTGTCGACACTGCCATAGAGCTAGACAGCTAATTTAATAATAATATATTAACAAGAAAACACTGTTAGAATATCAAAGTTGATTACAAGGGGAAGTCAACAAGAAACCTTATTATTTTTAATTTATTTATTTACAAAAAAGACCATGACAACCCGTCCAAGTCCAGTACAGAAGATTAGGATGTATGCAAAACACCAGTTGCAGTCTGATCGGCGAAACATCAATAGGGGTAAATAGGAAAACATCATAGCAACGAACTCTCATTGGTTAGGAGACCTAAATTTTAACCTGACAATATGCAAATGCTTCTGTATAATGTATAATTCGCTATACTCCATTGAGATTTACACATGTGGTGAATGTTTTAAAGTCTGTCTTTCTATTTCAATCAGAGAAAATTATTTGATCAGACAAATGATCACGCATCTTGATTACATGTATATATTTTACATACATCTGATTCAGACTTTATCTGAGGCACAAAAGACAGAGACTGTTAAGAATATTGTGTAATTGAAAGCAGAAATACTCATGGCATCGTGAGTATATATATACATATATTTATATGTGTGTGGGGTGGGGGGAATATGATGCTTCATATCAATATATGAAAGTCATACATCACCATACCGGACCTTGATTCGCTGATGAATTTCTACAGGTATTTACCCCATTTACTGCTCAAAAAACATAACGGAACGTTGCTTTTCTTTGGTGCTTGGCAATAGTGGGGCTGCAATCTTTTAACCAGAGTAGCACCACTTACATACAGTCCAATTTATCAGGTCACATATCAATCATTTCTTGCTATTTAGCTAAATTTGATTTATAAACAAAAGCTGTATCTTTAAATTAAAAAAACAAAAATTTAGTTTTAATGACGTTTTTCTGTTAGCCATGAAACACACAATGACTGTTCTTGTTTTGAACATTAATATCTCCTAAATTAGGTTGGACTGTGGAGGGTTAGAATATGTGAATCATAATTTTCTATACATTTGTTTATTATTAATTAATTTTACATTTCGAGTTCGGAAACTTGGCACGGACTGAAAGACACGATTCAGCAAAATGATCACGAACTGAAAAGAGCTACGGTTATTATTTGTTGACTCCTCTTTAACCCTTTACACCCTAAGTCTTAGACACAAAATATATATTCATTAAAGCAGGAACATATCTCTTTCCTTCCAACACATAAACCATCTCATTACAAAAGAAATAATGTGTTTATAATATAAAATACCACTGAATGATTGTATTGGACAGAATAATAAGTACAGCTTCTGAAGCAATGTTGAGCTTGTTGGGATGCAATGGGTTATATAATGAAATGAAGACAGGCAGACCTTATTGGACACATGCTTAGAAAGGTGGGCCTATAAAGCCTTTTGTCAGGGTGGGGGTGGGTGTGTGTGTGTGTGGAGATCAAGGGCAAGAGATGCAGAGATAGAACATGGAGAAGAAGCATCATGCAGAGCTGAATGTAAAATCAATGACTGAAGGACAGATGGTTGAAGGAATCAAATGGATTGTCACCACCACTAGGCATGGCACATGATGATGGCAACTAACAAATTAGTTGAATGTTAATAATCAAAATAAAAATATTATCTACTTCTTTTAACATGACAAATACCCCCCCCCCCCCCCCCCCCCCCATACGAGGTTCGATATTTGTAATTGACATACTTTACAGTTGACCCAGCTGTAAATGTGTGCCTGGTTTACTGTTAAGAAAGAAAAGGCTTAGCACAATGAAACCCTCTAACACCACAACAGCAGCACCTTGCTGTTGGACTACTTTTAATACACAGCAAAATTGAGCAATTGCTTAAGGCCATCTATCAAATAACAGGGAAACTAAAAAATGTTGAACTGCAGCTTTACATCAGCTTAAGTACTTCTTCTTTTTCTGCGTTCGTTGTCAATCTCCGCTAACAAACCCTAAACAGGGCTTTGCAAATAGCAGGATGTAGTCCAGTGAATGGAATGCATTGTGTCGCTAGTTTACAGCTTGGCTGTGATATTTGCACCTTTTGGTCCGACACAGCCGTCTTCGGCAGCGCTTTGAGTACAAGTGATGAGACATTGCTATCTTCTGCACCTTCAGGAACGTTATGCTCTCCAAGTATAGATGTAGAAAGAGAAGTGAGACAGGGATGTGTATTATCCCTATGTCTTTTTAATTTCTACACAGAACAAATATTCAAACAGAAAGAGGGGATGCCAGGGCTTCTCATTGGAGAAGTGGCAATGAATAATCTAAGATATGAGGATGATACAGTTTTGATGGCAAAATATGAGCAAGAATTACAGGAGCTTGTGACAAAATATACAAAATATATAAAGAGTTTGGATTAGACATAAACATAAAGAAAACAAACACTACGATAATTGAGAAAAGTGACAAATGATCATGTCATATAATAAAAGATAAAAATAAAAGATCAACTACTTGAACAGGTACAGAGTTTCTCCTATCTAGATCATATAATAACGGAAAAAGAAAACCGTGAAAAATATATCAGAAAGAGAATAGATATGGCCAAGATGGTATTCAGCAACATTCGACACATACTGACATCCAAACAAAATAAATACTCCTCACTACTTTATGGTGCAGAAACAGGGACCCTGAATAACAAGTTGGCTTACTAGACCTGGGGAGGGTGTGACTTACTAGACCTGGGGAGGGCATGGCTTACTAGGCCTGGGGAGGGTGTGGCTTACCAGACATGGGGAGGGATGGCTTACTAGACCTGGGGAGGGTGTGGCTTACTAGACATGGGGAAGGCGTGGCTTACTAGGCCTGGAGAGGGTGTGGCTTACTAGACCTGGGGAGGCGTTGCCTACTAGACCTGCGGTGGGTGCGTCTTACCAGACCTGGGAAGGGGGTGGCTTACTGGACTCGGGGAAGGCGTGGCTTACTAGACATGTGGAGGACGTGGCTTACTAGATCTCGGGAGGGTGTGGCTCACTAGACCTGAGGAGGGTGTGGCTCACTAGATATGGGGAGAGTGTGGCTCACCAGGACCTGGGGAGGGTGTGGCTCACTAGATATGGGGAGAGTGTGGCTTACTAGACATGGGGAGGGTGTGACTCACCGGACCTGGGGATGGTATGTCTCACTAGACCTGAGGAGGGTGTGGCTCCCTAGACATGTGGAGGGTGTGGCTTACTAGACCTGGGGAGGATGTGACTCTATGGTGCCCAGCGTCCAGGCTTTTCCCTACTAAGTACCATCACCAGTAATTTTTTAAAAGACTACAATGGAACTAGAGATTAATAGTGATTGAAAAAAAGGCATATGGCTAAAATACAAATGATAGATCCAAGATAACTTCTCTGGCAACACAGAGCTCTCCTAGAAATCACTTTTATAATGAAGAACTGACACACACTGCAACCAAATATTGACAATTCTGATCACAAAGCATAGTATGGCACTAAGTGAGACAAGCAGTCAATGAAGCATCAATACTTATCTAGTATTTTTGCTCTGCATATTTGTTTCCTGTTACTAAAATATCACATAACAACATATGCTTTTTCAATTTTCCTTTTTGATTCCATAGGAAGATAGCGGCGGATTTATGCAGGGATAGAGCACTCGCTTTTCATGGCAAAGGTACGTTATTAAACTCCCACCACCGGCAGCTCAAGTCAACCCAGCTGTAAATGGGTACTTGACTTACGGTTAGGTAATGAAAAAGCAGCGAGGAAAGGAACTGCCCACCCCACCTCTCAAGCTGAGGCTTAGTATATTGAAGTATCTAACACTTCATTCCTGACCAGCGATTAAGTTTGCTGAAGGCTTCCTTCCTTTAGGAAGATAGAGCTGTTATTTTCACTCTCCATTGATTCCTGTTTTGGTCCATCTTTGTTAAGGTCCATCCATGAAATCCCTGTGTGTACTTATAAACGTTCTCGTCGCGTCTTTCCCGCAACCATCAGAAAGGTCGTAGGTTGTGAGTGATGTGCCTTGGACATGTTCCTAGCCGGGAAGCGCCCAATCCTCTCCCGGGTGGTGTGTGATTCCTCATTGGTCTGTGTAAGGTCATTTTGGCATCGCCTCATGCCACTGGCTCATGAACAAATTCACACCAATTTTGTCTGTCCAGCGCCATAATTTCAGTGTCCTCCAGGGACTTTCCTGTCCACTTCCAAATATCATCTGTCCAGCATTTCTTGGGCCGCTTTTTCTCTTGCTGGAGATTGTGAGTACTTTGTTTGGTAGCCCACTTGATCTCAGTACATAATTGTACCATTGAAGCTAGCGTGTCTTTACCACTGATAGGAGGTCATGATAAGGTCCAATAAGCTGTGTGATTGTGTTTCGTATGTTGACGTTTGTGACAAGACCCCTGTAGGTTATTCCAAGGATCTGTCTGAATCATCTCATCTCCATCACCTGGATGTTTCACTCCATTTCCGCATTTCGTGTCCATGTCTCACATGTGTAAAGGTATACAGAGAAGATCAGTGTTTGCGTTAGATTGATCTTGGTTTTGGATGTGATGCATTTATCTTTCCATAAAGGTTTCATTGATGAGAGGATCGGCATTGCTTGTGCAGATCTGATTCTTAGCTCTGCCTTCATCCCTTCTGCTCCAATTATAGATCCCAGATATTTGAACTGAATAACAGTGTCTATTTGTTTGCCCTCTATATATGTGTCGTGAAATCTACTTTTGTTGTTGGTCATTCGCTGTGTCTTTTCAGGGTTCATCTCCGTGCCATATTTTCTTGATGCGGTTTCAAGTCTGGTAGCTAGGGTATGTAGCTCTTCTTTAGTTCCAGCATTGACATCTACATCATCAGCGAAACGTAGGTTCGTAATCGTGCTCTCACCTATTGTTACTGTTCCATGGTGACCCTCTAGAGCATCTGAAACAACACATTCCAGGAGCAAGTTGAAAAGAGTGGGTGACAATAAACATGTCTGTCTTACACCGACCGTAGTTGGAAACCACTCTGCCTTACACCGACCATAGTTGGAAACTACTCTCCCTTACACCGACCGTAGTTGGAAACCACTCTCCCTTACACCGACCGTAGTTGGAAACCACTCTCCCTTATAACGACTAGTTGGAAACCACTCTCCCTTACACTGACCTATGTTGGAAACCACTCTCCCTTACACCGACCCTAGTTGGAAACCACTCTCCCTTACACCGACCCTAGTTTGAAACCACTCTCCCTTACACAAACCATAGTTGGAAACCACTCTCCCTTACACTGACTGTAGCTGGAAACCACTCTCCCTTACACCGATCCTAGTTGGAAACCACTCTCCCTTACACCGATCTTAGTTGGAAACCACTCTCCCTTACACCGACCCTAGTTGGAAACCACTCTCCCTTACACCGATCCTAGTTGGAAACCACTCTCCCTTACACCGATCCTAGTTGGAAACCACTCTCCCTTACACTGACTGTTGTTGGAAACCACTCTCCCTTACACCAACCGAAGTTGGAAACCACTATCCTTTTTTGCCGTTTATAAGAACTGCGCTCGTGGTGTTGTCATACAGACTCTTGATGATGATGATGCCAGTGAGTTTTTCACCTATTTTGTGTTGGTGTAATAATTCCCAGAGAGCATCATGCCACACCCTGCCAAACGCCTTAGTGAAATCGACAAAAATATGGTAGATGAGTTTCTTGTATTCGTCATATTTTTTATATAAACTTATACTGTTATTTATAATTTGTTCTTATGTGAGCTCTTGTGATGATCAGTTTCTGAAGCAACTTATTTTATGTTAGGTTGCTAGCCTCATGCTCAATCCTCCTTTTTCTTCATCTTGTTCTTCTTCTTTTGTCGTCTCACTTTCTACTGGGTTGTAGCCCAGTGTCGTGGTATGTATTTGTCTTTCACCTTTCTCGTGGCAGTTTTCTCGTTTTACAGCAGGTCTTGTTCACAAAGTCAATCCATCTTTTCCTTAGTCTTCCTCTAGCCTTTATCCTGCTGATCTCATGTAGAAGATTTCATGAACAATGTGGTCTGGTTGCTTTCTATTTAGTTGCATTTTATGATACATTTCCAAAGGCTGAACATAAACTCTGCTGAAGATGGATGTGTTGGACTGAAAAGTGCAAATACCACAATCAAGCTGTAAACTAGCGACACAACGCATTCCATTCTTTGAACTACATCCTGTTACTTGCAAAGCCTTTTTCAGGGCTTGGTAGCAGGAGATTAAGAACGATTGAAGGAGAAGAATAAACGTGAAGCACTGTGCTGCACTTTTTCACCCACGTAGAATATCTTCATAATGATGAAGATTTTTATGCCCTGCAATCACTAATTTAATTTCTTAATATTTTTTCTATTCAACAAAACAAGAATGGGCAGATGTGCCATATTTAAATGATACAATGTACAGGAAAATACAGCAGCATGAAAATGACCACAAAATGTGGCAGAAAAATGACAACCACAAAACTTCTCTTATTTAAGTATGACAACAGATACAAATCAGAGAATGAATGAGATCTTGAGAATAATAGATTTTCCATAACTAGTGCTCAAATATGTAATGAATAGTAAGATTTACATTAACATGGAAATAAATTTAAATAATTAAAACATATTGATATCACGTGGCCATTTCCTTATCAGTGGTTGGTACCTGTGATGCTGGAATAGAATAAATATGTTTGTAAAGTAACAAAAATGTGCAACTAAACAGCAAAGTAATAACAATATTTTATACTAAACAATATAAAGAAATAAACATGTATGTGCAAGTAATTGCAAGAAAAACTCAATAATGTGGGGAGCATTCAAACAAACTGGGATTAAATATTGACATAAAGAAAACCAACCTGTTGAAGATCAACGCCTTAAGCAGAGTCAGTCATAACTTAACGTCTTTAGACTGGTTTAGAAGACTCTGCAGAGTCTGTATACAACCAGTTTCATTTACATTTCCTTGCTACAAAAGCTATGCGCACCCAATCTAAGCTATGGGCATCCAATCTATTCTTAAATGCATTAATTGTCCTTGCCTCCACTACTTCCTGTGGCAATGCATTCCAAACATTCACTACTCTCTGACTAAAAAAATATTTCCTAATATCTAATCTGGACCTTTCTTTAACTTAACTTAACTTAACGTCTTTATACTGGTTTAGAAGACCCTGCAGAGTTTGTATACAACCAGTTAATTTAGTTAATTTGTAGCTATTCCCTCTTGTTCTTGTAGGCAGCTGTATTTTGAAAAACTTGTTATAGTTTAATTTATCTTTTCCTTTGATTATCTTATAAACCTGTATTAAGTCACCTCGAATTCTTCTCTTTTCTAGACACTGTAGGCTGGTTTTTCTGAGTCTTTCCTCATAACTGTAATTTTGTAATCCCACTATCAGCTTTGTCACTCTTCTTTGTATACTTCCCAGCATGTTTATATCTCCTCTACGATAAGGACTCCACACCTGTACACAGTACTCCAATCTAGGTCTAACTAATGCTTTATACAGTTTGACTTCATACTTAGAGATGAGGCACTAGAAGACGTGGACGCCTTCACATATTTGGACAGCACCATAAATACTTCAGTGGGCACAGAGGCAGATTATGGACTAGAATTGGAAAGGCAAGAACAGCATTCATGTTACTGACAAATATATGGAAATCCTGGGAAATAAAGATTAATAGTAAATAAGATTGTTTAATTACAATGTCAAGTCAGTATTCCTGTACAAAGCAGAAACTTGGAGAATGACAAAGGCAATACAGGGAACACTCAAGTCAGACAGTAGCGCTTGAAGACCAGTCAGTTTCCCTGACTTCAGTGCTCGGAGAGCTGATTTTGCATCTGTCACAAATACTACAGGTTATATAAAATACAACATTGGATTGCTGTCCCAAAAAACAGATCTAGTCCTACCGTGGATTCTGGCCCACTGTGGTATCCTCGGAAACAAGAAAGCAGATGAGCTCATAAAAACTGTAAGTGACAGCATGCAGATTCGCCATCCACAGAGCTATAAAGAAGCAATGACACTCATCAAACAATATTCCATGAGGACAAAATGGAGAGACCAGCACAAACAATACAAGTCAGAAAATGACAGCATAGACAAACGTGGCAGAGATGGGCAGATAAAGATCTTCAGACTCAGAACAGGACACTGTTGACTCAAGGCCCACCTCCACAGAATGGGTCTCAGAGACTCCGCCATGTGTAATTGTGGAGCACTCAAGCAAACACCAGAACATATCCTGCAGAACTTCCCTACTTATAAAGATCAAAGAGAGGCAGTCTAGCCCAGGGAAGTGACCATTCTCAACAAGTTCTAGGGGACCGGCGAAGACCTGAAACACAGTCTCCTTCGCGAACCTCACCAGGCTAGAAGCACAGCATCAGTTGATCAAAGAAGAAGAATACTACAGGTTGTGAATCAAGATTGGCGTTCAAAAGTTTCTCAGTTGCCACCTTGATTGCCTGGATCTCTACATCATAATTATGACAGAATCCCTAATGTTCTTTGAGTATTCTACGTACACTCCCACTTATCCCTTCTTTAGTGCATTATGTGCTGCCCCATCTGACCAGCTATAAAATAACAGCGAGAATATAGTGGGTCACTGCATAATCCCTCAAAATTAGAACTAGGAAGTCTGATAGTGCATTATGTGCTGCCCCATCTGACCAGCTATAAAATAACAGCGAGAATATAGTGGCTCACTGCATAATCCCTCAAAATTAGAACTAGGAAGTCTGAAACAGACGTGTGTCATGGTGTGCATATTTTACCTGACCCTAACTAACATTGTCCGATCAGTATGCTTTGTCTGACCAGACGTTAGTTTTCTCTTCCCCCATGAAAGTGGTAATCGAATCTACTTACATTCTTTCTCTTTCCTCCTAGCCCTCTTCCGTCTCCTGTCTATACTAGCAACTTCAGCTTTCAAGTTCATGTAGATGGCTTTGATCTCTCGCATCTTGCTGATCAGGAAGTTACAGCGCACTTCACCTTCCAGGTATTCTCCCAAATCTAGGTTGGACAAGGAAAGAACAGTCAGTTAATTAATGTAACTCTAAATGTACCATTGTTCATATCTGTTGGACAAGGATCAATGTACGAGGGAGCTTCAAATGAAAACATAAAAAATGGGATAGAAATGAGAAAAACCATGCATTTGTATTGTAACTTGTTAATATGGTTGCTAAGGATGTCAAGAGTGTCCTGCACATGCCATCACGGTGCAAGGGTCATAATTGCAGATTAAAGATGACTGCCCCATTATTGACATGCACTAAACAGAAGCAACGTTCTGTTATCCATTTTTTAGCAGCGAAAAGGTGAAACCTATAGAAATTCATCGACGAATGAAGGTCCAGTACAGTGATGCATGCCTTTCACTCCAGCAAGTGTTATTCACAGTCAATCAGGGATTGTCCTTTATGAGGCGGTCAATACTGCAATCGGCTCTGGGGTCACTACTCGGTGTGCCTGACCCGGTCGTGAACAGTCTGTCACAGAACTCCTGCCGTTTTGGAACTTTCTACTCAACTCATACACTTGCTAGAGTGAAAGGCATGCTTCACGGCACTGGACCTTCATTCATCGATGAATTTCTATGGGTTTCACCTTTTCGCTGCTAAAAAAATGGAAAACAGAATGCTGCTTCTCTTTAGAACATGTCAATAGTAGAGGGGGGGGGGGGGGGGGGGGGGGGGCGCCATCTTTTAACTGCAATTATGACATCATGTTGTTCATCTACATTGATGACACGTGCAGGACACTCTTGACATCCTTAGCAGCCAAATTAACAAGTTACAATACAAAGGCATAGTTTTTCTAATTTTTATCCCACTTTTAAGGTTTTCCTTTGAATCAGGTGGCAGTCTTCAGACTCCGCACAGGCCACAACAATAAACTGAAGATAAGTGCTATTAACGAGTGCACCTGTGGTACTGGAAAAATGACCCCTGAACATCTGCTGCAGAATTGCCTGACATACGAGGACCAGAGAAAGAACATATGACCATCACACCAGTGTCAACACTAGACAAAGCTCTATGGCAGTGTCAACAGCCTCAGAATGACCACTGCTTTCTTTGAACAAATTGAAGCAGACATCTGACAGTGTACGAAGAAGATTATTTCCCCCGACCTTCGGTGATACTAACAAATAATTCAATTGCATATGTCAGGCCTGATATAGAACTGCATAATTTTAATAAATTATACTGATTTCAATCAATCAATCAAAAACCTGACCCCTCCTTACTGAGGATATATCTTCAAAAAATATATGTCAAGTCTTTCTATCATGGGCCATTTGAGTCAACTCTGTCCACGTCTTGTTTGGCATCCTGATATTGGCATCCAACTTCCTCTTTCATCAGTGTCTCGGTCGGCCTCTATTCCTCATGCCCTGTGTATTCCAGAACAGAGACTGTCTTGTAATGTTATCGATTTGTCTCTGTAATGTGTGGCCTATTCATCGCCAGCTCTGTATTTGTTAGTATATAAATATATATTTATTTGATTAATTTTTCCGTGGCTATATTTATTTGAAGTTTAGATCTGGCACTGGGAGTCGAGATAGTACAGTGATTTGTGAGTGCACTGGCTTTCCAGCTGAACGATCAGGGTTCAGTTCCCAGTTGGTGCGGGATTTTTCCCAATCGCAAAACAATTCCTGGGGTCCAACCAGCCGAAAGAATTGGGTGCCAAAATAATCTGGGAAAATATAGACGGCTGGCATGATGTTAATCACATCACCTCTAGTATCCAGTTGGTCAAGAAAAAGATGGGCCTAACACCATATTCCCAATAAACCACACTGGCGTGAAATCGGGATGATTTTTTTCCTTATGGGGATGGCGTGGGCTAGTGGCACGGATCACAAACCGAAGGTGTTGGGTTCGATCCCCATCACAGCAACAGCATCGGCCGTTACCCCGGGGAAGCAAATCCTTAGAAAATGCAGGAGAAAGCAGACCCTTACATAAAATGCATGCTGAAGTTGAATGCACTGGGCCGACAGGTGCAAAATAAAAACCACAGTGTAACCACCGCCTTAGGGATTAGAGAAATAAGACGAAGGCAAAAAAAAACAACAACAAAAACAAATATTTTCCTTTTAAAAGCCCAGCACTACATGTGATCTCAAATATTTTAAAGGAAGCACGTATCCAATCGATTATAGTGGCGGTTTCAAAGCAATGTTTTTACACAATTAGATTGCTCCTTATGCTCAACTTAAGTTGGTTTTTTACAACACGATAAGAAGTATTGGCAATAACATAAAGGATACATGTTTTATTATCAGTCTTAATCTGTTGGTTATATATGAATGTGGCCGACTGTCAACTCACTGACTTAGCCAATGGTCCCTATCTAGAAGAAGATTGTCTACCCCTTCGTTTGTTCCTGATATTTCAGCAGTTTGTGCATAGGCTACACATAGCCCAAGCAATAGAAGGCTGTTGTTATTGCATTTATCTGTGTCGTGCACAATCGAGTATTCCATCCCAGATCTGGTGGTCGGTCCCTACTCTAGCATTGTAGTCACTAAGGATGACTAGCTTTAACGACTTTGGGAATGACGAGATGATAGAGTGCTTACCCCCTTTCTGCATGCCAGTGAGCAGTGAGATGTGGTCTGTGCACAGCCAGCATGCCAGAAAAATAAATGACTTCCATTCAAGCTACATCCGTAGACTGTTGAAAATACAATGGCAGGATAGGGTACCAGACACCAAAATCCTCACGAAGGCCAGAATGCAGTCTCCCCCACACTATTGCAGATGGCCCAGATTAGGTGGGCCAGCCACAACATGTGCAGCCAAGCAATCAAATCTACCAAGTAATGTACGCGAGCTGAAAGAGGGCCTGCGTCTGGTTAATGGGCAGAAGAAGCACTTCGAAAACTCCCCTAAAATATCTATGACACGCTACAAAATCAATATAAACTCACAGGAGTGCCTGGTTTGGCATGGTGTAGAACCACCATAAGAGGTGATTTAATACAGGTTTATGATAATAAACGGAAAGGACAAATTAGACTAACAATTCTTTTTCAAATTACAGCTGCCTAAAGAAACAAGAGGGCACAGAAACACAAATTAATTTAAGAAAGGTCCAGATTAGATACCAGGAAAATTGTTTGTAGTCAAAGAGTGGTGAATACTTGGAATGCATTGCTACAGGAAATAGTGGAGCCAGGGTAAATTAATACATTCAAGAATAGATTGAATGCGCAGTTATTTTTAGATCAGGTGAATGTAAACTAAACTGGTTGTATACAGACTCTGTAGAGTATTTTAAACCAGTATCAAGATGTGAAGTTAAGTTAAGTGGTACCTCTATTATTCTTGACCGCCAGATCACTGAGGATCGAAGAAAATGTACTGTGCAGAAAGATGAAACTTCTTCTTCTTCTTCGTACGCAGTCAGACAGTAACCATTATTTTTTTTTAAAAAGCGGCGGTCATCCTGAGGCTGTCGACACTGCCATAGAGCTTGTCTTGTGGTTCCACTGGCGATGGCCACATCTGCTCTCTTTGATTCCTCGTATGTCGGGCAGTTCTGCAGCAGATATTCAGCGGTCATTTTCCCGGTACCACACGGGCATTCGTCGGTTCCACCTATCTTCAATTTGTTGAATAGGTGGTACCTCAGTCTATTGTGGCCAGTGCAAAGTCTGAAGACAACGACCTGCTCTCTTCTGTTCAACTGGTAATAGGCATCGTTTTTGGTGTAACCAGTATGTTCAGTTTCCCATTTGGTCATGTATCTGGCTTTGATAAGCCGTTTTGACTCTTCGTACGTCATACTAGTATCTGTTTGTGGTAGTCTTGCACCTTCTTTTGCCAGTCTGTCTGCCTCCTCGTTGCCTTGGATGTTGCAGTGTGATGGGACCCACTGTACCACTACCCTTTTTGGTGCGGACTGCTGGCATAGTTGACGGAGTGCTGCTCTTAAGTCATTAAGCTCAGTGTTTTCTGGCTTTTTAGTGCTGTGACTACGGCGAGAGCATCTGTAAGCAGGACTATGTGGCTTTCATTTTCTTTATGTGTCACCATTTCTTCCACTGCTGCCCTCAGTGCCTCTGCTCTGAAATTGCTTGTGTACTTACCAGTAGCGAATGACAGTGTTATTTTTCTGCCATTTGGTAGGTTCAGGAATGCTCCTGCCCCTCTGTTCTGTGTAGTGTTTGTTACAGAACCGTCGATGTATGCATGGGTCCAGTCCATGCTTGGGTAGTTTTTCTAAATAAAGCTTAGGGTAGTATCTCTCCTTTCTTTTTCAGTCTGGCCGTTTTTGTTTCCAATACCTGGTATATTTTCTACCACCTCTGGAAATATATCCTGCCTCCAGGTAGGTTTTCGTACAGTAGTGATTGGCTTTGGTGTTGTTAGTGCGTTTATGGGATCTTCGTGCATCTTTGCTTTGGTTATTTCTGCAAAGTTTCTCCGCTTTAGTTTCCCATTTCCCAAATTGTTTAGTCTCTGGTGCATTGGATGGTCAGTCAGTCTTCGGAGTTTCTCTGACTGCAGCTGGGCTCTGCAGTCTCTTCTATCGGTCATGGATTGCAGTTTTGTAATCTTTTTAAGTTCTACAATCGGCGTTGACTACATGCCTCCTGTTATAACTCTCATGGCTTGGTTTTGAAGTTTGCTAACTTTATCGAAGTTTGCCTTTGCTGCTGTTGTCCATGCCGCAATGCCATACTCGAGAACTGGTCTCACTCTTCCAGTGTACAGTTTCTTTAGTATGCTTTCGTCTGCTCCCCAGCTTGTGCCAGCAAGTTTACTCATGATTGCCATTCTTTCTCTGGCTCTCATTCGGTTTCTCTCGATCTGACTTTTCCATGTCATGCGCCGATCAAATGTGACTCCCAGATAGTTTGGGTTGTCGTTTGGCTGCAGGAATTTGCCATTTAAACTTAATTTGGTATTTTGGGGTTTGATTGAAAGCGAGAATATTGTACATGTGGTTTTCTCCTCGTTTATTTTGACCAGCCATGAGTTTGCCCACTCTTCCAGCGATGTTAGGGCCTGCTGCCTCTGATTTCGTGCTATGGTGAGATTCTTTTCAGAGGTCCACATAGCCAGATCGTCTGCAAACATTGAGCTATGGACTCTTCTTGGTATATTCTCTGTAATGTCATTTATATACACCATGAAGAGTGTGGGTGACAGTACTCCCCCTTGGGGTACTCCCTGCTCGAGTGTCACCTTTTTGCTCATCTGCCCTTGTACTTGGACTCTGGCCGTTCTTTGTTTGAGGTAGTGGTTGATCCACTTGTACATTCTCCCACAAACTTCACTTCTCCTTAGCTTGACTCTGTCCGTCTTTCCAGACTTTGTCAAATGCCTTTTCCAGGTCCACTCAAACCGCTACTGTGTGTTTCTGTGCCTGGTAGGCATCTTCTATTTCCTGGGCTATGAGGATGACCTGGTCCTCAGTGGATCTGTGCTGTCTAAAGCCGGCTTGCTGTGGAATTAGTATTCGTAAGAAAGATGAAACTGACACCAACATGTCCAACCTTGACCTTTTATGTTACATATGTGAAAGGAGATTCTGTACAGACTAAACAGCCACCTCCGGACTCCTCGGTGAGGTGCAAACAACATGTAACTGCTGTTGTCATCATCTCCCTTACTGGACAGTTATTACTTATTATTATTAGCTTGTGTACTTCAGAGGTGTTCTTATTTGCTACATAGCCTATCCGTTACTATCTTATTGCCTTACATGCCCATAAGACGGGGGCTAACGACATACAAAACATGTTAAAGTTCAATTCCACCAAAATTGACATCTACCTCATGTGTTTCACTTTGCTGCTTAGCTATCACATTTCGTTCAGGTTTAAAAGTAATTTTAAGTTAAAAGGTTTTTAAAAAAGGTTACAGGCGAGGGCTCGACTTCATCACTGCGGGTCTTTCCATATGGCTTGGTCTCTTCTCAGAACGGTATGCCGTCTGCCGAGAGCATTGCACAAGGCATGAACTCCGTAGCTCCAGCGATGAACCCAGGTAATTCCTGAAAAAATTGCCATCATGAACCGGCCGTCTGAACACAAGGCAAGCGGCTTGATCACTTCGCCCCAGAGACCTCCATATTAAGTATGGCAGCATATCTGGTGCATGCACAGCTTTCTTTTAATGAAGTATAATTGGCTTTCTACAGCTATTTCAGCTCACAATGAATCGATTTAAGTTGTGACTTTCCTGCAATGAAATTTGGACTTCAAGTGTAGAGTAATGATTTATTATTTGACCAGATCAATGATCATGCATCTGGATCACATGTGGATATTTAATACAAGTCTGAATTGTACTTTGACCAATTGTCCGCCTTTTAAGGAGCGGATGTGGTGCTCCAGTGGATACCTGACCATGTCGAAGTCTCAGGAAATGAGAAGTCTGTTGAGCAGGCCAGAAGTAGAACAATGCTACCACAGCCCCTACTCAATATCACACTACAGACAACAAGTGCAGATACCATTACATAGAATTGGGCTGAAGGTGGAGATCCCAGATGTTGCTGGATCTGTAGCAACAATACACTACAGATCTGCATGCATATCTTGAGAAATATATCTGGACAGGAATGGCTAAATCTGTAGACTACATCCCAGACCGGACAAACATATTTCAGAAACCAAACATAACCAGATCCCCAGGACCCAGTCGAGAACTTGAATCGAAGAGAACGGAATTTGAGCTTCAAGCTGAGAGCACGCCATACCCTTTCAACAAACTTCTAAATAGAATAGGCCCACTATGTGAACCTCCTTCTTCATCAATCAACTGATGCTATGCTTCTAGTCCAGTGAGGTTCACGAAGGAGACTGTGCGTTTCAGGTCTTCGCCGGTCCCCCACAGCTATTCAAGCATGGTCGCTCCCCCAGGCCAGACTGCCTGACTATATGGCTTGGCTTCGTTCGTTCGTTCTCAATCTCCTGCTACCAAGCCATGAAAGGGCTTAAGTAGCAGAATGTAATCCAGAGAACGGAATGCGTTGTGTCGTAGTTTATAGCTTGACTGCGATATTTGCACCTTTTGGTCCAACACATACGACTTCAGCAAGAATTTTTTAAATACCGGGTTGGCATTCCCTCTTCGATCTCTTCTCCTTAGGCAGTCTGCCCTGCTGCAGTCTGTTATCCAGGATCACCGCGTGAAGGTATAGAAGGGTCTTGGCAGCTCTGGTTCACTGGCCCTGACGCTAGCAGTCAGCTATGGGTCGCTGACCACTGCAGCTCATGCACTGCTCAGCATCTTGATCCCTCGCCTGACTATTTGAACAAAATTGCAGATTCTGTCACGATCACGAGAGTCAGTTGAGCACCTGACTCTGTGCCCAGTGCTAGTTTATCTGTAAAAACGGCTGCTCCCATCACACCCCACCATACACATCACCACAACAACTAAGAAAAGCATGTGCTTTTGTCTGGAAGGGATTGTGCTGTCAAGAGTTGGGATTTGTGCTGTCCAGAGCTATCAGCTCACAGCTAAACAGATTATTTCATTATCACCATAACCGGCTAAATGGATCAGAAGTTTACTTACCAGCACTGAAGTTGTACTTGCTGGGGCGAGGAGACTTTGGAAAATCAGCAAACTTTGGGGGCGGAGATTCCGGACAATGACTGGGTGTGTTGGACATTGACCATTGAGTGTCAGGATTACCTATATCTGTGTATGTTAAAAAAAAAAAAAGAACTTCAGTAATGTCATATGCGACAATTATATCATTCATTGTGAGTTTTGTCTAGATATGTTGGTGATTAATTTCCTGCACAATTATTGTCTCTTAAGCATTCCAGATTTTTATGAACTTATAACCTTCACTGAACTACTGGTGACAAAATTTGCCTGGGGCATTGTCTATGTATATTCACCAGTGTATTCAATGTGTTAACACTGGTTTTGCTATAGAAACAGCTGAATTGAAAATGAGACCACTTCTGCCCGCCCCGATAACAATACAATGGCTTTTTTTTTACTTTAGACAAAGAATTTGTTTGTTTCACATGGATTTGGAAGGTTGTCGCTTTATTGAGAGTGAAGGAAGTTAATTTGTTGCAACAGACGTTTCTGGGGTAGGTCTATTTAGTTTGTTTGTGTAGATGTTTAAATACGTTTCTAGTGGAAACTTAACGAAACACTATCAGTGCTTTGTGGCAATTTCATGGATTTAAAAGACAACTGGTGTACCAAAAATAGGTTTGTCTAATGTTTGTGACATTATTTTTTTAAAAGTGGAAACTAGAAGGATAAATCTCCTACCGAGTAGTACCTGGTATGAATAGAATAGAACCACTATCACAACTGAAGCTTGTTGCTAAAGGTGACTAAAGATGGTTGTACTTCCAACAACATGGCGTCAATATCTTTCTTACCTTTTCCTAATCCTCATCTTATCCCTGTTTTCATCTACCTTTCTTCCACTTTTCTCTCAACCCATTTCACCATTTG
Source organism: Ariolimax columbianus (assembly GCA_036924085.1). Classification (NCBI taxonomy): domain Eukaryota; kingdom Metazoa; phylum Mollusca; class Gastropoda; order Stylommatophora; family Arionidae; genus Ariolimax; species Ariolimax columbianus. Next base: position 46,492,337 of record JAVGWX010000013.1, read on the forward strand.
GTCTTTTCGTATTTGGCCTATATCAGCCTCTCCGGCCTTCTCCCACTTCTTATGTCCTCCTGGCCACCTCATCCCATCTTTGTCCATCATTTGGTATCCTGCCTCCAACCCGTGAGGAGCCATGTGACGATTTCTCATATAACCACACTATTTTTGCCTTTATATATTGATATCCCCCATTTATGGCTTCTTCCGGGGAGTAAGGACTGGTACAGGTCTCACTAAAAAAATGAGAAATGCCTATGCTGACGTACAGCCTCTGCCAATCAAGCCAACCATACCTTCTCGAGTGGTCCACTAGCTGGGTTCGGTGCTCCCCGCTTAAACTAACACGGCAATGGCGAACAGCCAATATCCGGCGCTGACAAACCGGACTCCCGGTGCCTGAAGGGATAAAATAGCAGGCTATGGGTGGGGTAACCCAAACAGAAACCCTCGGGGGAGTGTGACCCCTCCGTCAGATGCTGGGCCCACCGGCACGTGGACATGACAAAGAACCCACCAAGGTCACACCCAGGGAGCTACCATGGTTAAAAGAAATTCAACTGAAGCCCAGCAGACAGTGTTTGGATGATCCGGGACATGGATAGGAAGACTCCAAAACTTCCCCCACCAAAGACGGAACATGCCGGCCAGAATGGCGTGGGTACCCAGAAATGGAAAAGGACATGTACGCATATACGGTTAATGAGTATGCTCAGATATATCACAAGATATGGGACTGCCTCCATGGACTGCCACCAGGCGGAGGCAGCACCGGATCCCAAGCCTCGAAGGGATCCACCCCAAGCTACTGATGACAGCTCTGTGTTAGGAAACATTATACCACAATTTTTCGCCTCAGAACAGGTCATTGCAGACTAAATGCACACATGCATAAAAGGACTGCACAATGTCAGAGAGGACCCCAGACTCCAGAACACATCCTGCAAACATGTCCACTGCACCAACTCCCGTGAGAAGACCTGGCCCGAGGAGAGAAACATATAAGACAAACTGTAGGGAACCATTGAGGACCTGCGACTGACGTGTCACTTCATGGAGGCAGCCCACCTGGTGGCATAAAACGAGCATACAAAACCGAACGCAAAGAAGAGGAATGTATTCTTCCCTTCTTCTATGATTCGTTACTTCATTATTGTTCTTGTTCATTGTCCTGATGAAGACCTATTTATCATTAATGTAGGTTTTGTTTTTGTTTTCGTCTCAGTGAGGGAGTCTGACCATACCCATTTATTAATTTGTGTTTCTCTTTTTTTTTTTAAACACTTTTAAAGGGGCCAGTTGCAGTCTTTGCTTTAAAATAGAGCAAAATAGGTGAATTGATTGTAAACATATGGAAACAGGCTTACTTTTAAAGGGGCTAGCTGCAGTGGTGCTCTTTGCTCTACACTGGAGAGAAAGGTGAATGATGATGATGAATTCTGATATCCATATATGTCATTCCATCTCAGGTCTTTCCTCTAATTTCTGCTGCTTTCCTTAATGTTTCTAAGTGTCATATACTTTCCAGAACTTCATTTTTGATCTTAAACTAACTAATCTTTCTTAGAGACTTTCTACTTCATCTTTGCACTAGTTCTGTTTTACAGTTTTGAGTTATGTGCTACGACTATATCCCACAAAACACATTTCCAAGTCACTAATATGAGTTACTTAATAAAGATGAATCAAATAATAAGAAGAGCCAGTCTACAATCAGATCAACTATGAAGGCGTTTTGAAAAGATTGTCCTCCAGCGTCATAATTATGTCAACATTTCTCAGGGCCACGGGACACCTATGTGAAAATAATATCTAATTAAGTGACTATATGGGCATGTAGTGGCATGAAGTGACTATAGGGGCATGTAGTGGCTATAGGGAGATGTAGTGACTATAGGGACATGTAGTGGCATGAAGTGACTATAGGGGCATGTAGTGGCTATAGGGGCATGTAGTGGCATGAAGTGACTATTGGGGCATGTAGTGACTATAGGGGCATGTAGTGGCATGAAGTGACTATAGGGGCATGTAGTGAATATAGGGGCATGTAGTGACTATAGGGACATGTAGTGGCATGAAGTGACTATAGGGGCATGTAGTGACTATAGGGGCATGTAATGACTATAGGGGCATGTAGTGACTATAGGGGCATGTAGTGGCATGACGTGACTATAAGGGCATGTAGTGGCATGGAGTGGCTATAGGGGCATGTAGTGACTATAGGGGCATGTAGTGGCATGAAGTGATTATAGGGGCATGTAGTGACATGAAGTGACTATAGAGGCATGAAGTGACTATAGGGGCATGTAGTGGCTATAGGGAGATGTAGTGACTATAGGGACATGTAGTGGCATGAAGTGACTATAGGGGCATGTAGTGGCTATAGGGGCATGTAGTGGCATGAAGTGACTATAGGGGCATGAAGTGACTACAGGGGCATGTAGTGACTATAGGGACATGTAGTGGCATGAAGTGACTATAGGGGCATGTAGTGAATATAGGGGTATGTAGTGACTATAGGGACATGTAGTGGCATGAAGTGACTATAGTGGCATGTAGTGACTATAGGGGCATGTAGTGACTATAGGGGCATGTAGTGACTATAGGGGCATTTAGTGGCTATAGGGGCATGTAGTGGCTATATGGGCATGTAGTGACTATAGGAGCATGCAGTGACTATAAGGGCATGTAGTGGCAATAGGGGCATGTAGTGGCAATAGGGGCATGTAGTGGCATGAAGTGGCTATAGGGGCATGTAGTGACTATAGGGGGATGTAGTGGCTATAGGGGGATGTAGTGGCATGTATTGGCTATAGGGGCATGAAGTGGCAATAGGGGCATGTAGTGACTATAGGGGGATGTAGTGGCTATAGGGGGATGTAGTGGCATGAAGTGGCTATAGGGGCATGTAGTGACTATAGTGGCATGTAGTGGCATGAAGTGACTATAGTGGCATGTAGTGACTATAGGGGCATGTAGTGACTATAGTGGCATGTAGTGACTATAGGGGCATGTAGTGACTATAGGGGCATGTAGTGGCTATAGGGGCATGTAGTGGCTATAGGGGCATTTAGTGACTATAGGAGCATGCAGTGACTAAAGGGGCATGCAGTGGCAATAGGGGCATGTAGTGGCAATAGGGGCATGTAGTGGCAATAGGGGCATGTAGTGGCAATAGGGGCATGTAGTGGCATGAAGTGACTATAGGGGCATGTAGTGATTATAGGGGCATGTAGTGGCATGAAGTGGCTATATGCGATGTAGTGGCTATAGGGGGATGTAGTGACTATAGGGACATGTAGTGGCTATAGGGGCATGTAGTGGCTATAGGGGCATGTAGTGGCTATAGGGGCATGTAGTGGCTATAGGGGCATGTAGTGACTATAGGGGCATGAAGTAGCTATAGTGGCATGAAGTGACTATAGGGGCATGTAGTGGCATGAAGTGACTATTGGGGCATGAAGTGACTATAGGGGCATGTAGTGGCTATAGGGGCATGTATTTGCATGAAGTGACATGAAGTGGCTATAGGGGCATGTATTGGCATGAAGTGACTATAGGGGCATATAGTGGCATGAAGTGACTATAGGGCATGAAGTGACTATGGGGGCATGTAGTGACTATAGGGGCATGTAGTGGCATGAAGTGACTATAGGGGCATGTAGTGATTATAGAGGCATATAGTGACTATAGGGGCATGCAGTGGCATGAAGTGACTAGGGCATGAAGTGACTATAGGGGCATGTAGTGGCATGAAGTGACTATAGGGGCATGTAGTGGCATGAAGTGATTATAGGGGCATGTAGTGACATGAAGTGACTATAGAGGCATGAAGTGACTATAGGGGCATGTAGTGGCATGGAGTGACTATAGGGAGGATGTAGTGGCATGAAGTGACTATAGAGGCGTGAAGTGACTATAGAGGCATGAAGTGACTATAGGGGCATGTAGTGGCTATAGGAGCATGATGTGATTATAGAAGCATGGAGTGACTATATGGGCATACAGTGGCATGGAGTGACTATAGGGGCATGCAGTGACTATAGGGGTATGTAGTGGCATGAAGTGACTATAGGGGCATGAAATGACTATAGGAGCATGTAGTGGCATGAAGTGACTATAATGGGGCATGAAGTGACTATAGGGGCATGTAGTGGCATGAAGTGACTATAGGGGCATGAAGTGACTATAGGGGCATCTAGTGGCATGGAATGACTATAGGAGCATGTAGTGGCATAAAGTGACTATAGGGGCATAAAGTGACTATAGGGGCATGAAGTGACTATAGGGGCATGAAGTGACTATAGGAGCATGTAGTGGCTATAGGGGCATGAAGTGACTATAGGGGCATGAAGTGACTATAGGGGCATCTAGTGGCATGAAATGACTATAGGAGCATGTAGTGGCATGAAGTGACTATAGGGGCATGAAGTGACTATAGGGGTATGTAGTGACTATAGGGGCATGTAGGGACTATAGGAGCATGTAGTGGCATGAAGTGACTTAGGAACACGGAGTGACTATAGGGGCATGTAGTGGCATGAAGTGACTATAGGGGGATGTAGTGGCATGGAGTGACTTAGGGGCACGGAGTGACTATAGGGGCATGTAGTGGCATGAAGTGACTATAGGGGCATGTAGTGGCATGAAGTGACTATAGGGACATGTAGTGGCATGAAGTGACTATAGGGGCATGTAGTGACTATATGGGCATGGAGTGACTATAGGGGCATGTAGTGGCATGAAATGACTATAGGGGCATGGAGTGACTATAGGGGCATGGATTGACTATAGGGGCATGAAGTGACTATAGGGGCATGGAGTGGCATGAAATGACTATAGGGGCATGGAGTGACTATAGGGGCATGTAGTGGCATGAAGTGACTATAGGGGCATGGAGTGGCATGAAATGACTATAGGGGCATGGAGTGACTATAGGGGCATGTAGTGGCATGAAGTGACTATAGGGGCATGGAGTGACTATAGGGGTATGAAGTGACTATAGGGGCATGGAGTGACTATAGGGGCATGTAGTGACTATAGGGGCATGGAGTGACTATAGGGATATGGATTGACTATAGGGGTATGTAGTGACTATATGGGCATGTAGTGACTATAGGGGCATGGAGTGACTATAGGGGCATGGATTGACTATAAAGACATGTAGTGACTATAGGGGCATGGAGTGACTATAGGGGCATGTAGTGACTATAGGGGCATGGAGTGACTATAGGGATATGGATTGACTATAGGGGTATGTAGTGACTATATGGGCATGTAGTGACTATAGGGGCATGGAGTGACTATAGGGGCATGGATTGACTATAGGGGTATGTAGTGACTATAGGGGCATGTAGTGACTATAAAGACATGTAGTGACTATAGGGGCATGTAGTGACTATAGGGGCATGTAGTGACTATAGGGGCATGTAGTGACTATAGGGGCATGTAGTGACTATAGGGGCATGTAGTGAATAGGGGCATGAAGTGACTATAGGGATATGTAGTGGCATGAAGTGACTATAGGGGCATGAAGTGACTATAGGGGCATGTAGTGGCATGGTGTGACTGTAGTGGCATGTAGTGACTATAGGGCATGTAGTGACTATAGGGGCATGTAGTGACTATAGGAGCATGTAGTGACTATAGGGGCATGTAGTGACTATAGGGGCATGGAGTGACTATAAGGGTATGTAGTGACTATTGGGGTATGTAGTGACTATAGGGGCATGTAGTGGCATGAAGTGACTATAGGGGCATGAAGTGACTATAGGGGCATCTAGTGGCATGGAATGACTATAGGAGCATGTAGTGGCATAAAGTGACTATAGGGGCATGAAGTGACTATAGGGGCATGAAGTGACTATAGGAGCATGTAGTGGCTATAGGGGCATGAAGTGACTATAGGGGCATGAAGTGACTATAGGGGCATCTAGTGGCATGAAATGACTATAGGAGCATGTAGTGGCATGAAGTGACTATAGGGGCATGAAGTGACTATAGGGGCATGTAGTGACTATAGGGGCATGTAGGGACTATAGGAGCATGTAGTGGCATGAAGTGACTATAGGGGGATGTAGTGGCATGGAGTGACTTAGGGGCACGGAGTGACTATAGGGGCATGTAGTGGCATGAAGTGACTATAGGGGCATGTAGTGGCATGAAGTGACTATAGGGACATGTAGTGGCATGAAGTGACTATAGGGGCATGTAGTGACTATATGGGCATGGAGTGACTATAGGGGCATGTAGTGGCATGAAATGACTATAGGGGCATGGAGTGACTATAGGGGCATGGATTGACTATAGGGGCATGAAGTGACTATAGGGGCATGGAGTGGCATGAAATGACTATAGGGGCATGGAGTGACTATAGGGGCATGTAGTGGCATGAAGTGACTATAGGGGCATGGAGTGACTATAGGGGTATGAAGTAACTATAGGGGCATGGAGTGACTATAGGGGCATGTAGTGACTATAGGGGCATGGAGTGACTATAGGGATATGGATTGACTATAGGGGTATGTAGTGACTATATGGGCATGTAGTGACTATAGGGGCATGGAGTGACTATAGGGGCATGGATTGACTATAGGGGTATGTAGTGACTATAGGGGCATGTAGTGACTATAAAGACATGTAGTGACTATAGGGGCATGGAGTGACTATAGGGGCATGTAGTGACTATAGGGGCATGGAGTGACTATAGGGATATGGATTGACTATAGGGGTATGTAGTGACTATATGGGTATGTAGTGACTATAGGGGCATGGAGTGACTATAGGGGCATGGATTGACTATAGGGGTATGTAGTGGCTATAGGGGCATGTAGTGACTATAAAGACATGTAGTGACTATAGGGGCATGTAGTGACTATAGGGGCATGTAGTGACTATAGGGGCATGTAGTGACTATAGGGGCATGTAGTGACTATAGGGGCATGTAGTGAATAGGGGCATGAAGTGACTATAGGGATATGTAGTGGCATGAAGTGACTATAGGGGCATGAAGTGACTATAGGGGCATGTAGTGGCATGGTGTGACTGTAGTGGCATGTAGTGACTATAGGGCATGTAGTGACTATAGGGCATGTAGTGACTATAGGGGCATGTAGTGACTATAGGAGCATGTAGTGACTATAGGGGCATGGAGTGACTATAAGGGTATGTAGTGACTATTGGGGTATGTAGTGACTATAGGGGCATGTAGTGGCATGAAGTGACTATAGGGGCATGAAGTGACTATAGGGGCATCTAGTGGCATGGAATGACTATAGGAGCATGTAGTGGCATAAAGTGACTATAGGGGCATGAAGTGACTATAGGGGCATGAAGTGACTATAGGAGCATGTAGTGGCTATAGGGGCATGAAGTGACTATAGGGGCATGAAGTGACTATAGGGGCATCTAGTGGCATGAAATGACTATAGGAGCATGTAGTGGCATGAAGTGACTATAGGGGCATGAAGTGACTATAGGGGCATGTAGTGACTATAGGGGCATGTAGGGACTATAGGAGCATGTAGTGGCATGAAGTGACTATAGGGGGATGTAGTGGCATGGAGTGACTTAGGGGCACGGAGTGACTATAGGGGCATGTAGTGGCATTAAGTGACTTAGGAACACGGAGTGACTATAGGGGCATGTAGTGGCATGAAGTGACTATAGGGGGATGTAGTGGCATGGAGTGACTTAGGGGCACGGAGTGACTATAGGGGCATGTAGTGGCATGAAGTGACTATAGGGGCATGTAGTGGCATGAAGTGACTATAGGGACATGTAGTGGCATGAAGTGACTATAGGGGCATGTAGTGACTATATGGGCATGGAGTGACTATAGGGGCATGTAGTGGCATGAAATGACTATAGGGGCATGGAGTGACTATAGGGGCATGGATTGACTATAGGGGCATGAAGTGACTATAGGGGCATGGAGTGGCATGAAATGACTATAGGGGCATGGAGTGACTATAGGGGCATGTAGTGGCATGAAGTGACTATAGGGGCATGGAGTGACTATAGGGGTATGAAGTGACTATAGGGGCATGGAGTGACTATAGGGGCATGTAGTGACTATAGGGGCATGGAGTGACTATAGGGATATGGATTGACTATAGGGGTATGTAGTGACTATATGGGCATGTAGTGACTATAGGGGCATGGAGTGACTATAGGGGCATGGACTGACTATAGGGGTATGTAGTGACTATAGGGGCATGTAGTGACTATAAAGACATGTAGTGACTATAGGGGCATGTAGTGACTATAGGGGCATGTAGTGACTATAGGGGCATGTAGTGACTATAGGGGCATGTAGTGACTATAGGGGCATGTAGTGAATAGGGGCATGAAGTGACTATAGGGATATGTAGTGGCATGAAGTGACTATAGGGGCATGAAGTGACTATAGGGGCATGTAGTGGCATGGTGTGACTGTAGTGGCATGTAGTGACTATAGGGCATGTAGTGACTATAGGGGCATGTAGTGACTATAGGAGCATGTAGTGACTATAGGGGCATGTAGTGACTATAGGGGCATGGAGTGACTATAAGGGTATGTAGTGACTATTGGGGTATGTAGTGACTATAGGGGCATGTAGTGGCATGAAGTAACTATAGGGGCATGGAGTAACTATAGGGGTATGTAGTGACTATAGGGGCATGTAGTGGCATGAAGTGACTATAGGGGCATGGAGTGACTATAGGGGCATGGATTGACTATAGGGGTATGTAGTGACTATAGGGACATGTAGTGACTATAGGGGCGTGGATTTACTATAGGGGCATGTAGTGGCATGGAGTGACTATAGGGGCATATAGTGGCATGGAGGATGGTTACTACGTTGAAAAATAATGACACCTCACGTAAACGACATTCCAAGCTTTAAAAAATGTATAGCTTGTGTTTATTCCTGGCACAGTGATGCAATTATTTCCTCAAAGGAAAAACCTGTCAAATCGCCATCATATAAGCCCAGCTCCTGCAGACTCAAGTAAAGCAATTTTAACTACAGTGGTTAAACCATGTCTTCCGTGTTTATAAAAGTGGACCAATTACCTATAACAATCACTGGAAGTCAAAAGAAATGGATTCAGACTTTCATAGCAGCCCCAGGCTTGATGTGTATGTTAACATATTGCCAGCCTCTGAGAGACTAAGAAAAATATGGGAACCAAGTCAAAATGAAGGCATCAGAAACCATGAGTCTGAAGTTCTCTCTGGCAAACCTCTATTTCTCAGGGTAGAAAAGGAGTGCGCAATAAAGTATATAAGCTCTTGTTATCCTAGAAGGAATCCTGAGGTCCTTTATTTGGGAGCAAAGAACAGGCATGTTGTAAATGTTGACTAAAGAGAGTTGTACATGGGGCTAGCAACCTGATCATGTAAAATAAATTGCTACAAGTCCAAGTAGCAGTGAATAAGACAAATGCAGTGTTAAGTATGATAAAAAGATATTAAACATAGGAGCAAAGAAGTGATAGTTAAACTGTATAAAGCATTAGTCAGACCTAGTTTGGATTACTGGGTACAGGTGTGGTCCTTATCTAAGAAAGGATATAAACATGTTGGAAAGAATTTAAAAAAGAGCGACAAAACTGATAGTGGGATTCCAGAATTACAGTTATGACTAAAGACTCAGAAAACCGGCCTACATTGACTAGAAAAGAGAAATAATTCAAATTAACTTAATACAAGTTTATAAGATAAGCAAAGGATAAATATAACAAGTTTTTCAAAACACAACGGCCTACAAGAACGAGAGGGTACAGCTACAAATTAATTAAAGAAAGATATTATAAATATTTTTCTAATCAGAGAGTGGTGAATGCTTGGAATGCATTGCCACAGGATGTTGTGGAGGCAGGGTCAATTAATGCATTCAAGAATAGATTGAATGCACATAGTTTTTAGCAAGGAAATGTAAAAGAGACTGGTTGTATACAGACATGCAGTCTTCTAAGCCAGTACAAAGAAGTTAAGTTATGTTAAGTTAGAAACCACAGTGTGCTTTGGTGCAAAGTTCCTTCATCAGTCAGGGACCCATAATTCATCAAGACCCTATCCACCAAGCGACGAACCTGGAAGAAGACTGGAACCATGGAGCCTAGCTAAGAGATTAAGGATCAGAGAGAGAAGGAAAAATTTGGTCCCAAAAACAGCGTGCTGAAATTGGACATGTCAGGCCAAAATACGCAGAGATATTGCAGCCTCGCTATAAGCTATGAAACGATGTCCTTTTCAGGACAAATGTAGAAGAGGAAGACAGATCAAATATTAACAAGATGCACACACAAAAATATAATTGCATTGATACACATACTCACATTTAGGCGACTTTTTAGCTGTTCTACTTCTGGTCACATGAACTTTTTTCTTTTTAAATTCAGGCTCACTGTTGAAGGTATCCTCTAGGATTTTTCTTTTCTTGCTTGAGGGAACATCCTGGTCAGTCCCACTGCTTTCTGACTGCTGCGCAGTTATTGTAGGGTCCAGGTTGTCAGTGGAGGCAATGCTGGTCACATCGTTGTCAGAAGGAGATTCACTGGCAGATTTTAATGGCGCAGGTTTGGAAGACGAGGCAAGTAATGATATTGTTGGAAATGATGGACTTGTATCTTTCTTTCTGTCTGTATGAAGGTCTGATTTTGTGGAGAGATCATCTGAATGATACTGGCTGTCAGTATGTTGCATGGCATCATTTTCAGCATCTTCTCCGTCGTGCTCAGGAGTATTAGGTGGTGTATTATCAAAAGCTACACTGCTGGATTCATTATTTTCTAGGTGAGGTTCAAACCCTTGACTTTCACGTTCATTCTTAACATCTTTTATATCTACATTCGTATCTGGCTCTGCAGCTGAGGTAGAAATAGAAGGTATGTCAACTGAATTAACAGATTGAGATAACGTTGGATCACTATGAGGGAAGCACTGAGATGCACTAGTGTTATCAGTTGTATTGTCACTGTCTTCAATATTTACACTATATTCTAACACATCTAGTGAGCCTCTTGTTATGACTTTTCTTCCTATCTTTGCCTTTCGCACACTACTTTCTTTCCTATCATTATCGGACACCCGTTTCACTGGCAGTCTCTTCAATGGCAGCCTCTGTTCTTGATCAGATTCGATTTCCTGCAATGAATGCATGACTGCCTCTACCACACTGTTCCCTGTGCTTTCATAAAGTTCATTCACGTCCATCTTAGACTCAGAGATAGTCACTTTCTGCTTTCGTCCTTTCTTCATGCGTCCTTTACCTTCTGCAAATGTATCTCCACCTGGTAGAGAAGCTACATCTGCTGTATGATCACAAATGGGCTCATTTATTGACACACTTTCTTCATCTTTCACAAAATTAGGGCCAACAAGTTTTTTCTTTGTCTTTTTCAGAGAAGTTACACCAGTTGTATGATCACAAATGGGCTCATCTACGGACACACTTCCCTCATCTTTCACAAAATCATGGCCAACAAGTTTTTTCTTTGCCTTTTTCTTCACCTTCTTCTTATCCTTTTCATCTTCTCCGGAAGCAGTTTCCTTGGCTTCCTTTAGAACAACAGCAGTTTTCTGACTAGTCTCCCACTTTTTGGTAATCTCAGGATGCCATGGTGTATCCATGTTAGCATCAAAATCATAAGGAGATGGTTCTAGTTTATCAGAATATGACATTGATAGTATTGACATAGGCTCTAGGACAGGTATTTCTGAAACTAGACTAGAGCCTGCTGTATCACAAGCTTTATTCAATTTCTTTCCTTCTTTTGGAGTGTTGCTCTTTCTGCCTCTCCAACACTTGGGCTTCTCAGAGTCCTTGTCCTTCTTAACCACCTCCACGTCTACTTTTACTAAGCGAGGAATGTTCAGGTCAGGCAGGAAATCAGGTAAACAGATCTCTTCCGAGGCTTTATCAGATTGGACAGATTTTGAATTGTCTTTCCCGTTGTCTTTGTCCTCTCTTTCTTTTTCTTCTACAGTGTCAACCTTTATAGATTCGTTATCTTCAATATCAACATTGGTGTTAGGCACAGATTTTGTTTCTGCCTCATCTGCATTACCATTTTCTTCATGTTTCATCTCTCCCTCCCCATAAGACATGGCTGCTCGAATTTCATAAACAGCATCTCTCACTACCACCACAGAAACAGTTGCTCTCTCCTGTCTAACATAAGAAACACTTGGAGACATATCTACATTAGTCACAGGTTTAACAACAAATTCTTTACAAACATCTTCCTTCACTAAATTCTTGGAAGAATCTTTACTCTGCTCAATCTCATTGCTAATGTCTTTTGAAATAGAAGCATTCCCTTTAATTTGGTCATCTATATTGATTTCATTTTCCACCTCCTCTTCCTCATGGATTCTCTCAGAACCAGTTTCAGATGTCGTCTCTTCTGAAGGATTCATTTCGGCCTCAACACTTGTGTCCCCAGACTTCCCTTTCAAAGATCCCTCTTCTGACCCCTCATACTCTTCTACATCCAAGATGTCATCGTCTTCAGTATTATCCTCCTTGATGTTTCCATCGTCATCATCGTCGGCTCTTTCAGAGTCAGAAGCATCATCCACGTCACTGCTCATGTTGCTTTCTGAAGAAAAGGAACACAAGCATCAAAAGTGTAATAATAAACAAATATATTGGGTGGGTTAGTGGGTGAGAGACAGGAATTACAGGGCTGAGAAAAAAGGCGAAGGCCTCTGGCCTATAAAGTAACTGCATAGTGAGCAGGCTAGACTTTTATTTTATCTCCGACAACTACTCTTCATAGGCCAATATATAAAGTGCTAAATGTAGATATTTCCAAAACAAACCCAATGCCCATAACAAAAGGAAATGCCTAAAAATCTGCAATTGCAGAAAGAAAGAATGCTGTTAAAACAACTTTGAAATTCCAGGTATTGTGGAGCCCTCACAACAGTAATTAGAAGGTAGGTAGGTAGGTAGTCCGCCATGTGACAAGGGTCTATTGTACCAACCGTCCATGGACAGGATGAGTGGCTGTGTCCCAGGCTGCATGCAATGAGAATGATGTCTTTCATTTGCTCTAGTCATGTGGTGTGTTGATGTTCACGGGGACAGGACCACAGTGGAGAGGGCCATTTCCTTTCCTTGATATTCGTGGCCTGTTTCAAGAGTTGATGGGCGGGCACAGCAATAAATGGAGGATGTATATTATAAATAAAGAGCAGGATTTTACGAGCTAATAAATCTTCTTCGATCAACTGATACTTTACTTCTAGCCCGGTGAGGTTCACATAGAAGACTGTGCGTTTCAGATCTTCGTTAGTCCCGGACAGCTTTTCAAACATGGTTGCTACCCCAGGCAGGACTGCCTGTCTTTAGTCTGCATAAGTGGGGCAGAGAATATGAGAAGAAATAGGAGTACAGTGAATGAGGCTACAGCAGCCAGAGGCTCATAGCTAAATAAACAAAATAAAACAATGAATATAAAGTAATTCTACCACTAAGGAGGCTAAGTATACCTCAAACAGACACCCATCTCACCTATAAAATTAAGAAAACCACAAACAAAAATGTGGCTAGAAATAAAGCCAACAAATGTATCAAGATAAACAATGAAAACAGCCCTATTATATTCACAGATGGAAACCTTCATCTTCGATCAACTGATGCTACATATCTAATTGGGTGAATTCTTGAAGGAGACTGTCTGTTTTAGGTCTATGTCGGTCCCCCACAGCTTTTCGAGTATGGTCACTCCCCCAGGTCAAATTGCCTCTCCTTGGTTTGTTTAAGTGGGGCATTTCTCCAGAATATCTTCTGGTGTTTGCTTGGGTGTTCCGCAATCACACGTGGGGTTGTTTCTGAGACCAATTCTGTGAAGGTGGGCCTTGAGTCTGCAATGTCTCATTCTGAGTCTGAAGATCTTTGTCTGCGCCTCTCTACCAAGTTTGTCTCTGCTGTCATTTTCTGGTTATATTCTTTATGCTGGTCTCTCTATTCCGTCCTCGTAGATCGTTTCGCGAGTGTCTTTACTTCTTTATATCTCCAGTGGATGGTTGAGTCTTCGTGCCGCCAATTATGACTTTTGCAAGCTCATCTGCCTTCTTGTTTCTAAGGATCCCACTGTGGGCGGGAATTTGGGGCGGGGATAGCAACACAATATTATATTTTATTTCATGTAAGAGTTTATCTTGTTTATGGCTTGCGATTGCTTAAAGTATGTTCCTGGAGTCTGTTAGAATGAAATGGGAAGCAAATAGAAGCCGGAAAAAATAAAAGGAAAATGATAAAAAATTATAAGGACATGGGAAATTTTTTTAATCTTCACTGAACAACCAGCAATAATACAAAACACACTAGAAATAGTAGCTAAAAAATCCACCACCAGATGTCACTATACTCACAGACTCACTTCCATCAGTCCAATCTCTCAAGAGAGCACATGGAGGTCAAAGGTCTGACATAGTGGAAGAAATATGAACACTAAACAGATACCATTCTAAAAGGCTAACAACAGAACATGTAGTTGAAAGTATTCTCAAGGATTTGGTGGCTGATAAATTGGATTTAGATGCTGATTATTCTGAAAATGACAAGTGATTATTTGAATGATGACATGTGTGACACGGATCAATGATTATGATTAAGCTAGATCTCCTGATGTCCCTCGGAGGATCAGACACGCTCATGGAGGGTATCCCACATAATGTATCCAGTAAATTTTGTACAGGATGGTCTTCAACAAATATATTCCACAATCTACTGGCATAAGAAATAGGAACGTTGGAGATGATCAGCTCAGTCAGTTTGAGAGAGTAATGAAATTGGAGCACATAGTTTTGTCACAGTAAATGATTTCCTCGATTGTTTAGGATGGTGCATTTTGTCAGGAGCACTGAAAAATGGGATTTTACGGATCTGGTGGTGAGAGTAAAAAGGGTCAAAAGAGACTGAAACACTGGTGTTGGACAGTTCGTGTTGTAGTTTGATGTGATGCCCCATGTCCTCTACGAAGGATCAGCAACATGACTAAGCTGAAAGTCTACCATGTTGCCATTCTTCCCACCCTGCTCTACACATGTTAGAGAAGGAAAGGACTGTCCACGCTGGAGACACAAGGAGGCTGAATCCTTTCCACATAGAGATCAAAGATGCAGCAGTGAATGAGCTGATAGCAGCCAGCAAATCACAGCTGAGCAAGACCTATTCCTCCTGGAAACCGGTTGCACAAGTATAGTCTGGCAATAGGGATCGCAGTGGGAATTCAAATGCGGTACTCAAAAAAGCCAGCTGAAACCAGATGTGTCGGGCCAAAAGAAACATATATTGCAGCCTCACTGTAAACTGTAAACTTTGACACAACGTCCTTTTTAGGACAAACGCTGAAGAAGAACAACATTCATATGACTTGTCTGAAGTGCATAAACCACATTCACTGGCAGAAATGTATCACAAATAATGAAGTCCTATCCAGAACTTGCATGTCTAGCATTCAAGCACTTTTGCAAAAAGTTCAACTTCGATGTGCTGGCCACATTGCTAGAATGTCAAGCATAAGGCTTCCAAAGAATACTTCTGTATAGTGAGCTGAGTGCAGGAAAACAATCGCAGAGACATCCAAAAAAGGGTGCCAGGGACAATCTAAAGGAGTCTCTTATGTGCTGTAAAATAGATACTACTACCTGGCACGGCTAGACTTTTGCAAAAATCCCAATTGAGATGGGCTAGTCACCTTGCTCGAATGTAAAACGAAAGGCTTCCAAAGAGGCTCCTGTACAGCGAACTGAATGAAGAAGCACGATCACAAGGAAGTCCAAAAAAGCATTTCAAGGAGTCTGAAGGAGTCCCTTAAGTGCTGTCAAATAGACATTAACACCTGGGAGAACCTGGCACAAAATCGCTCAACATGGAAGAGTGCGGTCCCAGACGGCATTGAAATCAATGAGTCTCCGTATCCAGGCAGCCCAGGATAGACGTGCAATCAGGAAGTCTAGCGCAGAGAAAATATCAGAGACAACTACCAGACTACATTTGCCAGTCGTGTCATAGACCTTTCCAGGCTAAAATTGGACTGATCAGTCATGAGCATACACACATACTCAAGGCTGCATTATGACATGTGACGATGTTGGTGGTCCTCATTGACAATGAAGGACAAATTATTATTATTACCACTTAACTTAACTTAACGTCTTTATACTGGTTTCGAAGACCCTGCAGAGTCTGTATACAACCAGTTACATTTACATCACCTAGCTCTAAAAGTTATGCGCATACAGTTTATTACCACCTGGGAATCATTCAGCCTGGAGAGGCACGGTCAAATAGGGCAACCCAGTCAGCAATGCAGGCAGCTCAGGATACAAGTGCGATGAGAAAGTCTAGAGCAGAGTGAATACCAGTTAGACGTTTGTCAGTCATGCAATAGAACTTTCCAAGCTCAAATTGGCTTGATCAGCCACAAACACACACCCAGTCTCTGTTAAGGCAGTATGACACAGGATAATGTTGGCGGTTCTCATTGATGCAGTGGACAAATTACTATTATATGGTCTTCTAGGTTACAGGAAAGAAGGAGAACCAAGAACTAGTCTAGTCTGGTTTAAAAACAATGACGATTTTGACATTTGTTTTAGACTTTTGGAAATGATTTATTGTTTTTCACTTGGATTTGACAATGAAGCAGATAGTTTTTGCAACAGATTTTTCTGTTTAGTTTGTTTATGTAGCATACAATAATTACATTTATAGTGGAAACAGAGATATGGTCATCTTTTTTTTTTTATAGCAAGGGACACCAAAAGCGGTTGAGCGTATATGTTTGTACTGTTTTTCAACACTTTCACCTTCATCTTCTTGTATCTCAGAAACTAACACACACACACACACAAGAAAAACAATAACACCAACAAGTTGTTTAGTAATTTATGTCTCCACACACACAAAAATCATATCACTAGACCAACAAAACAAATACAAATGTTACAGGTTCTCAAAGTCAACAACCATAGTAAAAAGTGATGTGCTGAAAAATAATATGGCTGTAGGGCAAATTGCGTCAATTTTTAATGTGGTTTGGTAAAGGTTAAAAAGCTTAATATATACAGAAATACACATTAAAAATGAACTGACCTGGAGACTTTGACCCAGTTGAATCCGCCAGAACTGAGCGGTGCCTTGTCATTCTTTTACCTGAGCAAAATAGATCAAGTTGAAAATCTTAATTTTGGTATCAGACAGGATTATATTTTATTTTTGTTCATAAAAGTGATACTCGGAATTACAAGAATAGAACAACTGTCACCCCTCAAGCATGTGGAAAGGTGAATAAAGAGGGTTGTGCTTGAGGTATGCAACTTCATCTTGTACAAATAAAATTGCCATTATAATCTGTTTCTGCAAAAGCTCAGATACAGGCTTCCTTTAAATGGACCACATGCAGTCAAAACCAACAAAAAGGTGAATAACTATTATGCTTGGAAATAGGCGGGGGGAGGGGCGCGTGTCGGTGGGTGTAATGGGTTTACTACATCGTTACAGTATCATTATCATGTAGCAAGTCCCTTGCAGAATGTCTCTCTCACAACAGCCAATCTATAAGACTCTCGATATTTAAATCTGTTGTCATCTTCAGGAAACCGTGATGTCTTGTGTCCATCTTCTCCTCAGCCTTGGGGGGTGTGTGGGGGGGGGGTTTTGGTTTGTTGTTACCCTCCAGGCCATTATGACGTTTGATGTGACCAAAATATTTCTCCCGCGATATCCAGTTCTTTTGGGATATCTGCATTTTTCCTTTTTGATATCCATGATATTTTGAGCACTCTTCTGTAGTATTTTAGTTCAGAAGATTAAGTGTTTGTGTGATAGTCCACATTTCAAATCCATACATTGCCACTGGGAAGATGCAAGTTGGCAGGATTTATGTCTGCCATTTTATTAGAGTGTCGCCATAGTATAGTTTATACGTTATAATATATGTACCTACGAGCCTTCCTTTTCAATTTCACTGTACTCCCAGCTATGTGCTACAGTGCTGAGACGTGGACACTAACAAAATCACCAGATGTCAAATTTAGAGTGACCCAGCCTCCCTTGAGAGATGCTTGGTCTGAATCACTCTCCAATGAATGCAAGGTCTACACATTTCTGACATAACACAATTGTCCCTGGTGAAGGATGCAGTAATCCATGCAGACAAGGCAAAACATAGATGGGCTGGTCACATGTTAAGATGAAACAATGGTTGATGGAGCACAGCGACAGCAGCAATTTGGTACCCCCCGAGGTAGAAGAGACTGCGGGGAAGACCTCTAATGTGTTGGTCTGACTACATTGCTATACGCTGCAACATCCGAGATGCCTATAGAGGAGCACTTACCATGCACTGGACTTCCGTGGCCCAAGACAGAGTCCATTGGAAATGAAATTGGGACCCGCAGCTACACTGAGGAACGGTCATCAAGATCAAGAATATAGGTAGATAAACTTTTTCTTATTCTTTTTTCTATCCTACTGCTCTTGTCTCGCCGTATCACAGATGTGGTTTGTGTAACTTCTGGTTTGCGTTAGGTGGGAGACTTGTGCTGGTGTCCTCCTGAACTTTTGGACTGAACTATTCAACACTTACATGGACTAAATAGCAACAGAACCCAGCCAAACTGCAATACCAGAAGGGGAATTCAACATATAAGGAGCAAAGCACCAAACTCATTACATCAACTGCTCTTTGTAGATGACCAAAGCCTAATACATGAAGATGAAGACTGCAGAATCAATGAATGTACTAGATGGTCTGTGAAAGATATCAAATGAAAGATGGATAGATGATATGAGAGAAACCGTTCATCAATACAGACTTACAAAAGACGCTTGGTCCAAGAAAGGTCAATCAAGCACCCCAAGACACTTAACAGCACAAGTTGATGGAAAAGTAAGTAAATCGAAACAGAGTTGTACACGATATGGTTACTGCAGTGACAAGTGGCCTTTATTCTCAGCCCTATAAATCCTTTTTGTAGACTCAAGCAATGAAAATGCAAATTGCAATGATAGCTTTTAATCATAATGTAGCATGTCCTTTGTAGAACGTCGCTCCCATCACAGTCTGTCTGTCTGAAACTCGTTCTCTTGGCAAAACTCTAGCCTCCGCCAGTCATACTCAGGCATTCCTGGATATCTCTGCATTGCCATAGCTAGTCTTCTTCTGATTTCTTTCGAGAAGTCGCCATTTTTGTCAATTCTGGAGCCCAGATATTAAAAATGTATGACCTGATCTATTTCTTCACCACCCACTGCAAATTTATGCTGACATTGTGTTTTTCGGTGGTCATTTTCTTTGTTTTATTTATGTTTATGAACAGGTTTTGATCTTTACTATGTCCATTAACGGCTGAAAGTAGCTGCTCTAGCCCTTCTGCAGTTCTTGATAGTATCACTGTGTCATCTGTGTATCGTAAATCTGGAATCTCGTACCCCTCAATCGTAAATGGGTCGAAACTTTCTTCTTCTTCGTACGCAGTCAGACAGTAACCATTATTTTTTCGAAAAAGGCAGCGATCATCCTGAGGCTGTCGACACTGCCATAGAGCTTGTCTAGTGTTGCCACTGGTGATGGCCACATCTGCTCTCTCTGATCCTCGTATGTCGGGCATTTTGCAGCAAATGCTCAGCGGTCATTTTCCCGGTACCACACAGGCATTCGTCGGTGCCACCTATTTTCAATTTGTTGAATAGGTGGTACCTCAGTCTATTGTGGCCAGTGCGAAGTCTGAAGACCACGACCTGCTCTCTTCTGTTCAACTGGTAATAGGCATCATTTTTGGTGTAGCCAGTATGTTCGGTTTCCCATTTGGTCATGTATCTAGCTCTAATAAGCCGTTTTGACTCTTCGTATGTCATACTAGTATCTGGTTGTGGTAGTTTTGCACCTTCTTTTGCCAGTCTGTCTGCCTCCTCGTTGCCTTGGATGTTGCAGTGAGATGGAACCCACTGTACCACTACCCTTTTTGGTGCGGACTGCTGGCATAGTTGACAGAGTACTGCTCTTAATTCATTAAGTTCAGTATTTTTCTGGCTTTTTAGTGCTGTGACTACGGCCAGAGCATCTGTAAGCAGGACTATGTGGCTTTCATTCCTTTTACCTGTCACCATTTCTTCCACTGCCGCCCTCAGTGCCTCTGCCTCCGCTCTGAAATTGCTTGTGTATTTTCCAGTAGCGAATGACAGTGTTTTTTTCTGCCATTTGGTAGGTTCAGAAATGCTCCTGCCCCTCCGTTCTGTGTTGTATTTGTTACGGAACCGTCGGTGTATGCATGGGTCCAGTCCATGCTTGGATAGTTTTCCGTTATGTAACTCAGGGTAGTATCTCTTCTTTCTTTTTCAGACTGGCAGTTTTTGTTTCTAATACCTAGTATATTTTCTACCACCTCTGGAAATATATGCTGCCTCCAGGTAGGTTTTCGTACAGTAGGGATGGGCTTTGGTATTAGTGCGTTCATGGGGTTTTCGTGCATCTTTGCTTTGGCTATTTCTGCAAAGTTTCTTCGCTTTAGTTTCCCATTTCCGAAATTGTTTAGTCTCTGGTGCATTGGATGGTCAGTCAGTCTTCTGAGTTTCTCTGATTGCAGCTGGGCTCTGCAGTCTCTTCTGTCGGTCATGGAATGCAGTTTTGTAATCTTTCCAAGTTCTACAATTGGCGTTGACTTCATGCCTCCTGTTATAACTCTCATGGCTTGGTTTTGGAGTTTGCTAATTTTATCGAAGTTCGCCTTTGCTGCTGTTGTCCATGCCGCAATGCCATACTCGAGAACTGGTCTCACTCTTCCCGTGTACAGTTTCTTTAGTATACTTTCGTCTGCTCCCCAGCTTGTGCCAGCAAGTTTCCTCATGATTGCCATTCTTTCTCTGGCTCTCATTCGGTTTCTCTCGATCTGACTTTTCCATGTCATGCGCCGATCAAATGTGACTCCCAGGTAGTTTGGGTTGTCGTTTGGCTGCAGGTATTTGCCGTTTAGACTTAATTTGGTGTTTTGGGGTTTGATTGATAGCGAGAATATTGTACATGTCGTTTTGTCCTCGTTTATTTTGACCAGCCATGAGTTCGCCCACTCTTCCAGCGAAGTTAGGGCCTGCTGCATCCGATTTCTTGCTATGGTGAGATTCTTTTCAGAGGTCCACATAGCCAGATCGTCTGCAAACATTGAGCTATGGACTCTTCTTGGTATATTCTCTGTAATGTCATTTATATACACCAGGAAGAGTGTGGGTGACAGTACTCCTCCTTGGGGTACTCCCTGCTCAAGTGTCACCTTTTTGCTCATCTGCCCTTGTACTTGAACTCTGGCCGTTCTGTTTTTGAGGTAGTGGTTGATCCACTTGTACATTTTCCCACAAACTTCACTTCTTCTTAGCTTGACTCTAAGTCCTTCTTCTTCTTCTGCGTACACAGTCAGACAGTAACCATTATTTTCTCGAAAAAAGCGGCGGTCATCCTGAGACTCTCGCCACTACCATAGAGCTTGTCTTGCAGTTCCACTGGCAATGGCCACATCTGCTCTCTCTGATCCTCGTATGTCGGGCAGTTCTGCAGCAGATGTTCAGTGGTCATTTTACCAGTACCGCACGGGCATTCGTCGGTGCCACCTATTTTCAATTTGTTGAATAGGTGGTACCTCAGTCTGTTGTGGCCAGTGCGAAGTCTGAAGACAACGACCTGCTCTCTTCGGTTCAACTGGTAATAGGCATCGTTTTTGGTGTAACCAGTATGTTCGGTTTCCCATTTGGTCATGTATCTGGCTTTGATAAGCCGTTTTGACTCTTCGTACGTCATACTGGTATCTGTTTGTGGTAGCCTTGCACCTTCTTTTGCCAGTCTGTCTGCCTCCTCGTTGCCTTGGATGTTGCAGTGTGACGGAACCCACTGTACCACTACCCTTTTTGGTGCGGACTGCTGGCACAGTTTGCAGAGTGCTGCTCTTAAGTCATTAAGCTCAGTGTTTTTCTGGCTTTTTAGCGCTGTGACTACTTCGAGAGCATCTGTCAGCAGGACTATATGGCTCTCATTTTCACTGTGTGTTACCATTTCTTCCACTGCCGCCCTCAGTGCCTCTGCCTCTGCTCTGAAATTGCTTGTGTACTTACCAGTAGCGAATGACAGTGTTATTTTTCTGCCATTTGGTAGGTTCAGGAATGCTCCTGCCCCTCCGTTCTGTGTAGTGTTTGTTACAGAACCGTCCGTGTATGCATGGGTCCAGTCCATGCTTGGGTAGCTTTTCGTTATGAAGCTTAGGGTAGTGTCTCTCCTTTCTTTTTCACTCTGGCAGTTTTTGTTTGCAATACCTGGTATATTTTCTACCACCTCTGGAAATATATCCTGCCTCCAAGTAGGTTTTCGTACAGTAGTGATGGGTTTTGGTGTTGTTAGTGCGTTTATGGGATCTTCGTGCATCTTTGCTTTGGCTATTTCTGCAAAGTTTCTCCGCTTTAGTTTCCCATTTCCCAAATTGTTTAGTCTCTGGTACATTGGATGGTCCGTCAGTCTTCTGAGTTTCTCTGACTGCAGCTGGGCTCTGCAGTCTCTTCTATCGGTCATGGATTGCAATTTTGTAATCTTGTAATCTTTTCAAGTTCTGACTCTAAGTCCATCTTTCCAGACTTTGTCAAATGCCTTTTCCAGGTCCACCCAAACCGCAACTGTGTGTTTCTGTTCCTGGTAGGCATCTTCTATTTCCTGGGCTATGAGGATGACCTGATCCTCAGTGGATCTGTGCTGTCTAAAGCCTGCTTGCTGTGGAATTAGTATGCGTTTTTCTTCCAGATGCCACATCAGTCTGGTGTTTATCATACGTTCCATCAGTTTGCCGACACAGCTCAGTAGGCTGATAGGCCTGTATCCATTTGGATCTGTTTTGTCTTTTCCTTTCTTTGGTACTGGTACAAGTACTGCGTCTTTCCATGCCTGGGGTACAATACCCCTTTTCCAGCTTTGGTTCAGGACTGATAGCAGTTTCCTCTTTGCTGTTTGGCCCAGCCCCATCAGCATTTCGTTTGTTATCCTGTCTTTTCCGGGAGATTTCCTTTTCTTTAATGTTCTCATGGCCTCTTCCATTTCGTTCATTGTTAATTTTGCCATCATATGCTCTTCTGGTGCCATATTGATGTTATCGTGCCCCTTTTGCTCTTCATTAATGTCTGTATGCCTATCTGCAGGGACATCTATGTGGTTCGCTCTGGCATAGTGTTCAACAAAGGCGTTTGCGGCTTTTTTTCCAGTGAGCAAGTTTTCGCCCTGCTTGATGGTAATTTGTTTGTTCGACGGAGTTTCGTCATTCATGGCTCTGACTAGCTTCCATAGTTTGTTCCCTTCTTTGTCTAAGTTGAGGCTTTCTGTTTTTTTTTCCAGCCTTCTCTTGCTGTTTGGTTTAGAGTGTATTTGTCTTTCGCCGTGGCGGCTTTGAGGGCAATTTTTGCTTCCATAGATTGTTCTCGCTCTGCCATGTTCCTAGCATTTGTGACTGCGTCTTCCGCTTTCTGCAACTCATCATTCCAATAGGGCTTATAATTTTTCCTTGCCCCTCTTGGGATGGTTTCAGTGGCAGCTTGCATTATGGCTTTGCTTAGGCTTTCCACCATGGGCTTCATTTTGTTGTTCCGTGTGTTGATGGTTTCACACAGCCCATCTGTCAGGCTTGCAAATCTGTCCCAGTCGGCTCGTTTGTAATTCCAATGTGGGAGCGGTTTTGTTTCCTGTGGGCCTATTTCCATTTCAATTTCTAGCCTAATTGGCCTGTGGTCGCTACCTGCCAATTGGTTTAGCACCTGGCGGTCTATTTTATGGTGAATGTCCACTGTGGAGAAGGCCAAATCTGGAGTAGAGGTGGTATGCCATGTTCTAGAAGGGTCGAAACTTTCAATGTTCTCGTCTTCTGGAACGTTTCTCATTATACATTCCGCATATATGTTGTACAGATAAGGTGAGAGGATACATCCCTGTCGGACTCCCTTTTGTACTGCAAACCAATCTGATGTTTGCCCAGATACTCGGACAGCGGCTTGTTGATCTTGGTATAGCTTTTGATAGAATATTTTATTACAATAAAATTAAAAACTTATCTGCCAGGTATGGTGCTTTCTTACCTCTAACACACGTGTCTGAGCTGGAAGATCGTGTTGACCTACTTTTGGCAGCAATCAGCTTTGGTGTGCGGAAAACCTGTTCTGGTGTATTCAAAGATGACATAGATTTTGGGGTGTTTGTGGTAGAAGTAGACGGTGGAGTCTTTCTCAGACAGCCTGAAAACTGAAATTTAAAATAATATTCTGTTATCAGATTTTGTTCTTTCTGCTTCTGCATTCAGGTTCTTGTTCATGCTCAACCTGGAAATTTAAATATACCTCGCAACGACAAGACAAGAGATTATGACAAGAACAACCATATATAGCAACAATTCAAACAGCAAGAAAGCTCATAAAGAACACCAAAAAAAGAAACTTGGTGGATAGAAGGGTCATGTGAAACACCAGGAGAGAGGTTTACAGACACCTGGCAAGTTATATTCCTAATGGCAGCATCAATCAACTCACAAGGAAGGACCATGTTCCGAATGAGAACCCAACACATCTCACTAAATAATCACCTCAACAGAATCCAGCCAAAATACACTTCAAAGTGTCAGCTGTGTACATACTCATACAAAACCGCTAATCACTATCTCTTTGAGTGTCCAGTGCAGAATAATGTTAGGAAAATTCATCCTCTGAGGTTAGATTGTTGTTGTTGTTGTGTCATTTCCCACAATGAGTAAGTTTACTCTTTTGTGCACCCTGAAATGGACGTTAAGTGGCGGGTTGCAGTAATCTTTCCTCATATGCCGAGCATGCTGATGAGGAGCAGTCCTCTAGGAGGTTGTGCTATGCTTAGCTTCATCTGTGTGGCGCTCACATCGATCAAAATCTCATCAGACAGGCTGCCTTGAAAACAGCCTATTTCCAGCGAACGCTACATGGAAGAGAGAGAGAGAGATTGTGGTCTTGGCCAGTGTATTGTGCCTGACCCCGACGTCCTGGTCAGTATGTTGTGCCTGGATGGCCTAGCGTCTCAGTTCCCCCTGGGGTTAGATAAATGCTTGTTTGCTTTCAGTGTACGAGCACCATGTCATACAGCATGCATCCAGTATTGAGCGACATGGATTGCCTTGTCATTTGCCTCCAGCATGTCACACCTATTGCATATTTTCTGGAGGTTGGGGCAGGTCATCAGGTGGTCTGGGTCCTGTATTGCGATACAGTCAAATGTGTCATCATCTGTGTATCCCCATCTTTTCACTTTCCTTTCGCACCGTGATATACCAGTTCAGAGTCTGTTCAGCAACTTCCATGTTGTAAATGGTAGATGATGTCCAGGGGGCAGGTTCCTCTCGAAGTTCCATCTCTGGGGCCTATTTTTCGATACAGCGGCTCTCAGGGCTTGTCTGTATCGGCTGATTTTATTTGTTAGATAAATGGAACACTTTGTATGGAAGTAACACATGCAAATACCATTACATGGCATTGGGCCGAAGGGCAAGAGTCCATATTGTTGCTGTACCCATAACAAGGACAACATTCATTTTACCATCATCAGCTTCTTTATTTTTTTGTTGTTGTGTTTTTTGTTTTTGCTTTTGCCTTATTTCTTTATTCCCAAAAGCGTTGTGCGTTGCACTGTTTTCATTTTGCGCCTGTCGGATGTGCCTCTTCTGGTCGGAGATTGGTCCATTCTTTTATGTTGTCCTCCCACCTCTTTTTGGGATGGCCTCTTCGTTGTCTGTCTTGCACCTTTCTGTGCAGGATCGTATTTGCAAGACCATTTGATCTCAATGTGATCGTACCAAGAGAATTTCCTTCTTTTGACAGTTGCCAAGAGGTCTTCAAAAGGCCCTATTGCTGTTGTAATTCTTTCTCATATTTCATCATTTATAACTTGATCTTTGTACGTGACGTTTAGAAGTCTTCAGAAACATCTCATCTCCAAGGCCTGTATCCTCCGTTGCAGGTCAGCTGTAATTGTCCAAAGGCCTTTGATAGAGTACTTCATCAAAGATTATTTCGAAAGTTAAAATCACATGGAATAGGTGGGGAAGTTGCCAAATGGATTGAAAATTGGTTAACGGGAAGAAGGCAGAGGGTGGGCATAAATGAGGAGTACTCTGAGTGGTGTGAAGTGAAAAGTGGTGTGCCACAGGGCTCGGTTTTGGGACCAATTTTGTTCTTGATATATATAAATGATTTGGACATTGATATGAGATCCATGATTGCAAAATTTGCTGATGACACAAAACTATGCAGTAGTGTCTCATCTAAAGCGGAAGTGGATATATTGATGTCGGATTTAGATAAAATTCGAGAATGGTCTGTAAGCTGGCAAATGGAGTTTAATGTAGATAAATGTACAGTCATCCACATGGGTAGATCCAATATGGAACATAATTACAGAATGGGAGAAAACAATATTAGAAAGATAGATAAGGAAAGGGACCTAGGGGTTATAATAGATCATACAGGAAAGGTGAGTGAGCAAGTTAAGGTAGCAGTGAAAAAGGCAAATGCAATGTTAGGTATGATAAAAAGAAATATTAAACATAGGAGCAAGGAAGTGATCGTCAAACTGTATAAAGCTTTAGTTAGACCTAGATTGGAGTACTGTGTACAGGTGTGGAGTCCTTATCATAGAGGGGACATAAACATGCTAGAAAGAATACAAAAAAGAGCGACAAAGATGATAGTGGGATTCCAGAATTACAGTTATGAGGAACGACTCAGAAAAACCGGCCTACAGTGTCTCGAAGAGAGAAGAATTCGTGGTGACTTAATACAGGTTTATAAGATGATCAGAGGAATCGATAAATTAGACTATAACAAGTTTTTTAAAATACAGCCACCTACAATAACACGAGGGCATAGCTACAAGCTGACTAAAGAGAGGTCCAGGTTAGATATTAGGAAATATTTTTTTAGTCAGAGAGTGGTAATGTAACTGTAACTGGTTGTATACAGACTCTGCAGGGTCTTCTAAACCAGTATAAAGACGTTAAGTTAAGACATAACGTTAAGTTATGATTCACAAGCATAGAGGAATATTGACAGAACCAATGTACACATTAATCTGATTTTCATGCATATTGTGTTAAGTCGTGCAACCGCTGCTATTGTCTGTGCTATTCTGGCAACACCTCACATTTTGATCATTCATCATTGACAATTGAACCTAGATATTTAAAACGGTTGACCACTTTGAGTTCCTGGCCATTTGCTTTTATCCTGCTGTTGAAGCTCTCAACGTTGTTGGTCATTAATTTTGTCTTTCCAGCGTTTATCTCCATACCATAGTCAAGAGCTGTTTCATCAAGCCTTCTGACCCATTCCTGGAGTTATGCTTCTGTGCCCGCCAACCAGTCTATGTCATCTGCAAATCGAAGGTTAGTAAGGTTTGGCCCCCTGTCTTGACAGCACCTACGTAACCTCTAAGTGCCTCAAAGAATATACTGAAATGAGTTGTACATAATTACATTACAAATAATCTTCAGCCGATTAATCGGTATCAGCCAATAAGGCAAGACCGATTAATTGACAATCAGCCAATTTGTTTTTCGGTATAATATGAGTAATTACAACATAGACTGCATTTGTACAGCACATCGTAAGACAGTGAAAGGACATGATGTGTGAATAGATGATCAGCCAGCATATTTTGGGATTTAATTTCACACTGGCTTGTAAAAGTGAATCTTCATATACTGATGTGTTGTACATCATCAAGTCCCAAGCCTAAATGAATATATACTCACAGGTGGAGATCTCAGTGGTGGAGTCCTTGCTTTAGATCCATCAGCTCTGTCCAGGACAGAGACAACTCTATCTGGACGAATCCACTCATCATATCTTTAAAAAGAAAGAGGCAAAGATATTCAGAAGCCATACTACCAATTCTGGTGTCTTGTTACATTAGTGAAGGTTACTATCATTGGAGATAGTTCTAGCCTTAGTGGAAGTCTTCTCCTTCTCCTTGGAGGTAGTCCCATCACGGGAGGTAGTCCTAGCCTTAGTGGAAGTCTTCTCCTTCCCCTTGGAAGTAGTCCCATCACTGGAGGTAGTCATAGCCTTAGTGGAAGTCTTCTCCTTCCCCTTGGAGGTAGTCCCATCACTGGAGGTAGTCCTAGCCTTAGTGGAAGTCTTCTCCTTCCCCTTGGAGGTAGTCCTAGCCTTAGTGAGAGTCTTCTCCTTCCCCTTGGAGGTAGTCCTTTGCCTTGAAGGTAGTCCTATCCTTGGAGGTAGTCCTATCCTTGGAGGTAGTCCTATCTTTGGAGATAATTCTAGCCTTAGTGAGAGTCTTCTCCTTCCCCTTGGAGGTAGTCCCATCACTGGAGGTAGTCCTAGCCTTAGTGAGAGTCTTCTCCTTGCCCTTGGAGGTAGTCCTTTGCCTTGAAGGTAGTCCTATCCTTGGAGGTAGTCCTATCCTTGGAGGTAGTCCTATCTTTGGAGATAATTCTAGCCTTAGTGGGAGTTTTCTCCTTCTCCTTGGAGGTAGTTCTATCCTTGGAGGTAGTTCTATCCTTGGAGGTAGTTCTAGCCTTAGTGGGAGTCTTCTCCTCCTTGGACGTAGTCCTATCATTAAAGGTGGTCATTTCCTTAGAGATAGAGGTAGTCCTCCCTTGGAGGTAGCACTCACCAAGGAGGTAGTGGTGCTCTCCATGGATGTAGTACTCCCATTGAGGTAGCACTCCCTTGGAGGTAGCACTCACCATGGAGGTAGTGGTGCTCTCCTTGGAGGTAGTACTGCCCATGGATGTAGTACTCCCATTGAGGTAGCCCTCCCTTGGAGGTAGCACTCCCCTTGGAGGAATTAAACTGTCCATTCCCACTTTTCAAAATCTGTGGCCTGCTACAATAGTCTCCAACACTTCATCCCAAACAGTAGTGCCTCATGTGGGACTAAATTTATCTTTACTCTTGTTGAAGACAGTACTCGCCATGGATACAGTAATCTCCTTTGAAACAGTACTTTCCTTGGCGGTATGACAAAGTTACTTACTTACGTTTCATATCAAGGGCACCACGTCGGACATCATGTTTCCAATGTTCAGCCATGTGGGTTGCCCTGTCAATTCAACATATCACCCATATTACATGTTTCCAAAATGTTTGGACAGATAAAATGGTCTGGGTCTTGTGCTGAGAGTCCCTCGATGTTGACGGAAATCAACATGACTGTTTTATGATCCATGATGCTTTGGTTGTGCTTCAGTAGTGAGAGAATTGGCCAACTGAAAGGTCGTGTTCAGGGGATGCACAACTGCTGTGCTAATTATAATCTACTTGGAGGCTCCTTTCGTGTCCAACATCAGGCAGACAAATCAGTAACCTGAGTCAGTTCCAGTTTAGCCCAGGGTGGTTCAACAGAATCCCAGTTGATATAGCAAAGTTGTTTTTGTGTGTGTCATTCACGCTTGTACAAAAAGTATTTCTTTAATTATATACTGGGGGTGTGTCTAAAAGTGTCCCCACATGCTGAAAATGAGCAATTTTTAAGAAAAGTAGGGTAGTACTGATTGGGCAATGTTAGTCAGAGTCAGGCAAAATATACTGATCAGACAATGTTAGTCAGATACTGATCAGACAATGTTAGTCAGAGTCAGACAAAATATACTGATCAGACAATGTTAGTCACGGTGAGGTCAAATATACTGATCAGACAATGTTAGTCAGGCAAAATATACTGACCAAGGGCCCCCCCCCCCCCCCCCCAATTTTACTTCCATGCAGTTCTCCCTGGAAACAGGCTGTGTCATGGTAGTCTGGTTTAATGAGGTGTAGGATCAACGTGATCTCATTAGGAGTGAGTGACACACAAATGAATCCAAGCATTGTACAACCGCCTAGAGGACCCCATTATGCCTTCATCAGCATACTCGGAAAATGAGGAAAGCTACTGCAACCGGTCAGTTAATGCCTTTTTCAGGGCGCATAAAAGTAAACTTTCTCATTGTGGACATTCAATTTTAACAACAACAAAATGTGACTTTGTTCACAAAATTCACACTACCTACATATTGAAAGCAATGTAAAGAGTATATTAATGTGATTAAATATTAAGAGGTTACAGGGCTTTACCAATAAATCCCTGAGAGAGATTCGGGGACTGCATTAGCTCAACAGGATTACAATTGAAAGCCTATGAGAGAGAACAGGATAAATGGAGACAAGACATTTGTAGATTTCTAAAAACAGCATCAACATAGCATTGCCATCATGCTATGTAATAAAGCCTGTTTGTTTGTCATTGGAAACTCTTTGATTTATAGAGTGGATGGCGCCTAACAGGCAGCGGGTCTATCTTTGCTCTCGTGGTTTAGTCCATTATGGATGCTGCAAGGCCACGGATTTGATTGGAATTCACACTAGCTGGCAATATTCACTTGTGCCCACGGAAACATGTTGCTGTTTTTAATTTGACTAGTTCATTCATTTTTTGGGGGTGTTTTTTCCACCGTTTATCCTGTCTTGGTTATCCATTATATGTAATAGTATTTCAATTACCCTGTGTCGTAGTATATCCACAGCCTAATGCACACGGCTAAACTTCACGAGATTTACGCCCTTCGCCTTATTTCCATATAGTGTCAGTTTTCGTGTGGCTGCGAAATATACACACAGGACAATAATGGACAAAAACACATTATCTGGAGACATTGGGCCTGCCTGGATAGCAAGATGCCCAAGAGACATCACTCACACGCTGAGTGATGCCCCTATGACCTCTTGCAGTTACAGTAAAGACAAAACAAAAACTGGTAGTATACAGACTGCAGAGTCTACTAAACCAGTATAATGACGTTAAATTAAATTGTTTTAGTTACTATTAGCTTCTGAGATAACAGAAATCAACAAAACACCATCTTTCGCCTGTGAACAGGCCACAGCAAACTATTGGGCCGCATTCATCGGCTCAAGATATTACATATAAGTGAGTGCCCATGTTTTAGCAATGGGACTACAGATCTGGCATGACCAAAAAGAAGAAAAGGATAAAGAAGAAGCGACATCAGAAAGTAGTTTCTAGTAGATCATATTTGTAAGAAACCAAAACCTACCTTGTGTTCCATCCAGCATAATGTACCAGGTATGTTTTGTGTACTCCATCTTTACCATAATCAACAACCTGCCGGGGAGAAAAATGTAGCACAATTAACACAACCTAGGTGAAACTTACCAGCACAACATAAACACCAAACTAAAGGTTGGAGGCTGTGATTTATTCTTGTTCTAAATGACAACAATATACAAAGTAGGTCAAGAGTTTGGATTAGACATAAACATAAAGAAAGCAAAGAAACCATGTATGCAGATAAAAATAAAAGATCAACTACTGGAACAGTTACAGTTTCTCCTATCTAGGCCTTATTATAATGGAAGATAGCAGCTCTGAAAAAGACATAAGAAAGAGAATGGATATGGACAAGATGGTATTCAGCAACATGCGACACATACTGACATCCACAGATAAGCCATAAATTGAAAATGAGAATTGTCAGGTTTTCTTTATACTCGTCACTATTTTATGGCACAGAAATATGAACACTGAATAACAAGTTGGAAAAGAGTATTGAAGCCTTTGAAATATGGGTACATAGAAGATTGGGTCGCATTTCTTGGAATGAGAAGAAAACAAATTTGGAGGTATCAAAAACCTTGGGGAGTGAAAAGAGAATCAATGACCGAAATCAGAGTTAGACAGTTAAGATATTTTGGCCGTATGATTGGTACCTGACTTACAGATAGGGAAGAAATGGCAGCAAGGAAAGGAGCTGAATATCTCACCTCACACAAGCTGTGACTTAGTATACTATTCTGTGAGAATCAACATCATTGTACTCTGGATAGACCCATAGGCGCTCAGTCCCTCAGCAAATGGCAAAGAGTGTAGATACTGATGGTTCCTGTAGCTTGCTAGTTGAACACACTTCTCTTCCGTCCTCTCAAGCCCTCTCTCTGCTGGACCCATGTATGATTTCAAAATCCTGCAATCTGCGCATTGCTGGTTCATCGACTAAGGAGTCTTCATGCAAAACACTGTCGTCAATCAACTTCAACATGTCTGTCACCTCTATCTATTCCTAATGTTCACACTGCAGGTGTTCTTTATGGCAGCTCTTTCATCCCCACAATCTGGTATTCCCTAGGAAAAAAGAGACTAAGAAAGATCTTCAATGCATTGGTCAGACTCCCTTGCTGTCTGCAAGAACATCCGAGATGTCTCTGGTGGGATGCTTACCATCCACTGAACTTCCATGGCCTAAGAAGGAGTTGGAACCCGCAGCAACGTTAAGAAATGGATCATCAAGATCTCAGTACTGTGAGGTTATGCCTTTTTATATGAAGCTGCCCATGTGATAAGGCCAAGTCTGAAAACGGTCCAAAAAATGCTGTGCTGAAAAAAATTGGATGTGTCGTGGCGAAAGCGCAGATTTGACAGCCTTATTGTAACCTATAACACATCGACACAAATGTCCATTTCAGGACAAGCGTCGACGAAGAAACATAATGATCAAGACCCAACAAAACCCCATCTTCGTTCATGTCCCTGGAAACAGGCTACATCACAGCTGTCTACCCAACGAGGTGGGGATCAACACTGTAATCCTCATAGTAGTGAGCGCACTGAGGAGCCTCACATTGCACTACATCCAGGAGAAATCCGGTCTAGCTTCTCAAGTATGTAAGAAGAATCACTGTAATCCATTACTAAAGAAACGATATAGAGAGTTAACTCCACTCAGCACGAGCAGCTTTAAACAGCAACATCTATGAGGGGCTGAAGACGAAGTGAACGAGATGACAGCTTACATCAGGGTCAGCAAAGCAAAGCTGTCCCAAGACCGTATTCCTCATCCTAGTGGTGGTCCTGGCTGCATCCATGTATGCGGCTGAAAGAACAGGGATCGAAGATGGTAGTCAAACCCGATCCCAAAAATGTGCAGTGCTGAAATTAGATGTCTCCGGCCGAAAGGTGCAAAGAAACGCAGATTCGCTGTAAACTATGACCCAACGTAAAAAAACTTCCTTTTCAGAACGAATGACAAAGAACATTCATGCAAGCAAACATGTTTCTCTTACCTTAGCTATGTATATCTTCTGGTGCTTTCCTCTGCCGTACTTCACTTTCAGCCTTGAGCCAATAGGGAATTCATGTCTGACATTGTCATCTGACTTCTCCGGGTTAAACTCTTGTTCCTCCTCATCACAACATGGAGAGTTTGGGAAGGTTTTGCTAGAATTAGATATTAGTTTTCAGTATGAGTACATTATGTCTGGCTGTTTGACTGAAATGAGTACACTACGTCTGGCTGTTTGACTGAAATGAGTACACTACGTCTGGCTGTTTGACTGAAATGAGTACACTACGTCTGGCTGTTTGACTGAAATGAGTACACTACGTCTGGCTGTTTGACTGAAATGAGTACACTACATCTGGCTGTTTGACTGAATATGAATGTAGGACAGCAGAGAAATTGACAGAATGAAAAATAATACATTTTCATTAATCATACTTTTATTATTCAGATAATAGAGGTCGAAGATGTAGCACAGTGAATGAGCTGACAGGAACTAGTTAGTGACTCATAGCTGACTGCTTGCATCAGGGTTGGCGAACTAGAACTTACCAAGACCATATTCTGCCTGCACACAAGTAGCGGCCCTGGAAACATACTGCACTAGTGTAGCCTGGCTAAGAGAATTGGGATCAAAGTGGGAAGGTATATCCAGTACCAAAAAACAGCCAGCTGAAGCTAGCTCTGTTGGGTCGGAAGGTGCAGATATTGCAGCCTAGCTGTAAACTATGACACAACATCATTTTCAGGACAAACGCTGAAGAAGTAATAATAGTTGCCCATCACAAGTGACGATAGCAACCGTATCAGACTTGTACTGCGGTATGTGAGCCCATCTGTCTTTAAAGTTAAATCCTGACCTGACAGAGTCTGCTGCACATAGGGCACACATAGCATCGTTGTGCATTCTGTTTTTCAAACGGTCTGTTTTCTCTGAGCTTCAGCAATGATATTCTGCTCTACAATGTTAGCACCTTGTGTGATGATGTTACGCGAAACAGTTCAATGCAAATGTCTCATAGAAGGTGTCATGAAGGTTGAAATCCTTCAGAGACATTTTTAAGGAGTCTTTCTGTTACGTTTCTTTTGCCGACCCCCTCCCCCCACCCCCACCACAATGTCTGTCTGTTCTGAGCAGCTGATCGTGCATTGATAGGCATCCTATCGGTCTCGAGAGACAATGGACTTCACACTAAAGAGGGGTCTTAGTGTCAGTTGTTGCCCTTGCTTTGGCCGGGCATGTTTGGAGTCTGAATCTTGACGCATCTTAGCTTCCCCTGCCTGCACACAAAGCATGCCTTCAGCTGAGTCTGTCTTTGGCAAGTTCCTCCCAGTTGCAGGGGTTCATATCATTTGCTTTCAGGTCACGCTTGCAAACATCTTTTTGCATGCAATGTTCAAATTGGATCATGGTACCACTATCACAGCTGGCTTCCTCGCAGGAAGAATATGCAAATCAGTTATGTACTATTGTTGTAACAGATGATTTATGTGACACTTTGTCGCCAGCTTCAGACACAACCCTCCTTGATATGACAGGACACCACAAAACCCAGGCAACATTACATTGTGGCACCTAATATTTCAGGACCAGTTTCGAATTTAATCGTGTTTTTCATAGTAACAACCAAGGCAGCGAGGAGGCAAACAGATTGGCAAAAGAAGGTGTAAGGTTACCAGAACCAAGTGTGACTTACCAAGAGTTGAAAAGGTTTATTAGGGTCAGATACAGGGACAAATTGGAAACAGAACATACTGGCTACACAAGAAATTATGCTTATTACCAGTTGAACAGAAGAGAGCAGGTGGTAGACTTCAAACTCCGCACCGGCCACAACAGATTTGGGTATCTTATCACTTACTCGACCCGATCTGACTATCTGTTCATCCTACCTAACAGACTCTTGCCACCTATAAGTTCTTGATGATAATGGGAGTGATCACAGACCAATCTTCATAATAATAATAATAATAATAATAGCTGTCCATCGTTGTCGATGAGGACCGCCGACATCATCCTTGTCACAGATTTCCCTGTTGGGTGTGGGTGTGCATGTGGCTGAACAGGCCAATGCGAGCACGAAAACATCTGCTACATATCGGGCACACGAGGTTTGTAGAAGGGGATGGTGTTCCCGCTGTTCGGGATTTCACAACACGGTCGTCTTCACCGGCAGCTACACCCGATTTGACTGCGCTTCTCCAGTCAGATCTGTTTTGCGCAAGACATTCCCAGGTGTCGATGTCTATCTGGCAACTTTTTAGTGAGTCCTTCAGACCGTCTTTAAAACGTTTCTTTGGGCGCCCTCTCTCGCGCCATTCCTCTCTCAGCTCGCCGTAGAGAAGCTTCTTTGGGAGCCGCTCGTCTGACATACGGACGAGGTGTCCGGCCCATCCTAGTCGTGCTTTTTCTAGCAGTGCATGGATGCTGGGCATGTTAGCCCTCGAGAGAACCTCGATGTCAGTGACACGATCTTGCCATCGGATGTGGAATATTCGCCTCAGGCAACCTGTGTGGAAGTGGTTTAATCTCCTTGCATGTCCAGAGTATACAGTCCAGCTTTCGCAAGCGTATAGTAGGGTTGGAATGATGGTTGTACGGTAGACTTTGAGTTTGGTCTTGACGCTGATGCCACGACGTGCCCAGACCATCGAGCGCATTCTACCAAAGGCGTGCTGCCCAGATATGTGAATTTGTCTACGGCATTCAACATCTGCCCGCTGACTGTAGTCTCTGGTTTTGTGTACGGCATGCCTGGTGCTGGTTGGTACATGACCTCTGTTTTTTTTGCATTTATGGTCAGGCCAAAATCTTTGCATGCGGCAGAGAACTGGTCCATTCCAACCTGCATGTTCAGTTCTGAGTTGCTCATTAGAGCGCAGTCGTCAGCAAATACAAGTTCCCTGATTATGTCGCCAGCTACTTTGGTTTTCCATTCATTCTTCTGGAATTAAGTAATTTGCCATCTGTGCGGTACTTTAAGGATATTCCAAGCTCCAATGATCTGAAGGCGTCTGTCATCGTGGCTGCGAACATCATGCTGAACAAAGTCGGGGCGAGTAAACATCCTTGTTTTACTCCGTTTGATACTAGAAACGTTTTAGAGATTGCACCGCTGTCCAGTACACGAGCACACATGCCTTCATGTAGCTGTTTTACCATTGTTATGAACTTGTTGGGGCAGCCAAACTTAGACATTATCATCCACAGCCCTCCTCTGTTAACTGTATCAAATGCCTTTGTCAAATCAATAAATGTGGTGTACAAGGCCTGATTTTGTTCTCGACACTTCTCTTGTACTTGACGAGCGGCAAAAATCATGTCCACTGTTCCTCTTCCGGCTCTGAATCCACATTGGCTTTCTGGGAGGTGGTGGCTTTGTTCAAGGTGTTTGTTGAGCCTGTTTAGCAGTAAGCGAGCTAGGATCTTGCCTGCTACGGAGAGTAGCGATATTCCACGATGATTGTCCCATTCCTGAAGGTTGCCTTTTCTTTTGTACAGGTGAACGATTCAGGCGCCCTTTAGCTCCTGCGGAATTTTTCCTTCCGCCCACATGTGACAGAAAAGTTCAGTGATCCTTCTGGTGAGGGATGAGCCAGCTGTCTTATATACCTCTGCTGGTATTGCATCAGCTTCTGGAGCTTTTCCTATAGATAGTGAACTGATTGCCCTGTCGACTTCCTCCTCAGTAATGACTTCATCCAACGCCAGGTTCAGTTCCACCTGCGGCATTCGCCGGATGGCCTCTTCATTTATGGACGATGGGTGGTTTAGTATTTTGCAGAAGTGGTCTGCCCATCTGTCTAGAATCTGTTAGAAGTACCCCATCCGCACTGCGAACTGGAGTATTACTAGAGGGCTGCGGGCCGTAGAGAGCTTTCAGTGCCTCGTAAAACCGTTTGGTGTCATGACGCTCGGCGAACATCTCAATTTCGTCAGCTCTTTTGCTGAGCCAGGAGTCTTGCCAATCTTCATACCATAACTGTAAATCTCGCTGGAACTTTGGTTGGGCTGACTGGAGACTATTCCAGAAGTGTGGAGATGCTCAATGATGAGGTGATAGGAGCTGTTCTGAATGCAGCGTCGCAGGGCATCCTGGTAGGTCGTGAGAAGTCATGCAGGCCATTCTGTGGCAAAGAGGTGCAGGCTGCCATGTCTGGGGGGAGTGGGGTGGGAGTAGCCCTCGGGATGGCACCACCACAAGAAGCGGGGATCCTCTGCAGCTGGTCATGCGCTAGCGTCAAACTCATAGTTAGGAAGGTGAGAAATGAAAGATGGTCGGCAGTGTGCGCAAAGCTTGACTGGAGCACAGTGGGGGTAGAGCCTGGGCATTGGTTGATCATCTGTCTGGAAACGAAGGCTAGGCCAGTGGTTGATGTAGGAGGAGCAATAGCTGAAGACCAGAAAACCGGTATTTTGTCTCTGTGAACAGAGCAGGAGAATTTTCTGAGTTGTACAGGAAACATCTGTGACACTTGATCGTCAAGAGAGGGCCCAAAGGGCTGGTGCCTCCATATTTGAAGCTGGCTTTAGCATGCAATAATTCCAGCAAGGTCTGATAAAATTAAAACCTAGAAAATCTCCTGGGCCAGACAGGATCCAAAATGAAATGCTGATTTACCTGGGCCCATTGGGGAAAGAAACAGTCCTCAAGTTTATCAAAATGACTTAAAGAAATGTACAACTACCCAAAGACTTGGAAAATGCACATATGCTATTCCCATTCTGAAAGAATGGTAATAGGCATCATTTTTTGTGTAGCCAGTATGTTCTGTTTCGGAGGGCAGGGGTTCAAATCCCTAGTATGGCAAATGTTGTTTTTTTGTTGGGGGTGAAATAAACAAACATAGCCAGCACACGACGTGGTGACAGCAGTGGCGATGTGGCCTGTAGTCCTCAGCCTAAAAATCCCTCGACTACCCCAGCAATGGGAAAAAGTCGTATGACAGTTTGTTTTTTTATCAGTACCTCCGGCTTTGTCTATATTGCTACCAAGATATATAAATAAGTAATACCATTCATTCTTATCCCACGACCAAAAGCGAGTTATTCATTCTTTTGCTTCTTGTATAATATAATATTTGAAGAGTTTCTTTATTTTTCTTCAAACTTAGAAGTCAAACAGAACCCAGTGAGATGTGCAACGACAAGAAATGGACAGCCTTTTACCCTAGCGGGATACAATGCTGACCAATTAACCTTACGCACTCCAATATATTTTTGAAAAAAATTTGACCTAATTAATTTTCTTAATTAGTCGCTGTGGTAGTCGTCTTTCAAAATTTGTAACTTTTATATTTGTTTGTCAATAAATATGATTTTCTGGCGTGTAGATACACAATAGCATAACGAACATGTGGGTGTTATTGTTTTTGTTGTATGTTTGTTAGTTTTTGAGATTTAAAAAGATGAAGTTGAAAATTTATGAAAATCTCGGGAAAAATGTGGACTCGACCACTAGGCCTAGTCGCTTCGATAGAAAACCATGGAAACCACAACAACGTATCGATACTGTGTTTACAATATCGCCACAACTGTTAGTTTCCAATTCAAACGTAGTTCTTTCATTTAAACAAACAAAATAAACAGGTCTACGCGATAAAAATCTTTCTCAACAACCTACTTCACCTTTCGCAAAAAGTCGGCTTGCTCCAAACGGCGTATACAAAATTAAAACTGTTCAAAAGCCATTTGTAATCGCACATACGATACTTTAACCGGCAAAATATCGTGTATATATGGAGGGCGTAGTCAGCAGTAAAAAATGGCTGTCAGGAGTGACTCCGTTCAACAACAAAAAATTTTTTCCCGCACACCGTTTTTGTAGGCCGAGCTGGTCCAAAGGGATCGGACATTGGAGTGCTACAGGTTAAAGTTATCAAAGACTGCCATTATGAAAACAGCACAGAGACGAGAAGTGAACTAAGCTAACAGAGTAATGTAATAAAGCTGTAAAGATATAAAACAAAAAAGGTACAGGAAGTCCTTCAGCTGACTAAACAGCTGGGCAGGAATAAAGTGTTAGAGACTTCAGTATACTAAGTCTCAGCTTGTGAGGTTGGGTGGCCAGTTCCCTTCACGAGACTTAATCGCTGGTCATTAATAAAGTGTTAGAGACCAGTATACTAAGTCTCAGCTTGTGAGGTTGGGTGGCCAGTTCCCTTCACGAGACTTAATCGCTGGTCATTAATAAAGTGTTAGAGACCAGTATACTAAGTCTCAGCTTGTGAGGTTGGGTGGCCAGTTCCCTTCACGAGACTTAATCGCTGGTCATTAATAAAGTGTTAGAGACCAGTATACTAAGCCTCAGCGTGTGAGATAGGGTAGCTAGTTCCCTTCCTCGCTGCCTTTTCCAGTTCCTAACCGTTAAGTCAGGTACCCATTTACAGCTGGGCTGACTAGAGCTGCCAGTAGTGGGAGTTGAACCCTACACCTTTCCCATGAAAAGCGAGTGTTCTACCACTGTACTAATCAGACGCAGATATAAGAAGTAAAAATGTTAAAAGCTAACTATTAAATGTCTGGACAACAATTACAGTACAGTCTTGCAGACTTACCTGTCATTGGAATGTTCCTCGTCATCCTCTTGTCCTTTCTTCTCTTTATGTGACAATTTATCCTCATCATTCTTAGATTTCCTCTCCACCGATTTAGCTTCTTTCTTTTCCGTCAATTTTGTTGGTAGTTCTTTTTTGTCGAATGATCGGCTGTCTCTCTTTTCTAGTGTTTTGGGGATCTCTTTATCCTTCTTCTCAATTGCTTTAGTTTCTTTGATGACTGGTTTTTTGTTTTGTTCTTTTGCATCATCCATTTCCTCTTTCACCTCAGACTCCTGCACTGGTTCGGAAGGCATTAGCTTCCGTCTGGTCACCTATGCAATGAGAAATGTATTATTACTGGCACAGTTAATGTCAAGTCTAATTTGCAATAAAAAAATGTTAAGATATTTCTATCCATTCTTTCATCCATCCAACAAACCAACCAATCATATACGAGGAACAGTGATTAAGCAGCAGCAATTTTATTACAAGTGCATATAATTGTGTGTACAATGGAAAATATTATTTCAGGACACAAAATTACTCTATAGCAATACCCCATATAGGGATTACAATGAACAAGCTGTATGGGCACGTGTAATTTAGCATTCAATATGGCCACTGTCAACTTGCACCGTGAAAGAATAACGAGGCGCTATTTGCTATTTTTTTTTTAGGTCAAAGGTTGTGAGAGCATCTGGAATCTACAGAAGAATGAAGATTCAGTAAGGAGGCGGTTGTTTGTATCTGATTGGAGTATTTGAATGAGTAGTAAGTTTTCTAAATTAAAGAGAAAATGTTATTGATGAACCGCGGGGTGAGAGACCAACAGACGTGGCAGCTGACATTGCGAAAGAGCAGATCGACCATCTAATCCGTGGCAACAGACGAGTCACTATCGATGAATTAGCAGTAGATTTCAACATGAGTCACGCCGATGCGCGCAAGATTCTCCATCGCAGAAATTGACTTCCCCATTCTCAATAATGGGTGAATCTTCAAATCTAAGCAAAAAACAGAAGAAATCATTTCCAAAAACACTAATGGCAAAATGGCCATTTCTTGTGGAACTCTCTACAATCAAATGAGCAGTATTGTTCAGACTATTTCTATGTAGCCATTTGATTATATTTGATTAGAATGGTCGTCACTATGCAACACATTGTAAGTCGAATTGGATTGACCTTAGTTTGCGACTTTCGTTGGCGTCAATTGATTTAAATCGATGTTAGTGTGTTAAAGGATATATATTCTGAAAGATGTCATTATTGGTAGTGATCACCAACAGCTTCATAGACAAAGAAGGATACAATGAGAAAAAGAAGATACAGCAATAAACAATTGACTAAGATGAATAAGGAATACAAGATATCTATCAAAATTACAAGTTTGCCCTTCCAGTTGCAGATAAATTTATTTTTGACCGTCTCAGATTACTATGTGCAAGCTAAAAGGTGTAAAAGCATTTTAAATCAAAATACAAGAGCTGCTCATAAAATAATGCCCCTACATTATTTTTCATGAAGTTATTTATTCACAGCGTATGAAATGTACGCACAGTATAACTGAATGTTACCTTTACACGTGTTATTTTTTCACATAATCTCCAACCAGTTCTATGGTCTTACGCCAGCAGAAAACAAGAGCATGCATATCTTTCCTGTACCGGCTCATTTCATGGTCACGTAGTCATTTTCGTTTGACGTCGGTGGTCAGTTGTGAGATACCCATCTTGCACTTACCTTCAAATATTCCAGATCACAGACTCTCAGGCAGCTGTCGATCACTAGCTTCACCTTTCCACTTCCTGAAGCTTTAACCTTTACCATACTAGCGGCGAGAAACTACGACGCATTATCTCCGGTCCGCGGGCATTGTATGTCACCAGCTCTAGGGTCATCGCTTTATAGTATATAAACTAATGCCATAGAAACAGCTGAATATACTGCTCTTTTGATTGTATAGAGTTCCAACTTCTGTCATTTAGGGTTAGACAAAAACAATGGCGATTTTTTAATTTGTTTTAAAATTTGGAAAGGATTTTTTCCGTTTATCGCTTGGATTGAAGATTCACCCATTATTGAGAATGGAGGAGTTAAGTTTCTACAACGGATTTTTCTGAGATAGATCTATTTAGTTTGTTTATGTAGTTACAATAATTACGTTTATAGTCGAAGTGACAGACATAGCCATTACAGTAAACATCGATTGTAGTATTAGTACATTTTTCAGCAAATTTTTAATTTTGTTATAACCAAGGGATGACGCTAACTGGTGACTCTATATGTTTGTGCTATCTTTCACCACTATCACCTTCATCTTCTTGTATCTTAGAAACTAACATAATCACAATAACACCAAGAAGTTCTTTATTAATATATGTCCATGCGGCCGGGTGCGCACGTACACACACAAAATTAGAGGTTCTTAAAAAATCAATGCTTCAGCAGGGTTGCGGATTGCTGAAAGGCCTCCTAATTTGGAGGTTAGCTAGGAATAAATAAGCAGCCGTGGACAAAAATGGGTCAGCAGGCATGGAGGCAGCCTCTCCACCATGCAAAGACACAACAGGCTAATCACCTGTTTGTCTTAAAAAACGATTATAAGTCAAAATATAGAGAAAACCGGACTGACCTCAACGGCGACGAACAGGCGAGAAATAAGGACCACGATTTACGGAACATGAAATGTACGAAGTATAAACGGAAAAGAACAAGAACTAATAGAGGAGATGAAGAAAGCAAAATTGACAGTCCTGGCACTTACAGAAACAAAGAAAAAGGGACAGGGCGTTCTGGACCATGATGGCAACATGCTATACTACAGCGGAGTTCCCATGAGTGAACGAGCCAGGGCAGAGGTTGGTTGTATAGTGAATGGTAACAGCAAAGCAAACATTAAAGGATGGAAGTTCATTTCAGAACGACTGATGGTTCTAAGTCTACAAGAGGAGGATAGTCAAATAGATATCGTCACTGTGTATGCACCAAACGAAGATGAGAGCACTGACATAAAAGATTAATTTTATGAGCTCCTTCAAAGGACCATTGACGATTGCCATAATGAAATACTTCTCCTTGGAGACTTCAACGCAAGAGTTGGAAACGACTATTCTAGATGGGATGGAGTGATCGGTAGGTATGGAGAAGATATCTTAAATGACAATGGAAAATGACTGCTCAGATTCTGCAGAGAACAAAACCTTGTTATTACAAATACAAGGTTTCCACACAAGCGTATCCATGCCTACACAAGATGTGAGCCGGCAAGAAATGAAAGATCCATAATTGACTATGCAATAGTGAGGAAAACTGATTTCAAGTAT
The DNA here is from genome assembly GCA_036924085.1 of Ariolimax columbianus. Lineage (NCBI taxonomy): Eukaryota > Metazoa > Mollusca > Gastropoda > Stylommatophora > Arionidae > Ariolimax > Ariolimax columbianus. Next base: position 46,535,299 of record JAVGWX010000013.1, read on the forward strand.
GTAAAGGATGCTAGAGTGTTCAGAGGACCAGAGGTAGGAAGCGACCACTACCTAGTTAAAATAAAGAGAGAAATTGAAAAACACTATCCAGCTAGGCAACACCCATCAGCAAGCATGAAACATAATACACAAGGAGAAAATAAAATTAAGGCTTACAAACTACGAGAACCAGATGTTAAGAGGAGATACCAAGGGCTCATAACAACAGCAATAGAAAGGATAGAGGAATCTGAAGAAGATATGGAAATGCTTTGGGTAAAATTCAAAGACATCCTCAAAGAGGCTGCAGCAGAGGCATGCGGTCAAACCAAAGAAGGGTGGAAGAGAAAAAGTACACCATGGTGGACAGAAGAAGTGAAAACAATAATACGAGAAAAGAAAAAGGCATCGAAGCAATACCTAGAGGCTAGGAATACAGAAGAACAAACAAAGAAATATAAAGAATATGTAAATTTTAGAACAGAAGCAAAGAAGACTGTGCTCAAGGCAGAACAAAAATCCTGGGAAGAATTTGGAGATAAACTGGAAAATAATGCTGGAGAAAACCAGAAACTGTTCTACAGGACCTTAAAGAACATGAGGAAGGAAAATGAATGCCCCCTGAAATTTGTTAAAGATAAACAAGGTGCGCTGTTGACTGCCCCAGAAGAGGTAATGAACAGATGGAAAGAATATTTCTCAGATCTCCTTGGAGTGGAGAAAAACCAAGCTCTGGAAGTAAAGTCCCAATTCAAGAAGAGGAAGCTATGGAGGGAAACGATAATATCACAATGAAAGAACTAAAGGCAGCATTGGATAAAATTAAGATTGGTAAAGCAGCAGGACATGATGGTATAACACCAGAAATGGTTAAATACATGGGAGCGGCAAGAGAGATGCTATTCATGAAGATTCTCAAGGCAGCTTGGCGCCACAAGAAGATACCAAGAGACTGGGAGGTTGCAATAATAATACCAATATTTAAAAAGGGCGACAATCGACAATGTGAAAATCACAGAGGTATTTCCCTTCTTAGTGTCCCCGGGAAAGTCTACTCTAGGATTCTAGAACAGCGATTAAGAGGTCTAGCAGAGCCAAATATGGATGAAACTCAATGTGGGTTTAGGGCAAACAGAAGTACTCAAGACCTTATCTTTACACTCAGACAGCTAAGTGAAAAGGCTCTTGAATATGATAAGGAGATGCATCTCTGCTTTTTGGATTTGGAGAAAGCATTTGATAAAGTTCCTTGGGACAAACTCTTGGAGTGCCTGACAAGGAAGAACATCCCAGGACCCCTGATCTCTGCCATACAGAGTTTCTATAAAACATGCAGAAATTATGTGCGGACATCAAATCAAAAGTCAGGAGAGTTCAAGACCACTAGCGGAGTAAGACAGGGGGACATTTTATCACCATACCTTTTCATACTCCTCATGGATGAAGTCATCAAAGCCTGCAAGGAACGGACAAAAAAGTATGAAGTAGGGTACTGGAAGATGAGACCAAGTTACATATCGGAACTAGCATTTGCAGACGATGTGGCCCTGATCACGCAAACCGAAGCACATCTCCAGATCAACTTGCAAGTCTGGGAAGAAGAGTTGAAGAAAGGAGGAATGCACATCAGCAACTCCAAAACAAAAACCATGGTGATCGCCAGAGATGAAAAGAGACATCAGATAACCCTGGGAACACGAGCACTAGAGCAGGTCAGCAACTTTAAATATCTAGGAGTGGTAATAGACAGCAGAGGAGGAATCAAAGAGGAGTTAACTGCACGAAGGGCAGCAGCAGGTAGACTGTTCCATGCAATAAACAGAGGTTTCCTCAGTAGAAGAGAAATAAGCAGGAAAACAAAGATGGATGTGTACCGCTCGACCTATGTGCCTGTCCTGACATATGGATGTGAGTGTTGGGCAATGACTACAGCCCAAGAAAGGCAATTACAAACTTCAGAAATGAGGTACCTAAGAAAGGCGGTTCAGGTGACGAAAAGGGACAATATCCGTAACCAGACAATACGTAGCAATCTTGAAGTTCAACCCCTGCAGACACGAGTGGAGTAGTCCCAACTACAGTGGTTTGGCCATGTCTGTAGAATGGAAGATAATCGGATACCAAAGCGGTCATAGGAGATCAAAAGTCAAGGACGCAGACCCCGAGGACATCCCAAAGTACGTTGGGAAGACAACATACGACAGTCCCTAAGTGAAAGAGGGCTGGATTGGAAAGAGGCCAGGAAAAAGACGGCGGATAGAGCAGTGTGGTGTTCTCTTTGGCAAACCTCTACACCTCACGGTAGAAGAGGAGCGACTAAGTAAGTAAAAAATCAACAACCATGTCATGACCTGGCGTGCTGAAAAATCAAGCAGTTGCAGGAAATAAACATTGTTTTTTAATCTGGTAAGGTAAAGGTTAACTTTCTAAACCCAACCTCCAACAGTTCTCTTATCGGCTGCACAACTTCCATACACATCATTCAAACGTTTGTGAATGTTGCACACTTCCTTTCTCTGCCACTCAAGAATTCAATTACAGCTCGTTTGTAATGCGTGTCGCAAATATATGCCATTTTAACGGACATCTAGGTGGAGTGCGTAGCTTAGTGTACAATGAGCTGGCTTGCTAGACTGGGATTACAGTGCGCCTAGGTTCGAATTTAGGGACGGACAGGAAAAAATCAGGGTCGTGGTTCCTGCCTGGTACGATCACTCTTCCAGTTGACCCAATTGTAAATGTGTACCTGACGTATGAGTTTGGAAAGATGGAACTGGCCACCCTACCTCACATAAGCTGCGGCTTTGTCCATGAAGAGATATCTTCATCCCCGACTGCTATTGTTGCTACGGGACTCAAGTTTACCATGACCTTTTACAGCTGCGCTGTCAGAAGACCGTGAAACTACGTACACAGCAAACATCAGTGTTGCAACATGTGTAATTTCACTTTATTATCATTATTATGAGATGGGGAAAAAAATGTGAGCCATTTCTGCTTGACAAACCATGTTTGAGCTAGTTTGTCAGGTATGTGCCTGGGAAACAAAATCAACACACGGAAAATAAACATTGTTAAATCTCTGACTTACCCTTTTTTTGAGTGAATCAGTCACTGGAGTTTCAGGTTCTTGTTTAGTGTCTTTTACTGCTTCATCCACCTTTTGCTTCTTAGTTACTCTCACAGATTTTTTCTCATCTTTCTCAGCTTCTTTTTCCTCCTCACCTTTAATTTTTCTGACTGATTTGCGCTCTTCTTTTTTTAAACTATCCTCTTCTGTCCTTCCTTTCATAAACTCATCTTTTTTGGTCACTGAGCATGGAGTAAATTCTTCGTTGATTTTCGGGCTTGATGTTTCCTCTATATTGAATTTTATAATTGAACATTCATCTTTTTTATCATCTTTCTTATTCTTCGAAAGCTCTTCTTTCTTTGCCTTTTCTGTCTCATCATTTTTCTCTTTGCTATCTTCCTTAAATGACTGGACCTTCACATCTCTGCGCGGTGTTCTTCTCATCACTACATCTTCCTCTTCAGGGGAGACGACACTCACAGCATCCTGGTTTTCTTTTGGTTTGTTCAAAGAAATCTCACCCTTCTGTTTCAAATTTTCAGGTTCACTTTTAATCTGAGGATACAAATAATAAAACAGAGACGTTTTAAACTTTTACTGAACCACTGGCGAAAAAATTTGCCAGATACATCTTCTCTATATACTCACCGGTGTGTTCCTTGTGTTAACACCGGTTTTGCTATAGAAACAACTGAATCGAAAATGAGACCATTTCCGCCTGCCTCGGAAAAAAAAAATTGCGATTTAGACAACTTTTAAACAATTTTTCTATTTCACATGGATTTGAAATGTTATCTCATTATTGAAAGTTGGTTGTTCCAACAGGCTTTTTTTAGTTTGTTTATGTAGATGTTACAAATACATTTGTAGTGGGAACTTAACAGATATGCCAATCTGTTAGGAGCACTATCAGTGCTTTGTGGCAATTTCATGGATTTACAAGACAACTGGTATACCCAAAAATGGGTGTCTAAATGTTTGTGACGTAATCAAAAACAATCATCAAACATTTTAATTACAATGACGTGATAGTTCTTCCCTCAATAGCCCTCTTAATTACATCGTTCATAATAGCTTCCAGTTCAGGTTCCAACTGTTTCACAAACAATGCCAGCTGATGGATCATGCAGTGGTAACTACCATTTTTGACTCCGTTGTTGGTCAAAGCCAAAAAAGCCACTAAGAACGAGACGGTGTGGTCTAGTGGCTAAGTGACATGGCTCACAAACTGAAGGTGCTGGGATCCCCCCCCAATCACAGCACCAGACGTTACCCCAGGGAAGCAAACCCTTAGAAAATGCAGGAGGAAGCAGACCTTTACATTAAATGCATGCCGAAGTTGGATGCACTGGGCCGACAGGCGCAAAATAAAAACATAGTGCAACGCACACTGCATTGGAGAATAAAGAAATAAGGCCCTGCTGAAGACGGATGTGTCGGACCGAAAGGTGCAAATATTGCAGGCAAACTGTAAACTAGCGACACAACGCAAATCCGTTCTCTACTTGCAAAGCTCTGTTCAGGGCTTGGTAGCGGGAGATTGAGAATAAACGCAGAAGAAGAAGAAGAAGAAGAAGAAGAAGAAGAAGAAGAAGAAGAAGAAGAAGAAGAAGAAGAAGAAGAAGAGAAATAAGGCGAATGCAAAAAAAACAAAAAACAACATCTTGTTCAAGACATAAATTCCAAAATTGTAGAACAGAAAAACATTTTTCCTCATTTGTATCAGAACTCCTATACTGAACACACAACACCAGCTGTGGATTGCTTTTGATATCTGTAGTCTTATCAGTTGAATAGCAAAATTTGTGCTCTCTTTGAATGAATAAATCACTTGTATGCTCACATTTTTCCTGCTAAGATAGAACTTCTGTTTCACAACATGAGAGCAGCAAAGATGGTGAATAACCCGCAGTAGGTCTAACTTTGCTCTTGTGTTTTAGTCCATTATGGATACCTCCAGGCCACGGATTTGACTGGAATTTACACTAGTCGACGAATTGCATTTGTCTCCACGGAAATGTGTTGCTGTTTTTCATTTGGATGAAATAGTTTGTTCATTTTTTGGGTGTTATTTCCCTTCGATTATCCTGGCATGGTCATCGACTTTATTTAATAGTGTTTCGGTTACTGTGTCTTATTTCCATGTCTAGTGCATACGGCTGAAATTCACAAAATTGCACCCTTCGTCCTACTTGCAGACAATGTCGATTTTGGTTTGGCTGTGAAATGTAGACCACGGGACAACAATGGACTAAAACGCATCGCCCAGAAGAGATTGGACCCTGTCCGGTTAGCAAGATGCCCAAGACACATCATTCAAAGACAGACTGAGTGATGCCCCTACAACCTCTTGCGGTTACGGGAAAGACAAGACAAAAACTGGTTGTATACAGAGTCTGTATTAAATTAAGTTCTCAATGAAAAAATAAATAAATAAAAATAAAGAGAGGTTTTGGCCGTAACATGGTTTAAAATAGTGTCTAAAAATGTGAATATATTTGGTTTAGATACCACGCAAGATCAGAAACAAGAATGAAACCTTCATTAGACCAAAAGACCTTCATCAGGGACAATGAACAAAACAGATAAGAACAACAAACACTTCATGGTAGAAAACATCAAAATGAGATATGAGCACATAAAAAAAAGACGTAAAATATACATGATCCATGTTCGGTGGTGACTGATCTACTATTTTTTATTTTATTTTTCTATTCACCTTATTTCTCTATTTCCCAAGGTGGTGTTCTGTGCCCTATGTTTTTATTTTGTCCATCCGACTCGGGCATGCATTTTATGTAATGGTCTGCTTCATCCTGCATTTTCTAAGGGTTTGGTCCCCCAAGGTAGCAGCCGATGCTGCAATCAGGAGCAAACCCAGCATCTTTGGGTGGTCAGCTGTGTCCCTTCACCACTAGCCCACTCCGTCCCCTAATCGATCATTTTGAGTCAAAGTGAATGTTGAAGAATAGACTGATCTTCCTCATGGGTTGCCTTCAGTTTCCTGGCATCAATGTTCTCCATACCTTCACCTAGGCTCTACCGCCTCTATCCTTTCTTATGTGGAAAGCTTTCTTTATCTGGTTATTTCGTTTTTTCTTATTTTGTTCTCTATTTGCTTATCCTGAATTTTACTTTTACCACTTCAGACACTTTCCTTTTCACTTCTGTAAAAATGGCTGACCAGTACTGAAGTATTTTTTACATCTTTTTTTTAGGTGTTCATATCTTTTTCTATGACGTGTTAGATGTTTTTATATGTATTGTCAGGGGCGAAGATACAGCAGTGAATAAGCTGACAACAGCCAGCGACTCATGGCTGCTTGCTTCGGGATCAGTGACCAAGGTCCTATTTCACCTCCAAGTGGCAGTCCTGGAAACAGACTGCAGCCATGCAGCCTGGCTGGAAGCAGACCACAACCATGCAGCCTAGCTAAGATATTAGGAATCAAAGAGGGAAGGCAAACCCGGTCCCAAAAATGCCATGCTGAAATCGGATGTGTTGGATCAAAAGGCGCTGATATCGGATCTTCTGTGTAAGCTACAACACAAACATTCTTTACAGGAAGAACGAGGAAGAAGAAATGTGTTTTGTCCATTGTCCCTGACGAAGACCTTTAGGTTGTAATGTAGTTTTTGTTCTTGTTTCTGTACCAGAAAGTATAAACCTTACCTACTCATGTTTTGTACCCTAAAAAAATGTACTGATAATCCTATAGCTGACACTGCCATCAGAGATGAAGAGTGAGACATTGTATGAGTTCTCAGCTTTTGAGAAGTTGGGTGCCTACCAACTAGTTCCCCTTTCTTGCTGCCTTACTTTCCCTAACTGTAAATTGGGTACCCATATACAGTTGAGTATAAAGTATTATGAGACAAGGTTACATGTCTAGTCTGTTTTTCAGTGAAAGGCAAAAAACTCCAACCGCTCTGCCACTTGGATACTTAACACAACAAGATGAGGAGAACTTGACTATTGACTTATCTGATCCCTGGAATAACAAGTTCTCACTTTTCTTCTCCACAGGATGAGAGTATTAATCAACAAACTATTAACCTTTCCCAGCCTAACGGTGTGAGATTACGACAACTTGGCCATGTTCCACTGGCATTGCACGCCGCCAACTCTTGGCACATCGTATATCGTATATAAACTACGGGGTTAATTCTACAGTAACGGCTGAACATACTGCTCTTTTGATTTTAGTTTCAACTTCTGTCACGTACGGTTTCACAGAGAAAATGGTGATTGTGAAATTTGTTTCAGATTTTAGAAAGGATTTCTTCTGTTTTTCACTTGGATTTGAAGATTCACTCATTATTGAGAATGGGGAAGTTAAGTTTCTGCAACATATTTTTTAATTGTTTGATCTATTTAGTTTGTTTATGTAGATACAATAATTACGTTTATAGTCGAAGTGACAGGCGTAGCTATTACAGTAAACATTGATAGTAGGCCTAGTATGTTTTTCTGCAAATTTGTTGTTTGTTCGTAACCACTACTGAGTGAATCTATATATTTGCTATTATTCACCACTATCTTCTTGTATCTCAGAAACTAACATACACACAATAAGACCAACAAGTTCTTTTTTAATATATGTCTCTAGACACACAGACACACACACAAATTTGTTAATTAAAAAATAAATTAGAGGTTCTCAAAATCTACAACCACGTCGGGGCATGACATGCTGAAAAATTATGCGGATACAGGAAATAGATGTAATTTTGTAAACTGGTAATCAGAAGATTAAGAAACTGATCCATAGCCACACTGACTAATACCACATTCAGACTGCGAACTTGTATGAGCACATTCAATTATAAAAACTACGAATATGTGCCATTGTTTGGATACAACAGAAGAAAATGTTCTCCACAAATTATCATTTTAAAATCATTAGCTCGCTAACCTGCATGACCTTGTCAGGTGGTTTTTGAGACCTTGGGCTCTTTTCTTTGGCCCGAGGAATCGGAATACTGCGACATGCAGAATTCTGTCTGGCTCGCCCAGGTCTGCTAATGGTTCCCATAGTGCTTCCTAGCTTGCAATAAAATGTCTCAAAGGCATCAAGATATCTGTAAAACAGAATTGCAAATAACAAATTATTTATTCTTTATGTCAATTTTTAATGTGGTGCCGTAAAGGTTAGATCTGCAGTTATCAACTATTTTTTGCAGACTAGCAGTTCTCAAGTTTTATATTGTGGAGGGAATTCTGAAATGAATTTCAGGCCTCGGGGGACCCCTGCATCAAAATTAATTTACCTGCAGACCAACAAACAATTAATAAAATTGACAAAATACAAATTTACTGTCAAAGTCGAAACCACTGGTTCAACCACTGGAAAATTCTGTTCAAACTACTCGGCTGAAGTTCAGGCACTAATTATTGCTGCGGAAATGATTATCAACAAAAGTCAATGTCAGCAGGCTGTATTTCCTACAAATACAATCTCAGTTCTGCAAGTTCTCTAATTTTTTACGTTGCTTTATTTCTCTATTTCACAAGAGACAGTGTGCGTTTCACTATGTTTTTATTTTGTGCCTATCGACACAGTGCATCCGACTTTGGCATGCATTTTAATTAAGGGTCTGCTTCCACGGGGTAACGGCCGGTGATTTTTTATGGGAACGAACCCAGCACCTTCGATTTGTGAGCCGTGTCACTTTCCCACGCCGTCCCCAAGTCCTCTAGAATGATAAGCTGCCAGAGCTTAAAAAAAGCTTCAGGTGAACTAAAAGTCAAGAGAAGGGTAGCACTACAGTGGATACCATCGCACTGTGGTTTACCAGGAAATGAGAGAGCAGACAGGTTGGCAAAGCAGGGAGCAACATAAGAACAAACAAAATCACTTTCCAAGCAAAGAAGACTTTTATCCATGCCATAAGGAAAGTTGTTCAAATGAGAGATAACTATCACTGCCGCGATTGAGCGGAGCAAATGATCCTGCTCTGCATGAGAACAAGACATGGTTGATTGGTTGGTTATTGATCCAGCAGCCTATGGGCTCCTGCTCTTAGGCCCAATGCCATATAGTGGCATCTGCAAGTGTTTGTAAGCTGTTGTTTAGTTCTGTACAAAGTGTTCCATTTGTCTGGCCCCGGAGGAAGAAGCTCTATGATAACACCTGCAAGGGCCGGACATTCAAAAAGATGATGTTCCACAGTTTCATAGGGATGTGTGCACAGCTGGTAAGAACAAGACATAACAGATTGAATGTTCACTTACACAGGTTGAAACTGGCTCCATCACCCATGTGTACGTGCAGACAAGCAGCACAGACATTCGAACATATCCTACAAGACCATTATATGTTTAACCAATTGCGTACTGAGCACTGGCCCACAGAGACGAACCTCTGCACAAAACTATTTGGAAGCCTTGAAGAACACTTCGCTATATCAACCTTTATCAATAGAACCCGACTTCAGGTAGACTAATCTTTACTGCATCGCGAATGTTGCATTTTGCCTGTAAAAAAATTGCTACCTTGCCAAAGTCAATACATTTTGCCAATTGATAGGGTCAATTCTACAGAAACAGCTAAGCATACGGGTATTTGAATCTAAAAATAGACTTCTCTTCCATGAACTTCGATTGCAATTGCGAAAATGGTTTGCTGAATTTTTAAGTGAATTTTGAACCGATTTATTATCTTTTTCACTCAGATTTGAGGATTATCCCATTATTGAACGTCATGAAGTTAAGTTGTTGCAACTGATTTTTCTAACTAAGGTAGGTCTGTTTAGTTTGTTTATGTAGATATTATAAATACGTTTGTAGTGGAAACTAACAGATATGCCGATCTGGTTAGAACACTATCAGTGCTTTGTGGCAATTTCATGAATTTACAAAACTGGAGCACACAAAAATAGGTTGTTGTTTTGAATGCCCACAATGAGTAGGTCTACTCTTTTGTGCGCCCTGAAAAGTGATGGGTTGCTGTAGCTTTTCTCACATCCCGAGTGTACTGATAAAGGTGGACCTGGGTTCTCCAGGCAGTTGTGCTATGCTTGACTTAATCTGCGTGTCCCTCACTACTACGGGGATGACATAGATCCCTCAGCTCGTTAGCCAGCCTGCCATGAAAACAGCCCATTTCCAGGGAGGCCTATGAGGACGCCGAGGTATGGGTCTTGACCAGTATGTTCTGCCTGACCCTGACTAACATGTCTGATCAGTATATTTTGCCTGACCAGATGTTAGTCTTCCTCCCCACAAAAATGGGTAAGTTTAAATGTTTATGACGTAATACAAAATGTGAAAACTAGAAGGTTACGGGAACCAAATAATAGCATTATAAGACAGTCTCTGTTCTGGAATCTCCAAGGCAAAAGAAGTAGAGGCAGACCAAAACACATGAAGAGATCATGACAAAAACAAAGCAAATGATATGGATGGAAACAGAAGAGGCATAGACAGAGATGGAACAGATAGCCCGGGACAGGAGAACTTGGCACGCATTTGTTGAAGGCTTGTGCTCCATGGGGTAACTGAAGGATTGTGAATGTTTTGAAATGACATTTGACATTATCACATACTGATCAAGATGCTGAGCAGTACATGAGCTGTAGCGATCAGCGACCCAAAGCTAGCGCCAGGGCCAGTGACCCGGAGCTGTCAAGATCCTTCTCCACCTCCACGTGGTGATCCTGGTTAACAGACTGCAACAGAGCAGACTGGCTAAGGAGAAGGGACTGAAGAGGGAAGGCACCCAAAAATGCCATGCTGTGTCGGGCCGAAAGGTGCAAATATCGCAGTCAAGCTGTAAACTACAACACAACGCATTCCATTTTCTGGACTACATCCAACTAATTGCGAAGCCCTTTTCAGGGCTTGGTAGCGAGGGTCTGAGAACAAATGACAAAGAAGACGAGGAATGAAGAACAATTTTTAATTAATCACAAACTTAACTTTATTATACTGGTTTAGAAGGCTCTACAAAGTCTGTATTAAGTAAAGTAACCCATAGCATTACTGCCGTAGGGGTGTGAGGTGTTAGCGATCTCATATTTCAAAGGCTCAGCTAAATGAGGGCGGTAGCCATCTCCTCTCTCTCTCGCCGCTTTTATTTCCCGGACTGAACCGGTACTCATTTAAGGCTGGGACGACCCAGGAGCCGTTGCGGTCTGGAAAAAAACATTACCTCCTCAACTGGGGAATGAACCCAGGACCACTCAGATGCGAAGCGGGATCAAGATGCTGAGTAGCGCAACCCAGTGGTCAGCGACCCATAGCTGACTGCTAGCGTCAGGGCCAGCGAACCATAGCTGCCACGACCCTTCTACATCTCCACGGGGTGATCCTGGATAACAGGCTGCAGCAGGGCAGACTGGCTAAGGAGAAGGGATCAAAGAGGGAACGCTAACCCGGTACTCAAAAAATGCTTGCTGAAGTCAGATGTGTTGGACCGAAAGGTGCAAATATCGCAGCCAAGCTGTAAACTACGACACAACGCATTCCATTCTCTGGACTACATTCTGCTACTTAAGCCCTTTCAGTGTTTGGTAGCGGGAGATTGAGAACGAACGAAGAAGAAGAAGATGCGAAGCCAGCGCACTAGCCACTGCGCTACGTGGCTCCTTACAGAGTCTGTATATAACCAGTTTATTTCACTCCACTGATACTAAAAATAACTGAGCTTCCACTTGATATTTTATAGATCTCCACCACATCCTGTGGCAATTGGATTCCAAGCATTCACCACTCTCTGACTAAAAAATATTTCATAATCTGGACTTGTATTTAAACAATTTGAAGCTGTGCCCTCTTGTTCTTTGAAAAGCTAGGTATAAACACTCACTTCTTGTATGCAGTTCTGATCTGATGTGCAGGATTTTGATGAAGGGATGGTAGTCCCATTTTGCTGTACACAACCGGCCACTTCATGTCTTTGTTGACCTGAACAAACAATTTTAACACATCATTAACTACCTTGGCGCTGCTCAAATGATCAGAAAAGTTAACCAAGACTAGTGTATTGATAAAGCAAATATCATGCTGAAGTCGGATGTGTTAGACAGAAAGGTGCAAATATCGCAGTCAAGCTGTAAACTACGACACAACGCATTCCGTTCTCTGGACTACATTCTGCTACTCAAGTCCTTTCAGGGTTTTGTAGCAGGAGATTGAGAACGAACGAAGATAAGCCAGCCAAACAAATGACAAATTTCTTGAAATACATTCTCATTTCACCAAAGATTTTAATTGATCACATTTTGATGTTATATCCCCACATGGGGAACAAGGTCAAGGTAAAAAAAAAATTGATTACGCCATAAAATATTTTTTCTATGTTGTAGTTAAGCCTTTCCAGTTCTTAATAATTTTTTCTTCTTCTTCTTCCTCGTACGCTAATAATTTTTTCGATTTGTGTCTTTCATTCTTGTGGAAGTGCCACAATTCCGCATGACAAAAATTATTTTTACAATTTTTTAAAATTATTTTAAACAAATTCAGCTAAAATTCCGATCTCAGGATATTAAGACACATAATTAAATTGTTTATGACATGAAGTATTCATAATTAAAATATATATCAGTATGAAGCTTTAATTGCCAGTAATACATAAGTAAAATACAAACATAGCCCAAACAAAATGATACTCACAATATCATGAGTATTTGTTTTAAATCCTTTGGTATCCTTACCAGTGCCTGTAATCTGTGTCCCAGTCAAAAAAAAGTGTGATTAACGTACTAAATCAGTGATTCCCAAACTGTGTGCCCGTGGTACCCTGGGGTGCCACGATACATTCCAATACTTTCATCAACTGCGCACTGCAACTGTTAAGTAGGCTTGGGGTGCTATGGACAAATTCTGGTACACTAGGGGTTTCGTGGAAACCACTGTGCTAAACTATGATTTCACAAGCTCAGTGTGTTCAACATATAATTATATACAAAAATCAACATTCAGTGATTACGGAACTTTGTTCTGCTTCTTCGTTCATTCTGAAATAACAATATCTTCTTTTTTATTCTTTCTGTCCTTGATCAGAGACTAACAAAACAATATCTTCTTTTTTATTCTTTCTGTCCTTGATCAGAGACTAACAAAACAAAATCTTCTTTTTTCTTTCTGTCCTTGATCAGAGACTAACAAAACAATATCTTCTTTTTTCTTTCTGTCCTTGATCAGAGACTAACAAAACAAAATCTTCTTTTTTCTTTCTGTCCTTGATCAGAGACTAACAAAACAATATCTTCTTTTTTCTTTCTGTCCTTGATCAGAGACTAACAAAACAATATCTTCTTTTTTTTCTTTCTGTCCTTGATCAGAGAATAACAAAACAATATCTTCTTTAGTCCGTGATCAGTGACTAACAATGCAATCAGTGATAATCAAGCCTGATGGTGTGTTAGGCAACAAATTTCACTTGCTGGTCTGCTGTGATCCTCCTTTGTAAAGTACAACATTCTATTTCCCCTCATTTTATTGTTGGCTTCTATGGTTTTTCATCTAGTTGTCTTCATTAACATTAAGATAGTGATCTGGAGCAATGCATGTACTCCCTGACACAGCTCTCAGCAGAACGCTCAAGGTTGACCATTCAGTTGTTTGTTTGCGTTATTTTTCTAATCCCCAAGGCGGTGTGCATTGAACTGTGGTTTTTATTTTGCGCCCAGTGCATCTGGCTTTAGCATGTGACCATTCAGTGCAATATCTAAGGCAATGAAGTTGCAGATAAATTAATAAAGTGTGGGGGAGCTTCATTACCAACAGACCTGAGCATCACGTATAATGAGCTCAGGTCATCCCCTAACCGGTGAGATCACTGGGGCATCCATGAAGACACCCCTACAATGTAACGCCACTCTTTTCTGTCAGCAGCCACTACTTGTGCCTCCTTTGGTCGGAGATTGGTCCGTTCTTTTATGTTGTCCTCCTGCCTCTTTTTGGGACAGCCTCTTCAACGTCTGTCTTGCACCCTGCTGTGCAGGATCGTATTTGCAAGACCGTTTGATCTCGATATGTGGCCATACCAAGTGAGCTTATGTCTTTTGACAATTGCCCCGATGTCTTCAAAAGGCCCTATTGCTGTTGTAATTATTTCTTGTGTTTCTTCATTTGTAATTTGTCTTTGTATGTTACGTTAAGTTTTTGGAAACATCCCATCTCCAAGGCCTGTATCATCCGCTGCAGGTCAGCTAATTGGCAATGTCTCACAAGCAAAGAGGAATACTGACAGGACCAATACACACATTAATCGTATCTTCATGCATAATGCTACCCAGACCATAATTAAAGCCAACTTCGAGGAAAAATGGACTGATCAACACCCCACTTCCAAAAAATAAGACAAATATTATGATTTAACTAGGGAAGAGCAAGTTGTCATTTTCAGACTGACAACTGGGCATAATTGACTCAACAGTCATCTCAACAACCAAATGAGGATTGGGCCAGATGGCAGGGAGCATACCATGACCACGGAACACATTCTACAGAGCTGCATGCTTATGCAGGAAGAGAGAACAATGCTGGCCTCACAAGACAGAAATGAGACACAGGCTGTAAGGAGGTAAACAACCTTACAAACAACGGTATTCCTTGTAAAAGAACTGGGACCTTGATCTGAGGATGAATGAAGAAGTAGAAGAAGTTGCTTTAGGTCAACTTTCTTGCCATCCATCTGGTGGTCCTTGGCATGGTGGTTCTAGAAATAGTATCAGTCTCTTCTAATGATATGGCCAACAAAACTTCTGCTTCAATTGGTTATTATGGCGTGCATATCTTCTTGATTGCTCTGAGTAAGCTTCTCTTGGTTGGTCAGGAACCTCTATAATGAAACTTCCTCAGACAAGTTTTTCCGTTACTCGCCAGTATGGCACCACACAGTAGCACAGAAAATGCATAACTTTTGCATATTCTTAGTTTGGTGGTGTTTATGTTGTACTGTGAAGACTTCCAAATTATGCCTAAGCAGGAAAAGGCAATTCTGATTTTATTCACGCAGACACTGATGTCTTCGCTTGTTCCCCCATCTGACATAAATGTTTTTACTAAGTTTGTAAATGGGTTTACTAAGTTTTAAATGGGTTTACCAAGTATGTAAATGTGTTTACCAAGTATGTAAATGTGTTTACCAAGTATGTAAATGTGTTTACCAAGTATGTTCTTCGTCTGTGCTCGCTCTCAATCTCCCGCTACCAAGCACTGAACAGGACTTTGCAAGTAGCAGGATGTAGTTCAGAGAACGGAATGTGTTGTCGCTAGTTTACAGCTTGACAGTGATATTTGCACCTTTTGGTCCGACACATCCGTCTTCGCCAGACCAAGTATGTAAATGCGTTTACCAAGTATGTAAATGTGTTTACCAAGTATGTAAATGTATTTACCAAGTATGTAAATGCGTTTACCAAGTATGTAAATGCATTTACCAAGTATGTAAATGCATTTACCAAGTATGTAAATGTGTTTACCAAGTATGTAAATGTGTTTACCAAGTATGTATGTCTGGGAGTCCTATTCATCTCACAGTGTATTGTTTGTTGCCAAGTTCCTTGCCTCTACTATCTTCTTCTTGTTTTTCGATGTTCGTTTTGAAAATGACGTGTCACAGTTTACAGCGAGGCTGCGATTTCCTAGTCTAGCCAAGACTATTTTACAAAGAGAGTAATGCATAGGAAATCAAATCATCTTTCCAGGGACGGCGTGGCCTAGTGGTTAAGTGACACGGCTCACAACCAGAAGGTGCTGGGTTCGATCCCCATCACAGCACCAGCCGTTACCCCGGGGAAGCAAACCCTTAGAAAATGCAGGAGGAAGCAGACCCTTACATAAAATGCATGCTGAAGTCAGATGCACTGGGCAGACAGGCGCAAAATAAAAACGACAGTGCAACGCACACCGCCTTGGGAATAAGAGAAATAAGGCAAACGCAAAAACAAAAAAAAACAACAACAAAAATCATCTTTCCTAGTCTAGCAAGACTAATTTTACAAAGAGAGGAATGCCTATGAAAACTTATATAACTTATTACCTTGCTGTACCCTCCCAGCTTTTCAACTATTTTAAACAGTTTATATAGGTTAAGATCTTTGTTTCCAATGCAAGGTCCTTTATTGATAGGAGTGCCTCGCTCTTCCATAAACTTATATAGCTGGGCAACGAAACTGTCCTTCTCTTCAAATGGCTCATCTTCTGAAGCCTAATTGTGATAGAAACGAAGAAATCAATATTAGTCAAGTATAATTTCTCAGAACTAACTATCAAATATAATCACTAGCATTAACTTTTACGTAACCATTGGCAAAAAAATGTGCCCAGGAACATTGTCTGTCGCTTTTTTCTGACGTTTCAAAGGTGTTTTCTCAAAGTTTTTAATTGATAGACAAACCTGGTGAACATACTGCTCCTTTGATTGTAGAGAGTTCAACTTCTGTCTTGTCCAGTCGAACTCAATGGCAATATTATCATTTGTTTTAGACATTTAGAAATGATTTCTTCTGTTTATCACTTGGGTTGATACTAACCCATTATTGAGATAGAGTAAAGTTAAGTTTTTATCACAGATTTTTTTGAGGTAGATTTGCTTAGTTTGTTTATGTAGATATAATAATTACATTTATAGTGGACACTAACAGATATGGCCATTGATAATTCGTTTTCTATGGAATTTGTTCCTTTTGTTTTTCAACCAAAAGTGGGCGAGTCTGTATGTTTGTGCTGCTTTTCAACACTATCGTCTTCATTTTCTTGTATCCCAGAAACCAACACACACAACAAAACTAATAACACGAACAAATTCTTTATTAATTTATATCTCTATACAAAACAAAATCATTTCTATAGACCAACAAATAAAAAGGCTACAGGCTCTCAAAGTCAACAACTATAATAAAATGTGACGTGCTGAAAAGATAGTGTGGTAATGTAAATGTTAATAAGGGTTCTGCCTCACATTTCCTTCTCCGCGTATTTTTTGGTCTACCTCTCCCTCTCTCTTCTTGAGGTTTCCATGTAAAAGCTTGTCTGGCTATGTTGGACGGTGTCTGTGTTTGTGCTATCCAACCCCATTGTCTTCACTTAATTTGTTGATCCAGTGGCTGTTGTTGGCTTCTTTCCCATAGGTCTTCATTCCTCACCTTCTTCTTCTTTTTCTTTCCCTGAGTCTGCAATGTCCCATTCTGAGTTCCAGTATAGGGTGGTTTTCTACGTTGCTTTGAAGTGTGCGATGTCAATTCCACTGTCTCCCCTTTTTTCGCTCTCCGTGGTCAGTCCATCTGTGTGCACGTGTCCAGGAGTTACTAGGATTCTGTCTCAAGGCTCCTACAGAACATGGATTTATTGTTCCGTTGCTGACTGGTCCCTTTTCTTCATTATCCCAGGAACCTCCAAGATTATCCTGGATCGGTCCTGGCTCCATATCCATGGTTCTGGAATGAGTGCCTTGCACTTTTCTATTTCGGCTTCTAGGATGTCTACATGTTTTATGTGGTTTTCTCTGGTCTGATGGTTGGCGTTTTTCCTTAGTAGTCTGTTTTTAGGGATTCCGTGGCGAAGTGGTTAAGTCGTTGGCCTCATGATCAGGTGGTGTGGGTTCGACTCCGGACTCCGCCGTCTTTTTCACGGGTGCTTGATGTGGAGTCCCCTGTATCTCGTAGTCGACCCCTAGTCGTCTTGTCCTTGACTTGCCACTGGGGTCGTGCGGCTCGAGACGAGAGAGTGAGGATAAAAATAGAGCTGGCAAAATTAATTATGCCATCATCGTCTACGATGGACGGCGGCCTTTGCCTGTTTTTAGTTCTCTCTTGGAAAGTCTGTTGTTGAGGGTGATCAGGTAGCCTTTTTAGTTTTTTAAACTGAGCATTCCTCACCATGTCCTGCCACTTTATGCTCATTTTCCTTCACAGACATCTGTTAATGAAGGAATGGAGTCTTTCTGGTATGGCCTTGGTCATAGCAAATAGTTTTCTTCAAATGTCTACATTGTGTGTATGTTATTTTTGTTAAATGTCCATAATTAGTAGATTTACTCTTTTGTGCACCCTGAAATGGACGATAAGTGGCGGTTTGTTGTAGCTTTCCTGCCATCCCAAGCGTGCTGATGTAGGTGGACTGGGGTCCTCCAGGCGGTTGTGCTTTGCTTGGCTTCATCTGCGTGCTGCTCACTATGGAGATCATGTATACCCCTCATCTCGTTAGCCAGGCTGTCATAAAAACAGCCCGTTTCCAGAGAGGAAGACGAGGTGAGTGTATTGGTCATTGTTTTGCCTAACCGGCAGACGTTCGTATTCCTCCCATACATTGTGCGTTTTTTCTCAGAGTACAGTGGAATCAGATTTCTACTTCTGCGTTCATCCTAAAAAGGAGTTTTGTGTCACAGTTCACAGCGAGTCTGCGATATATCCACCTTTCAGCCCAACACATCCAATTTCAGCTAGTTTTTTTTTGGGTGCTGGGTTTGGCTTTCCACTGCGATCTCTTGTCTCTCAGCCAGACCGCACAAGTACAGCCTGTTTCCAGGCAAAATAGAGTCTTGGTCAGATGTGGTCGCTGAGCCAGTTAAGAGTCCCTGGATGGTCATTTACTGCTGCATCTTGGACGATGAGGCTAACATCTGGTCAGGCAAAACACACTGATCAGAGAATGTTAGCCAGGGTCAGGAGAAATATACTGGCCAATACCCTCACCTGACTTCCTCGTTGGTCGTCCTGGAAACAGGCTGTTGTCAAGGACAAGTCTGGCTAACAAGGTAAGGTTCGACGTGATCTCCGTAGCAGTGAGGGACACGCAGATGAGGCCAAGCATAGCACAACCGCCTGGAGGATCCCGGTCCACCTTCATCAGCGCGCTCAGGATGTGAGGAAAGCTACTGCAACCCGCCACTTAACGCCCTTTTCAGGGTACACATAAGAGTAACCTACTAATTGTGGGCATTCGAAACAACAACTGCTGCATCTTCAACCCCAAATGGGCATATATCGACTGGATGTCAAGGGATTAAAGTAACACTTACATATTCATCTTCCACATCCTCGTCACAATCATCTTCAACATCAGAGCCTAGCATTTCCTCTTTGTTCCAACCAACTGGCAGCTCTTTAGTGTCATAATAAAGCAGAGCCTTTTCAAAAGCTGTGGTAAGATAAAGAAAGAAATCAAAAGGCATAGTTATGCATGATGAACACTAGGGTGAAATCTAATTAAACGTAGGATCTATTTTGAGTCGAAATGTTATATAAGACTCCTCAGAATACCATGTACCCAAAAAAAAGAAGAATGCAGACATACTACAAGACTTGGGCATAAAGAAGAACTGGTTTATTAATTCCATCATGTACAGAAAATTGAAACACTTTGTGAACGACGAAACCCCGTCAAATAAACAAATTACTATCAAGCAGGGCGAGAACTTGATCACAGGTAAGAAAGCCGCAAACGCCTTTGTCGATCACTATGCCAGAGCAAACCACATCGAGGTCCCTGCAGATAAGCATACAGACATTAGCGAAGAGCTAAAGGGACACGAAAACATAAATACGGCTCCTGAAGAGCACATGATGGCCAAACTAACAATGCGCGAAATGGAAGAGGCTATGAGTACACTAAAGAAAAGGAAATCTCCCGGAAAAGACGGGATAACAAACGAAATGCTGATGGGGCTGGGCCAAACAGCGAAGAAGAAACTACTATCAGTCCTGAACCAAAGCTGGAAAAGGGGTATTGTACCCCAGGCATGGAAAGATGCAATACTGGTACCAGTACCAAAAACAGGGAAGGACAAAACAGATCCAAATGGATACAGGCCCATAAGCCTACTGAGCTGTGTTGGCAAGCTGATGGAACGGATGATAAACACCAGACTGATGTGGCATCTGGAAGAAAAACGAATACTAATTCCACAGCAAGCCGGCTTTAGACAGCACAGATCCACTGAGGACCAGGTCATCCTCATAGCCCAGGAGATAGAAGATGCCTACCAGGCACAGAAACACACAGTAGCTGTTTGGGTGGATCTGGAAAAGGCATTTGACAAAGTCTGGAAGGATGGACTTAGAGTCAAGCTAAGAAGAAGTGATGTCTGTGGGAAGATGTACAAGTGGATCAACCACTACCTCAAACAAAGAACGGCCAGAGTCCAAGTACAAGGGCAGATGAGCAAAAAGGTGACACTCGAGCAGGGAGTACCCCAAGGGGGAGTATTGTCACCCACACTCTTCCTGGTATATATAAACGATATTACAGAGAATATACCAAGAAGAGTCCATAGCTCAATGTTTGCAGACGATCTGGCTATGTGGACCTCTGAAAAGAATCTCACCATAGCAAGAAATCGGATGCAGATGGCCCTAACATCGCTGGAAGAATGGGCGAACTCATGGCTGGTCAAAATAAACGAGGAGAAAACCACGTGCACAATATTCTCGCTCTCATTAAAACCCCAAAGTACCAAATTAAGGCTAAATGGCAAAATCCTGCAGCCAAACGACAACCCAACCTATCTGGGAGTCACATTTGATCGGCGCATGACATGGAAAAGTCAGATTGAGAGAAACCGAATGAAAGCCAGAGAAAGAATGGCGATCATGAGGAAACTTGCTGGCACAAGCTGGGGAGCAGACGAAGGCATACTAAAGAAACTGTACACTGGAAGAGTGAGACCAGTTCTCGAGTATGGCATTGCGGCATGGACAACCGCAGCGAAGGCGAACTTCGATAAAGTTAACAAACTTCAAAACCAAGCCATGAGAATTATAACAGGTGGCATGAAGTCAACGCCAATTGTAGAACTTGAAAAGATTACAAAACTGCAATCCATGACCGATAGAAGAGACTGCAGAGCCCAGCTGCAGTCAGAGAAACTCAGAAGACTGACGGACCATCCAATGTACCAGAGACTAAACAATTTGGGAAATGGGAAACTAAAGCGGAGAAACTTTGCAGAAATAGCCAAAGCAAAGATGCACGAAGATCCCATAAACGCACTAACAACACCAAAACCCATCACTACTGTACGAAAACCTACTTGGAGGCAGGATATATTTCCAGAGGTGGTAGAAAATATACCAGGTATTGCAAACAAAAACTGCCAGAGTGAAAAAGAAAGGAGAGACATTACCCTAAGCTTCATAACGAAAAGCTACCCAAGCATGGACTGGACCCATGCATACACCGACGGTTCTGTAACAAACACTACACAGAACGGAGGGGCAGGAGCATTCCTGAACCTACCAAATGGCAGAAAAATAACACTGTCATTCGCTACTGGTAAGTACACAAGCAATTTCAGAGCAGAGGCAGAGGCACTGAGGGCGGCAGTGGAAGAAATGGTAACACACAGTGAAAATGAGAGCCATATAGTCCTGCTGACAGATGCTCTCGAAGTAGTCACAGCGCTAAAAAGCCAGAAAAACACTGAGCTTAATGACTTAAGAGCAGCACTCTGCAAACTGTGCCAGCAGTCCGCACCAAAAAGGGTAGTGGTACAGTGGGTTCCGTCACACTGCAACATCCAAGGCAACGAGGAGGCAGACAGACTGGCAAAAGAAGGTGCAAGGCTACCACAAACAGATACCAGTATGACGTACGAAGAGTCAAAACGGCTTATCAAAGCCAGATACATGTCCAAATGGGAAACCGAACATACTGGTTACACCAAAAACGATGCCTATTACCAGTTGAACCGAAGAGAGCAGGTCGTCGTCTTCAGACTTCGCACTGGCCACAACAGACTGAGGTACCACCTATTCAACAAATTGAAGATAGGGTGTACCGACGAATGCCCGTGCGGTACTGGTAAAATGACCACTGAACATCTGCTGCAGAACTGCCCGACATACGAGGATCAGAGAGAGCAGATGTGGCCATTGCCAGTGGAACTGCAAGACAAGCTCTATGGTAGTGGCGAGAGTCTCAGGATGACCGCCGCTTTTTTCGAGAAAATAATGGTTACTGTCTGACTGTGTACGCAGAAGAAGAAGAAGAAGAAGAAACACTTTGACCACATCAAGAGTCACAACGGTCATGAGAGAACAGTAAAGGAAGGTATGATGCCGAGTAAGAGAGGAAGACTAAGAAGGCGATGGCACCAAGATGTCAAAGAATGCTTGGGCATGACTCTGGAGCAGGCTGGAGATTTGGCAAGAGATAGAGTTTCTTTCAGACAGGCTGTGATGGGATTGACATTCTGCAAAGGACATACTGCATGATGATTTTAAGTTAATCAAGGAGAAAGATAAATTTAGATAATAACAAGTTTTTCAAAGCAGTCAGTTACAAGAACAAGAAGGCACAGCTATAAATTAATTATAGTACGGTCCAGATTAGATATTAAAAAATATTTTTTTAGACAGAAATTTGTGAATGCTTGGAATGCATTACCACAGGAAATAACGAGGACAGGTTAGTTAAGATATTTTTAAAAAGTATGGATGCACATAATTAGAATTGGTTGTATAAAAACTCTGCATGTAACCTGCCACCAAAATAATGTAAATAACTCAGTACGAGTAGCTTCTAACAGAACAAGTCAAAGCTTTCAAATACATTTAAAATACATGCAAAATTACTTGCAAACTGAAAATACAAAGAGAAATGACAAAACATTATGAGAACTAATGCAACCAACGACAGGCAGATTACTCTTGGAGGCACACTTATAGAACCACTAAAAAAAGAACTATTAGAACATCAACATAGAGAAGAACTAGAAGAACCTCAACAATCACAACATAAAGAACTAGGAGAACCTCAACAATCACAACATAAAGAACTAGGAGAACCTCAACAATCACAACATAAAGAACTAGGAGAACCTCAACAATCACAACATAAAGAACTAGGAGAACCTCAACAATCACAACATAAAGAACTAGGAGAACCTAAACAATGACAACATAAAGAACTAGGAGAACCTAAACAATGACAACATAAAGAACTAGGAGAACCTCAACAATCACAACATAAAGAACTAGGAGAACCTCAACAATCACAACATAAAGAACTAGGAGAACCTAAACAATGACAACATAAAGAACTAGAAGAACCTCAACAATGACAACATAAAGAACTAGGAGAACCTCAACAATCACAACATAAAGAACTAGGAGAACCTCAACAACCACAACATAAAGAACTAGGAGAACCTCAACAATCACAACATAAAGAACTAGGAGAACCTCAACAATCACAACATAAAGAACTAGGAGAACCTAAACAATGACAACATAAAGAACTAGGAGAAACTCAACAATGACAACATAAAGAATTAGGAGAACCTCAACAATCACAACATAAAGAACTAGGAGAACCTCAACAATCACAACATAAAGAACTAGGAGAACCTCAACAATCACAACATAAAGAACTAGGAGAACCTCAACAATCACAACATAAAGAACTAGGAGAACCTCAACAATCACAACATAAAGAACTAGGAGAACCTCAACAATCACAACATAAAGAACTAGGAGAACCTCAACAATCACAACATAAAGAACTAGGAGAACCTCAACAATCACAACATAAAGAACTAGGAGAACCTCAACAATCACAACATAAAGAACTAGGAGAACCTCAACAATCACAACATAAAGAACTAGGAGAACCTCAACAATCACAACATAAAGAACTAGGAGAACCTCAACAATGACAACATAAAGAACTAGGAGAACCTCAACAATGACAACATAAAGAACTAGGAGAACCTCAACAATGACAACATAAAGAACTAGGAGAACCTCAACAATGACAACATAAAGAACTAGGAGAACCTCAACAATGACAACATAAAGAACTAGGAGAACCTCAACAATGACAACATAAAAAGAATCAGTTTTTCCATTCACATCATTGATTTTAAATACCCTACAAAGAGGGTTTGAAAAATAGTTTTTATATTGCTCCTCTCCACGGAAATCTGTAGTAATGTTTTCAATTTCAAATAAAATTTGTACATGATGTGAAGTGAAATGAAATGATAATTTCCCATGAGATGAAACATGAGATGGTGGGAGTTTACATTTTGTGAAGTGAGTGGTGACATCAATTTAAAGTGATATAAATTTTCTAAAAGTTAGTGATGTACATTTTTGTTTCTTTGAGATATTTGCAAAGGCAATATGCTTACACATGTGTATCCATACATATATATTCACTTATACCTGCTATACCTATTTGTTTATACACACACATGCATATTCATTTATACACACTTACATCTGTTTCTTTAAACACACATATTCATTTATACACAGACAAGCATATATTCATTTATTCACATACATCGAAAAAAATAAATACAAAAACGCATGTGCATGTACATATAACTACTTCCACACATGTATATAAGTACACACCCAGTACCTTTACACTTTTTTTTGTTGTCTTCTGCCTATTCGGGCAGTTATTCGGCCAATGCTCAGTACTCTTGCAAAAAGTACACTCTGTACGTCTTCCTGGGACAGTCACCAACAGTGTCAGCACCAATCCATTTGGTGCTGTCACCACTGTGTAGTGCGGAAGCGGTTCCTTCGGTCTACACAGGATGACCACCCTGTCGGGGCAATTTGGCACTCTGTGTGCTTCCGCCTCCGAGTCACCGCTGAGTGCCAGAGCAATCTTCCGCACTGCTTCGGCTTTGACTGCAGGAGGAAGCCAGTGAATGGTAGCCCTTGTGCACTCCTTTTCCAGCTGTTCAATTGTGACAGAAATCTTAGGATCTGTCAACTGGAGGTGTTTCCCATGCAGGCGATTGTAGTGCTTTGCTTGACCTGCTTCTGTCAGGGTGAGGTACCACCTACTGGGGCTTTCCAGGCGGAAAACATCATTGATGGCGCCCTTTTCGATGACGAAAGGCCCTATAAGTATGCTCTTCCTCTGAGCAAGAGATGTGCTGGAAGCATGTGCCCCTGATACTTTGACTATTAGAGGACGTACTCCAAATGCATGTCCTCCAACACACTCCTCATGTACCATCTAGTAGATAGATTTAATAGTTGACATTTTAGCTTGATAGGTGTTTCTTTGAAAGTTGTACTTTGAAATCTTGAGTTGAACAAATAGTCCTTTGACTTGAAACAAATCTTTAGTAAAAAAATGTTTTCTTTGTTTTAAAAATTCTTTATTGCACATAATAAATTATTACAATTTTGAAATTTAAACAACAAATTGCAAATAAAATTTCTACATGATGTGAAGTGAAATGAAATGATAATTTCCCATGAGATGAAACATGAGATGGTGGGACTTTACATTTTGTGAAGTGAGTGGTGACATCACTTTAAAATGATTTAAATTTTCAAGAAGTTAGTGATGTACATTTTTGTTTCTTTGAGATATTTGCAAAGGCAATATGCTTACACATGTGTATCCATACATACATATTCACTTATACACGCATACCTATTTGTTTATACACACACATGCATATTCATTTATACACACTTAAATCTGTTTCTTTATTCACACATATTCATTTATTCACCTACATAGAAGAAAAAAAACGTACATACATGTACATACAACTAATTCCACACACGTGTATATAAGTACACACCCAGTACATATACACATACCTGTATACAGTCATGATAATAAAGGTTTTAAATGCAAAGGTTGTTGTTGTTGCTTAGATGTTTGCCTCACTAGTTTCTACTGGCAGATGCGCGCCATTTTCCACTCCAGACCGTAGTCCATTGGGCGATATCAGGACGCATAAACCAGTGCTTGGATGTATGTTTGTGTCTGTATGTACCTATGCTAGGTTTGTGCGCCCTCATTAGTTAGCCCAACCAAAGTGCAATGGAAGGGCCTCACCATGAGGGCGCGTGTGAAAGTTGTGCAAGAGTGTGACTGTAGGATAGAGTCAAATGAAACAGAGTGAGGTAAGAGAAGAGAGTGAAGGGAAGAGTGGCCCCCAGGGTGAGCTCCAAAGAGGTGTCTAGCACTAGGCCTACCTTCCTTGGGAGCCAAATGCAAAGGTTTTTTGTTGTTTTTTTCCTTAGATGTTTGCCTCACTTATTTCTACTGGCGGAGGCACGTCATTTTCCACCCCAGACCGTAGTCCATTGGTCGATATCAGGGACGCATAAACCAGTGCTTGGATGCATGTGTGCATCTGTATGTACCTATGCTAGGTTTGTGCGCCCTCAGAAGCTAGCCCAACCAAAGTGCAATGGAAGGGCTTCACCATGAGGGCGCGTGTGAAAGTTGTGCAAAGGTGTGACTGTAGGATAGAGTCAAATGAAACAGAGTGAGGTAAGAGAAGAGAGTGAAGGGAAGAGTGGCCCCCAGGGTGAGCTCCAAAGAGGTGTCTGGCACTAGGCCCACCTTCCTTGGGAGCCAAATGCATTTATTTTTTTTTGCTTAGATGTTTGCCTCACTTGTTTCTACTGGCGGAGGTACGTCATTTTCCACCCCAGACCCCATACCGTAGTCCATTGGGCGATATCAGGATGCATAAACCAGTGCTTGGATGTATGTTTGTGTCTGTATGTACCTATGCTAGGTTTGTGCGCCCTCATTAGCTAGCCCAACCAAAGTGCAATGGAAGGGCCTCACCATGAGGGCGCGTGTGAAAGTTGTGCAAAGGTGTGACTGTAGGACAGAGTCAAATGAAACAGAGTGAGGTAAGAGAAGAGAGTGAAAGGAAGAGTGGCTCCCAGGGTGAGCTCCAAAGAGGTGTCTGGCACTAGGCCCACCTTCCTTGGGAGCCAAATGTCTTCTTTTTTTTTTCCTTAGATATTTGCCTCACTTATTTCTACTGGCGGAGGCACGTCATTTTCCACCCCAGACCGTAGTCCATTGGTCAATATCAGGACGCATAAACCAGTGCTTGGATGCATGTGTGCATCTGTATGTACCTATGCTAGGTTTGTGCGCCCTCAGAAGCTAGCCCAACCAAAGTGCAATGGAAGGGCTTCACCATGAGGGCGCGTGTGAAAGTTGTGCAAAGGTGTGACTGTAGGATAGAGTCAAATGAAACAGAGTGAGGTAAGAGAAGAGAGTGAAGGTAAGAGTGGCCCCCAGGGTGAGCTATAAATAAGTGTCTGGCACCAGGCCCACCTTCCTTGGGAGACTAATGCATTTTTTTTTTCTCCTTAGATGTTTGCCTCACTTGTTTCTTCTGGCGGAGGCACGTCATTTTTATCCCCAGACCGTAGTCCATTGGACGATATCAGGACGCATAAACCAGTGCTTGGATGCATGTGTGCGTCTGTATGTACCTATGCTGGGTTTGTGCGCCCTCAGAAGCTAGCCCAACCAAAGTGCAATGGAACAGCCTCACCATGAGGGCGCGTGTGAAAGTTGTGCAAGGGTGTGACTGTAGGATAGAGTCAAATGAAACAGAGTGAGGTAAGAGAAGAGAGTGAAGAGAAGAGTGGCCACCAGGGTGAGCTCCAAATAGGTGTCTGGCACTAAGCCCACCTTCCTTGGGAGCCTAATGCATTTTTTTTTTTCTCCTTAGATGTTTGCCTCACTTGTTTCTACTGGCGGAGGCACATCATTTTCCACCCCAGACCGTAGTCAATTGGGCAATATCAGGACGCATAAACCAGTGCTTGGATGCATGTGTGCGTCTGTATGTACCTATGCTAGGTTTGTGCGCCCTCAGAAGCTAGTCCAACCAAAGTGCAATGGAAGGGCCTCACCATGAGGGCGTGCGTGAAAGTTGTGCAAGAATGTGACTGTAGGACAGAGTCAAATGAACCAGAGTGAGGTAAGAGAAGAGAGTGAAGGGAAGAGTGGCCCCCAGGGTGAGCTCCAAAGAGGTGTCTGGCACTAAGCCCACCTTCCTTGGGAGCCAAATGCCTTTTTTTTTTTTCCTTAGATGTTTGCCTCACTTGTTTTTACTGGCGGAGGCACGTCATTTTTATCCCCAGACCGTAGTCCATTGGGCGATATCAGGACGCATAAACCAGTGCTTGGATGCATGTGTGCGTCTGTATGTACCTATGCTGGGTTTGTGCGCCCTCAGAAGCTAGCCCAACCAAAGTGCAATGGAATGGCCTCACCATGAGGGCGCGTGTGAAAGTTGTGCAAGGGTGTGACTGTAGGATTGGGGTCAAATGAAACAGAGTGAGGTAAGAGAAGAGAGTGAAGGGAAGAGTGGCCCCCAGGGTGAGCTCCAAATAGGTGTCTGGCACTAGGCCAACCTTCCTTGGGAACCAAATGCATTTTTTTTCTCCTTAGATGTTTGCCTCACTTGTTTTTACTGGCGGAGGCACGTCATTTTTCACCCCAGACCGTAGTCCATTGGGCGATATCAGGACGCATAAACCAGTGCTTGGATGCATGTGTGCGTCTGTATGTACCTATGCTAGGTTTGTGCGCCCTGAGAAGCTAGTCCAACCAAAGTGCAATGGAAGATCCTCACCATGAGGGCGCGTGTGAAAGTTGTGCAAGAATGTGACTGTAGGACAGAGTCAAATGAACCAGAGTGAGGTAAGAGAAGAGAGTGAAGGGAAGAGTGGCCCCAGGGTGAGCTCCAAAGAGGTGTCTGGCACTAGGCCCACCTTCCTTGGGAGCCTAATGCATTTTTTTTTTCTCCTTAGATGTTTGCCTCACTTGTTTCTACTGGCGGAGGCACGTCATTTTCCACCCCAGACCGTAGTCCATTGGGCGATATCAGGACGCATAAACCAGTGCTTGGATGCATGTGTGCGTCTGTATGTACCTATGCTAGGTTTGTGCGCCCTCAGAAGCTAGCCCAAACAAAGTGCAATGGAAGGGCCTCACCATGAGGGAGCATGTGAAAGTTGTGCAAAGGTGTGACTGTAGGATAGAGTCAAATGAAACAGAGTGAGGTAAGAGAAGAGAGTGAAGGGAAGAGTGGCCCCCAGGGTGAGCTCCAAAGAGGTGTCTGGCACTAGGCCCACCTTCCTTGGGAGCCAAATGCATTTATTTTTTTTTGCTTAGATGTTTGCCTCACTTGTTTCTACTGGCGGAGGTACGTCATTTTCCACCCCAGACCCCATACCGTAGTCCATTGGGCGATATCAGGATGCATAAACCAGTGCTTGGATGTATGTTTGTGTCTGTATGTACCTATGCTAGGTTTGTGCGCCCTCATTAGCTAGCCCAACCAAAGTGCAATGGAAGGGCCTCACCATGAGGGCGCGTGTGAAAGTTGTGCAAAGGTGTGACTGTAGGACAGAGTCAAATGAAACAGAGTGAGGTAAGAGAAGAGAGTGAAAGGAAGAGTGGCTCCCAGGGTGAGCTCCAAAGAGGTGTCTGGCACTAGGCCCACCTTCCTTGGGAGCCAAATGTCTTCTTTTTTTTTTCCTTAGATGTTTGCCTCACTTATTTCTACTGGCGGAGGCACGTCATTTTCCACCCCAGACCGTAGTCCATTGGTCAATATCAGGACGCATAAACCAGTGCTTGGATGCATGTGTGCATCTGTATGTACCTATGCTAGGTTTGTGCGCCCTCAGAAGCTAGCCCAACCAAAGTGCAATGGAAGGGCTTCACCATGAGGGCGCGTGTGAAAGTTGTGCAAAGGTGTGACTGTAGGATAGAGTCAAATGAAACAGAGTGAGGTAAGAGAAGAGAGTGAAGGTAAGAGTGGCCCCCAGGGTGAGCTATAAATAAGTGTCTGGCACCAGGCCCACCTTCCTTGGGAGACTAATGCATTTTTTTTTTCTCCTTAGATGTTTGCCTCACTTGTTTCTTCTGGCGGAGGCACGTCATTTTTATCCCCAGACCGTAGTCCATTGGACGATATCAGGACGCATAAACCAGTGCTTGGATGCATGTGTGCGTCTGTATGTACCTATGCTGGGTTTGTGCGTCCTCAGAAGCTAGCCCAACCAAAGTGCAATGGAACAGCCTCACCATGAGGGCGCGTGTGAAAGTTGTGCAAGGGTGTGACTGTAGGATTGGGGTCAAATGAAACAGAGTGAGGTAAGAGAAGAGAGTGAAGGGAAGAGTGGCCCCCAGGGTGAGCTCCAAATAGGTGTCTGGCACTAGGCCCACCTTCCTGGGGAGCCTAAGCATTTTTTTTTCTTAGATATTTGCCTAACTAGTTTCTACTGGCGGAGGCACGTCATTTTCCACCCCAGACCACAGTCCATTGGGCGATATCAGGACGCATAAACCAGTGCTTGGATGCATGTGTGCGTCTGTATGTACCTATGCTAGGTTTGTGCGCCCTCAGAAGCTAGCCCAACCAAAGTGCAATGGAAGGGCCTCACCATGAGGGCGCGTGTGAAAGTTGTGCAAGGGTGTGACTGTAGGATAGAGTCAAATGAAACAGAGTGAGGTAAGAGAAGAGAGTGAAGAGAAGAGTGGCCACCAGGGTGAGCTCCAAATAGGTGTCTGGCACTAAGCCCACCTTCCTTGGGAGCCTAATGCATTTTTTTTTTTCTCCTTAGATGTTTGCCTCACTTGTTTCTACTGGCGGAGGCACATCATTTTCCACCCCAGACCGTAGTCAATTGGGCAATATCAGGACGCATAAACCAGTGCTTGGATGCATGTGTGCGTCTGTATGTACCTATGCTAGGTTTGTGCGCCCTCAGAAGCTAGTCCAACCAAAGTGCAATGGAAGGGCCTCACCATGAGGGCGTGCGTGAAAGTTGTGCAAGAATGTGACTGTAGGACAGAGTCAAATGAACCAGAGTGAGGTAAGAGAAGAGAGTGAAGGGAAGAGTGGCCCCCAGGGTGAGCTCCAAAGAGGTGTCTGGCACTAAGCCCACCTTCCTTGGGAGCCAAATGCCTTTTTTTTTTTTCCTTAGATGTTTGCCTCACTTGTTTTTACTGGCGGAGGCACGTCATTTTTATCCCCAGACCGTAGTCCATTGGGCGATATCAGGACGCATAAACCAGTGCTTGGATGCATGTGTGCGTCTGTATGTACCTATGCTGGGTTTGTGCGCCCTCAGAAGCTAGCCCAACCAAAGTGCAATGGAATGGCCTCACCATGAGGGCGCGTGTGAAAGTTGTGCAAGGGTGTGACTGTAGGATTGGGGTCAAATGAAACAGAGTGAGGTAAGAGAAGAGAGTGAAGGGAAGAGTGGCCCCCAGGGTGAGCTCCAAATAGGTGTCTGGCACTAGGCCAACCTTCCTTGGGAACCAAATGCATTTTTTTTTTCCTTAGATGTTTGCCTCACTTGTTTTTACTGGCGGAGGCACGTCATTTTTCACCCCAGACCGTAGTCCATTGGGCGATATCAGGACGCATAAACCAGTGCTTGGATGCATGTGTGCGTCTGTATGTACCTATGCTAGGTTTGTGCGCCCTGAGAAGCTAGTCCAACCAAAGTGCAATGGAAGATCCTCACCATGAGGGCGCGTGTGAAAGTTGTGCAAGAATGTGACTGTAGGACAGAGTCAAATGAACCAGAGTGAGGTAAGAGAAGAGAGTGAAGGGAAGAGTGGCCCCAGGGTGAGCTCCAAAGAGGTGTCTGGCACTAGGCCCACCTTCCTTGGGAGCCTAATGCATTTTTTTTTTCTCCTTAGATGTTTGCCTCACTTGTTTCTACTGGCGGAGGCACGTCATTTTCCACCCCAGACCGTAGTCCATTGGGCGATATCAGGATGCATAAACCAGTGCTTGGATGCATGTGTGCGTCTGTATGTACCTATGCTAGGTTTGTGCGCCCTCAGAAGCTAGCCCAAACAAAGTGCAATGGAAGGGCCTCACCATGAGGGAGCATGTGAAAGTTGTGCAAGAATGTGACTGTAGGACAGAGTCCAAATGAAACAGAGTGAGGTAAGAGAAGAGAGTGAAGGGAAGAGTGGCCCCCAGGGTGAGCTCCAAATAGGTGTCTGGCACTAGGCCCACCTTCCTTGGGAGCCTAATGCATTTTTTTTTTCTCCTTAGATGTTTGCCTCACTTGTTTCTACTGGCGGAGGCACGTCATTTTCCACCCCAGACCGTAGTCCATTGGGCGATATCAGGACGCATAAACCAGTGCTTGGATGCATGTGTGCGTCTGTATGTACCTATGCTAGGTTTGTGCGCCCTCAGAAGCTAGCCCAACGAAAGTGCAATGGAACGGCCTCACCATGAGGGCACGTGTTAAAGTTGTGCAAGAGTGTGACTGTAGGACAGAGTCCAAATGAAATAGAGTGAGGTAAGAGAAGAGAGTGAAGGGAAGAGTGGCCCCCAGGGTGAGCTCCAAAGAGGTGTCTGGCACTAGGCCCACCTTCCTTGGGAGCCAAATGCATTTTTTTTTTTCCTTAGATGTTTGCCTCACTTGTTTCTACTGGCGGAGGCACGTCATTTTCCACCCCAGACCGTAGTCCATTGGGCGATATCAGGACGCATAAACCAGTGCTTGGATGCATGTGTGCGTCTGTATGTACCTATGCTGGGTTTGTGCGCCCTCAGAAGCTAGCCCAACCAAAGTGCAATGGAAGGGCCTCACCATGAGGGCGCGTGTGAAAGTTGTGCAAAGGTGTGACTGTAGGATAGAGTCAAATGAACCAGAGTGAGGTAAGAGAAGAGAGTGAAGGGAAAAGTGGCCCCCAGGGTGAGCTCCAAAGAGGTGTCTGGCACTAAGCCCACCTTCCTTGGGAGCCAAATGCATTTTTTTTTTTCCTTAGATGTTTGCCTCACTTGTTTTTACTGGCGGAGGCACGTCATTTTTATCCCCAGACCGTAGTCCATTGGGCGATATCAGGACGCATAAACCAGTGCTTGGATGCATGTGTGCGTCTGTATGTACCTATGCTGGGTTTGTGCGCCCTCAGAAGCTAGCCCAACCAAAGTGCAATGGAATGGCCTCACCATGAGGGCGCGTGTGAAAGTTGTGCAAGGGTGTGACTGTAGGATTGGGGTCAAATGAAACAGAGTGAGGTAAGAGAAGAGAGTGAAGGGAAGAGTGGCCCCCAGGGTGAGCTCCAAATAGGTGTCTGGCACTAGGCCAACCTTCCTTGGGAACCAAATGCATTTTTTTTTCCCCTTAGATGTTTGCCTCACTTGTTTTTACTGGCGGAGGCACGTCATTTTTCACCCCAGACCGTAGTCCATTGGGCGATATCAGGACGCATAAACCAGTGCTTGGATGCATGTGTGCGTCTGTATGTACCTATGCTGGGTTTGTGCGCCCTCAGAAGCTAGCCCAACCAAAGTGCAATGGAATGGCCTCACCATGAGGGCGCGTGTGAAAGTTGTGCAAGGGTGTGACTGTAGGATTGGGGTCAAATGAAACAGAGTGAGGTAAGAGAAGAGAGTGAAGGGAAGAGTGGCCCCCAGGGTGAGCTCCAAATAGGTGTCTGGCACTAGGCCCACCTTCCTTGGGAGCCTAATGCATTTTTTTTTTCTCCTTAGATGTTTGCCTCACTTGTTTCTACTGGCGGAGGCACGTCATTTTCCACCCCAGACCGTAGTCCATTGGGCGATATCAGGACGCATAAACCAGTGCTTGGATGCATGTGTGCGTCTGTATGTACCTATGCTAGGTTTGTGCGCCCTCAGAAGCTAGTCCAACCAAAGTGCAATGGAAGGGCCTCACCATGAGGGCGTGCGTGAAAGTTGTGCAAGAATGTGACTGTAGGACAGAGTCAAATGAACCAGAGTGAGGTAAGAGAAGAGAGTGAAGGGAAGAGTGGCCCCCAGGGTGAGCTCCAAAGAGGTGTCTGGCACTAAGCCCACCTTCCTTGGGAGCCAAATGCCTTTTTTTTTTTTCCTTAGATGTTTGCCTCACTTGTTTTTACTGGCGGAGGCACGTCATTTTTATCCCCAGACCGTAGTCCATTGGGCGATATCAGGACGCATAAACCAGTGCTTGGATGCATGTGTGCGTCTGTATGTACCTATGCTGGGTTTGTGCGCCCTCAGAAGCTAGCCCAACCAAAGTGCAATGGAATGGCCTCACCATGAGGGCGCGTGTGAAAGTTGTGCAAGGGTGTGACTGTAGGATTGGGGTCAAATGAAACAGAGTGAGGTAAGAGAAGAGAGTGAAGGGAAGAGTGGCCCCCAGGGTGAGCTCCAAATAGGTGTCTGGCACTAGGCCAACCTTCCTTGGGAACCAAATGCATTTTTTTTTTCCTTAGATGTTTGCCTCACTTGTTTTTACTGGCGGAGGCACGTCATTTTTCACCCCAGACCGTAGTCCATTGGGCGATATCAGGACGCATAAACCAGTGCTTGGATGCATGTGTGCGTCTGTATGTACCTATGCTAGGTTTGTGCGCCCTGAGAAGCTAGTCCAACCAAAGTGCAATGGAAGATCCTCACCATGAGGGCGCGTGTGAAAGTTGTGCAAGAATGTGACTGTAGGACAGAGTCAAATGAACCAGAGTGAGGTAAGAGAAGAGAGTGAAGGGAAGAGTGGCCCCAGGGTGAGCTCCAAAGAGGTGTCTGGCACTAGGCCCACCTTCCTTGGGAGCCTAATGCATTTTTTTTTTCTCCTTAGATGTTTGCCTCACTTGTTTCTACTGGCGGAGGCACGTCATTTTCCACCCCAGACCGTAGTCCATTGGGCGATATCAGGATGCATAAACCAGTGCTTGGATGCATGTGTGCGTCTGTATGTACCTATGCTAGGTTTGTGCGCCCTCAGAAGCTAGCCCAAACAAAGTGCAATGGAAGGGCCTCACCATGAGGGAGCATGTGAAAGTTGTGCAAGAATGTGACTGTAGGACAGAGTCCAAATGAAACAGAGTGAGGTAAGAGAAGAGAGTGAAGGGAAGAGTGGCCCCCAGGGTGAGCTCCAAATAGGTGTCTGGCACTAGGCCCACCTTCCTTGGGAGCCTAATGCATTTTTTTTTTCTCCTTAGATGTTTGCCTCACTTGTTTCTACTGGCGGAGGCACGTCATTTTCCACCCCAGACCGTAGTCCATTGGGCGATATCAGGACGCATAAACCAGTGCTTGGATGCATGTGTGCGTCTGTATGTACCTATGCTAGGTTTGTGCGCCCTCAGAAGCTAGCCCAACGAAAGTGCAATGGAACGGCCTCACCATGAGGGCACGTGTTAAAGTTGTGCAAGAGTGTGACTGTAGGACAGAGTCCAAATGAAATAGAGTGAGGTAAGAGAAGAGAGTGAAGGGAAGAGTGGCCCCCAGGGTGAGCTCCAAAGAGGTGTCTGGCACTAGGCCCACCTTCCTTGGGAGCCAAATGCATTTTTTTTTTTCCTTAGATGTTTGCCTCACTTGTTTCTACTGGCGGAGGCACGTCATTTTCCACCCCAGACCGTAGTCCATTGGGCGATATCAGGACGCATAAACCAGTGCTTGGATGCATGTGTGCGTCTGTATGTACCTATGCTGGGTTTGTGCGCCCTCAGAAGCTAGCCCAACCAAAGTGCAATGGAAGGGCCTCACCATGAGGGCGCGTGTGAAAGTTGTGCAAAGGTGTGACTGTAGGATAGAGTCAAATGAACCAGAGTGAGGTAAGAGAAGAGAGTGAAGGGAAAAGTGGCCCCCAGGGTGAGCTCCAAAGAGGTGTCTGGCACTAAGCCCACCTTCCTTGGGAGCCAAATGCATTTTTTTTTTTCCTTAGATGTTTGCCTCACTTGTTTTTACTGGCGGAGGCACGTCATTTTTATCCCCAGACCGTAGTCCATTGGGCGATATCAGGACGCATAAACCAGTGCTTGGATGCATGTGTGCGTCTGTATGTACCTATGCTGGGTTTGTGCGCCCTCAGAAGCTAGCCCAACCAAAGTGCAATGGAATGGCCTCACCATGAGGGCGCGTGTGAAAGTTGTGCAAGGGTGTGACTGTAGGATTGGGGTCAAATGAAACAGAGTGAGGTAAGAGAAGAGAGTGAAGGGAAGAGTGGCCCCCAGGGTGAGCTCCAAATAGGTGTCTGGCACTAGGCCAACCTTCCTTGGGAACCAAATGCATTTTTTTTTCCCCTTAGATGTTTGCCTCACTTGTTTTTACTGGCGGAGGCACGTCATTTTTCACCCCAGACCGTAGTCCATTGGGCGATATCAGGACGCATAAACCAGTGCTTGGATGCATGTGTGCGTCTGTATGTACCTATGCTGGGTTTGTGCGCCCTCAGAAGCTAGCCCAACCAAAGTGCAATGGAATGGCCTCACCATGAGGGCGCGTGTGAAAGTTGTGCAAGGGTGTGACTGTAGGATTGGGGTCAAATGAAACAGAGTGAGGTAAGAGAAGAGAGTGAAGGGAAGAGTGGCCCCCAGGGTGAGCTCCAAATAGGTGTCTGGCACTAGGCCCACCTTCCTTGGGAGCCTAATGCATTTTTTTTTTCTCCTTAGATGTTTGCCTCACTTGTTTCTACTGGCGGAGGCACGTCATTTTCCACCCCAGACCGTAGTCCATTGGGCGATATCAGGACGCATAAACCAGTGCTTGGATGCATGTGTGCGTCTGTATGTACCTATGCTAGGTTTGTGCGCCCTCAGAAGCTAGCCCAAACAAAGTGCAATGGAAGGGCCTCACCATGAGGGAGCGTGTGAAAGTTGTGCAAGAATGTGACTGTAGGACAGAGTCCAAATGAAACAGAGTGAGGTAAGAGAAGAGAGTGAAGGGAAGAGTGGCCCCCAGGGTGAGCTCCAAAGAGGTGTCTGGCACTAAGCCCACCTTCCTTGGGAGCCAAATGCATTTTTTTTTTTTCCTTAGATGTTTGCCTCACTTGTTTTTACTGGCGGAGGCACGTCATTTTTATCCCCAGACCGTAGTCCATTGGGCGATATCAGGACGCATAAACCAGTGCTTGGATGCATGTGTGCGTCTGTATGTACCTATGCTGGGTTTGTGCGCCCTCAGAAGCTAGCCCAACCAAAGTGCAATGGAATGGCCTCACCATGAGGGCGCGTGTGAAAGTTGTGCAAGGGTGTGACTGTAGGATTGGGGTCAAATGAAACAGAGTGAGGTAAGAGAAGAGAGTGAAGGTAAGAGTGGCCCCCAGGGTGAGCTCCAAAGAGGTGTCTGGCACTAGGCCCACCTTCCTTGGGAGCCAAATGCATTTTTTTTTCTTCCTTAGATGTTTGCCTCACTTGTTTCTACTGGCGGAGGCACGTCATTTTCCACCCCAGACCGTAGTCCATTGGGCGATATCAGGACGCATAAACCAGTGCTTGGATGCATGTGTGCGTCTGTATGTACCTATGCTGGGTTTGTGCGCCCTCAGAAGCTAGTCCAACCAAAGTGCATTGGAAGGGCCTCACCATGAGGGCGCGTGTGAAAGTTGTGCAAGAATGTGACTGTAGGACAGAGACAAATTAAACAGAGTGAGGTAAGAGAAGAGAGTGAAGGGAAGAGTGGCCCCCAGGGTGAGCTCCAAAGAGGTGTCTGGCACTAAGCCCACCTTCCTTGGGAGCCAAATGCATTTTTTTTTCCTTAGATGTTTGCCTCACTTGTTTTTACTGGCGGAGGCACGTCATTTTCCACCCCAGACCACTGTCCATTGGGCGATATCAGGACGCATAAACCAGTGCTTGGATGCATGTGTGCGTCTGTATGTACCTATGCTAGGTTTGTGCGCCCTCAGAAGCTAGCCCAACCAAAGTGCAATGGAACGGCCTCACCATGAGGGCGCGTGTAAAAGTTGTGCAAGAGTGTGACTGTAGGACAGAGTCCAAATGAAATAGAGTGAGGTAAGAGAAGAGAGTGAAGGGAAGAGTGGCCCCCAGGGTGAGCTCCAAAGAGGTGTCTGGCACTAGGCCCACCTTCCTTGGGAGCCTAATGCATTTTTTTTTTCTCCTTAGATGTTTGCCTCACTTGTTTCTACTGGCGGAGGCACGTCATTTTCCACCCCAGACCGTAGTCCATTGGGCGATATCAGGACGCAAAAACCAGTGCTTGGATGCATGTGTGCGTCTGTATGTACCTATGCTAGGTTTGTGCGCCCTCAGAAGCTAGCCCAACGAAAGTGCAATGGAACGGCCTCACCATGAGGGCGCGTGTGAAAGTTGTGCAAGAGTGTGACTGTAGGACAGAGTCCAAATGAAATAGAGTGAGGTAAGAGAAGAGAGTGAAGGGAAGAGTGGCCCCCAGGGTGAGCTCCAAAGAGGTGTCTGGCACTAGGCCCACCTTCCTTGGGAGCCAAATGCATTTTTTTTTTCCTTAGATGTTTGCCTCACTTGTTTCTACTGGCGGAGGCACGTCATTTTCCACCCCAAACCGTAGTCCATTGGGCGATATCAGGACGCATAAACCAGTGCTTGGATGCATGTGTGCGTCTGTATGTACCTATGCTAGGTTTGTGCGCCCTCAGAAGCTAGTCCAACCAAAGTGCAATGGAAGGGCCTCACCATGAGGGCGTGCGTGAAAGTTGTGCAAGAATGTGACTGTAGGACAGAGTCAAATGAACCAGAGTGAGGTAAGAGAAGAGAGTGAAGGGAAGAGTGGCCCCCAGGGTGAGCTCCAAAGAGGTGTCTGGCACTAAGCCCACCTTCCTTGGGAGCCAAATGCATTTTTTTTTTTTCCTTAGATGTTTGCCTCACTTGTTTTTACTGGCGGAGGCACGTCATTTTTATCCCCAGACCGTAGTCCATTGGGCGATATCAGGACGCATAAACCAGTGCTTGGATGCATGTGTGCGTCTGTATGTACCTATGCTGGGTTTGTGCGCCCTCAGAAGCTAGCCCAACCAAAGTGCAATGGAATGGCCTCACCATGAGGGCGCGTGTGAAAGTTGTGCAAGGGTGTGACTGTAGGATTGGGGTCAAATGAAACAGAGTGAGGTAAGAGAAGAGAGTGAAGGGAAGAGTGGCCCCCAGGGTGAGCTCCAAATAGGTGTCTGGCACTAGGCCAACCTTCCTTGGGAACCAAATGCATTTTTTTTTTTCCTTAGATGTTTGCCTCACTTGTTTCTACTGGCGGAGGCACGTCATTTTCCACCCCAGACCATAGTCCATTGGGCGATATCAGGACGCATAAACCAGTGCTTGGATGCATGTGTGCATCTGTATGTACCTATGCTAGGTTTGTGCGCCCTGAGAAGCTAGTCCAACCAAAGTGCAATGGAAGATCCTCACCATGAGGGCGCGTGTGAAAGTTGTGCAAGAATGTGACTGTAGGACAGAGTCAAATGAACCAGAGTGAGGTAAGAGAAGAGAGTGAAGGGAAGAGTGGCCCCAGGGTGAGCTCCAAAGAGGTGTCTGGCACTAGGCCCACCTTCCTTGGGAGCCTAATGCATTTTTTTTTTCTCCTTAGATGTTTGCCTCACTTGTTTCTACTGGCGGAGGCACGTCATTTTCCACCCCAGACCGTAGTCCATTGGGCGATATCAGGACGCATAAACCAGTGCTTGGATGCATGTGTGCGTCTGTATGTACCTATGCTAGGTTTGTGCGCCCTCAGAAGCTAGCCCAAACAAAGTGCAATGGAAGGGCCTCACCATGAGGGAGCGTGTGAAAGTTGTGCAAGAATGTGACTGTAGGACAGAGTCAAATGAAACAGAGTTAGGTAAGAGAAGAGAGTGAAGGGAAGAGTGGCCCCCAGGTTGAGCTCCAAAGAGGTGTCTGGCACTAGACCCACCTTCCTTGGGAGCCAAATGCATTTTTTTTTTCCCTTAGATGTTTGCCTCACTTGTTTCTACTGGCGGAGGCACGTCATTTTTCACCCAAGACCGTAGTCCATTGGGCGATATCAGGACGCATAAACCAGTGCTTGGATGCATGTGTGCGTCTGTATTTACCTATGCTAGGTTTGTGCGCCCTCAGAAGCTAGCCCAACCAACGTGCAATGGAAGGGCCTCACCATGATGGCGCGTGTGAAAGTTGTGCAAGAGTGTGACTGAAGGACAGAGTCAAATGAAACAGAGTGAGGTAAGAGAAGAGAGTGAAGGGAAGAGTGGCCCCCAGGGTGAGCTCCAAAGAGGTGTCTGGCACTAGACCCACCTTCCTTGGGAGCCAAATGCATTTTTTTTTTTCCCTTAGATGTTTGCCTCACTTGTTTCTACTGGCGGAGGTCGTCATTTT
The DNA here is from genome assembly GCA_036924085.1 of Ariolimax columbianus. Classification (NCBI taxonomy): domain Eukaryota; kingdom Metazoa; phylum Mollusca; class Gastropoda; order Stylommatophora; family Arionidae; genus Ariolimax; species Ariolimax columbianus. Next base: position 46,575,156 of record JAVGWX010000013.1, read on the forward strand.
TCACCCAAGACCGTAGTCCATTGGGCGATATCAGGACGCATAAACCAGTGCTTGGATGCATGTGTGCATCTGTATTTACCTATGCTAGGTTTGTGCGCCCTCAGAAGCTAGCCCAACCAAAGTGCAATGGAAGGGCCTCACCATGAGGGCGCGTGTGAAAGTTGTGCAAGAATGTGACTGTAGGACAGAGTCCAAATGAAACAGAGTGAGGTAAGAGAAGAGAGTGAAGGGAAGAGTGGCCCCCAGGGTGAGCTCCAAATAGGTGTCTGGCACTAGGCCAACCTTCCTTGGGAACCAAATGCATTTTTTTTTTTCCTTAGATGTTTGCCTCACTTGTTTCTACTGGCGGAGGCACGTCATTTTCCACCCCAGACCATAGTCCATTGGGCGATATCAGGACGCATAAACCAGTGCTTGGATGCATGTGTGCATCTGTATGTACCTATGCTAGGTTTGTGCGCCCTGAGAAGCTAGTCCAACCAAAGTGCAATGGAAGATCCTCACCATAAGGGCGCGTGTGAAAGTTGTGCAAGAATGTGACTGTAGGACAGAGTCAAATGAACCAGAGTGAGGTAAGAGAAGAGAGTGAAGGGAAGAGTGGCCCCAGGGTGAGCTCCAAAGAGGTGTCTGGCACTAGGCCCACCTTCCTTGGGAGCCTAATGCATTTTTTTTTTCTCCTTAGATGTTTGCCTCACTTGTTTCTACTGGCGGAGGCACGTCATTTTCCACCCCAGACCGTAGTCCATTGGGCGATATCAGGACGCATAAACCAGTGCTTGGATGCATGTGTGCGTCTGTATGTACCTATGCTAGGTTTGTGCGCCCTCAGAAGCTAGCCCAAACAAAGTGCAATGGAAGGGCCTCACCATGAGGGAGCGTGTGAAAGTTGTGCAAGAATGTGACTGTAGGACAGAGTCAAATGAAACAGAGTTAGGTAAGAGAAGAGAGTGAAGGGAAGAGTGGCCCCCAGGTTGAGCTCCAAAGAGGTGTCTGGCACTAGACCCACCTTCCTTGGGAGCCAAATGCATTTTTTTTTTCCCTTAGATGTTTGCCTCACTTGTTTCTACTGGCGGAGGCACGTCATTTTTCACCCAAGACCGTAGTCCATTGGGCGATATCAGGACGCATAAACCAGTGCTTGGATGCATGTGTGCGTCTGTATTTACCTATGCTAGGTTTGTGCGCCCTCAGAAGCTAGCCCAACCAACGTGCAATGGAAGGGCCTCACCATGATGGCGCGTGTGAAAGTTGTGCAAGAGTGTGACTGAAGGACAGAGTCAAATGAAACAGAGTGAGGTAAGAGAAGAGAGTGAAGGGAAGAGTGGCCCCCAGGGTGAGCTCCAAAGAGGTGTCTGGCACTAGACCCACCTTCCTTGGGAGCCAAATGCATTTTTTTTTTTCCCTTAGATGTTTGCCTCACTTGTTTCTACTGGCGGAGGTCGTCATTTTTCACCCAAGACCGTAGTCCATTGGGCGATATCAGGACGCATAAACCAGTGCTTGGATGCATGTGTGCATCTGTATTTACCTATGCTAGGTTTGTGCGCCCTCAGAAGCTAGCCCAACCAAAGTGCAATGGAAGGGCCTCACCATGAGGGCGAGTGTGAAAGTTGTGCAAGAATGTGACTGTAGGACAGAGTCCAAATGAAACAGAGTGAGGTAAGAGAAGAGAGTGAAGGGAAGAGTGGCCCCCAGGGTGAGCTCAGAAGAGGTGTCTGGCACTAGGCCCACCTTCCTTGGGAGAAAAATGCAAAGGTTTTTTTTTGTTTTCCTTAGATGTTTGCCTCACTTGTTTCTACTGGCGGAGGCACGTCATTTTCCACCCCAGACCGTAATCCATTGGGCGATATCAGGACGCATAAACCAGTGCTTGGATGCATGTGTGCGTCTGTATGTACCTATGCTAGGTTTGTGCGCCCTCAGAAGCTAGCCCAACCAAAGTGCAATGGAAGGGCCTCACCATGAGGGCGCGTGTGAAAGTTGTGCAAGAATGTGACTGTAGGACAGAGTCCAAATGAAACAGAGTGAGGTAAGAGAAGAGAGTGAAGGGAAGAGTGGCCCCCAGGGTGAGTTCCAAAAAGGTGTCTGGCACTAGACCCACCTTCCTTGCGAGCCAAATGCATTTTTTTTTTTCCTTAGATGTTTGCCTCACTTGTTTCTACTGGCGGAGGCACGTCATTTTTCACCCCAGACCGTAGTCCATTGGGCGATATCAGGACGCATAAACCAGTGCTTGGATGCATGTGTGCGTCTGTATGTACCTATGCTAGGTTTGTGTGCCCTCAGAAGCTAGCCCAAACAAAGTGCAATGGAAGGGCCTCACCATGAGAGCGCGTGTGAAAGTTGTGCAAGGGTGTGACTGTAGGATAGAGTCAAATGAAACAGAGTGAGGTAAGAGAAGAGAGTGAAGGGAAGAGTGGCCCCCAGGGTGAGCTCCAAATAGGTGTCTGGCACTAGGCCCACCTTCCTAGGAAGCCAAATGCATTTTTTTTTTTTCCTTAGATGTTTGCCTCACTTGTTTCTACTGGCGGAGGCACGTCATTTTCCACCCCAGACCGTAATCCATTGGGCGATATCAGGACGCATAAACCAGTGCTTGCATGCATGTGTGCGTCTGTATGTACCTATGCTAGGTTTGTGCGCCCTCAGAAGCTAGCCCAACCAAAGTGCAATGGAAGGGCCTCACCATGAGGGCGCGTGTGAAAGTTGTGCAAGAATGTGACTGTAGGACAGAGTCCAAATGAAACAGAGTGAGGTAAGAGAAGAGAGTGAAGGGAAGAGTGGCCCCCAGGGTGAGCTCCAAAGAGGTGTCTGGCACTAGACCCACCTTCCTTGGGAGCCAAATGCATTTTTTTTTTCCCTTAGATGTTTGCCTCACTTGTTTCTACTGGCGGAGGCACGTCATTTTTCACCCAAGACCGTAGTCCATTGGGCGATATCAGGACGCATAAACCAGTGCTTGGATGCATGTGTGCGTCTGTATTTACCTATGCTAGGTTTGTGCGCCCTCAGAAGCTAGCCCAACCAACGTGCAATGGAAGGGCCTCACCATGATGGCGCGTGTGAAAGTTGTGCAAGAGTGTGACTGAAGGACAGAGTCAAATGAAACAGAGTGAGGTAAGAGAAGAGAGTGAAGGGAAGAGTGGCCCCCAGGGTGAGCTCCAAAGAGGTGTCTGGCACTAGACCCACCTTCCTTGGGAGCCAAATGCATTTTTTTTTTCCCCTTAGATGTTTGCCTCACTTGTTTCTACTGGCGGAGGCACGTCATTTTTCACCCAAGACCATAGTCCATTGGGCGATATCAGGACGCATAAACCAGTGCTTGGATGCATGTGTGCATCTGTATTTACCTATGCTAGGTTTGTGCGCCCTCAGAAGCTAGCCCAACCAAAGTGCAATGGAAGGGCCTCACCATGAGGGCGAGTGTGAAAGTTGTGCAAGAATGTGACTGTAGGACAGAGTCCAAATGAAACAGAGTGAGGTAAGAGAAGAGAGTGAAGGGAAGAGTGGCCCCCAGGGTGAGCTCAGAAGAGGTGTCTGGCACTAGGCCCACCTTCCTTGGGAGAAAAATGCAAAGGTTTTTTTTTGTTTTCCTTAGATGTTTGCCTCACTTGTTTCTACTGGCGGAGGCACGTCATTTTCCACCCCAGACCGTAGTCCATTGGGCTATATCAGGACGCATAAACCAGTGCTTGGATGCATGTGTGCGTCTGTATGTACCTATGCTAGGTTTGTGCGCCCTCAGAAGCTAGCCCAACCAAAGTGCAATGGAAGGGCCTCACCATGAGGGCGCGTGTGAAAGTTGTGCAAGAATGTGACTGTAGGACAGAGTCCAAATGAAACAGAGTGAGGTAAGAGAAGAGAGTGAAGGGAAGAGTGGCCCCCAGGGTGAGTTCCAAAAAGGTGTCTGGCACTAGACCCACCTTCCTTGCGAGCCAAATGCATTTTTTTTTTTCCTTAGATGTTTGCCTCACTTGTTTCTACTGGCGGAGGCACGTCATTTTTCACCCCAGACCGTA